>CM059425.1:183742810-184330310 GCA_030390025.1 Squalus acanthias
ACCACAAGCCCCTGACATTCGCAATGGCAAAGACAACCGACCCCTGGTCCGCCAGGCAGCAGCGCCAGCTCGCGGCAGTGTCCGAGTTCACCACGGACATCCAACACATCTCCGGCCGAGACAATGTGGTAGCCGACTGCCGCTCCCGCCCTGCCATCCACGCCGCACACCTGGCAGTCGACTACGCTCAACTCGCAGCAGACCAGATCACCGACCCTGATCTGCTCTCCGCACCCACCAACCTACCAGGGCTACGCCTGGCCGACGTCGCCTGTGGCCCGACCGCAGTCACGGTCAAGTGCGACATATCCCTATGTCAACCTCGGCCCGTCGTCCCAGCGTCCTGGCGCCGCCGGGTATTCGACATTCTCCACAACTTCTCCCACCCCGGCGCCCGCGCATCCGTCAAATTGGTAGCCAACCGCTTTGTCTGACGCGGCCTTCGTAAGGATGTGCGTACTTGGGCCAACTCCTGCCTAGCCTGCCAACGGGCCAAGGTACAGCAACACACGAAAGCACCCCTCGAGGAGTTTACCGTCCCCTCGCGGAGATTCGACCACATCCACGTGGACATCGTCGGGCCCCTGCCGCCGTCGCAAGGCCACACGCACTTGCTGACCATCGTTGACCGCACCACACGCTGGCCTGAGGCAATTCCACTGACCTCTACCACCACCGCCGACATCGCCAGAGCCTTCGTCAGCACCTGGGTAGCACGGTTCGGCGTCCCCTCCGACATGACGTCGGACAGAGGTCCACAATTTACCTCTGAACTCTGGACCGCCGTCGCACGCAATCTCGGGGTGACCATTCACCGCACCACAGCGTACCACCCCCAAGCCAACGGACTGTGTGAGCAGTTCCACAGATCCTTGAAGGCATCTCTTCGAGCCAGCCTCCAGGATGGCGCCTGGACCGACCGACTTCCGTGGGTCCTCCTCGGCCTGCGCACCGCGGTTAAAGAAGACCTCCACGCATCGGCAGCAGAGCTCGTGTACGGTCAGCCGCTGCGCGTACCCGGCGAGTTCCTGCCCACCGCCACGACCCCCTGGTCAGCCGACCAGCAACGCCACGACTTCGCCTCGCCGGCACTGCAGTTCGCCCCAGTGCCCATTGCCCGACACGGCGAATCCACCTCACACGTCCCACTAAGCCTGCACCAGGCACGGTTTGTTTTCGTCTGGCACGACGCCCACCGCGGACCCCTTCAACCCCCGTACGACGGGCCCTACAAGGTGCTACAGGCTGGGGACAAATTTTTCACCCTGCAAGTGGGCGACAGGACCGAAAAAGTGTCGGTTGACCGACTCAAGCCATCACACTCGGAGCCCGGTGAGCAGGTCCCTGTAGCTCGTCCAACTCCAAGCGGCCGACCTGCCCTCAAGCCGGTTCACCCGGCTGCTCCACGCCCGGCCGTTCCACCTCCACCGGCGTCCTACAAGAGCCGCTCCGGCCGGCCCATCAGACCGCCACACTGTCTCGTCCACACCTCCTAAGCGGATTCTGGGGGGAGCTGTGTGGCGGATCGCCACCTAAATGGGCATTATCCACTCTTCCGTCCGTGGACAATATATCGAGCACCTTCCCTTTAAGGCACCTTACCTTTTAAGGCAGGAGTGGGCGGGGCCTCAGGATTTTTCTAGAGAATTCTGGGAGCTTGCGGTTCAGCCATTTTGTACCATGCAGTTGTATTAAAAAAGTCTTTTGTTTTCCGCACATGGATTCAACCTTAATTCGTGTTTCGCGGCAGCCTCAACAGTAACATTCAAAAGAGAATTGGATAAATTGAAGGGGAAAAAAAATAGAGCTATGGGGAAAGAGCAGCAGAGTGGGACTAATTGGATAACTCTAGCAAAGAGCCGGCACAGGCACGATGGGCCGAATGGCCTCCTTCTGTGCTGTACTATGATACAGTACGTGCCTAAATATTTTGTTTGCAACTTTTAACACGCAAAAGCTAAAAGGAATACTCCAGGATAAGGTTCAACAATGACGTTGCTCTCAAGTCTTCATCTGAAAAATACACTGTAATTGTATTTTAATACATTTTATTTAATATATTTTTAATAATTGTATAACTGTAATAATACAGGTATAATATATGGCTAGGACATAAAACAAAAGCAAAATACTGTGGATGCTGGAAACCTGAAATAAAAACAGAAAATGCTGGAAATACTCAGCAGGTCAGACAGCATCTATGGAGAGAGAAACAGAGCTAACGTTTCAGGTCGATGACCTTTTATCAGAACTGGAAGATTAACTGTTTTTAAGCAAGTACAGAGCGAGGGAAAAGGAAAAAACCATGGGGAAGATCTGTGATCGGGTGGAGGGCAGGAATGATTACATGACAAAAGGGATGATGGTGCAAAGCAAAAGGGGGTGGTAATGGAACAAGTAAAGAAACAAAAGATGGATCCAGAGGAGGTGTAATAAATGGTTACAGCAGAATAGGAGGGGGAGAGAAGCATGGAAAATCTAGCAAAGAGGGGCAGGCTCCCGTGGCCCAGGAATGTGGCAGAAAATGATGGGTAGACCCCAGGAGTGTGGCCACCCTGCCGGCCGTGTATTGATAGGGGATCCTTACCCGAAGTACCAACCCACACCTCCTCCACTCCCAGTGGCTCTGGTGCAGCCATTCTCCATTACCAGCACCTGCTGTCCAAGAAAATGGGAGCACTGGTTAAGATCTGAAGTTGTTAAACTTGATGTTAAGGCCGGAAGGCTGTAAAGTGCCTAATAGAAACATAGAAAAGTAGGAGCAGGAGTAGGCCATTCAGCCCTTCGAGCCTGCTCCGCTATTCAATATGATCATGGCTGATCCTCTGGGCTCGATTTTGTCATTGGGGCGGGCTGGGGTCGTGTTATCCGCTTTTCGTGTTAGCCACCCGACTCCAATTGGATGTGGGAGAATTATGTGATTTTCCCCTAATTGGGCAATTGATTTCCAGCATGTGGGAACCCATGACCCAATTCGTTTTTTCAGTCTGAAAGTCACCTCTGATGATGTCATCATTGCTGCTGCCTTGAAGGTCTGCAAAGACTGCCAACCTTTTGGCCTTTGCTGTGAGAGGGACCTGGAGGCAAAATGAACAGCAGGAGACCTAAGTCTGCTCCCAGATTTTTTATTACCACCACAACAATGGTTATGCCTGCTAAAAGTTCCCACAGAATGATGATTGATCAAATCTCCTTTCTAATGGTGGAGCTGCAGCTGATAGTCAGCAATCCAAGTGTGCTACCGCCAAGTTTCACCGTCGTGTTTCAGAGGAGGCGTGCATCACGTCGGAAAAGTGTTAAAATCAGAAAGGCCTCTCAAAATGGGATTATAGAGGCAATTAAGTGGTTGTTAAGGGCCTAGCCCGCCTCTTGGAGGCGGGACGGAGATGGGATCAGAAACCACGCATTTGGGAAAATTGCTCGGAGGCGGGGTTGGGCCCGCCCGCCCGCCATTTTTTTGCAATTTTAACACCCCACACACCTCCATTCCCGCCTCCTCGGGCCTGGCAAAATCGAGCCCTCTATCTCAATACCATATTCCCGCTCTCTCCCCATACCCCTTGATACCTTCATCAAAAGATGAGGTGCTGTTTCTCGAGCTTGCGTTGAGCATAATTGGAACAGTGTAGGAGGCCAAGGACTGAGAGCTCAGAGTGGGATGGAGAATTAAAGTGATGTGACCGGAAGCTCAGGATCACACTTGCCTATTCCAATGCTCTCCTGCCTGGCCTCCCATCTTTCACCCTCCATAAATCTGAACTCATCCAAAACTCTGCTGCCTGTATTCTAACTCGTACCAAGTCCCATTCACCCATCAACCCTTTGCTCGCTGATCTACATTGGCTCACGGTCCAGCAATGTCTTGATTTTAAAATTCTCTACCTTGTTTTCAAATCCCTCCATGGCCTCGCCCCATCTTATCTCTATAACCTCCTACAACCCTCCGAGATCTCTGCACTCCTCTAATTCTGGTCTCTTATGCATCCTCGATTTTTATCACTGCACCATTGGCGGCCGTGCCTTCAGCTGTCTGAGCCCGAGGCTCTGGAATTCCCTCCCTAAATATCTCTCCACCACTCTCCTCCTTTAAGACTTTCCTTAAAACTTACCTCTTCGACCAAGTTTCTGGTCACCTATCCTAATATCTCCTTATGTGGCTCAGTGTCAAATTTTGTCCGATAACGCTCCTGTGAAGCACCTTAGGACGTTTTACTATGTTAAAGATGCTTTCTAAATGTATGTAGTTGTTGCCGACTGAATGGAGGTGCTCAGCAAAATGATCACCTAATCTGTGTTTAGCCTCCCCAATGTAGAGGGGACCACATCATGACCAGCGAATGCAGGAGACTAAATTGAAACAAGTACAAGTAAATCACTATTTCACCTCAATGCAGCCATGGAGACTGTGAAGGGAGGCGGTGAAAGGGCAGATGTTGCATCTCCTGCGCTTGCATGGGAAGGTGCTGGGGCAAGGGAGTTGGGGGTGATGGAAGAGTGGACCAGGGAGTCGCGGAGGGAATGGTCCGTTTGGAATGCTGGGGCTGAGACTGGGGACATGCTAATTTTGCAGGTCAACTTCAAGGTTGAATTGCTTTTCTGGATTTTGGCGTGTTTTTTAAAATAAGCTTGTGGACCTGTTGTGTAAGTTCAACATTTTGTGGGATTAACGCCTTATTTTATTTTGATGTACATGGTTTAAAGTTTCAAATATGTACCGTCAGAATAGAAAATGTTAATCCTCCTAAATGAGAAATAAAATTTTAAAAATGCATTTCAGACTGAAATTCTCTTCATTTTTATTTGTGGAAACCATAACTGAGCTCATTAGAAACATGAAAAGAGAAAAAAAAACATGCGTTATTTGAGTATTCATGGTGCTAGGCATAAAATAATCACGTTGTTAAAGTTTGTAGACAGAGGTTCGACAGCTGCAAGCTCTCCCTACGCTTTGCTGCAGGAACCCTGTCTTGTCTCTGGGTGTGAGCCGGGGCGGGGCAGCGAGGGGAGCCGAGAGCTCGGCTCCAGCGGGGGGGGGGAGAAAGCTTCTTGGCGGTGGCTTCTCGTGTGACACTCACCTGAGGCGGTAAGGATTCAACCTAATGCCGTTATCCAGGTCACAGAACCCTTTTTTAAAAATTCGAATGCAGATTCTGGTTCTCTCCGTTTATGGTTGGAACCCTTTACCGTTAGGAACCAGAGAGGTGATCGCTGCCGCTCAACCTAACCTGAAACAAAGGAGCGGGGCGGGCCCCGTCACCCAGCTCGTCTCGCTTCTGGTGTGGCGATTGGCTAGCGAGCGAGCAGCTCGGCCAGCGGTTGGCTAGGCGGCCTGTCAATCATCCGCGGCTCAGAAAAACCGACCTTTCCTCTGAGATTAGGTTGAGGCGGAGAGGGCTGTGTCGGGAAGGTGAAGCGCTCTGTGTCCGTTTGTTCGCCCGTCCCCACTTGTCATTTCAATTGGGGCTCCAAAGGCGGTGTCAAGGATCGAAACGGTGAGCGACTCCCCAGAGGAGAGGAGCGGCTGCTGTTGCGGGAGGCAAGTCTGAGCGCACGGTCCGGATCGGGGGAGGTGGGGAGCGGAGTGGAGTTTAAAGAGGGGCCGGGCCGCGCCGCGCATCTCCCGGTCCCAGTAACCCGCCCCCGGCGATGTGTCTGTGGGGTGTCGGCACTGTGTTGGGAGGTCAGGACTCCGGAGAGAGACTGGGTGAGGTCGGGTGCCGCCGTGCCCTTCTCGGTTATCCCGGAGCACGGCCGCACCGAGAGGAGAAGCGGAGGCTGAAACTGCGCCTGATATCCCCGGGCAAACTCGACTCGTGTATTGGGTCTGCGAGGGCTGCAAATCCCGCTCCTCCAGTTTGCCCTTTGGCTTCAGCTGGCGCTGGGATCACCGCTCCGCAGAAAACGGTGGGACGGACTGAATCACATTGGGATGTTTTTGACTTCGTTGCTCGCCCAACTCACGTGCAGCATACGCTGGGTCTGACCTAGTAACAATGCAAGAAAGACTTGCATTTGCATTTACATTTACACAGTACTTGTAAATGTCCTCCGGACACCCCGAAGCTTTACAGCCAACGAATTAAAGGGGCTAGAGGAGTCCACATTTGCAGACAAGACTAAAAATAGGAGGCATAGCAAGTAATTCTGAGGGCCAAAGGAAGCTGCAAGGGATATTGATATAAGCATAACATGGGCAAAAAAGTGGAGTATGGAATTCAATATCAGTAAATTTGAGATGGTTTAAAATAAAAGCAGCTATATTTTGGGAAAAGCTAGGTGATGTGGAAGAGCCAAGAGATTTGGGGGTTCACACACTCAAGACATTGAAAGCAGGACCTGAAGTGAATAAGGCCATAAAAAGATGACGGAATACTGGGTTTTATGGCAAGTGATGTACAATATAAAAATCAAGATGTAGTGGTGAGCCTATATAAAACTTTAGTAAGACCACAGTGTGCAGTTTTGGGTTCCACACATAGGAACAATGTTGAGGTGATGGAGAGGGCACCGCACAGATTCACTAGGATTCTGCCTGGTGTCAGGATATACAAATACAAAAAAGACATTTAAAAATTGGGCAGTTTTAATTTGAACAGAGGAGATTAAGAGGTGATTTGATAGTGTTTAAAATTATGAAAGGATGGGACAGAGGAGATAGAAACTGACTTTCCAGTGATTGAGAGGTGTAAAATGAAGGGACAGAGATATAAGATTAAATATACAGAGAGCAGGAAAAACTTTTTTTACAGAGAGGGTTGTGAGACTGTGAAATGCACTTAATGATCGAAGCAGCAACCATGTCAGCATTTAAGAATAGGTTTAAAAAGGTGTGAAGACTACTACTTGTGTGGAGAATAAATGCCAACATGGACTGGTTGGGCCAAATGGGCCTGTTTCTGTGATGATTTCTATGTAATTCCACATAAAGCGTAGTCATTGTTGTTTTCTAGGTAAATGCAACATTAAATTTGTGCATTGCAGGATTCTACAAACAGCAGAGATAAAAGACCAGTTAATCCATTTTGGTAATGATGGCAGTTGAGCAAAAATGCTGGACAAGGCACACTCTTGAAATAGAATGAATGACTTGCATTTATATAGTACCTTTCATGATCTCAGGATGTTCCGAAGCGCTTTACAGCCAATGAAGTACTTTTAAAAATGTAGTCACTGTTGTAATGTTGGAAAGCGTCATGGGATCTTTTACATTCAGGCAGACGGGGCCTCAGTTTAATGTGCCATCCAAAATACAGCACTTCTGACAATGTGGTACTCCTTCAGTACTGCACTGAAACCGTAATATTAATGGATTGAAAATCACTTTGCAGGGGGCGTGCCATTTTGCAATGTGTGCTGCTTCATTTGTAAGGAGCGCAGACACACTGTTTTTATCTTAATGTTCTTTTGCTCCTCAGCGCTTAAACTTCGTTCTGGTGAGTGACTACAGACAACAAAAAATATGGATTGTGATTAACTTTTAAAGCGACATAGACAAGTTAGTAAATTGGGCAGGTAGATGTTGGTTGAAATGTACACTAAATGGAAATAAGAGCAGAGAAATTTCTGGATTCAGATCCATAAATCTTTAAAGTGGGAGGACAAGTTGATAAAGTTGTTTATTTAAAAAAAAAAAGGGTACCCTGAGTCTTGTACATAGAAGCATAGAGTACAAAAGCAAAGTGGTATTGCTAATCATAGGTTAAGCTGCATTTAGAATATTAGGCTGAATTTTATTCATCCTGCCAGAGGAAGGTTGGGGTGGGACCTCTGCCAGCCATAGACTCTGCCACGATTCTGACTCATTTTCCTGGGTTGGGGTCAATATCTATGCAGGATGGGATCCCTGCCACTAAAAGGGAGACTGCCACTGCTGAAGAGGAAGATGTGGTAGCACTACAGGGAACTCATGTAAAGGTGGAAGAATCACTCCAAAGTATTTGGAACGGTTTTAAACAGAGTCCTCAGACTGGACAAAACCTTTTTGGGAGGTGAATGACTGGGATCTTTATGGAGGGAGAGATGGCCACTACTAGACTCTCTCCTTCCAATCAATGAACTAGCGGGCCTTTTGCAACTTCTCCAGGCTGTACTGCCACCCCTTCCCTTGCGGTCTCTGGGATCAGTGGTAGCAGTGGCGGCAGATAGGGTTTCCAGCCCTGTCTCCCTACTGTTAAACTTGGGTGGCATAATGAAGGAAATTCTATGCATTGTGTCCAGTTTTGGATGTCCTACTTTAGGAAAGATGGAGAGGGCGCTGAAGAGATTTACTAAGATGATACCAGGGATGAGGCTTTGTTATGAGGAGAACCTGGGGCTCTTTTTACTAGAACAGAGAAGGTTAAGAGGAGAACATCATGCCTCTTCTCAAAAAAAACCCTAACCCTTGACCCCTCTGCCCTTGCAAACTATCGCCCCCATGTCCAACCTCCCGCCCCCATCTCCACCCTCCCTTTCCTCCCCAAAGTCCTTGAACGTGTTACATCTCAAATTCGTGCCATCTTTCCCGGAACTCCATGTTTGAATCCCTCCAATCAGGTTTTTGCCCCGTCACAGTACCGAAATGGCTCTTATGAAAGTCACAAATGGCATCCTATATGACTGTGACAAAGGTAAACTATCCCTCCTTGTCCTTCTCGACCTGTCTGCAGCCTTTGACACGGTTGACCACTCCATCCATCTCCAACGTCGTCCAGCTGGGTGGGACTGCACTCGCCTGGTTCCATTCTTATCTATCTAATTGGAGCCAGAGAATCGCCTGCAATGGCTTCTCTTCCTGCTCCTGCACCGTTACCTCTGGTGTCCTCCAACGATCTATCCTTGGCCCCCTCCTATTTCTCATCTACATGCTACCCCTTGGCGACATCATCTGAAAACACAGCGTCAGTTTCCACATGGTAGCCATGCCTTCAGCTGCCAAGGCCCTAAGCTCTGGAATTCCCTCCCTAAATCTCTTCGCCTCGCTACCTCTCTTTCCTCTAAGATGCTCCTTAAAACCTACCTCTTCTGCCCTAATTTCTCCTTGTGCAGCTCAGTGTCAAATCTTGTTTTATAACACGCCTGTGAAGCGCCTTGGGATGTCTTACTACGTTAAAGACGCTATGTAAATAGAAATTGTTGTTGTCATCTGACAATGATGTTCAAAATTATGAAGGTTTTTGATGAGGTAAATAGGAAAAACTATTTTCCTTGTTCAATGGATTGATAACTAGAGGGAATAAATTTAAGGTCATCACCAAAAGAATGAAGGAAGAAATTAGGAGAGTTTTTTTTTTAGGCAGAGGTTTGTTAGGTTGTGGATGCCCTACCAAAAAGAGTGTTTTGAAGCAGAATCCACAATAGGTTTTAAAAGTAAAGTGGATAATTATTTGTAAAAGAAAAACCTAAAATGGCTTGCGGAAACGGCAAGGGAATGAGAGCCGACACAGGCACAATGATTCAAATGGCTGCCTTCTGTGTTGATACATTTCATGTAGTGGGTTGCATAGAACTGGGAAGAGCTGGAAATCAAATAGATTTAAGGCCAGGGTAAAGCTGGGAAAAGGGGGAGGGGATAAAGGAACAAAGGAGGAGATGAAGAGACATTAAGAGACATTAAGAGATATGCAAGGCTAGAGGTGGTGTTAATGTGACAGATTAAGGCTGAATGAAGTGTGAAATCTACTGGCAGAATGAAGGACAGCTGCCAGCTTCTAGGAGGAAAAAAAAGGTGGGGGGGACAAATAAAAGGGTGGATAAAATAAAATATAAATGTGATTGGAGCTGAGGGAACCTTCTTCCCCTTCACTTTCCTCTGACCCCCCTTCTCCCAATCTCACCCCCTGCCGCGTTTTCACTATCCCCTCTGACCTTCCCCTCTCTGACTCCGAACGATCAGTCCTCAGCAAAGGCCTGAGCTTCATCCCCTTACGCCCCCATCTCAATGAATTTCGAGCTCGGCACGATGCTGAGCTCTTTTTCCGCCGCCTCCGTCTCCGTGCCCACTTCTCTGGCCAGGAGTCTTCCCCCCGCACGGCTGACCCTTTCTCCCGCTTTCAGAATTCTCGTTCCACCTGGACCCCTCCCTCTGGCCTCTTACCCTCTCTTGATCTTTTCATTGCTAACTGCCGCCGTGACATCGGCCAGCTCAATTTCTCTGCTCCCCTCACTCACTCCAACCTACCTCCCTCTGAACTTGCAGCACTCCATTCTCTCCGATCCAACCCTGACATTGTCATTAAACCTGCTGACAAGGGTGGCGCTGTTGTTGTTTGGCGAACCGACCTCTACCTAGCGGAAGTTGAACGCCAACTCTCTGACACCTCCTCCTACCTCCACCTGGACCATGACCCCACTACCGAACATCAAGCCACCGTGTCCAAGACTGTCACTGACCTCATCTCCTCTGGAGATCTTCCCCCCACGGCCGCCAACCTCATAGTTCCCCAACCCCGCACAGCCCGCTTCTACCTCCTTCCCAAGATCCACAAACAGGACTGCCCCGGTAGACCCATCGTTTCAGCCTGTTCTTGCCCCACGGAACTTATCTCTTCCTATCTCGACTCTATTTTTTCTCCCCTTGTCCAGTCTCTTCCCACCTACATCCGCGACTCTTCCGATGCCCTCCGCCATTTTAACAGTTTCCAGTTTCCCGGCCCCAACCGTCTCCTCTTCACTATGGACGTACAATCCCTCTACACCTCCATTCCCCACCAGGATGGCCTGAGGGCGCTCCGCTTCTTCCTTGAACAGAGGCCCAACCAGTCCCCATCCACCACCACCCTCCTCCGCCTGGCTGAACTTGTTCTCACATTGAACAACTTCTCCTTTGACTCTACCCATTTCCTCCAAATTAAAGGTGTTGCTATGGGTACCCGCATGGGTCCTAGCTATGCCTGCCTTTTCGTGGGATATGTGGAACACTCTTTGTTCCAGTCCTACTCGGGTCCCCTCCCTCACCTCTTTTTCCGGTACATTGATGACTGTATCGGTGCCGTCTCCTGCTCTCGCCCTGAACTAGAACATTTCATTCACTATGCTTCCAATTTCCACCCTTCCCTCACCTTCACATGGTCCATCTCCGACTCTTCTCTTCCCTTCCTCGACTTCTCCATCTCCATCTCTGGGGATAGGTTATTGACTAACATTCACTACAAGCCCACCGACTCCCACAGCTACCTGGACTACACTTCCTCCCACCCCGCCTCCTGTAAGGACTCTATTCCATTCTCCCAGTTTCTCCGTCTCCGCCGCATCTGCTCTGATGATGCCACCTTCCATACCAGTGCTTCCGACATGTCTTCCTTTTTCCTCAACCGAGGATTCCCCTCTACCGTGGTCGACACGGCCCTCGACCGTGTCCGTTCTATCTCCCGCACATCTGCCCTCACCCCTGCCCCTCCCTCCCGGAACCACGATAGGGTTCCCCTTGTCCTCACCTTTCACCCCACCAGCCTCCACATTCAACGGATCATCCTCCGCCATTTCCGCCACCTCCAGCGTGATCCCACCACCAAACACATCTTCCCCTCACCTCCCCTTTCAGCATTCCGCAGGGACCGCTCCCTCCGCGACACCCTAGTCCACTCCTCTACCACCCCCAGCACCCCTTCCCCTTCGCCCGGCACCTTCCCGTGCACGCGCAGGAGATGCAACACATGCCCTTATACCTCCCCTCTTCCCACTGTCCAGGGCCCCAAACACCCCTTCCAGGTGAAACAGCGATTTACTTGTACTTCCTGCAATTTAGTATACTGTATTCGCTGCTCACGATGTGGACTCCTCTACATTGGGGAGACCAAACGCAGATTGGGTGACCGCTTTGCGGAACACCTCCGTTCAGTCCGTAAGGGGGACCCCGAGCTCCCGGTGGCCTGTCACTTTAATTCACCGCTTCACTCCCACTCTGACCTCACCGTCCTCGGCCTAATACACTGTTCCACGGAAGCTCAGCGTAAGCTCGAGGAACAGCACCTCATCTTTCGTTTAGGCACGCTACAGCCCTCTGGACTCAATATCGAGTTCAACAATTTTAGATCATAACCTCAGCTCCAATCACATTTATATTTTATTTTATCCACCCTTTTATTTGTCCCCCCCACCTTTTTTTTCCTCCTAGAAGCTGGCAGCTGTCCTTCATTCTGCCAGTAGATTTCACACTTCATTCAGCCTTAATCTGTCACATTAACACCACCTCTAGCCTTGCATATCTCTTAATGTCTCTTAATGTCTCTTCATCTCCTCCTTTGTTCCTTTATCCCCTCCCCCTTTTCCCAGCTTTACCCTGGCCTTAAATCTATTTGATTTCCAGCTCTTCCCAGTTCTGATGAAAGGTCATCGACCTGAAACGTCAACTCTCTTTCTCTCTCCACGGATGCTGCCTGGCCTGCTGAGTTTTTCCAGCGTTTTCTGTTGTTATTTCGTTTTGAATGTTGTTTGGTCAACTTAGTCCAGGTTGATCGATTTCAGCAATTAATGCTTTTTCAGTCAGGTACTGTTAATTACTTTCACACTGTTACATTTACTTTTTTTTAGCCATCACTGCTCAATGCTTTACACTGAGCAATATTTTACCTTGGCTGGCACTGAATACCAATACAATGGCTACTTAGAGTTTTGGCAAAAGGATGAAACACTAGTACACTCTTAAGAAATTTGCCAGGAATTTATGATCACTGGTAAAGTGTTAATCCTTCAAGCATGATACCATGTTTTGCCAGTCCATCTCCTTTTTGGTTCAAACCTTCAGATGAAACACTAATCAATGTTAGCAGTACTGCGTCAAAAGAAAAGTTGTTACAGTCCCATCAGATCTGCCTGGTACTGATCTGTCCTTTGCCAGCTTGATTGATTGCTCTGACTCCAGATCCTGGTCCTCCTTTGTACCATACCAGTATGGGATACCTCCTTTTGGAAATCCTAGTTGGGAATAATTGATGTGGGCATAAAGAGAGTCCTAGATTTTAACGACCTATTATAGTTCTGGATCTCCCTTTCGCTGCCACCCTTCACTTCCTCAGCATTACTTTCCATGTATCGATCTCACTCTTTAAAGCTTCAATTGTCCCAGCATCCACAGACTTTTGGAAGAGGGAATTTGTTCTGATTACTCTCTCCAACCCCAACTAATGAGGGTTTCTCACCCAAAAGAGGCCAGGATTCCTCTAGGGCAATCCCATCATATTGGCAGGAAATTATGACTCAGATTTGACTCAAATCAGTCAAGAATATAAGCTCCAGAGGAACAAAAGGCCATTTGGCCCATCAAGCTTGCTCTACCTAGAGTCTATGTTTGACTAATTCTATCATAGACACCCTTTTGATACCACCTGATGACCCACTACTTTAAGGACACTAAAATTTCCCTATTTGTGAACTCGTAGTTAGTATGGCCGTACTTGCTGTTTTGTTAGCACAACCTAAGGTAACTGCCCCAGAGACTATTCAATTACCAGAATGTGAATGGGGACAGGATTCTGAACCTGAGGGGCAGCCTGTTATGGACCTTGAAGAATATATGTTTGATTAGAATGCTAAGTTCTTTGACACTCCGTGCCACAGTGGCCGGGCACTGAGTCTTGGGGCAGAGCTCCTGTTGGAAGATTTTGCAAAGGTCATATTCTTTGGCCTTTTGTGGGGTTTGTCATGCACATTGTCTTAAGAATCTGAGTTGACATGCATAAACAATGCAGTTATAGGTAGAATAAGGAGGACCTAACGTGTCCATTGTGTCTCTGCAGACCTGTTTATGCCTCCTGGCCACTTATTCAATGATCAATTTCTTGGTGGCGTGAAGGGTATGATAGCCTAGTGGTTATGGTACTGGACTAGCAATCCAGAGGTCGCGTGTTCCAATGGCAAGTTGTGAAATTGAATTCACTAAATCTGGTAATTTGTGGGTTAGCATTAGAAAAAATGACTCGTTTTGTCATTTGGAAAAAAGACGACTGGGAAGGGACCTGCCACCCTTTACCTGGTCTGGTCTTCATGTAATGACCAATCCCACACTATATTGACTCTTAATGGCTTCAGGGCAACTAGAAGTGGACAATGAATAGTGTCTTGTCTGTGTCGTCCACAACCCATGAACAAATATTAAGTTGTTCCTGATGCAAATGTTGACCCTCCTAATGGGGACTTGTAAATGTTTGAACTCAGGGAGAAGATAGGTGGTACAAGAGGATGATAGGAACTCAACATTATGTGCATCTAATTGCCAACAAGTATTTCAGTTTTACACTGTCAAAGACAGTCAAAACCAGTGCTTTTCACTATTTGAGGATTAACTCCAGACTATCTTATTGCAGCAGTAGCAGCTTGATTGTAGGTACATATTCCATGGCCCAAGGCATGCCTGTTGGTTTTTGGGATTCTCTATGGAACTGCCCATGACAGCATTGGGATATTTGGGGAGAAACTGTCGAAACTCGTCAGTTGACATTAGCAAGGCTTTAAAGTGATTCTGGTTTTGGCCAAGGGGTTCTGACAACCTGGTATACAGGTCCAGACAAGGTCAACCATTTTGTGGCTTATACTATCTGACTTCCATTCTAGGTCAGGTCCAAGCACCTGGGATTCTTGCTGCTGAACTGCCAGGACATCTAGCCTCACCAACCAAATCAACTCTGCTCCCTATAGTCAGATGGCCCTGGATGGAAGGCCAAAATTCGGTATAGTAGCCTAGTGGTTATAGTACTAGACTATCGACTCAGGTCGTGAGTTCAAATCCCACCATTGGAATGTTGTGAAATTGAATTCACTGAGTTGGCACCAGAAAATGACCATGAAAGGTGCTAGATTGTCCTAAATACCTAACTAGCTCACTAATGTCCTTCAGGGAATGGGACCTGCCACCCTTACCAGTTCTGGCTTACTTGTCACTCCAGTCCCACATTACGTGGTTGATTCTTAATACCCCCCATTGCCCCAACTAATAGTGGGCAATACATAATGCCTTGCCAATGTCGCCCACATCTCAAGAATAAATTTAAAAAAAAAAATTCCAACCAACTTGGGAGTGATCAGCAGTGATGCTTGGATGAAAGATCAACAGCAAGGACCAAGGGGTACTCTGTATTTTCAGGCTCAACTGCAGTGATTTTACGACATGGTCCATTCAGCCCATCTGAGATGGGCTCCTGTCATCCACATCCCAACTTGCATCTCCGAACATTGAACAGATTCCTCGAGGAAAATTTAGATGGTAACGCTGCCTCGAGCCATAGAGTCAGTATGCTAAGAGTCAATCTTGTCACAATTGACCTCCAGGATCCTAATTTATGTACTTAACTTTTGTTGAAAACATGAATAATACAAATATCTGTTAAATGTCTTTCCCTATCACAGATGGGACATTACCTGAAGCATCTCCAAACTTTGCTTCAGAAGTTTAGGGAAGTCTTGTGGTCACTTCAGATGAGTGTGATGCTCTCAATCTCTTTTCTGTTTACTAGTCATGAAAGACAGATGGTCTGTATGGTCAAATGTGTAAGTAGATGTCTTGTACGCTTTATTGCCCTCTTAACAGCACTTTACCATTGATGCTCAGGCTATTCTGTGTTACTGTTGAGTTGCAAAAAGGGTCAAGTATGGTAAAAGATTTTAATATAAGTTTATAATGTCAGTTGGGGATTCTTTGTCATTTGAGATTAGTCTTGAACCTCCGTTAAATAATGCCTCAGTTCTGTTGCATATGAGAGTCAAGGGACTGTACACTGAAGCCCTGAGAGAACTCTGCACTTAGTTTATAAGCCTAATAAATCAGATAATGCATGTTTATTTTTTTTACTTTTCCCAGCTGTAAAGATTAATGACGGCAAGCCTGTTTCTTTTCCCCTTCCTCCAGTCTTTTTGAGTCTGATGATACAGAGATAGAAAATGTGAATAACAAAGCAACAGAATACACACTTCCACCATAGAGGCTGTGCTTTTCTTTTGCAGCTACTGTTGGTTCCAGCAACAGCCACTGCCATTAGGACCTGCATGTACATTGGTAGATGGTGCTCCTGATTGGCCAGTAATGCTGTTTTCATTTATTATATGATTTAAGAAATTGTGGTTGGTTACTGATGGCTTTCTTTTGCATAGGAAATTCAAATGGTTACGTATGGTCCAAGATAAAGGAATTTTATGGAATTAGTTATTCCACAGCATTACTTCCATTTTTTTGTAGTAACTTTTAATTGCTGCCCCTAATTTAGTTTTGCAAATTGAGTCAAGTACAGTAAAAGTGTTTCTATCAGCCTGAGTGCCTCAGCTAGGAAATGCAGGGTATTCTATCACCTTTTCCATATAGTCTCTGATATAATTTGCTTGTAATGTTGGTCTCACTTAAAGATTAATATTATGGTGCATGCATTGGATTGAGCCAGGCAGTACTGAGTTTAAATAACGGCAAGGCTAATGGCACTCGCACTATTTCCGCATAAATCACGGCAACAACTTCAGGTGAAGGGCAGATGTGCGGTTAAACTCAAAAATCCAAAAGTTGCTGTCGGAGTTGCAACGCACCACCGTTAGTTTTGCGAAAATGGCATCTTGCTGTCTGCCTCACTATTGAATGGTGTGAAGTTGCTGTATTTGCACGATAGATACCAACTATGCTCGCCACAGAAAGTTAAGTCTTGTCCATTTCAGTCTAAGTATCATTTTAACAACGTGATAATTATTGCCAGTCAACTTCTCTGGCACTGAAAATTAACTATCACAAGTGTGGAATCTCATTCCTTCAGCTTTTAATTATTTCAAATTTTAATTTTTTAAACTTTTCCATTCTGTTTTTTCTCTCTCTCTCAATCCAGTCTTTCTTTCCCCCTCTCTCTTTCTCTTTCTGTACCTGATTTGACATTAAATTCACCCACTCTAATTTACACTTCCTGCTCAGTCCTTGCGTCGTTAATTTCACAATCCTCAATCTGATTTGTTAAGGAGATACACAGTTGGTTGCCCTGTTTGCTCAGGCCCCAGATGACCGGTTTCCCTCACTGCGACGTTAGCAACTCGCACATTCAGCAACTTGCCACATAGAAAATGTAAAAACCTAAAAGGGCAAAGTCTAACTAACGGCAGATGTCGTTGGATGACCTGCTACAGCAAATTATGGCCAATTGTCTAATTTGAACTAAAATGCTCCCGCAAGTAAATGCATGCGCACAGAGTGCGACTGGGAGTGCATGCACTGCAAACATTTTAAATGAATTTGCTATTATGTGACTCTTGTGGGGGGGGGAGAGGGAGGGAGAGCCAGCATACATATTAGTGACGTATGTGAAGAACCAGCCAAACTATTAGTGGGCTTTAATAGCGAGTTCATGTCGGAAAAAGAAATAATTATTTTGGTTGTCCTCATGTCTCTCTCTTTTGCTGTTGTGGTCTCGCTTTACAGCGCGTCTTATTTTGACCAGAAATAACTCTCAAAAAATAATTAAATCACGGCGTGGCCGAGCGGGGAGAAGGTTGGTGCGGAACGGGCTGCTTGTGCAGAGAGAGGGATAGACGGCGAGCCAGGTCAGCACCATGTGGCGCTCTCTTGCTCCAGTGCCACTTTCAGGTCTGTGGTCGGTCCGTTAAAGAGGAGGCTTCATTGGTACAGTTACAAGAGTCGCGTTCCATTCCAATGGGATGGCGGATACCTGTGAGATTGTCTCAATGCGTCCATGGTAAGTTAAGAATCTCTCTTTCCACCCCCCGGGCCATTTCTTGATGCTGATAATAAATTGCCGAACTTGTCCTCCACTTGTTCATTTAGCTGTTCGTCCTCGTCGGCAGTTTTAAAGTATTTAAAGCAGTTTTCACGCTGATTATAACTGTCTTTTACTGAAGTAGCATTCTCCGCCAACCAAAAAATCTTTCCCAAAACCATCAACCAATGCACGGCTCTGTCACGTGACTGCAGAGACCTGGTCCGCGCTCGGTAGTATATTTTTGATTGGCTATCTTTTTTCATCCCTTCCTCCTATTGGCTCTAATGGTTTCAATGCTCGTGCAGGGTTGGTTGGATTCAAAGCTGAAGATGTTTCTGGTGCTGCAGCAGCAGCGCGGCGTGGTTCAAAATCCTTCCTTTGCTCAAAGGAAAATCATGACTTTCCACAGTCAACTTGTGAGATTGTGAGTTGGCATAAATTATCAAAGAATCCGTGTCTCAAGATTAATTCGCGAAAGTTGGCACTACTACAAATTAATAACCATGAAAGGAAATCCAGTCAACGCATAGATGCATACCCTGACACATTCCTGAGCGGTTGGGTGCTACAGAAAATGTGCAAGGAGAATGTTGGGCATCAGCTAGAATCACCGAAGAAGGCCTGTGTGCAGTAATATACTGTATTACAGCAAGGAAGTTGCATTGGGCTGAAGACTGGTAACTGTCAAAGGTGATGGAATGGGTGCCCAACTGGGAAAAGACTGCCTGGCAGGCCAAAGTTGAGATGGCAATACAGTGTACGTGAAGTTTGAAGGCAATAGTGGCAACTGGTAGGGACCTTTAAGAACTGGCAGAGAAAGAGCATAATGGTAAGGTTTTGGGCCATTTATGGTCCAGTATCCTGTCTGACTGAAACTCAAGGGCCAAGCTTCCCCTGATGAACTCAAGTTCCAACACCCAGTCTGTGCTGCATTAGCAGATATCAGCCAAGTTCCAAAAGGCAGCTATATAACAGTTATTTAAGAGTTGGTCAGTAAGAGGCTACGTTTCCAGACAAACTAAACCCTCTACAAGAGTCTCGAGAGCCTAAAAAAGTGTTACACAATAGCTGAAGAAGTATTACAGATCAGGATTTATAGTTGCGCTTGTATTGCAACTTTAGCTTTGCTACGAACTGGTTTGTTCACTCAACTGCACAATATAACTACTGTGGTGTTATATCTGGTTTAAAGGATGGTTTTAAAAAAAATGCTCAGTAGGTCCAAGGGATTCCCCCTCTGCATCCTTTAACCAGATTTAACACCACATTAGAGTTATATTGCCTTTACACTTGCCTCCTGGATCTAGCAACCCTGCCTAACCCACCACCCGCGATTGGAGACCCTCCCCTCCAACAAGGCCTCCGATCGCGCCCCCCCCCACCCCCCATGATTCTCAGGCCCTCTTTTCTCCTTCCCTCCTTCCCTCCCCCCCCCCCCCCCCCCCCCCCAATATACTCCGGCTCCGATGTTCTTCTCTTCTTCCCCCCCCCCCCCCCCCCCCCCCACACACCTGATGTTTCTGTGTCCGGCCTCTGACAGCCCCCACCCGATCGCTTCCTTTCTGCGGCCCAGTGCCTCAAGCCTACCTGCCCGCAGCCAGCCAGTTTCTCCTTCT
Organism: Squalus acanthias; assembly: GCA_030390025.1. Taxonomy (NCBI): domain Eukaryota; kingdom Metazoa; phylum Chordata; class Chondrichthyes; order Squaliformes; family Squalidae; genus Squalus; species Squalus acanthias. Next base: position 183,762,084 of record CM059425.1, read on the forward strand.
GGCTTGTGGGTGGGAAGCAGACCTTTGACATGCTCATCAAGCCTTGCCGTTAAATTCAGCAGGGCCTGCGGGAAACCCGTTCTCCCGGGTTTCTTGACTGCTTCCTCGCCCCCCCCCCACTCCCAACCCGCCTCCTGATTGCAAAAACTATGGCCATAATTTTAAAGAGTTGTGACCCACTAATGAGGTCATAAACCAAAGAATAGCAACTCATGATTTCTTACCAAATTTCATGATTTTTAAGAGTTTGTCTCATGATTTATGAGAAGGTTGGGTTGGCATTACTGGATTTGTGTCTTCTCTGCCAGAATGGTCCATGTGTCAAAAACTCTTCCAGCTGGAGCAACAATTGTTTTTGCCGCTTTCTTGCATTAACTTTGCCATACATACAACCTTCCAAGTATATAAACTTGTCCACTCTTCTGCGCTCCTCGCCATAAGTGCCCGCATTTTTCAGGCTTTTAATTCTCTGGATATAATCTTGGTCTTTGGGAAACTGATGTTGAGCACCCATTTCATTTATCACTCAATTGATTAGCATGGCAGTAACCTAGACTGGCAACATTATCCACGTAATCCAAGCTCTTTACTCGGTCCTGATCTAACCTTACATCTTCATACTCAACCCTTTGATGTCTCAACTTATGATATAATCATAACGATCTTGAATAAAGTGGAAAATTTAAAATATTGCCTTTGTAGAAATGTCTTCACATTTGTGAGTGGTATTTTAAATCTGCAAGCATTGCTTATACTCCGTATTTATTAGATGCCTTTCTGTATGATTAAACATTGCTTTGCTTTGGTTGAATAATGAATTGCAGAGGTTATTTTGTGTCTGCAAAATACTGGTAATGAAAGTAAAACCAGTATTTTGTGTAGTTTATTCTTAGTTTAATTGTTACCTTCCTTCTGCTCTTCGCTTAATTTTAAACTAGCTTTTAGAATTTGCAATCAAATGTGTGCAACTAAATTTAGATATTTCCAAAACTCTGTGATTTATGTTTGCTGATGGCAGGCTGTTATTTTGTACCTCATAAAATGCCATGTTCTTAAGGCTGTAGTGCAATGTTGGCAAATGCACAATTTCCACAGGAAATGCTTACAGTACATTCCTAACTGTACCATACTTGAAGGTATTGCATGCATCTGCAACAAATATACTCTATGGAAAATGTTGCACGCTAGGCAGTTGTTTAATATAGTTAAGCATGATAAATAAGTCTCTTGGCAGAAACATAAAGATTAAGCAAAATACAGTTACAGAAAGTGGAACACTACATAAGAGAAACCAAACCCATTTACTGCTTGGAGTAACTAATTTTATATTTTTGGAGTACTATTTTAAAACCACATTTTTATGAAATCAGCTGTAAAGAAAGTTCTTTTGGTGATTTTTGAAACAAAATGATTTGAAATATTGCTGACGTAGTCTTTGCATTTAATTCTAAATTGATGATAACAGCAAATAAAAAGTAATTAAATTGGCCATTTATGCACTATAATCCTTCATACTTGAAGTTAATGATTCTTGTTTGAAAGAGAATCAGTCTTGATGGTGTGGACAGTCATTAAGGCTAAATTAGAGAGGTAAGCTCTCCTGCATGTTTCACAAACTGAAGTAGCTCGCCTGGGTTGGACAGGCTACTGCCATTCATATTTCAGCTGTTTCTTCAGGAAGTGAAGGTACTGCTGCTTCTAGCCATTGACACTACTGAGTATCGCTGCTTGTATGATCAACCAGAAGATCTTACCAGTACCTACTTTAATATTATATAGCTTCAGGTTGCACTTGAGGATATTGGATCTCTTTTGTTACCCTCCCTGCTTCTGCTTGCCTTGTTCCAGAATATCTTTCTTTTACTATAATTCTTTTTACTGAATAAACAGTTTTAAAATTAGGAACGGTTTTGTCTAGATCTATTACATTTTCATTCTGAAGCTAAAAATACCTTTATTTTTGTTAGCGAACTTGTACTGCAGCAAAATTATAAAAACAAACTTGGAAGCAAGGAAGTATTTTTACATTGTTTCCTATGCCAGCTGTTCTTAAAGTATTGTTCTCTGGGACAACGTATCAAGGTCTGCTGAAATCAAAACTGATTTCCTGTAAATAGTCAAATGTTTTTCGTGAGTAATACACATTAACAATAAATGATTAATAGTGAATGCTGCTAATTTGCAAAGTGTTCTCCCCCTTTGTTTTTTAGGCTTTTCCCAGTATTTCTCGCATTTTGTGCCAAAGACCGCCGCTTCTGTAAGTGAGCCCTCATTCCATATTAATTGGTATGACTTTATATGCATAATATCTAAGAATGTAGCATTACCTAGACGTTGAACAGAAAACTGTTACTTTAAAAGTATAGTGGCTATGACCTGACCCTGATTGTGATTTCCTGGACTTCAGATAGTTAACGAATAAACACACTTATTACACCATGGAGGATAAGTAGTAACAAGAGTAAATAAAGCAGCTTGCAGTATTTTTACAGAATTTTAAAGTTTTTTTTCCTCGGGTACAAAAATAAAATACATGACACTTTGTTAACTCTACTGAATACTAAAGTGGACTAGCATCCATGCTATAACTCTCATACATGTGGATTTGTATGGCTCACTGTGCTCCATGAGGCCACCTTCTTTAGTTCAAGTCTTCCATCTAATGTCAGGATAAAGGGAATCAAAGTGGTATTTATGCAAACAATACAGCTGTCACTCAAAGGCATAAGGACAGACTCTCAGACCCTTGAATTCAGCCAAACAAGGTGACAAACTATCAATTTTCCAGAGTCCATGGTATGATAAATATGCAGGCCTCATGAAATGCTTCTGTTGAGGCCAATGCTAATGTTTTTGCAATTAAAATATGTTAACACATTAAGGTCATTGGGACTCCTTGCGTACACCAAGATATAAGGGGCTAAAAATTTGATTGCGTAGTGCCTGTTTGGGCATCTGTAACATCTCCCAGTTTGCCGTCCGCTGCTGCATAAGAGAAGTGACCGACACTCTTTATGCCAGGAGAGGAGACTTCATTATCTTCTCTGTGACCAGAGAGAAGCAGGTGGAGCGTGCACGCGGCTTTGCCAGGTTAGTGGGCTTCACCAAGGTGCAGGGCGCCATCGACTGCACGCATGTTACTTTACGGGCACTGCATCTAAATGCTGAGATATACCACAACTGCAAACATTACCACTTGCTGAATGTACAGTTGGTCTGTGACCATGCTCAGTATATCATGATGGTGAATGCCCGGTATCTTGGCAGCAGTCATGATACTTTTATTCTGAGTCGGTCTGCTGTTCCCTCACTCTTTGAGCCACCACGTCAAACCAGAGGGTGGCTGCTGGGCAACAAGGGCTATCCGCTGACCACCTGGCTCATGACTCCACTCCGCAACCCAACCACACGTGGGCAACATGTGTACAATGAGAGCCATGCTGCCACAGGGAATCTGATAGAGCAAACCATTGCCGTCCTTAAGCAACACTTCCGCTGCCTGGACTGCTCTGGAGCAGCCCGGCAGTACTTACCAGAATGCACAAGATTTGTTGTGGTCTGCTGCATCCACAACATCGCCGTGATGAGGGCATAGCCCTTGCCCCCAGGCATACGGCGACTAGCTGAGGAAGAGGAGGCAACCCAGACAGCCCCTTTCTGCCCGTGCTGTCTATGATCGACTCATCCGACTGTGGTACGAGTAAACGCAACCCCAATTCTCCACTCAGTAGTCCCACACCTTGCCTTCCCTCTGTTACTGACCATCACAGTGTCCTCTTGGTCACTATGCTGAAATAAAAGCCACCACAAAAGAAAGATTCCAATCCAACTTTATCTATCAATCCATCCAGTATTTATCTATCAATCCATCCAGTATAACCTAACAAAGTCAACTAATCACCCTTGTGCATTCCCTTAGTGCCTGTCTTCAGTGTGCCTTTGCCTGTCCTATTGCTCCTACAAAGTGCTACCCCAGGCAACAGCAAGGGCATTGATGGGAGGACGAATGCTGTCATCCTGAGAGGGGACAGCAGGTCTGTCTCCACGGAGCCACTGCCACTCCCCTGGGGTGGCGCCTCAGCATTCCTAGCTTCCACTGCAGTACTCAGACATAGGGTGGCTTGTGCTTGTCTCGGCTTCCATCGCAGCTCATCAGTCATCAGACGCTGCATGATGGTTGGGTCCACACGTGCGCTAATGGATCTGCCCACCCCTTCCATGATGGAAAGAATGGGCTCCAAGCTTTGCACAAACCCCGGTGCAAGGTTGGTGCCAGACTCCTCCATGCTCCTTGACATTGCACTTGGGCTTTCTGGCAGGCCTGCCAATGCACCAAGCATTTCTTTGTGCATACCCATCAGCCGCCTTCTGTAGGCCGCCCCATCAAAGTCCTCATCTGAGTCCTCTGCAGCAGAACAAGTGTGTGACCTCGCCCTCCGGGAGCTAGCGCCTGCATTATCCTTTTTCCCCCCCTGCCCACTTGTGTCTGATAACTCTCCACGTGCAGATCCCGCTTCAAAGCTACCCTCTAAACTCTGTGCTGTGCCATTATCTGGGCTGGTGGCTGTGATTGTGTTATTCTTCATCACTCTCTCTTCTACAATCACTGGCCAGGCAGGTTGGATTTCTTGGTTATCTGAAATGAGAAGGGCACAAGGGAAGGAGGGAGGAAAGCAAGAGGTGCATGCTTGCACAGTGTTCAGATTGTAAATCAGAAGAGATTGCGGGATGAGCGGGGAAGTGGGATGTGAGAAGGAGGATAACGTATAAGGATACCGGCATCTTGTACTCTTCAGCCCTGCTGCTGACCACGAGCTCAGCCATGCCCCCCTCAAGAATGGCCAGCACCATCTCCTCCAAGGGGGTGAGCTAATGCAGGTGAGCCTGTCCCCTGCCGGTTAAGTTCTGCTGGTGCCAGTTATGCGCCACCTTTTCCTGCAAGAGAAAGGGAAGTGTGTCAGTGAGTGTGGTGCACTGTGTTTTGGTGATGTGCCTATCATGATTGAATAGCTGACTGCAAGCTTTGAGATGTGCGTGTGATGTCTGCAGCAGTTGTAAGTGTGTGAGGGTGAGATGAAGCTATGAATGTGAGGTGTACCTCCTGTTTGGTAGAGCAGTGTGTGAGGCTAGTGCTGCAGTTTGTGGGATATGGCATTTGAAGATGAATTCCCTGACCTTGATCAGTCGTGCTAGGTCATTGAACTTCTTCCTGAACTGAGTCCAGGTCCTCTGCTACACTGCTGGCATTCACCACAGTGGCTATCTGCACCCACTGCACTTTGGTCTGTTGCCTGGAGGGTCATCTAGCTCCCTGTGGAAAGAGTACCTCTCTTTCCCCCATTGATCTCCTGCTTCAAGGTCTCCAGTGCTGCATCAGAGAACCTTGGTGCATGCTCTCTCCCCTGTTGTACCATTATGTTGTGATTTTTTTTTTTTGCACTGTCTTCCTCAGCTAGTTGAATGATGATCTGCAGGCAGAATGCACCTCCCCTTTAAGAGATGCAGACTGCCTTTAAGTAGTGCAGGCTAGTTTTAATTGGTGCTAGCCTCACATGAACTTTGGGGGGGGGGGGCCCTGCTGAGCGTTCAGCCACTGAGCAGCGCATTCAGTGCTGGGCTGAACGCTACATTCATGCAAATTAGCAGGCAGCACAAATTGTGTGCAGCCTGCAGTCCTCCCAACGGACGCGGATTGCTAGTGCAGTGTGATCTCCGTGCCAATTTTTGGGGGCAAACTAATTTCTCGGCCATTGACTGTGGAATACCATTTGCTGTTACGCATAGAGGATGTGGATTATAATCAGTTCAACAATGGGTTTGGAGTAAACTGCAACTGACTAGCCACCTTCCATAAATATATACAAAAAAATCTTTGATTCCAAATGTGATGACATTTCCTTTTCATTGTACATGTATATTTTCTGCTGAAATAAAAACATGGAAATATTGTTACTGTATTTCTGTAATTCGCTGTTCTGAGAGTTGGTGGTACAATTTATTGAGTCTTTTCCATCACCGCTTCAGTTTGTACAACAAGGAAAATCATTAATGCTATCAGTGAAAATGTAAGCTGCATGATCCATTTATTTTCTTCACATTCCTGACCCCAATTTTGAATGATCGCTTGAATGTAGGGAGACGATAAATAATGGCAAAATGACTTGTATTCATACAAAGCACATTTTTAATGCTTTTTAAAATAATTGTAACACTGTTGCCTCATTTACAGGTCTCCAAATCTCTATCTGTACAAAGCACCAACAAATTGCTGACCTATTTGCAGTGTATTCGCACTGCTAAAAGATTGTTATTTATAAAATGGAAACATGCTCAGAAAATAAAATCTTTTAGAATATGCATTTTAAAGCTATATTTTTGGCTTGAAAGAGACCAACATTCCTTCTCCCAATTTTTTTACTTCCCATCTCTCCAAAAGGCATTAACTTGTGCGGGATACGGATCCAGCCATTCTACAGTACCTCTGTGAAATGGCTATTCTTTCTGCGTGAGCATAGACAGCGAGGGTCAATGATCATTCAACCATCAAAGAAAAAATACTTTGCATTTGTTTAGCACAATTCATGTCTTCAATTGGGCAAGTATCACAGCCGAGCCCAATTCATGTCCTTACTGGCTATCCACACATGCTTAATTTCCAGCAAGGGCCATTGGATTGAGTAAGAATCCTAGCTGATATTTCCTGTTTTCCATAGCTGGGGGATGCTAGGCCCAATAGTGACATCCCAGAACCCCCTCTACACAACAATTGTATTTTTATAGCACCTTTACTACAATAAAACATTGCACAGATAGGATTGCACCCAATTAGTCTAAATAACCCAGAACCGTATGTAGAAATATATAGGAAGTTACAACATGGAAATAAGCCATTCGACCCAAACAGGATCATAGAATGGTTACAGCACAGAAGGAAGCCATTCGGCCCATCGAGCGCCTGCCAGCTCTCTGCAAGAGCACTTCAGCTAGACCCACTTCCCTGCCCTTTCCCCGTAGCCCTGCAAATGTTTTTCCTTCAGGTACTTATCCAATTCCCTTTTGAAAGCCACAATTGAATCTGCCTCCACCACCCTTTCAGGCTGTGCATTCCAGAGCCTAACCACTCGCTGCATAAGAAAAGGTTTTCTTCACCATAAATCTGTGTCCTCTGGGTCTCGACCCGTCCGCTAATAGGAACAGTTTCTCTCTCTCTCTACTCTGTCTAGATCCCTCATGATGTTGAATACCTCTATCAAATCGCCTCTCAACCTTCTCTGCTCTAAGGAGAACAACCCCAGCTTCTCCAGTCTATCCATGCAACTGAAGTCCCTCATCCCTGGAACCATTCTTGTAAATCTTTTCTGCACCCTCTCTAAGGCCTTCACATCCTTCCTAAAATGCGGTGCCCAGAATTGGACACAATACTCCAGTTGAGGCCGAACCATGGTTTTATAAAGGTTCATCATAACTTCCTTGCTTTTGTACTCTGTCTCTATTTATGAAGCCCAGTATGTCTCTATTTATGAAGCCCAGTATCCCATATGCTTTTTTAACCGCTTTCTCAACCTGCCCTGCCACCTTCAGTGATTTGTGCACATATATGCCCAGGTCTCTCTGTTCATGCACCCCCTTTAGAATAGTACCCTTTAGTTTATATATTTGTTTATATATATTGCGCCTCCTCGTTCTTCCTACCAAAATGTATTACTTCGCATTTTTCTGCGTTAAATTTCATCTGCCACGTGCCTGCCCATTCCACCAGCCTGTCTGTCTACTTGAAATCTATCACTCTTCTCCTGACTGTTCACTATAGTTCCAAGTTTTGTGTCATCTGCAAATTTTGAAATTGTGCCCTGTGCACCCAAGTCTAAGTCATTAATATATACAGGAAACTCTCTTTTAACCGGCACCCAAATAACCGGAAATCTCTCTTAACTGGCAAAATTCTTGAGTAGGTAACCGGGGTTTTCCTTCATCTCTCCTTTAAAAATAACTTTAAAAAAAACCCCGAGGCGTTTGCCTTGTAGATTGGGAGGGGAATGTGCAGCCCGGGTAGGCAGCGGACACGACAGATGGTCAGCTGGCGGTCCCCGGGGAGACGGAGCTCCGAATGCAGGCGCATGTCAGTGTGTACGGGGCTCTCGTACGTTGGGAGATATAACTCTCCATTATCCGGACTTTTTGATTAACCGGCAGCACGCCGGTCCCGTCGGTGCCGGTTAATAAAGAGTTTCCTGTATCAAGAAAAGCAGTGGTCCTAGTACCGACCCCTGGGGAACACCACTGTATATCTTCCTCCAGTTTGAAAAACAACCGTTCACCAATACTGTTTCCTTCACTTAGCCAATTTCGTATCCATGCAGCCACTGTCCCTTTTATTCCATGGGCTTCAACTTTGCTGGCAAGCCTATTATGTGGCACTTTATCAAACGCCTTTTGGAAGTCCATGTACACCACGTCAACCGCATTGCCCTCATCAACCCTCTCTGTTACCTCATCAATAAACTCAATCAAGTTAGTTAAACACGATTTGCCTTTAACAAATCCGTGCTGGCTTTCCTTAATTAATTCACACTTGTCCAAGTGATTGTTAATTTTGTCCCTGCTTATCGTTTCTAAAAGCTTCCCCACTACCGAATTTAAACTGATTGGCCTGTAGTTGCTGGGTTTATCCTTACACCATTGTTCAAAAAAGGGTGTAACATTTGCAATTCTCCAGTCCTCTGGCACCCCTCCTGTATCTGAGGATTGGAAGATTATGGCCAGTACCTCCGCGATTTCCACCTTAACTTCCCTCAGCATCCTAGGATGCATCCCATCCGGCCCTGGTGACTTATCTATTTTAAGTAAAGCAGCCTGTCTAGTACCTCCTCTTTTACCATGGGCTGGATTTTATCAATGGGGACGCGTTGGGGGCGAGACTGCTGGTTGTCGGGTTTCAGTCCCGCCCCCAACAACGTCCGGCCAACCCACGCTATTTTCCCTTAATTGACCTTGTTAAGCCCGCCCTGCGGGCTTAGCAGGCCAATTAAGGGAAAGCCGGTGACAGAGGACGTCAGCGTATGACGTTTCATCTGTCAAGAATTTTTGACATGAAATGAAAGCGTTTGACAGCTTTGAGACGCTGTCAAACATTGACAATCTCTATTCTTTGGTGAGTCCTTGTACTGAAAACTCACCAAACCTCTTTCTTTAGCAGAAATCAGATGGCTGTTGCATCGGAGAATGCAGCAGCCATTCTGTCATCTCTGCTGTTGAGATGAGGCACCTCCGGATCCCAAAGGGTTGAAGCAATGGAAGGGGTGAAAATTGATAGACAGGATGTACTAGAAAGGCTGGGTATGCTTAGAGTGGACAAGTCGCCTGGTTCAGATAGCTTGCATCCCAGGTTGCTAAGGGAATTGGGGGAGGAGATAGCGGAAGGGCTTGCCATAATTTTCCAATCTTCCCTCGATGCGGGGGAGGTGCCTGAGGATTGGAAAGTGGCAAATGTGACACCATTGTTCAAGAAAGGGTGTAAGGACAATACTAGTAACTACAGGCCGGTCAGTTTAACATCAGTGGTGGGTAAAGTTTTAGAAACAATAATCAAGGTGGTTTAAGCTAATTAAGGAGAGCCAACATGGATTTGTAATTGGCAGATAGTGTTTGAATAATCTAATTGAATTTTTTGATGAAGTAACAGAGAGGATTGATGGAAGGAATGTAATAGATGTTGTCTACATGGATTTTCGGAAGGTGTGTTTACATACATACATTCTAAACCCATTTTTGTAGTATTTCTTAGTCTGCTTCTATCTAATATGGTACTGCTACCGCCTCTAGTACTATTTTCTCCAGTACTATCCAACACACTCACTCTTTTATGCACCTTATTCCTCTTTTCTACTCCTGTAAGCTGGTGCCCAACCCCCCTGCCAAGCTAGTTTAAACCCTCCCCAACAGCACTAATAAACTTCCCCCGAGAATATTGGTCCCGGCTCTGTTGAGATGAAACCTGTCCGGCTTGTACAGGTCCCACCTTCCCTAGAAACGGTCCCAATGCCTCAGGAAGCCCTCCCAGCTGCACCATCTCTCCAGCCACGCATTCATCTGTTCTATCCTCGTATTCCTGTACTCACTAGCACGTGGCACTGGGAGTAATCCGGAGATTACTACCTTTTGAGGTTCTGCTTTTTAATCTCTCTCCTAGCTCCCTAAACTCTGCCTGCAGGACCTCATCCCTCTTTCTGCCTATGTCGTTGGTACCGATATGGACAACAGCCTCTGGCTGTTCACCTTCCCCCCCCCCACCCCCTCAGTATCCTGCAGCTGCTCAGTGACATCCTTGACCCTGGCACCAGGGAGGAAACATACCATCCTGGAGTCACGTCTATGGCCACATAAACACCTGTCTGCTCCCCTAACTATTGAATCCCCTACCACTATTGCTCTTCCACTCTTTTTTCCTCTCTTTCCTCCCCCCCCCTCACTGTGCAACTGAGACACCCGTGGTGCCGTGGACTTGACTCTGGCTGCACTCCCCAGAGGAACTATCGCCCTCACCAGTATTCAGAACAGAATACTGGTTGGAGAGCGAGATGCACTCCAGGGACTCCTGCACTACCTGCCTGGTCGTCCTCTTCTGTCTGACGGTCACCCATTCCTTCTCTGCCTGCATACTCTTAAGCTTCGGGGTGACCACCTCTAGAAACGTGTTATCCACGTAACTCTCAGCCTCGCGGATGCACCACAGTGACTCCAGCCACCGCTCAAGCTCCGAAACTCGAGTTGCTGTAGCTGGCGACACTTCCCGCACATGTGGTCATCCAGGACTTCCCACGTGGCACAGGATGTGCACTCCATGGGACTGAGCTGCCCTGCCATGCCTGTATTTAATAGACTAAGAACTAACCCAGCAGAAATAAACTTAAAACTTAACAAAAATCACTCCCCAGCTACTCGCCAATCAGCTCTTTCCCTCTATTTAATAGGCTATTAACTAATTTAGCAGAAATAAACTTTCAAAAACTGCTTCTGTTGAGTTGCTGCTGCTCGGGACTGTTCCTTTTAACTTCACAAAGGAGGACACAAATAACCTCCCAGAGATGTTGGAAAACATAGGGTCTGATGAAAGGGAGGAACTGAAAGAAATCAGTATTTGCAGGGAAATGGTGTTAGGGAAATTGACGGGATTGAAGGCCGATAAATCCCCAGGGCCTGATAATCTACATCCTAGGGTACTTAAGGAAGTGGCCCTAGAAATAGTAGATGCATTGCTGATCATCTTCCAACATTCGATGGAATCTGGAACTGTACCCATGGATTGGAGGGTAGCTAATGTTACCCCACTATAGAGAGAAAGCGGGGAATTACAGACCGGTAAGCCTGACATCGGTAGTGGGGAAAATGCTAGAGTCCATTATAAAGGATGTAATAGCTGAGCACTTGAAAAACAGTGACAGGATCGGACAAAGTCAACATGGATTTACAAAAGGTAAATAGTGCTTGACTAATCTACTGGAATTTTTTGAGGATGTAACTGGGAAAATAGATAAGGGAGAACCAGTAGATGTGGTGTATTTGGACTTTCAAAAGGCTTTCGATAAGGTCCCGCATAAGAGATTAGCGTGTAAAATTAAGGCACATGGGATTGGGGGCAAGGTATTGACTTGGATAGAGAACTGGTTGGCGGACAGAAAGCAGAGAGTAGGAATTAATGGGTCTTTTTCCGAGTGGCAGGCAGTGACTGGTGTGGTACCGCAGGGTTCGGTCCTTGGAACCCCAGCTATTCACAATATACATTAATGATCTGGATAAGGGAACTAAATGTAATATCTCCAAGTTTGCAGATGACACAAAGCTGGGTGGGCGTGTGTGCTCCGAGGAGGATACTGAGAAACTCCAGGATGATTTGGACAGGTTGGGTGAGTGGGCAGAAGCGTGGCAGATGCAATATAACGTGGATAAATGCGAGGTTATCCACTTTGGTGTCAAAAACAGAAAGGCAGACTATTATCTGAATGGCAATAGATTGGGAGAAGGGGAAGTGCAACGAGACCTGGGTGTCCTTGTGCACCAGTCGCTGAAGGTAAGCATGCAGGTGCAGCAGGCGGTGAAGAAGGCAAATGGTATGTTGGCCTTCATAGCGAAAGGGTTTGAGTATAGGAACAGGGATGTCCTGCTGCAGTTGTACAGGGCCTTGGTGAGATCACACCTTGAGTACTGTGTGCAGTTTTGGTTGCCTTATCTGAGGAAGGATGTTCTTGCCATGGAAGGAGTTCAGCGAAGATTCACAAGGCTGATACCTGGGATGGCAGGAATGACATATGAGGAGAGATTGGGTCGATTGGGCTTAAACTCGCTGGAGTATAGAAGAATGAGAGGGGATCTCATCGAAACATATAAAATTCTGACAGGTCTGGACAAACTAGATGCAGGAAGAATGTTCTCGATGGTCGGAGAGTCCAGAACCAGGGGTCATAATCTAAGGATAAGGGGTAAGCCATTTAGGACAGAAATGAGGAAGAATTTCTTCACCCAGGGAGTGGTGAACCTGTGGAATTCTCTACCACAGAAGGTAGTTGAGGCCAAGTCATTAAATATATTCAAGAATGAGTTAGATATATTTCTTAAATCTAAAGGTATCAAGGGATATGGGGAGAAGGCAGGTACAGGGTACTGAGTTTGGATGATCAGCCATGATCTCATCGAATGGCGGAGCAGGCTCGAGGGACCGAATGGCCTACTCCTGCTCCTATCTTCTATGTTTCTATGTAACTGCTCACTCTCCCTGTGCTCCCACCAGGTCCGCTCCTTCCGGTGCTGCTCCCGCTCTCGGCGCTCTTTGTGCTTTACGTACAGCCAGTCTTTCTAGTAGCTCCTCCTTATCAATTTTTATCCCATCCAGTAACTCATCTACCTCCTCTTTCACACTGACTTTGGCAGGATCCTCTTCCTTGGCAAAGACTGATGCAAAGTACTCATTTAGTACCTCAGCTATGCCCTCTGCCTCCATACGTAGTCTCCTTTTTTGGTCCCTAACTGGCCCCACCCCTCCTCTTACTACCAGTTTACTATTTATATGCCAATAGAAGACTTTTGGATTCCCTTTTATGTTAGCTGCCAATCTATTCTCATACTCTCTCTTTGCCCCTCTTATTTCCTTTTTCACTTCCCCTCTGAATTTCCTATATTGAGCCTGGTTCTCACTTGTATTCTCTGTCATATGCCCCCTTTTTCTGCTTCATCTTACTTTCTGTGTCGAAGTCCATATCAAAGTTTACTGTCCACTTTTGCAAACAAGCAACATTTTTTGTTTAATGTTCATAACGTAAGAATTAGGAGTAGGCCATACGGCCCCTCGAGCCTGCTTTGCCATTCAATAAGATCATGGCTGATCTTCGGCCTCCACTCCACTTTCCCCCCCTTATCTCCATATCCCTTGATTCCCCTGGAGTCCAAAAATCAGTCTCTGTCAGCCTTGAATATATTCAATGATTCAGCATCCAAAGCCCTTTGCGGAAGAGAATTCCAAAGATTCACAACCCTCTGAGTGAAGAAATTCCTCCTTATCTCAGTCTTAATTGGCCAACCCCTTATCCTGAGACTATGCCTCTTAGTCCTAGACTCTCCAACCAGAGGAAACAACCTCTCAGCATCTATCCTGTCAATCTCCCTCAGAATTTTGTATGTTTCAATAAGATCACCTCTCATTCTTCTAAACTCGAGAGTATAGGCCCATTCTACACAATCTCTTAATAGGACAACCCTCTCATCCCAGGGATCAATCTAATTAAAAAACCTTCGTTGCACCACCTCAAGGCAAGTATGTCCTTCCTCAGAAGAGACCAAAACTGTGCACAGTACTCCAGGTGTGGTCTCACCAAAGCCCTGTACAATTGTAGTAAGACTTCCTTATTCTTGTACTCCAACTCCTTTGCAATAAAGGCCAACATGCCATTTGCCTTCCTAATTGCTTGCTGTACCTGCATGCTAACTTGTGTTTCCTGTACGAGGACACCTAAATCTCTCTGAACACCAACATTTAATGTGTTTCTCACCATTTACAAAATATTCTGTTTTTCTACTCTTCCTACCAAAGTGAATAACCTCACATTTCCCCCACATTATACACCCATCTGCCACCTTATTGCCCGCTCACTCAACTTGTCTATATCCCTTTGCATGCTCTTTGTGTCCTCCTCACAGCTTACTTTAAGACCTAGCTTTGTATCCTCAGCAAACTTGGATACATTATATTCGGTCCCTTCATCTAAGTCATTAATTTAGATTGTAAATCTTCTCTTGGGCAGTCCCTCGGAACCAAGGATGACTTGCTTCCACTCTCAAAATGAGTTCTCAGGTGACTGATGAGTCCAGTGAGGGACCTACAGGGCTGGATTTTGATACTGGGGCAGGTTGGGGTCGTGTCATCCGCATTTCGTGTTATCCACCCGACTGCAATTGGATGTGGGAGATTGATGCAATTTTCACCTAATTGGGCAATTGAGTTCCAGCATGTGGGAACCCATGAACCAATTAGTGTTTTCAGTCTGAAAGTCGCCTTTGATGCTGTCCTCATTGCTGCTGCATTGAAGGTCTTCAAAGACTGCCTGACCTTTGCTGTGAGGGCCTGCAAAATGAGCAGCAGCAGTCCTAAGTCTGCTCCCAGATATTTTTACACCACCACTCCCAGATATGTCTCCTCTCCATCCACATATGCATCCCCATAGCCAGCCAGCCAGCCAGATGTGCTCCCCGCCAGGTTTCACAATCGTGGTTCAGAACAGACGTGCTTCACGTAGAACAAGGGTTAAAATCACAAAGGCATTTCAAAATGGCATTATAGAGGCAATGTAGTGCTTGTTAAGGGCCTTAACAGCCTATCCCGCCTCTTAGAGGCGGGATGGAGTCGGGACCAGCAGACACGATTTAATGAAAATTGCGTGGAGGCGGGATGGAGGCGGACTTGTGCCCGCCCGCCCGTTTTCGCAATTTTAACCCTCCAAACCTGCCTCCACGGGTCAATGAAAATCCAGCCCACAGTCTCTGTCACAGGTGGGGCAGATGGTGGTTGAAGGGGCGGGTGGGTGGGGTGCTTGGGTTGACGTGCGCTCCTTCCGCTGTTTGCGCTTGGCTTCCGCTTGCTCCCGGCGAAGAGACTCGAGGTGTTCGGCACCTTCCCGGATGCTTCTCCTCCACTTTGTGCGGTCTTGGGCCAGGGATTCCCAGCTGTCAGTGGGGATGTTGCACTTTTTCAAGGAGGCTTTGAGGGTGTCCTTGAAGCGTTTCCTCTGCTCACCTGGGGCTCTCTTGCTGTGTCGGAGCTCCAAGTAGAGCGCTTGTTTTGGGAGTCTCGTATTGGGCATGCGGACAATGTGGCCCGTCCATCTGAGCTGATCGAGCGTAGTCAAAGCTTCGATGCTGGGGATGTTGGCCTGAGCGAGACCACTGATGTTGGTGCGCCTATCCTGCCAATGGATTTGCAGGCTCTTGCGGAGGCAGCGTTGGTGGTACCTCTCCAGTGCTTTGAGGTGCCTGCTGTACATGGTCCATGTCTCTGAAGCATACAGGAGGGCGGCTATCACTACTGCACTGTAGACCATGAGCTTAGTGCTGGGTTTGAGGTCCTGGTCTTCAAACACTCTCTTCCTCAGGTGACCGAAGGCTGCACTGGCCACACTGTAGGTGGTGTTGGACTTCGTCATCAACGTCTGCTCTTGTTGACAGTAGGCTCCTGAGGTATGGAAAGTGGTCCACATTGTCCAAGGCCTCGTCATGGATTTTGATAATCGGGGAGCAATACTGTGTGGCGGGGGCAGGTTGGTCGAGGACCTTTGTCTTGCGGATGTTTAGTGTAAGGCCCATGCTCTCGTACGCTTCGGTGAAGGTGTTGACGATGGTTTGGAGTTCGGCCTCAGAGTTTGCGCAGACGCATGCGTCGTCTGCATACTGTAATTCGATGACAGAGGATGGGACGACCTTGGATCTGGACTGGAGATGATGGAGGTTGAACAGTTTCCCGTTTGTTCTGTAGATTAGCTCCACTCCAGCTGGGAGCTTACTGAGGGTGAGATGGAGCATTGCAACAAGGAAGATCGAGAAGAGCATTGGTGCGATGACACAGCCTTGCTTGACCCCGGTCTATACGTGAATTGGGTCTGTGGTGGATCCGTTGGTCAGAATCACAGCTTGCATGTCGTCGTGAAGCAGGTGGAGGATGGTGACAAACTTTGAGGAGGACACTCCATAATCCCTCACGTTTGACGGTGTCGAAGGCCTTTGTGAGGTCAAAGAAGGCCATTTACAGCGGTTGGTGCTGTTCCCTGCATTTCTCTTGTAGTTGACGCGCGGTAAAGATCATGTCCATTGTGCCCCTTAGTGGGTGGAATCCGCATTGCGAATCTGGGAGGAGCTCTTCAGCCACTGGGAGAAGGCGATTGAGGAGGATTCTTGCGATTACTTTCCCTGTGGCAGACAGCAGGGAGACTCCTCTGTAATTACCGCAATCGGACTTGTCACCTTTCTTGAAGATGGTCACGATTACGGCATCTGTGAGATCCCCTTGCATGCTCTCCTCCTTCCAAATAAGAGAAATGAGTTTATGTATTCGCGCCAATAGTGCTTCTCCGCCATGTTTTAGCGCCTCGGCGGGGATTCCATCTGCTCCTGAGGCCTTGTTGTTCTTCAGTTGTCGGATGGCCTTTTCAACCTCATGCTGGGCTGGGGTTGTGCTGAGGTGGTGGCGGGTAGCATATTGCGGGATGGAGTTGAGGACACTTGCGTCGAAGACAGAGTCTCGGTTAAGGAGATCTTCGAAGTGCTCCTTCCAGCGGGCACTGACTGCCTCTCTGTCTTTGATGAGTACCTCTCCGTTCTTGGCCCGCAGTGGGGTAGGACCTTGGGTGCTTGGGCCGTAGGTGGTCTTGACTGCGCTAAAGAATCCACGCACGTCGTGGTTGTCGGCTAGCTGCTGGATCTCCTTGCGCTTTCTCCACCCATCATCTGTTCTTTAGGTCGCGAGTTTTTTGTTGGACCTTGGCCTTCAGGCGTCTGTAGCGCTGCTTTCTTGCTCTCGAGTTCTGTTGCTGTTTCCAGATCAGGAATGCCTTGCGCTTGCGGCTTATTAGCTCCTGGATCTCTTGGTCGTTCTCGTCGAACCAGTCTTGGTGTTTCCTGGTCAAGTGACCGAGCGTCTCTTCACAGGTGCTGATTATGGAGGCCTTGAGTGCAGACCAGGTGCTGTGGACACTCTGTGTCCCTGAATCACTGGGAGTCGTCAGGTTGGTTGTGAGGCACAAGCTGAATAGGGCTTTCTTAGCAGGGTCTTTGAGTGCTCCAGCGTTGATTTTCCTGCAGCATTTCTTCTGTTGCCGCTGCTGTTTTGGGGCTACGTTGATGGAGATGACAGAGCGGATTAGGCGGTGGTCTGTCCAGCAGTCGTTAGCTCCTGTCATGGCACGGGTGATGCGGACGTCCTTGTGGTCCCTCGCTTGGATGATGACGTAGTCCAGCAGATGCCAGTGCTTGGAGCGAGGGTGTTGCCATGAAGCCTTGTACTTGTCTCTCTGACGGAACAAGGTGTTGGTTATGACAAGGCCATGTTCTGAGCATTTCATCAGGAGGAGGGTACCGTTGGAGTTGGCTTTCCCTACCCCACCTCTGCCGATCACTTCTCCCCAGAGGTCTGTGTCCTTTCCAACTCTGGTGTTGAAGTCGCCAAGGAGGATCAGCTTGTCGCCGGTTGGGATTCGGGACAGGGATTGTTCGAGGCTGGAGTAGAATTCGTCTTTGGTCTCGTCTGTGGCTTCCTGTGTTGGGGCGTACGCACTGCTGACCGTAGCGCACTGGTTTCGGGCTAGGGTGAGCCGTAGAGTCATGAGGCATTCGTTTATTCCACAAGGGGAGTCTCTGAGACGTTCAACTAGCTCATTTTTTATGACGACGATTGTAAATAGCTGAGGCCCAAGCACTGATCTTTGCGGCACCACACTATTACAGCCTGCCAACCGGAAAATGATCCGTTTATTCCTACTCTCAGGTTATCTGTCAGCTAACCAATCCTCTATCCATGCTAATATATTACCCTAACCCCCATGAGCCCTTATCTTGAGTAGCAACCTTTTATGTGGCACCTTATCGAATGCCTTCTGGAAATCCAAATATACTACATCCACTGGTTCCCCTTTATCTACCGTGCTAGTTACATCCTCAAAAAAACTCAAATAAATTTGTCAAACTGATTTCCCTTTCATAAAACCATGTTGACTCTGCCCAATCCTATTATTATTTTCTAAGTGCCCTGATACCACTTCCTTAGTAATGGATTCTAGCAATTTCCTGACGACTGATGTCAGGCTAACTGGCCTGTAGTTCCCTGTTTTCTCTCTCCCTCATTTCTTGAATAGCAGGATTACATTTGCTAATTATCCCTAGTCCAGACATTTAAGTCCCTCTGTTTTTTCCCCTACATTATGTACCAATTATAGTCAAGAGGATGGGTATACAACCCATTACCTACTGCTCTGGACTAGTCTCTAGGCTGCAGAGGAATTGTTGAACAGATGTACCATCTCTTTGTTCTTGTGGCTTCTTCTTGACCAAGAGCAGGAAGTTCTCCTGGTATCCTAGCTAACATTCCTCTCTCAAATAACACCATTAAAAAGCAAAAATGAGAAGTCGTACAACACCAGGTTATAGTCCAACAGATTTATTTAAAATTACAAGCTTTCGGAGCTGTCGCCCCTTCCTCAGGTAAAGTCCACCCCAGTCCAACGCCGGCATCTCCGAATCATGACCACCATTAAAAAGCAGATTAACTGGTTATTTATTTCCTTGCAGTTTATGGAATCTTGCTCATTTGTTTACATTACA
The DNA here is from genome assembly GCA_030390025.1 of Squalus acanthias. Classification (NCBI taxonomy): domain Eukaryota; kingdom Metazoa; phylum Chordata; class Chondrichthyes; order Squaliformes; family Squalidae; genus Squalus; species Squalus acanthias. The sequence goes on from CM059425.1 coordinate 183,780,936, forward strand.
GTTACTACAGTTCAAAAGTAATTCATTGCATGAAACATTTTGACACAAGGCATTATATAACTACAAGCATTTATGATTATTAGGAGTTGGAAGAAACCACTTGGGGATCAATTTCCCTCCAGTATCTGCTCGGACCCCTCCCTTCCCTTCGCTAGGACAGTAAAATTTCTCCTTCACTTGGCACTTCCCACAACATTGCAGCTGAGATCAGTAATTCAACTGGGTACGGTAATGTAGTGGTTATATTATTGGGCTAGTGTTCCAGAGGCCTGGACTACTTCAAATCCTACCATGACAGTTTGAGACTTCGAATTCTGTTTTTTAAATTAAGCAGAAATTGAAATCTGGAAATAAAAAGCTGGTATCTTTTTAAAAAAAAAAAAGTGACTGAGCCAATCGGATAGTCGTAAAAACCCAACTGGTTCACAAATATCCTTTAGGACAGTGGTTCTCAAACTTTTTTGGTTGAAGGACCCCTTTTCAAATGGATTAGTAATCACGGACACCCCACCTAAATTATTGTTGCCCCCTTGTATTGATACTGTACCAGGATGTTCTGATAATGAATTGCAATATAGCTATGGTGACATTTACAAAACGGAAATCCCTCAAGCATGTATGTATAAAATGATAGTGATTTTAATGCACTGATTTAAAAAAAAAAATTAAAAATGCATTGGTTATTCAGTGTATTCAAGTGCTGCCCAGATTATTCTGTCAGATTTGCTCCTTGGCCAGCCCTTGACTGTGGACAGACTAATCTAATGTAATGTATGTCCACTTACAGGGTCTGTTCTTTTTGGCTGTATCCTGATGCTGCTGCAGCCAGCTGGTATTTGGGATGGGATCTTTGTTTATAGACGGCCGGTTCCTCTCCGTACAGCTGGCCCTATGCTTTTCCGCCTCCCGACTCCTATTGCTGGCGGTGGCATTGTGGCCTTTTTCCCTCTTTTTTAATATTAAGGAATTTTACTGTTTTCATAAATACACTGTACATCAGAGCACGGAGTATTTAGTTCTGCATTGTGTTGTTTGTCACATGCCACGTTAGCCTCTGAATCCAAATCTTCACGAAAACCAAGTTGTTTACAGTTACCTCGTAAAATAAGCTACAGTCCCAGAAAAATGCAGTTTAAAAGTTTCACAATTGTGACCAATGGCCCCTGTTGTTGTTACAGAGAACGTTTTGCAGCTTCAGCTCTCTGTAGGCGAACTGGCGAGGCCTAGTACTTCAGGCTTCTTCAGGTCCCTTTAGGCTGAATTTCATTTTGAGTTTCTCCTTCTGACCCAGGACATGATGGATTTTCTTGCAAGCTTCTTTTTGCCTCTTAATTTTCCCCTCTTGCTGTTTGTGTTTCTGTGTGAGGAGCTGGTTTTTTTTCTGTGCTGTTTCTGTACTTTGTGCGCGTTGACCTAAGATCTTTCTCTCGTGTGTACTTTTTATAACGTCGACCCACTGCCTATCCCGCTGTGCACTGGCCAGCCACTACCATGGTAACCATTCACCGCCCCATTCAACAGCGCCTGGCCACTCAGCACCGGCTCGCTCCCCATCACCCATTGGGGTTTAGTTTGCAGACCCACTGGAAAGTCTCTACTGACCCCCTCCAGGGGTCCGTGGACCCCAGTTTGAGAACTGCTGCTTTCAGAAAGGAAACGTGCTCTCTTCACCCAGTCTGGCCTATACGTGACTTCAGTTCAACATGGTTGATCCTTAACTGCCCTCTAGCAAGCCCCTCAGTTGTATCAAACTGCTATCAGTGTTTCATGAAGGCAGCGGCCAACCACAAACCTTCTCGGGGCAACTAGGGATGGTCAGTAAATGCTGGTCTTCCCAGCAATGCCCACAACCTAAACAAAATACACTGTAGGTGTTTATAATGACTCATAGTACAGGAACATAAGAAATAGGAGCAGGTGTAGGCCATACAGGCCTCGAGCCTGCTCACCATTCAATGAGTTCATGGCTAATCTTCTACATCAACTCCACTTACCTGCCCTATCCCCATATCCCTTGATTTCCTTTGTGCCCAAGAATCTGCTGATCTCAGTCTTGAATATACTCAACAACTGAGCATCCAAAGCCCTCTGAGGTACAGAATTCCAAAGATTCACAACCCTCTGAGTGAAGAAATTACTCCTCACCTCAGTCCTAAATGGCCAACCCATTATCCTGAGACTATGACCCCTAGTTCTAGACTAGGGGAAAAAGCAGCTACCCTATCAAGCCCTCTAAGAATTTTATACGTATCAATGAGTTCACCTCTCATTCTTCTGAACTCCAGAGAATATAGGCCTATTCTACTCAATGGCCCGGAATTTGTGGTCAGCAACGAAGCGAAGGCGTTCGCTACTGGCCCCGAAATACGCTCCGCACAACGATCTTGCATTCCTTGTGTCGAGAAGTTTGAGTTTTCGACATTCAATTCAACAGACTGTAATGAGGATTCCCTTGTTCAAACTGCTGTGACGTCAACAGGCTGTTTAAGCAGCCAATCAAAAGGCCGAATTCTCACAGACCGCGAACAAGGAAGTGAGTAAACACTTAAAATTCTAATTTTTTAAAATAATTAGAGAGCAGAAGAAAGATTGGTGCTCTCGCATGGGGAAAAGGCAAACCTGAAATAAAGATGGACAAACTTTCAAAATTTTAACTTTTTTTTAAAGTTTCTTAATTTTAATTTTTTATTAAAATGGACAAATTTCACACTGCACAAAATTAAACTTAGTTTTCCAGGCCCTTAACATTTATTTAGCAGTCAATATGCTGTTAAATCCCCAGTTACACCAATCCCTTTGGATCTAACTTTTAGTGGGGAATTTAACAGCGTACTTACTGTGGATGAGCCAAAATTTTTGTTAGTTTCAATGATCTACGAGATTTCACTGATTGCTGGCTCTGTGGCGGGGGTGAGTTTCAAAGCTGTCATTGACAGACCGCAACATCAGGATTTCCGCATAAGCCTGCGCATGCTCCAAATCCCGAAGTTGTGGTCAGTTTCAAAGGCAGAATGACGACTAACGCTGCCAGTGTGCCGACATCCCGACCGCAAATTCTGGGCCAATATGCTGTAAGTTGGTGTTCCATATACCAGAATACACTACTGTGCTTTCATACTTTATCTCTCCATTTAATTTCTAGTGCTGCATGCAAGTCATGTTCTAAACAATTTGAATATGAAGTTTAGTTTGCCATAAGTACAGACTAGCATTCATTGTTGTGTAACATACAATTTTTGTATTGGTTCACTTTGAGAGCCGTTACTTTTTTTTGCTCAACCTTTTTAAAAAAGACTCTTCAAATATGAGAATTTACCATTGTTTGGGGGTCTTGTATGCTACAACTACCATTTTGAGACCGGTACCTATTTAGAGTAACAGGGGAGCTCGCAGACCTGAGTTATTGTTCTGAGTCAGTGTTGCTCTTTGTTAGGGAAACTGGGAGCTCTGCATGGCACTAACTTAGGAGAAACAATAAGTAGTGCAGATGAGAGCAGAAAATTGCAAAGGGACATAGATTAAGTGAGTCGGCAAAACTATGGCAAATGGAGTTCAATGTAGGCAAGTGTGAGGCTATCCACTTTGGACTGAAGAAAGATAAATCAAGAGTATTTTCTAAATGGTGAGAAACTAGGAGCTGTGGAGGAGCAGAGATTTTGGAGTCTCAAGTTCACAAAACATCATTAAAATCTAGCAGACTGGTACAAAAAGCAATAAAAAAAAACTAATGGAATGCTAGCCTTTATCACAAGGGGTTTGGAATACAAAAGGGCGAAAGCTATGCTCAGTTGTATAGGGCCATGGTCAGATCCCATCTGGAGTACTGTGTTCCGTTTTGGGCACCGCACCACAGGAAGGATATATTGGCCTTGGAGGGGGTGCAGCCTAGATTCACTAGAATGATACTGGGGCTTAGAAGGTTAAATTATGAAGACAGGTTGAATAAACCTGGCTTGTCTTCCCTTGAGTTTAGAAGGTTGAGGGGTGATCTGATCAAGGTGTTTAAAATGATAAAGGGATTTGATAGAGTAGATACAGAGAAACAATTTTTTCTGGTGGGGGGGTAATCCAGAACAAGAAAGCACAATACTAAAATTAAAGCCAGGCCATTTAAGAATTAAATTTGGAAGCACTTTTTCCACAGAGTAGTGAAAATCTGGAACTTGCTTTCCCTAACGACTGGATGCTGGGCCAATTTAAATTTTCAGGACTGAGATTGATAGATTTTTGTTAGGTAGGGGTATCAAGGGAAATCCAGAGATTGCTGTCCGAGCTGCCCTGCTCCTCCAGAAGCTGCCCGATAATGGCATCTCGCCGTGAGACTCACCATTCAAATACTTGGAACGGCGTGAAGTTGCTGTACTTGCCTGATATATATATATATATAAACTCACCAGAAAAACGTTAGGGCTTGTCCGTTCAAGTGTAAGTACCCTTTTAACAGCATAATAAGTCTTAACTACTGCCAAACAACCTCTCTGGCACTGAAAATTAACTAACAATTGTGGAGTCTCATTCCTTCAGAGTAAAATTATTGTTGGAGATTTAAAAATGTTAAATTTTTTTTTCCACTTTGTCTCTTTTATCTTCATTAATCTCATCTGTCTTTCCCTATCTTTATTTCACTTTCTGTATCTGATTTGACATTGAATTCAGTATTCTAACTGACACTTCCTTGTTCAGACTCTGCGCTGCTCATTAACGATTCTTCAATGTTTTGGTTAAGGAGATACGCAGTTGCTTTCCCTGTTCACGCAGGTCCCAGATGGTCTGTAGAGGTTGGCTTTTGGATAGTTGGCTTACAGGAACTTCCAGGACAGAAACCCGTAGAAAGTCTATGGGCAAGTGGAAGTGTAACGCACTATTTCTTGCTCCCTCCGCTCTGCTTTTTCAGTCACTATCTCCTTGCCTTCCCTTATTCACTGTCTTGCCATCTCTCCATTTACTTTCAAAACCTGTCTCTTCAACATGACTTCACCTGACGAAGGAGCAGCGCTCCGAAAGCTTGTGATTTCAAATAAAACTGTTGGACTATAACCTGGTGTTGTGCGACTTCTCACATTTGTCCACCCCAGTCCAACTCCACATCATCTTCAACATGTGTTTAGTTCCCTGTCCTAATTTCTTTTTGTTTTTCTTCTTGCTTAGGAGGGAAACTGAACATTAAGTTCACTGTTTCCCCCTTTGCTGTAAAATGTTTTGAGGTGTACATGAGGAGTTAGAAATGCAAGATGATGGTGGTGTTTGCATTACATTATGTAGTTTGCTTTGAGCTGAAGCTTTGCATCAGCACAAACTTTGTACTGTGACTGGCTCAGGAAATTATGCCAGCAATGTTCTTAGCTTTGTCTGAGATATTGCCTCATGTTAGCTTGATATTTTCCTGAATCTTATTCGGCTTTTTCCATCAGTAGTTATTAAGTGATAGCATATCCTTCTTTTCCTTTGGTTACATTGGTAGGGTATCTTTTATGTCCGTTTAGAGTAAGCTGGGTAAAGTAAGTCGCTGATGAGCATTCTGAAATACGATGTGATACAGAGCGCATTATAACTCCGCTTTGGGGTTTGCCTATCCGTTTGCTTGACCAGAAATACATCAGATATGTCCCCATCTCTCTACTATAGTAAATGTATCTTTGTACTGATTGCATTTTATGGAATGGAGAAAGCTTTACCTTTTTCTTCAAAAATAGTTTACTGCTACTTAGTCTTGGCACCATATATATAGGAATGAAATCCATTTTATTTGGCCTTACTGGACTACTTCTGACTCAAAAACCTAGTGGAAACAAAATAATATTTAAGTTTGCACACTTGTATACCCTTTTCAATCTGCAGCTGTAGTCGCAGAAGTAAATTCAGTAGCCAACCTGATTGCATAGCACAATTACAACTATTCTGTTTTTGAGTGCAAAATCCCCTCTAGACTGTTTAAAAAACACAGGAGTGTGTTGTGCGTGAAGCCAAAGGCTGTGATTATGATTGTGCCCTAGCGATCACCTTGTAGGTGGCTGGCCTGCTCCATACAGTCATTGGTGAGTACATTCACTTTGTCACAGAAGAATACAAGGTCAAATAATTGTGAAATTTACACATGCTACATCTGCATCAGCGCTATCGAATCCTCCATGGTTTTCTTTTCTTTTCTTGGCGGGAGGAAACATCCGCTAATAAATATGTGATGGCAAGATCACAGTTAATTTTAGATGTATGTACCTTCCTGTCAGCTGCATATTATTTAGCTGTGAAGGAACTGCCTGCCACTATAAACTACTCTAATACAGTTTCTAATAATTGTCTTCAGTAATGTTTTGGTTTTAAAACATGCAGCGCTTATAGTAATTCTTTCTTGTTTTGGGTGGTTCTCAGCCTCTTGCAGTGGTCAAATCTGCAGCTGTTGTGACACAATAGTGGCTTTGGTAATGGATCAGCAACTCTGAAGTGCTTGGTTCAAATCCCACCATGGCAAATTGTGAAATTGATTTCAATAAATGTGCACCAGGAAAATGAACATGAAAGCTGCTGGATTGCTCACTCATGTTCTTTAGGGAAGGGAACCTGCCACCCCTACCCGGTCTGGTCTACATGTGACTCCTGTCCCACTATACGGGATTGACTCTTAATGCCCCTGAAATGGCCTAGCAGTCCAGTCAGTTATGAAACAACTGCTATAAAACCGAACAATAAGAGTAATGTTGGAAGGATCTATCAGACCCAGACGTTGGATTAGGACAAGATTGAGGCAATCTTGGCTTGGGTCGAGAGAACAAATAAAAAAAAAAAAATACTTTGCAAGCATTTGTTAGCAATGGCATAAGCAGGATTTTTTTTGTAGTGGGAGAGGGGGTTTGAATATGAGCTTGTCAGATCAAATGCAATAGGAATGGAGAAATAATGAGTTATGTTGGGAAGGTGGGCTGATGAGTGACAAATGGATTTAAATTGGATCAATACAAGATAATAAATAAGGCTAAGGCAGGGAATTAAATGTAGAATATAAATTAAATGGCTTTAGTCTACAGGACACAACAGCAGAGAGGGATCTGGAGGTATTGGTTGATAGCTCACTGAAATCAACAGTGCAGTGTACAACAGCAATAAGGAAAGCTAACTGAAACTTGGATTATATAGCGAGAGGGACAGAGCACAGATCCTAGGAGGTGATGAATTTGTAAAAGGCACTGGTATGGCCACATCTGGAGTACTGTGTACTATTCTGATTGTCACAGTCATTGGAGGCAGTGCAGAAAAGAGCAACTAAACTGATACCTAGCTGAAGGCATTTGAGCTTTGAGAGATACAAGAGCAAGGGATTGTTTACTGTGGTGGAAAGAAGGCTCAGAAGTTGTTACTCAAGTGTTAAAGATTGTTGAGGAAATAGATAAATAAATCCTGATTAATATGTTCTAAATTACTACAAACTCGTGTCCAGGGTCATGGGAACAAACTTAGAAGAGCAAAGTTGCACAGATAGTTTAGATTTAACTGGTTTACATAGGTGGTTAATGTAGGGAATGGACTATCATGTGGGTAATGGAAGCAAGTACTGTAGTGTGGAAATATTTGAGGGAGTGGTTATCGAGATGTATTGACCCGTAATTTGCGTTGCGTTGCCACTGGCCCCAAAGTAAGCTTTCCACAGAGATCTCGTGATCTCTGGTGAGAAGTTCAGCTTTTCTGACGTTCAGTTGAAATCGGCGCAAGTTAATGTGGAATCCCTAGCTGCTGTGACGTCAACAAGCTGTCCAAGCAGCCAATCACAGTGCAGAGTTCTCATTGACCGAGAACCAGGAAGTGAGTAAGCTCCTTTGATTCTAACGTTTTAAAAATGTTATAGAGAGCAAAACAAAGATTGGGGCTCTCATATGGGGGAAAAGGTAAACCTGAAATAAAGATGAACAAACCTTTTAGAATTTTTTTTCCCCCCAAGTTTCTTAAAAATTGTAATTTTATTAAAATGGATAAATTTGACACTCCACAAAATTCGAATTAGTTTTTCAGGGCCATAACGTTTGTTTAGCAGTCAATATGCTGTTAAAATCTCAGTTACACCTAATCCAATAGGGTCTAACTTTTTTAATGGGGCATTTAACAGCGATATTACTGAGCCGAAGTTTTCGTCAGTTTCCATGATTTCACAGATTACACTGATTGCCGGCTGTGGTGGGAGAGGGTTGCCACAGTGCAGCCCATGTCTGAGCAGTGAATGACTGACCGCAACTTCAGGATTTCCGCATTCGGATGTGCAACATCCTGAAGGTGTGGTCAGTTTCAAAGGGGTGTTAACAGTTAACGCTGTCCGTTCGCTCTTATTCCGGGCCATATGTTTTTGGATTGGCCAGATGGACTGTAGTCTTTTCTGTTCCTATATAACTCGTATGTCATCTCAGATCAGGTACCTATGTACATAGCAGAAAAGGAAAATTATGTGGCTGCCAAATGTGTCTTTGGTGCTTATGCCTGTGTTATGCAGAGATGGACACAAAATCTCATTTCAGTATTGATAGTGTTATTTTAGTGATGTTTTTTCTTTCTTTGCTTCATTTGCAAAATTTATTTTGATGGGAGCTAATAGTTTGGTCAATATCTTAGAACTGGTGAGGAATTTGAACATTTAAAAACTGGTTGTGAAGATGGGCTGAGGAGTGCTTTCTCTTTCTCCGCCCCCCCCCCCCCCTCCCAAAAAAAGGGAAGGTCCGTGAAATTTAATCTGAGGGTCTTGGATTGTCCCATCTTCTTAAGTAAATTAAAAAAAAAACTACATCTATGCCCATTAAACAGACACTGCAGTCTGTAGTGTGTGAAACCTCTAGAAATATTTTAAATTCAATGTCAATTGAAATTTTCAAGACTGAGATTGATATTTTTGTTGGGTAAAAATAACCAGGGATATAGATTAAAGGTGGATAAATGGAGTCGAGGTGCAGATCAACTGTGGTGTAATTGAATGGCAGTACAGGCTTGAGCTGCTGAATGGCCTATTCCTATTCCTATGTTTAGTGAAGGCAAAGCATAGATGACTAGTCAAATGGAAGATTAATCAGTAAGTAAATAAAAGCGAAATACATGCATACTGTTCTTGCTATATTTGATTCATAGTCATTGACATTAATGGCCAGATTTGCTGTATTCATTGAGGATAGATACTGTTTGCAAGATAAGCAAAAACATGTGTACAGATATAAATTATAAGGGGATGCAAGAAAAGTGAATTTATACTGTTGCGCTCTGTACCTCATACCCGAATTATACTGATGGTTAAGAAATAGATGGTTATAACAGTTACTTATGTAATTAAAAAAATATATACTGGCGCTACTTCAAACTTGTACAAAAATGATCAGATACCAGTAATCAATTATCATGTATCTCTTTGGTATATACTGTATATACAGAGCCATCGTTACACAAAGTGATAAAGTATATTTCCAAAATATGCAGTTTAGCAAATGTGGTTCAATCTTGCCTCTGAGTCAGAAGTTTGTGGGCTTAAGTCCCTCTCCAGAAACTTGAGCACAAAATCTAGGCTAACGCTTCAGTACATAGTCATACACTTAATATAGTACTTTTACAGTTCTGAGCTCAATATTCAGGTTAATCAAACCCTCGGAATCCCAATCCTCATTGGTCTGCTATACCTTTACTGAGCTACAAATTCCTTATCAAAATGTCCATATATGGCAAGCTACACAGACCTGATCGCATCTTGTTCATGTGTATAGTTTTACATCTTTAAACTGTAGAGTAGTGACAAATGGGTAATTTTACAATACTTCTATTGCCTGACATCAGTGAAGATGTAAATATCTTGCTTTTCACTTTCTCAGGTTCAATGTCTCTCTTTTTCAAGTTTGCTAAATAATGCTTTAATTGTGTCTCAGTGAGCTGATGCCAAGCGGTATCATGTTCAAGGCTCAGAGATGTTAAGATGCCAGGTGGGATCTGATTTTCATTAAATTGGTGATGTAACGGAGAATGGAACCTCTGCTCTGCTGATTCTACTGTTCTTTAAACTACTGAAGTCGGCAGTTTACATACTGATCCTTTTCTATCCATGCCTGCTAACACAACCACTAATATTCTCCTTCCTCCCCCTACATTACTAGAAACACCAGCACACTCATCCAACATTGCCAGCATTTCCTGCTGAAGAGAAAGTGGAGCTACACTTAATGTCTAGTTAATAAAGTCAATATTCAGACCAGAGGGCTGCAAAGTGCCTAGTGGAAAGATTACATGCTGTTCCTCGAGCTTGCATCGAGTTTCATTGGACAGCGTTGGATGCAAAAAGACTTGAGAGGTCAGAGGAGGATGGGGAATTGAAGTGGTAAGCGACTGAGCTTGGGGTCGCACTTGCGGACAGAATGGAGGTGCTCGGGTAAAGCGGTCATCCTCCTTGATGTAGAACAGACTGCACCATGAGCAGTGAATACAGTAGACTAGGTTGGAGGAAATGCACTTAAATTGCTGTCTCACCCAAAAGGAGTATTTGGGGACCTAGATAATGGTGTGGGAGGAGTGATATTTTGCATTTCTTCTACCCTAATACAATAAAATCCAAAGTATTACTAAGGGTGTGTTATAGACCTCCAGGACAGCATAAGGAGGAGGACAAATGTGAAGAGATAGGAAAGGTATATGAGAACAGTTATTTTAATGGGAGACTTCAATCAAGCAAACAAACTGTGAAAATCTAAGTGTTCTCAAATCTAAGTTAGTAAATGTAATGCATGCTTATTTTATGACCTGTGGGTCAAGGAACCAAAAAGAGGCAGTGGTCACCTCTACCTAGTATTTGCAGATGATCCAGAGAATGTACAGAAAATGGAAGTCATAGTGCCACTGTATGAAAGTACTAGACAGGCTAAAAGGGATCAAAATAAATCACAAGGGATAGTTGGGATTTATTCCAGAGTGCTGAAAGACTAGAGAGGAGATATGTGAGGCAGTGGGGGAGTCACTGGACACTGGGGCAGTATCAGTAGATTGGAAACTGGACAATGTGGTGCCCATGTTTAAAAGGAGAGATAAAACACATCACAGATGTATCAGTCACGCCTATATTCTGTGTAAATGAATGGAATCAATCCGGAGTAAACTGGAGTATCTGTGCAACAGTAACCAATAGCCAATGTGGATTCCGAAAAGGAAAATCATGCCTGACCAACCTCTTTGACTTCTTTGAGAGAGTACATTCGAAATCAAATCTGGAAAGATGACACAGCATACTTAGGCTTCCAACAGGTATTTGATAAATGTGTCTCGTGAAAGGCTGTTGGTTAAACTCAAAGATGTGGTGAATCGGGATAAACCTTGGAAATGGCAAAAGAAACTGATTGACAGGTAGAAAGCAACGAGTACTCATTAGAGGAGCAAAGGCGGGGTTCCCAGGGCTCAGTGTTAGGATCACTACTGTTTCTCATTTATGCAAATGACCTAGACTTAGAAATTCAATGCAACGTGGTAAAATTTGCTGACTGGAAGGGGTAGTGGAATTGGAGGTAGCATCTCCGGAATTATTAAAGATGAAGTGGTAAGGGACTTTTAGTAAATTCATTGTTAAATATGTACAACCAATGCAGAGCAGCAATCAACCGAGATGCAAGGGAGACATTCAAGAGCTACAGACACTGCAGAGAAGAGTCATGAGGCTGATCCCTAGTGTTGGTGGTCTGACTATGACGGAAGACTTGGGCTTTTCAAGCAGGAAAGGATGCATCTGAGTGGTGATCTTGTAGAGGTATGTAAGATAGTAAGATGGTATGGAAAAAAGAGAATCTTTCAATTAAATTGTTGGAGTAGTCTAAGGGGACACGGGTTGAAACTAATAGCAGATAACTTTAGGATTGGTATCAGGAAGTTCTTCATGGAGTGATCAACACTTGGAATGGACTTTCCAGTAGAGTGGTGCAGGCAAAAGCCTTTGATTCATTTAAGAAATAACTAGATTTTGCATTGGGAGGACTGTAGGGTGCTTCAGAATGAGTGAACTAATGTGGGTCGAATAGTCCTCCTTATTCATAATTATCTTATGTTCTCCAAGATATTGTGGATCACAACAGAAATTACTTGCCATGAAAAGCCAAATCAAAAAGTAATCTTTATGTATAACATTAAGTGTAGTGTTATTTTAGATGTTTTGGATGCAAGTAGACAACTAATGAAAGCAGCTCGGGGTTTAAACAGTTGCACAATTTTTCCATAGATGCATGTGGAATGAATTACAGTTAAATTGGGCATAACCAAAGTATTTAACACTGCTGTCCAATCATTGAACGTTCTTAGCTCAACAAGCTTTTCTTTTTAGTTGAGTACCCAGTTCATACTGCTGTAGTCACATTTTTGAGCTGTGGCAGTCCATAGCCATTATATTCATCAATTACAGCTACATTCCTCCAACATTAGGGCAAAGTTATGAAAGTGGGGTATAAGTTCACTCTCTTCCCACTCTCCAGACAGAGTTAAGTTTATTCAATTGGTAATGACCGTGTAAAACACCATAGATTGCATTCTTCCGACCAAAATGAATAACTTCAAACTTCCCTGCATTAAATTTCACCTGCCATGTGTCTGCCTATTTCTCCAGTCTGTCTAAGTCCTCCTGAAGTCTGATACTACCCTCCTTCATCGCTGGGTCAAAATCCTGGAACTCCCTACCTAACAGTACTATGGGAGTACCTTCACCACACAGACTGCAGCGGTTCAAGAAGGTGGCTAAGCACCACATTCTCGAAGGCAATTAGGGATGGGCAATAAATGTGTCAGCCAGTGGGTAGCACCCTCACTTCTAAGTCAGAAGGTTGTGGGTTCAAGTCCCACTCCAGAGACATGACATAAATCTAGGCTGACACTCCAGTGCAGTACTGAGGGAGTGCTGCACTGTCGGAGGTGCCATCTTTCGGATGAGACGTTAAAGCGAGGGCCTGTCTGCCCTCTCAGGTGGACATAAAAGATCGTATGGCACTATTTCGAAGAAGAGCAAGGAAGTTATCCCTGGTGTCCTAGCCAATATTTATCCCTCAATCAACATCACTTTAAAAAAAGAGATTACCTGGACATTATCACATTGCTGTTTATGGGAGCTTGCTGTGCGCAAATTGGCTTCTGCGTTTCCTACATTACAACAGTGACTACACTTCAGAAAAGTACTTCATTGGCTGTAAAGTACTTTGGGACGTCCGGTGGTTGTGAAAGGCGCTATATAAATGCAAGTCTTTCTTTCCTTCTTTCTTATAAATGCTGGCCTTGCCAGGAATGCCCACACCCCATGAATGAATAAAGAAACTCAGTCAGATTTTATTAGCTATATTTCATGGATGCATTAGAGTCATAGGGGGAGAAATTCAGTATCGCCCCATTTGGGGCGCAATTATCGGCCGGGCGCAAAGATTAGCGCCTGGCGCTAATTATCGCCACCGACTGCAAACTTGACTTTTATCGCCCCTGGAGGTGATTGGAGCGCTAAATCAGGCGCTTCACACCTGTCTTAAGGCGCAAAGGCCGAGGAGCGAGGCGCTACCTCAGAGCGCTGGCGAAGCTCATGTAATGTCAGTCAGCAATGGAACACACACACAATGGCACGGGCCAGTTCTTAAAGGGGATGGTTAATCTTGCTTTCCATCCACATCCTGCTCATTGCAGCCTTGAATCTCGGCCTGGAGAGACCTGCACATCAAATCTGCTGGAAAGAACAATGGAGAGTACCAGGCAAAGAGCTCAGAGTGCAGCCCCCACAGTCTCTTCTAAATCGATACAAGGAATGGCAAATCAAAATGAACCTGCAAAGTGCTGCTCAGTACCCAAAACTCCTTCACACAACGTTGAATCTCTCCAGAAGTCTCTCTCGCTCGCTCTCAGAATGCATAGTTCAAAAATGGCACCAACAATAAAAGGCAGGAAGCGGTCACCTTTAAATAGCGCTCCCCCTTTCCCTTCATGACTGCAGAACGCTCCCCTCAACCTGTCGTTGCTAGCGTCAGGCGGTAAGGCAGGGGGCGCCACTCAATATCCGCTCCGGGGCGTTGCGCACTCGACTGACGTCACGATCTGCCGGCGCAGGAGATCGTGGCGGTAGTGTTTAGCGCCGCCGCAAAATGTCTAGTTAATTTCGCGAGCAGCGCAAACTTCGGCGCGCCTGGGCGCTAGATGCTTTGCGCCCCATTAGCACCCTCTTGAGGTGCAACCAACTGAATTTTTACCCCATAGAGTCATAGTCGCAGTGTTATAATGGCACAAAAGGAGGCTATTCGGCCCATCGAGTCCATGCCGTCTCTCTGTAGAGCAATCCAGTCAGTCCCATTTCCCTGCTCTAACCCCGTAGCCCTGCAAGTTTATTTCCCTCAAGTGCCTATCCAATCTCCCCTTGAAAACATTGAGTGTCTCCGCTTCCACTACTTCCGTCGGCAGCGAATTCCATGTCATCACCACTCGCTGCGTAAAAAAGTTTTTCCTCACACCCCCCCTGTATCTCTTGCCCAAAACCTTAAATCTGTGTCCTTGTACCATCAACTAGTGGGAACAGCCTTTCCCCGTCTAGCCTATCCAAACCCGTCATAATCTTGTACAGCTCTGTCAACTCACCCCTCAACCTCCTTTGCTCTAATGAAAACAAATCCAGCTTCTCCAACCTGTCCTTGTAGCTAAGATCCCCCATCCCTGGAACCATTCTGGTAAATCTCCTCTGCACCCTCTCAAGGGCCTTCACATCCTTCCTAAAGTGTGGTGACCAGAACTGGACGCAATACTCCAATTGTGGCCTAACCAACACTTTCTAAAGGCTCAGCATAACTTCTCCAATTTTGTACTCAATACCTCTATTTATGAAGCCCAAGATCCCATATGCTTTGTTAACCACTCTCAATATGTCCTGCCACCTTCAGGGACCTATACACATTAACTCCCAGGTCCCTCTGACCCTGCACACTCTTTAAAACTGTGCCATTAAGTGTATATTGCCTCTCCCTGTTCCTTCTGCCAAAATGCATCATCTCACACTTCTCTATTAAATTCCATCTGCCACTTGTCTGCCCATTCTGCTAGCCTTTCTATGTCATGTTGCAGTCGATTGGTATCATCATCACTGTTTGCCACACCCCCAAGTTTGGTGTCATCGGCAAATTTAGAAATTCTACTCTGTATTCCAATATCCAGGTCACTTGCATATATCAAAAAAAGCAGTGGCCCCAGCACTGACCCTTGGGGAACACCACTGTCTACCACCCTCCAGTCTGAAAAACAGCCATGTACCACAACTCACTGTTTTCTGTCCTTAAGCCAATTCCTTATCCAAGCTGCCACTGACCCATCTATTCCATGAGCCTTCTATGTGGTACTTTGTCAAACGCCTTCCGAAAATCCATATTGACAACATCCATTGCATTCCCTCCATCAATCCTCTCTGTTACTTCATCAAAAAATTCAATTAGATTAGTCAAACACGATCTGCCAATTACAAATCTGTGTTGGCTCTCCTTAATTAGCTTAAACCTCTCCAAGTGCCCGTTAATTTTTCCTTGATTATTCTTTCTAAAACTTTACCCACCACTGATGTTAAACTGACCGACCTGTAGTTACTAGTATTGTCCTTACACCCTTTCTTGAACAATGGTGTCACATTTGCCACTTTCCAATCCTCAGGCACCTCCCCCGCATCTAGGGAAGATTGGAAAATTATGGCAAGCCCTTCCGCTATCTCCTCCCCCAATTCCCTTAGCAACCTGGGATGCAAGCCATCTGAACCAGGCAACTTGTCCACTCTAAGCATACCCAGCCTTTCTAGTACATCCTGTCTATCAATTTTCACCCCTTCCATTGCTTCTACCTTTTCCACTTCTACCGATATTTTGTCAGCATCCACCTCCTTAGTAAACACCGATACAAAGTACTCATTGAGTATTCTAGCCTTGCCCTCCGCCTCTAAGCATATATCACCTTCTTTGTCTCTAATAGACTCCACCCCGCCTCTTACTACCCGCTTACTGTTTACATGCCGGTAGAAGATTTTTGGGTTCCCTTTTATGTTAACCGCCATTCTACTCTCATTCTCTCTTTGCCAATCTTATTTTCATCTTCACATCTCCTCTCAACTTATTGTATTTGGTCTGGTTCTCCCTTGAAGAATTCACCTGACAGGCATCATATACCCTCTTTTTGTTTCTTCATCTTCTCTATCTCCCTCGTCATCCAAGGAGCCCTTGCTTTGGTTCCCTTAGCCTTCCCTCTTGTTGGAATGTACCTAGCCTGTACTTGGAACATCTCCTCCTTAAAGATCACCCATTGTTGCATTACAGTTTTTCCTGTCATTCTTTGGTTCCATTTTGCCCTGGCTAACTCCTTTCGCATCCCATTGAAGTCCTAGACTGTTCCTTGCTCCTCTCCATTGCTAATCTAAATCTTATGATACGATGATCACTCGTACGCAAGTGTTCTCCTACAGACACTTGGTCAACCTGGTCCACCTCATTCCCCAGCACCAGATCCAGCAATGCCTCCTTCCTAGTTGGGCCAAGAACATATTGGTCAAGGAAATTCTCCTGAAGACTTTTCAGAAATTCCTTTCCCTTACCCTAGAATTATCCCAATCAATATTTGGGTAATTAAAGTCCCCCAATATCACCACTCTATAGCTCTTGCATATCTCTGCGATTTCCCTGCAGATTTGCTCCTTTACCTCCCTCTCACTATTTGGAGGCCTATAGAATTCCCCCATTGGCGTGATCATACCCTTTTTGCTCCTCCGCTCTAACCAAATGGATTCTGTCCTTGTCCCCTCAAGAACATCCTCCTTTTCCAACACTACAATGTCTTCCTTAATCAGCACTGCCACCCCACCTCCCTTTTTTCCTTCCCTATCTTTTCTGAACACCTTGTACCCTTGAATATTAAGGGCCCAGTCCTCACCATTATTAAGCCACGTTTCCATTATTGCCACAACATCATATCGCCACACGGCTAATTGTGCTTGTAGCTTACTCGCAAGTTCCCAGGTTTTCGCGCATGCGCAGCGCAGATGGAAACCCGGAACTTGTGAGGCCTTTCTGAGGACTTGCGAGCGTACGTCGTCATCGGCCCCGTAAAATCCGGGCCACCATCTAACCAGACCTTCCCCCTTTAACTCCATGTTGTCGGGCTAGGTTAGTGTTTTAAAGTTCAATTTATGGATTTGCGCTCATACTGATTGTCTTGGGTGAATATGGAGCAGGAGTGTACTGAATCTTTCTTGGCCACCGTACCATTTACAGTATTTTCAATCCCTTGGAGCGGCCTTCAATGCAGATTTATCCACTGATTGGCACCACTTTGCAAAAGTGGAGAGATGCCTGTGGTGGATCCTATGTTTCTACATCTATACATCTATTCTATCATTTTGCCACCATGACAGAATCCATTGCTGGAAGTCAGCCACATCTGAAATTTTGTGGAAGGATTATAAGAGAAGCATGAAAACTTAAATTTCCATTTAGGTATACTATTATGTTTAAGACCTGTCCAATGGTTGTGAGGTGATCCTGAAAAGTATAAAGTCTATAATTGTAGAGATACTGGGCTTACTAAGATGTTTTTGGAATACTGGTACAGAGCTTCCAGATTATGCATAGGGAGACTAATCAGTTGTTTTTTTATTTAGCCAGATAGTGTACATTAACCCTGTGGCACCAGACAGCCTTCCCAAACTGGGAATCATCCAGAGGTTGTAGCAAATTGCACATTTAGAGTGACTTGTGTTTGGTGTGCCTCAAACAGAGAGAAATTCCTGAAGATATGACATGGTTCTGTTCTCTTATGCCCTTGTTTCTTTGGATTTATATCTGAAACCTTTATTCCTGTGAGGATCAGACAGCAATATGCACTGATTTCAGCACTGACTGACCTCCGCTTTATGCCAATTACGTTGACAAATTGAGAAGGATTTTTTTTTTACCTTGGTTAAATCACTTTCATTTATAAAGTGTAGTCATAATGAATGTGTAAGATTTTCTTCAATTATTGGTGTACATTGCCCTATTTTCCATATTTTAAGGTAAAAACTTTTACTTTGGGGATGTGATGTAAAGTAATGTAGTGTTCTTGATGCTGATGCCTGAACTTTGCATCTTAAAAAGAAAAAGCATCAAGCTGAAAATAGTGAACATCCCATTATACAGGAAACTTTCGTTTATCCGGCACCCAAATATCCGGAATTCTCACTTAACCGGCAAAAATCATCCTCCGAAAACTCCTCTCAAATAACCGGCAATGTTGCCGAGTCGCAGTCGAGTCTCCGCGAACGCCGAGTGCTCCGAAAAATCCTCTCAAATAACCGGCAATGTTGCTGATCCCGAGTCCGCGAACGCCGATTTAGTCAGTAGGGGTACTTTTCAAAAGTGCCACTACTCGGCCTCCTGGCGCTGTCGCAAGTCCGAAACATTGCAGTCGCTTGAATAGATTCTCCCGTGCTGCTTGGAGTCTCTTTGTTAAAAATAGCCTCGGTAGATATAACTCTCTGTTATCCGGTACTTTCGATAAACCGGCACCACGCCGGTCCCGTCGATGCCGGATAAACGAAAGTTTCCTGTATTACATTACATCAAGTACTTTGATGTTCTGAACAAATGCTGTGGTCCTTTTAAAGTAAATGTAGCACTGAGGTCTATGTTTAAAATAAGAGCATTTTTTAATATTGTAAAATATGTTGGGTGAATTCTGAACAGTCAGCTAATGTATTTTGGCTGATGGATCCCAGATGTGGAGGGCAGGGATCCTATAAGGAAAGGAAGTGGTAGCCATAGACCCATAGAAGCACATTCAGTAAACTAATTTTTTAGTTATCTGGACTTTCAATTACAAACTAGGTTAGTGATGATTCCAGCTGACATTTAGGTTTGGCACTGAGTTTTAAGATCTGCATCTGTGTGTAAATTAATATGACCATACAACTGATTTTGATATAAGCTTACCAATGACTCAATGTGACATTGTTTTCCTACCTAACAGTCACTGCACGCCAAAAAAGTAATCTGTCATGTGAAGCGTCTTCAGAGATTTCGATCAGGGCTGGCTGGGGGACCCTGTTGTTGAGCCACAAGTCTTGCGCAGCTCTGATTTATCTTTTCAATTTTGCTAAGTTGCTAAATAAGCATAGTTGTTCAGGGGCCATGAAGTGGAGGAGCGTCTTATACAGTGCATTGATAAGTTGTTCAAGAGGAGAGGAATTGGGAGACGTCGTTTCAGGAAAAGATGGTAGTTGAGAGATATCGCAAGTAACACAGAAACCATCAGGAGCAGTCTGAGAGTAAATGGCCCGAATAAAACACTACATGGCATAACGCCCCTCTGGTTATAAAATAGCATATCCTCCAACTCACTGAGCAATGCCACAGTAATCTAGGCATTGATATCTTGCTGAGGTAAAGCTTCACATGCACCAATCTCTCTCTGGTACCATGCTCACATCGCTATTATGTGTGAGCGTGGACAGCCTCAGTAGGCTATTGGCTGCAATGTCCCATGCAGCCAAGTGTAAATCTGTTCTCAGTTGATTTCCACACCCACGCACTTTCAGCAGGGATCGATGAATAATAATCAAGAGCTGGACCCCGGCCAATTCCTGCTACTGTCAACTAACTCAGCAGAGACCAGGAATGAAACTTGAGACTGACCTGGTCTGTATGACTCAGCCAAGTTTCCTTCCACCATCCTGACTTGGATATATACTGCCGGTCTTTCATGATTACTGGTCAAAATCCTGGAATTTCCTACCTAACCATCGTGGAGGCCTATCGCCACAAAGACAGCAGCGGTTCAAGGAGACGGCCCACCACCACAGCCCAAACAGGGATGGGCTATAAATGCGACTTTGCCATTATCCTCCACATCCCGTGATCAATTTTTTTTAAAGCCATTCACTAGATTGACTTTCGAAGTTATTGGAAGAGCCACAAATGCCTTCATTTCTTAAATTGTATCTTATAATTTGGATGGTGATGCAATTTTCTTCATCTTAGATTTCCTGGATAAATCCTTGTTAACACTTCCAAATTATAAACTCCTATCCCGCATAAAACTGAACTTTTAGAAGATTAAAAGCAGCATTACGCTGCTTGAAAATATTAGGCTAGGTTATTTCAACCCAAGCTGTTTTCTTTACTTGCTGACTCGTTGTTTGAATTAAGTTTCATTTCTGATAATACAAACTCCTTTTGAAACAAATTTCTGCTCAAAACTATTCTCTTACAGAGCACAGTACAATATTTATTATGAAATGAGCCGCCTGTAGATGGAAAAAACATTAATGAAACAACGGTTTGGCTAATCGAAATGAAGCGGTACAAATAAGGTTTTTACTGCCAAAACTTTCAAACTGCCAAAATTAACCATACGGTGTCCCAAAAACTCTACAACAGGTCTTAATGTTATCCATTTGTTCAATTTGGACATAAGAAATAGGAGCAGGAGTAGGCCATTTGGCCCCTTGAGCCTGCTAGTAAAACTAGTATTACTGTAACAACATTGTTTTAATTTCATGGGCTGTAATATTTTGTTGTCTTGCTGCTTGCAGGTTGGCTTAATTGTGGTTGGGTTTCTTGGTTAGAACAAAAATGATCCCAGCTGGCGGAATTTTACTTGAAATGTTTTTCTAGAATTAAGCCAGCAGCAAGTAGGAAGTAATGAAAGTGAAATGTTAGAAGCTGTTTTCCCCACAGTAAATCAGTTGCACACATTTCAGAATGCCAAGCACTAGATTATTTGTAGATAAGCTACTGAAATTATAATTCTAAATACAACTTTATTCAATACAAGAGGGAATTGGCCATTAAATTAATTTAATAATAGATAAAATTCACAACCAATTATAGCGATCATGCAAATATAATGCTTAGATCTGTTTACCAAAAGCCATTTGTATCAAATCTAAGTTTTCCATTGGTTATCCTATTTCAGCTAAGCTTCTAGTCATTGTTGACTCACAATATGTTGATGGTGGGGACTCAGTAGAGGTGTTGCTGTCAGGGAGGTGGTTGGGCTTTTACGAATTGGAAATGGACATTGGATGGCACTAATCTGGCCCAAATATTGTTTGCTACTTGTCAGCCCAAGGCCAGATATTGTCCAGGTCCTGCTGTATCACGGCATGTGCTGCTTCATTATAAGAGGAATTGTGAATAGAGCTGAACACTGGAATTGTCGGGGTTAGGCCCACTCTTGACCTTATGATGGAGGAATTGGTCATTAATGAAACAACTGAAGATGGATGGGCTAAAGATGGTGCCCTGAGGAGCTTTTGTAGCAATATCCTGGGGCTGCAATGATTGACCTGCAACAACACAGCCATGTCCCTTTGTCCCAAGTATGACTCCAGCCACTGGAGAGCCGTTGACCTCAGTATTGCAAGGGCTGCTTGGTGCCGTGTTCAGTTGATTACTGCCTTGATGTCAACCACTCTTCTGGCATTCAGCTCTTGCAATTAAGGCTGTAATCCTAACCAAGTGTCGACGAGCAGGTTATTGGTGAATCCTCCTTCCCACTCTGCTCCTCCTATTCCTCTTCCGTCCCCTGCCGCCTCTTCCCGCCCCCCCTGCCGCCTCTTCCCGCCCCCCCCGCCGCCTCTTCCCGCCCCTTCCGTTGAGGTGATTCATTTGGGGGTCCCATAACTTCTCAATCATTTAAAAAAAAACATAATTGCAAGTTCTTTCAGGTTCTTTGGTGATTACACACCGGAAGCATAAAAGCATTTTGCTTAAATTACTGGTCTATGTGCCACACCGCATAAAGTAGAATTGGTAGGTTAGATTAGAATGCATACCGATGCATTACCACCAATAAGGGGTTCAGAAGACATAATCACAGTAGACAGTTGTTTGAACTGTGAGATTTTGTAGTTTATCCAAGGCAGCTATTTGTAGTTTATGCTGCAAGTATGTTTCAGTTATAATTATAAGCCTTCTTTCTTCATATGATGTATGAGTTTCTGTTTTCTCCATTCCATTTTTAATCTTTTCTTGTATTTAGTAATTTTGAAAATCATTGTGTTCACTGTCCTTCATTACAAAGTAAATCTGTCCAATTTGCTTGTCAGCCCAAAGCGCTCCATTGACTCAAGGAAACTAATATACTTTATTTCTCTTGTGCGATATACAAGGAGTGATGTTGCTTAAAAAGTTATTGGTTGAATTTGTAGTTACTCTGAAACAGTCTAGTTTGATGCATTACTGAAATGTGAAATCTAAGCTTTGTACTGAATATTTTGCAGTCTGTTGAAGTGTATTTCTCATCTATATTCTGCCCCTTGGCGACATCATCCGAAAACACGGCGTCAGTTTCCACATGTATGCTGATGACACCCAGCTCTACCTCAGCACCACTTCGCCGACCCCTCCACGGTCTCTAAATTGTCAGACTGCTTGTCCGACATCCAGTACTGGATGAGCAGAAATTTTCTCCAATTAAATATTTGTAAGACCGAAGCCACTGTCTTCGGTCCCCGCCACAAACTCTTTCCTAGTCACCGAATCCATCCCTCTCCCTAGCATCTGTCTGAGGCTGAACCACACTGTTCACAACCTTGGTGTCATATTTGACCCTGAAATGAGCTTCCGACCATGGCATAACTAAGACCGCCTATTTCCACCTCTGTAACATCGCCCGTCTCCGCCCTTGCCTCAGCTCATCTGCTGCTGAAACCATCATCCATGCCTTGGTTACCTCTAGACTTGACTCTTCCAATGAACTCCTGGCTGGCCTCTCGCATTCTACCCTACGTAACTTGAGGTCATCCAAAACTCGGCTGCCCGTGTCCTAACTCGCACCAAGTCGCGTTCATCCATCACCCCTGTGCTCACTGACCGACATTAGCTCCCGGTTAAGCAATGCCTTGATTTCAGAATTCATTCCTTGCTTTCAAATCACTCCATGGCTTCGCTCCTCCCTATCTCTAATTTCTTTCAGCCCCACAAGCCCCCCAGATATATCTGCACTCCTCAAATTCTGCCCTCTTGAGCATCCCTGATTATAATCGCTCAACCATTGGTGGCTGTGCCTTCAGCTGCCTAGGCACTAAGCTCTGGAACTCCCTCCCTAAACCTTTCCGCCTCTCTTTCCTCCTTTAGGACGCTCCTTTAAAACCTACCTCTCATCTGCCCTAATTTCTTATGTGGCTCGGTGTCAATTTTTTTGTCTTAACATTCCTGTGAAGCGCCTTGGGACATTTTACTACGTTAAAGGTGCTATATAAATACAAGTTGTTGTTTCTTGTGTATATTTAGTTTTGTGTAAACTTGTGAAACCTAACCAATCAAAGTTGGTCAGCTAAAAATAAAACTCCATGATACATATATGGAAGCCACATAAGTGCCAGGTAATTATCATCTTGAACTAGAGGAAGCCCAGCTATCTTCCCCTGACGTTAGTGGCACCACCGCTGAGGCCCCCACTGTCAACATCTTGGAGGTCACCATTGTTCAGAAGCTGGACTCGACCAGCCAGATCAACACTGTTGCTACAAGAGCAGGGCAGAGGCTGGTTCCTCTGTGACAGGTGGCTTGCTACCTGACCCCTTAAAAGCCTCTCTGCCGTCTACAAGGCTCCAGTGAAGACTGTGATGGAATACTCACCACTTACCTGGATGGGTGCAGCTGTAACAACATTCAAGAAACTTGATAGCATCCAGGACACAGGACTGTTCCCCCAGTGACTGGACTCCAAAGTTCACTCCCTCCACTATGGCTGCAATATTTACAATCTACAGAATACACTGCAGCAACTCACTTTAACTGCAGTTACTTTAACAGCACCTCCCTCTCCTGTGACCTTTACCACTGAGAATGACAAGAGCAACAATGTGTGAATAGCATCACCTCCAAGTTGCGCACCATGCTGACTTGGACGTATATCACCATTGCTTTATCATCTCTCGAACAATATCCTAGAATTCCCTACCTAATACCATTGTGGAGCACATTCATCATAAGGACTACCACAGTTCAAGGAGCAGGCTCACCACCACCTTCTGAAGGCACCTGGGGATGAGCAGTAAATGTGGCCATGCCGGCTTCACCCACATCCTGAGCACAGATATATTGGCCCGTATTTTCCGATGCTTACGGGTGTGTACGTGCTGTGTACACACCCATAGGGACATCGGAAATGCCGGTTTCAGGCATTTAAGGTTCATCCCTTAAATAACCTGGAATTCTTTCATGCTTGAAACAAGGTTTAGGATTGTCTGCAGTTTCTCGTTCGTAACTTCATTCAAGTGTAATTATATTTTTGGGTTGCGTGAAATCTTGGAAAGAGTAAAAAGATTAGTTATGTGTCTGTAATTGTGTTTTTACAGTGTGATTTTTATCTTTCCAGTATATCGTACTTGGTAAGCAGTTACCCAAAATGTGCCTTGATGAACAATGGATACTCCTGAGTACTTGGATTTGGATGCAATAGATTTTAGTGATGATGTAACTGTAAGTAATTTTTTAAATTATTTTTTGTAATTTTTATCCTGTTTTAATAAAATACTTAACTGTCAGTACTTGCTATAGGTGTTCTTTTTTAATTTTGGCAGAGAAAATGGTGCATCATTATTTGCATGCAGCTATCTTCCTCAAATTTATTTAAAACCTGCAGAATCCATTTATAATTCATATCTCCTTAATGCTGGATGTAAAACTGCCAAACGAACAAAATAAGGCTTAAAGTCGTAATAATATTTCAGAATCCGCAAAAGGCATGAATGACGGTTTCAACTTTTAAAATAGCCTTGTTTTATTTATTTATCTGGGAGTGCATATCCACTGGGAAACCCAGCACGAACCAGGTGGTTTAAAAATGTTATTCCCCAAAGCTTCACTGTTTTACAGACCATGATCTTATAAATGTGAATTTCTCATTTGTATCCATATATATAAGATGCTGGTCAAATGTCAAATTTTCATGGAATATTTGTGCAGTTTGTTACTAAATATTCAATGTATGTTCTGTTCTTTCCATAAAAGCTGGAAGAGCAATTGGACTGTAATTATCTCTCGTGAGGTTATTTTAGATTTCCAAATGTAGTCATTAATCAAAGGATGAATTTGCCTTGGCCTTTCTGATCAGTAACTTCAGATTTTTTTTTAAGCTCTTGATGGTACTAATGAGGAACAAATTACTGCCTTTTTTCTCAGCTGTAAAAGATTTCTTATCTCAACTTCCGCAAAGAAAAGATAGTTTCTGCGTAGAGTATTAAGCCTAGACATATGTATTTAGATTATTCTGCTAATAACTGCTCCAATACAATAAAAATAAAATCAATTCTCAGCTGTTCTTGCATTACTGTACTCCGAGCATTCTGTTAACCTAAGTAGGTCTCTTTGGCTTGTATGTGCGTGTGTTGAGGTAAAGCTAACCTCTTTGCAGACCCGCGATCTCTGACTCCCCATCCCAAAGTCTCCAACTCTCCACCTCCACCGCGGTCTCCGACTCTCTCTCCTTGCCCTAACCCCCCCCCAAAGCAGAGCATCTTACTGTGCACAAAGATGTTATGCATTAGTGACAATTATACGTGTACATGTCTGGCCTGTTCCACAAATTGTCTGATTTGATATCATAGAGGGACCTGTGTATTCGTTCCGGATGATGGATAAGTAATGTTGGCAATTAATATGTTTTAAATAAATGTGGCACTGGGAATGAGTACAAGTCCCTTGTAGCTAAAGAATTCTAGTAAATTGTTTGGAATTACTTGCCTTTCATAAATCTGTCTTGACTTGAATTTATTGGCTTTACTTCTCCAAAATGTGCTTCAATGGCTTCCTTCATAAGAGTCCTTTATTTACCTACTGTGGATGTTGAGCTTAGGCTTCCATAATTCTGCTTATGATCCTTTTTTTAACAATTGGAACATTAGCTAATTTCTGATATTCTGCCACTACTCTTGTTTTTAGTGAGTTGCATGAAATTGCAGCAACAACTTGTACCCTAATTTCCTTTAAGTATTCTTTATGTATTCAATCTTATCCTGTTGTTTGAATGTTCAGGTACTCCAATTTTCTTCAAGCTACCATTTTATTAATTTTTTTGCATGAACTTTGCATCTCCCATTCCTCCCATTATCATAGAATTTTATAGCGCAGAAGGAGGCCATTCGACCCATTGTGTCTGTGCCGGCCAAAAAAGAGCTATCCAGCCTAATCCCACTTTCCAGCTCTTGGTCCGTAGCCTTGTAGGTTACAGCACTTCCAAGTGCATATCCAAGTACTTTTTAAATATGATGAGGGTTTCTGCCTCTACCATCCTTTCAGGCAGTGAGTTCCAGACCCTCACCACCCTCTGGGTGAAAAAAGTTCTCCCCAATAATCCTTCAACCAATTACTTTAAATCTATGCCCCCTGGTTATTGACCTCTCTGCTAGGGGAAATAGGTCCTCCCTGTCCACTTTATCTCAGTCCCTCATAAGTTTATACACCTCAATAAAGTCTCCCCTCAGCCTCCTTTTCCAAAGAAAACAACCCCAGCCTATCCAATCTTTCCTCATAGCTAAAATTCTCCAGTCTTGGCAACATCCTCGTAAATCTCCTCTGTACCCTCTCTAGTGCAGTCACATCTTTCCTGTAATGTGGCAACCAGAACTGTACGAAGTACTCTAGCTGTGGCCTAACAGTTCAAGCATAACCTCCCTGCTCTTATATTCTACACCTTGACTAATAAAGGAAAGTATCCCGTATGCGTTCTTAACCACCTTATCTACCTGTCCTGCTACCTTCAGGGATCTGTGGATGTGCACTCCAAGGTCCCTCTGTTCCTCTACACTTCTCCGTATCCTACCATTTATTGTGTATTCTCTTGCCTTGTTAGCCCTCCCCAAATGCATTACCTCATACTTCTCTGGATTGAATTCCATTTGGCACTTTTCTGCCCACCTGACCAGTCCATTGATATCTTCCTGCAGACTACAGCTATCTTCCTCACTATCAACCACACGATCAATTTTTGTACCATCTGCAAACTTCTTAATCATGCCCCCTACATTGAAGTCTAAATCATTGAAGTATATCACAAAAAGCAAGGGGCGTAGTACCAAGCCCTGCGGAACCCCACTGGAAACGGCTTTCCAGTTCGAAAAACATACATCGACCATTACCCTTTGCTACCTGCCACTGAGCCAATTTTGGATCCAACTTGCCACTTTCCCTTGGATCCCATGGGCTTTTACTTTTCTGACCAGTCTGCCATGTGAGACCTTGTCAAAAGCCTTGCTAAAATCCATGTCGACTACCTCAAATGCACTACCCTCATCAACCCTCCTTGTTACCTCTCCTCCAAAAATTTCAATCAAGTTAGTCAGACATGACCTTCCCTTAACAAATCCATGCTGACTGTCCTTGATTAATCCATGCCTTTCTAAATGACGATATATATATACGATTCCGAATTTTTTCCGACAATTTGCCCACCACCGAGGTTAGGCTGACTGGTCTGTAATTACTCGGATTATCCCTTTCTCCCATTTTAAACAACGGTACAGGTAGCAGTCCTCCAGTCCTCTGGCACCACACCTGTAGCCAGAGAGGATTGAAAAATGGTCAGAGCCTCTGCTGTTTCCTCCCTTGCTTCTCTTAACAGCCTGGGATACATTTCATCCGGGCCTGGCAATTTATCTACTTTCAAAGATGGTAAACCCCTTAATACTTCCCCTCTCACTATGTTTATCTCATCTAATATTTCACACTCCTCCTCCTTAACTACAATGTCTGCATCGTCCCTCTTTTTTTCTGAAAACAGATGCAAAGTATTCATTAAGAACCATACCCATGTCTTCCGCCTCCACACAAGCGTCTTTTTTGGTCTTTAATAGGCCCTACTCTTTCTTTAGTTATCCTCTTGCTTTTTATGTATTTATAAAACATCTTTGGGCTTTCCTTGATTTTACTTGCCAATATTTTTTCATGCCCTCGCTTTGCTTTCCTAATTTCCTTTTTTTAATTTCATCCCTGCACTTTCTATACTCATCCTTGGCTTTCTGCAGTATTTAGCTCTCTGTTTCTGACAAGCTTCCCTTTTTTGCCTTATCTTACCCTGTATACCCCTTGACATCCAGGGGCTCTAGGGTTTGGGAGTCCCACCCTTTTTTGTGGGAACATATTTGCTCTGTGCTCTCACTATGTCCTCCTTGAATGCCTCCTACTGCTCTGACACTGATTTACCTTCAAGTAGCTGTTTCCAGTCCACTTTTGCAAAATCACATCTCAGCTTAGTAAAAGTAGCCTTTCCCCAATCGAGAACTTTTACTCCTGATCTCTCTCTGTCCTTTTCTATAACTACCCTAAATCTAACTGAATTATGATCACTACCACAAAAATGTTCTCCCACTGATACCCCTTCCACATGCCCAGCTTCATTCCCTAAAACTAAGTCTAGAACCACCCTCTCTCTTGTTGGGCTTGCTATGAACGGGCTAAAAAAGTTCTCTGGCATTTTAAGAATTCTGCGCCCTCTATAGCTTTTACACTGATTCTCTCCCAGTTAATGTTAGGGTAGTTGAAATCCCCTACGATTACTGCCCTATTGTTTTGGTACTTCTCAGAAATTTGCCTACATATTTGCTCTTCTATTTCCCTCTGACTATTTGGGGGTCTATAGTACACTCCCAGCAGTGCAATTGCCCCTTTTTTTTTTGTACCCATATGGCCTCATTTGATGATCCTTCTAACATATCATCCCTCCTCACAGCTGTAATTGTTTCTTTAACTAATATTGCGATCCCCTCATCTCTTTTAACCCCCTCTCTATCTCATCTGAAAACCCTGTAACCAGGAATATTGAGTTGCCATTCCTGCCCTACTTTAAGCCATGTTTCAGTAATAGCTATGATATCATACTTCCACGTGTGTATTTGTGCCCTCAGCTCATCTGCCTTATTCACTAGACTCCTTGCATTGAAGTACAGGAAACTCTTTATTAACCGGCACCGACGGGACCGGCGTGGTGCCGGTTTATCGAAAGTACCGGATAACGGAGAGTTATATCTACCGAGGCTATTTTTAACAAAGAAAAATAAATAAATCAAGAAATGTGCAGTATACAGTATTTGGGTACTTTTGAAAACTACCCCTACTGACTAAATCGGCGTTCGCGGACTCGGACTCGGACTCGGACTCGGGATCGGCAACATTGCCAGTTATTTGAGAGGAGTTTTCGGAGTACTCGGCGTTCGCGGGAGACTCGACTGCGACTCAGCAACATTGCCGGTTATTTGAGAGGAGTTTTCGGAGGATGATTTTTGCCGGTTAAGCGAGAATTCCGGATATTTGGGTGCCGGATAAACAAAAGTTTCCTGTATATACCATTAAGCACTGCCAAACCCCTTTGTTGTCTGTTTTATAGCCTTTGTTTCCTCTGCCTTTCAAACTCGCTTACTAATTTACTGCCTTCCATTTCCAGCTTTGCTTCTCTCCGTGCTGAATCTACGCTCCGGTTCGCACCCCACTGCCAAGCTAGTTTAAACCGTCCCCAACAGCACCAGCAAACCTCCCCGTGAGGATATTGGTCCCGGTCCTGTTGAGGTGTAACCCATCCGGCTTGTACAGGTCCCACCTCTCCCAATGCCTCAGGAACCTAAAGCCCTCCCTCCTGGACCACCTCTCTAGCCATGCATTCATCTGCTCTATCCTCCTATTTATGTAGTCACTAGTCCGTGGCACGGGGAGTAATCCGTAGATTACTACCTTTTGAGGTCCTGCTTATTAATCTCTTTCCTAGCTCCCTAAAATCTGCCTGCAGGACCTCATTCCTTTTTTTTACTTATGTCATTGGTACCGATATAGACCACGACCTCTGGCTGTTCACTCTTTCCTCCTCTCCCCCCCCCCCACAGTTGCTCAGTAACATCCTTGACCCTGGCATCAAGGAGGCAACATACCATCCTGGAGTTATGTCTGTGGCTGCAGAAACGCCTGTCTGTTGAATCTCCTGTCACGATTGCTTTTCTGTCCTTCCTCTTCCTCTCCCATGATGCTGTGGACTTGACTCTGGTTGTACTCCCCAGAGGCACCATCGCCCTCACCATTATTCAGAACAGAATACCGGTTGGAGAGCGAGATGCACTCGGGACTCCTGCACTCCCTGCCTGGTCCTCCTAGTCTGTCTGGCAGTCACCAATTCCCTCTCTGCCTGCAAACTCTTAAGCTGCGGGGTGACTACCTCCTGTAATGTGCTATCCACGAAGCTCTGAGCCTCGTGGATGCACTGCAGTGACACCAGCCGCTGCTCAAGCTTTGAAACCCGGAGCTCGAGCTCCTCCAGCTGACGACACTTCCTGCACATGTGGTTGTTGAGGACATGAGAAGTATCTTGGACTTCCCACATGGCACAGGATATGCATTCGACGGGACTGCGGTGCCCTGCCATGCCTCTATTTATTAGACTACTAACTAAACTTTAGTTTAACCCACCAACCTAACTTAGAGAGAAAAAAGACATTTACTCAAATTTAACAAGAACCACACAGATACTAAATGCAAAGAAACTATATATTAGGTATCTAGCTACTTAACTTGGAGTCCTCCTTTTGAGTTGGATGTGTGAAACCGCCTACCACTTCCTCCACCGAATTCCTACTATCACCAAATTCTTCCACTCTGCTTGCGATCCACTCCGTTTGCAATTTTCCAAGCTCTATCTCCAACCTCTGTGCTCAAGCTCCATTGTTTTTATTTGGTAAAAACTGGTGACCGTAAAGAATTTAAAATTTTCATATTTTATGTCATCTTTAAGGTGCAGTATGCCTAAGTTTATAATTTCTAAAACTTACTGATTTAATGGTCAGCTATTTCCTAACCAAAAAAAAACTTCTAATACAGTCAGTCAATAGATTTGCCAGTGCTGCATTTATATTTTGCAGCTCAGTGGAATGGTCAGACTTGCTAAGAGTGTTACTTTTGCAGCTGCGAGCTTTGTTGGTTGCTATGCCTTTGCACAATAAAGAAACTGGAATCAACCTAGTACAATTTTTTGTGCACTAGAGGGAAAATTACTGCATTTTTAGCAGGAGTAGCAGCTAAATACAGTAGGAAATTTAAGAGCAGAAAAGGCCCAGGGAATTATCCCTGTGTTGAGATTCTGAATGAGAATATTTTTAATGGGGAATGGACCTAGCTGAGCCCACAAATGACATTCCCTATGACTCTGTCTGTAGTGCATTATTCCTCCTTGACCTTTCTGCTGTGCTTGACACAGTTGATCATTCCATCCTCTTCCACTGTCTCTCCTCCATTGCCCAGCTCTATGGAAGTGCCCTTGTGTGGTTCCATTCCTATCTGATTGGAAGAAGCCAACAATGATTTCCTCCCTCCCCTGTACAATTACCTTCAGTGTTCCCCAAAGCTATATCTTTTGCCCCTTTTCTTTATCCATATGCTGTTTCTTAGCAACATCAAACACAGGCACTAGGCCAGTTTCCATCTGCATGTTGATGACATCCAGTTCTATCTCTCCACCACTTCTCTCAACCCCAGAAACATTTCCATGCTCGCAGACTGCCTGTCTGACACCTGGTCTTGGAGAAGTTGCAACTTCCTTCACTTGAATATCAGGTAGGGTGAGCCATTGTTTACAGTGCCCGCTATAAACTCTGCTCCCATGCCACTATTGCCATCCCTATCTCTGACCACCTGCTTAGGCTGAAGACTGTGCAACCCTGGCGTAAAGTTTTCCCCTCCGCTGAGCTTCATACTCCTCATCCTCTCGCCTCCGGAGACCACTGCAAAATTGCTCATCTCAGCCCCCCTCTGCCAGTGAAGCCCTTATTCACACTCGTATAATTTGATTATTCCAGCGCTCACCTCTTCCATTGTCTCTCCTTTTGAAACTTCAGCTTGTCCAAAATGCAGTCACCTGACCTGCATTAAATCTGGCTTGCTGATCACTCCATTCTTGTGTCACACACATCAACCTGTCAAATGTCACTTCTTTCAGTTTAAAACAGGCAAAATATATAATAATCTTTTAAATAAATACATTGCAACCTTTCCCAGTAGTTTTGCCGTTCCTTTATTCTCCTACATTGGTTGGGGATGGGCTGTTGTTTCAGATACTAATAGGTGGGCCACTGTAGAGATTTAGTGTGGCTCAGTATATATATTTTCAGATACTAGAGTATTGGGAACTTGCTGGCTTTTCTGTTCAGCAATTCATTCTTTACATTGATTTCACAACACATTTGCTTGATTTTTTTTGTATACATTAAAATGTCCTGGTTTATTTGGTGTGTTGCTTGGATTATTGTTTCTATTTTTTGGATCATTTCCATTTTTGCTATAAAAAAGTACAATTACAAAGTTTTTAAAAAATGAATACAGCTCCACATATTAATGCATTGGATGCATAGTTTGATATTTTTTGGGATGTTCCTTTCTTTGTTCCATTTCGGTTTAGAATAACAAGAACCGTGTAAGTTGATAACGATATGTTGTTGGAATTATCACCCTCCCTTATTTAGTGTACTTTTTGTAGATTCAAGTAAATCTAAATCTTGTCCTCATGGCCTATGATATTTTCAAATTATTACTTTTTCTGTTACAAGGTTGTACCTTAGTTAAGGGTTGCTAATTAGACAAAGGATGAGCGGGCATCTGCATGCCAGGTTTTTACCATATCAGCCTTTCTTCTTTTGTGACCTATCCCTCAGTTCCTTCTCTTTCCAGAAACGCATCCACTTGCCCTTCAAACCATTTATATTGCTTCAGTGACTTTCCCTGGTAACTTAAAATTATTTTCCTCCTCTTTTATCTTTTTAAAGTTTTTCCTGACTTCCCTTTTACTTCTAACTTACTAATTTTTAATTTGTCCTATGTTATTTGAATGCTAAACCATAATAATTAATTTGCATGGATCATAGGTTTTGGCCCAGCAAGCCTGTGCCAGCTCTTTGAAAGAGATATCCACTTAGTCTCATTCCTCTGCACTTTCCCAGTATCCTTTTAACTTTCTTTTGCAAATATTTATCTAAATAATATTTTGTCAATCCTCTTCATAATCTTAAATCTTCAATTGCCTCACCTTGATGTTGCCTCTAACTTTTCTTCACAACTCAAATTCCTAACTGGGGATTATTATAACAGTGGAGGGCAGTTTAATGCTCCTGCAATCATGAGATTTTTTTCTGATGAGACTTTTGGCCACCACTATAAATCCTCTAAATGGGTCTATTGAAAGTTGCATACTGTCTTGGCTTTGCTTGAATTAGATATGCAATTATCTGGAGAATTCAAACTTCAAATTCACTCCTATTGTCTAGGTTTCTTTAACCAACAAATGCAATCAATCTTCTTTTATACAAAACTGTTTGGGCATTAGTACCCAAACTTGAAATGTTATATAATTAGAGTTTTAATACTAAATAAAATCAATCCACTGTAATCTTTCAACTACAGGCATCCAGAAATTTATATTGTTCATTGTGCAAAGCTCCTTTTTGGATGTGACCCTAAGTTCACTGAGCTGGTTAAATATAGAGAAATAAAAAGCTTTATAAAACACAACAGTGCACACATGCAGTTTGCTGATGTATGCATTTAGTTTATATGAAATACTTTTCGTAGATTAGACAGTTTATGTAGAAGCTACGGCACCAGTAAATTGCCCTAAAACCACTTCAATTGCAGTATGGGGAGGAGCATGATGCCGTTTGTGTATCACCAACTTTACTTTCAATGCGACAGCAGTTTATGGTAGCGAGAAAATGAAATCACAAGGTCACATCTGGTGCCTTAAAGTTTTGGAAACATGATTTTGTTTAAGTCGGCTTTTTTGCATTTTCAGTATTCATGGTGTTAAGCAGAAGCCAAGTCATGTGTTCATTCAGCTCCAGTTTAGTAGTATGAACATGGTAATAGATACCTAAACACTGTAAAATATGTTTTTATTTAATATGGATTGCTGAATGAATGGTAAATGGATTCTAATGCAAAGGCTTAAAGACATGTCTGTGTAACCAGATGTCTATTACTTAAAAGGGCACTAAAATTTATACAGAAGTTGAAAACTCTTTCTGTGCCAATACTACCTTAATTTATGTCAACTGGTTCAGTCTATTCACTGTTCATGTGTTGCAAATGAATTATCGCATCTGAGACAGTCATGCTACAGGTATCACAAGACAACTGTTTCTGCATTCGGCTTTCTAATGCTTTAAAATTGATCAAAAATTACATGACTAGGTCAATCATTGTGTTTTGGTGTTGGAATAGCCTTTGGATCCAGTTTTCAGTCAGTTAGCAGCTAGTGTTTCCAAAGTTGTTTCCCTCTCCCTTTCAAAATGCCAGTTACCACCCAGGAGCCCAAGAAAATCAGGTGAAGGGAGTGTTTTGAACTTAAATCATTTTTATAGGAGCTAATATAGGTTATATTTGTTAGAAATGTACAGTTAAATGAATAGAAATAAAAGAAAAATAATGAGAGTTGAAAAATTAAGACCGTGCAAAGTGTTGCTTACTGCATTTGGAAGACAGATTGAGCTTTATGCAGGTTGCAAGTGTTTGGAGTAAACTCTGTATCCAGTGTCACCTCATTGGAACAACCTCTCTAACCATTGACAATCGCTTCTGTCACCTCAAGTTCACCTGCCATCTATTACATCAGCATTGGTGCCCTTGAAACTATATCACCTTGGTCCTCAGAATCCCACCACAATCAGCCACAGCACCAGGCACACCAGCAGCACCAACCTTCTCCGCAATCAACTGATGCTCCACAGGGCATCAGCACCCGACCACATTGCTGCCCGCGATGCCCTCATCATAGCAAGATTTACTTCACTTAACGCTGTACACCCTGGCTGCCACATGATGCGCCAGATTGGCACCACCCCACACCAACACCATAAAGCATCCCCACAATGCCCAAGCCATTCCTTTCACACTCATCACCATTGCGGGGGGTACTGTTATGTCTCACCATTCACTGCAACTCATTAAGTCACTTCCAAAGGTGCACACAAACCTGTCCAAGAACGCAAAGTGTTGAAAATAAAGATTTCAATGTTTTGCAGCACATTAACAGAAACTTCACATGAACATTGGCTAAAACACCCAAGTGTGCCTACCCTGTGTTGTTAGTTGTTATGATTGGACTAGGGTGAGTGTGAGGGGTGGCAAATGAGATGGGGAAGTGATAATGTAGATAGAGAGGGATGGGTGGAGGTGCAAGGTAAGTTGGCGTGAGTAAGGATGTGCAGGAGTAGGGTAGGGAAGGCAGTGATGGGGATGTGATGAGTGGCACAGCAGGATGAGGTTGAGTGTGGCTTTGCAGTAATGCTTCGTGATCTACTGAGATCATTGAAAGGTTTGCGCCACTGTAGCCTGGTCCTCCTGACTACATCCCTGCTTGTGTCCTCCTGTGCAATGTGCAACCAGGCTGTGTTGATCTCCTGGGGAGGTCTCTTCCGCCCATTGGAAGGGAAGAGAACCTCACTGGGTGCCGTGACTCCCTCCATAAGCATATGGAGGGAGTTATGGGAGAGCCTGGGTGCAGTCCTGTACCTTTGTGCAGTGCCCTAAGCTCTGGAATTCCCTCCCTAAACCTCTCTTTCCTCCTTTAAGTTGCTCCTTAAAATCTACCTTCATCTGCCCTAATATCTCATGTGGCTCGGTGTCAAATTTTGTTGGATAACGCTCTTGTGAAGCGCCTTGGGACATTTTACTACGTTAAAGGTGTTATATAAATACAAGTTGTTGTTGTGTTTGCAGCACCTCAATGCTGTAGAACACTGACAGCACAACTGTCAAAATCAATTTGCGCATGGTCCCTTTAAGGAAACCGGCTCATCAGACCCACTTCCTTCAAGTGGCCGGCAAACGCGCTGGGCGGGCTTAACAAGCCCAATCAACGTAAAATCACTTTGGACAGTGGGCTGGAGCCAGCAGTGAGGCCGGGACACGCCACCCACCCTGACTGCATTGGACCCGCCGAGGTAGAGGAAATCGTGGCCAAAGTGTTACTTCAATTTTTTAATTAAAAATTGTTTATATTGTGTACAGGGTTAATAGAATATAAAAATAAACCACTTTTGGTATTTGAATAAATTTATGACTGCAATACTAGCAGATGTCCCATGGCATTGGTGACAAATGACAAATCCCTGGGTGAGATTAGCCACTGCACCATCTCACTTGACAAAGAAAGCAGCAAAAGAAATCAAATTCTATAAGTAGAAGCTTGAATTGACTTGGGACAGGTTGCATTGCTCAGTGTTGGAAAGGAACAGAGATTGTGGCTCTTTGCCATACTTGTGTGCTATTGCTCCAGCTATTATTCCAAATACTCAAGATGGTGCGAGGGAAACGAATTACCACTTCCCCCATCAAGACTGAACAAATAGTTGGTAAACTGGTTCCTCCTACCACTTTAACAGCAAAAACATCAACAGCTAATATCTTTTGGTGGGATAGCAGTGAAGTCACACAGGCCTAAAGGTCTGAAAGATCACACAAGAGGGGTCTGAAACATATTGGGAGAGAAGATCCAGTTCAAGAAAAAAAAAATCCATTCCCTAGTAGACAGGCCTCTGGCTCAAAATGTGTATGAATTTCGATCAGGATTTGGGAAATTCTATGGGCAATTTTAAGCATCTATATAATAAATTAAAAATGTTGCATGCACTTCCTCTCTACAAACTTTACTTCCTGTAGTCACTTTTTGACACACTTTTGAGCCAACTTTTTGCATTCTAAATTCTGATGTATAATTGACATTTGTAATGGAAACTGCTTCTGTGAACTTGTCACACTGGAATTAAACCCTTCTGCGAGTGGTGCTGCTGTAGTTCCTCAGTTTTGCATCTCCCAGCTCCTCGGACTATTGTTATATGTTCCAACCAACTCTACTTCTCTTTCCCAACTTGCCATCACTTTTACTATTTAACTAAATAATACAAAATCAAATATATCAAAATAAGGGAAGTATATATGACAAGTTGGGGGCTAAATACATTTGTGCACCCAAGTCCAATTATCCCCAACTCTCTAACCCCATTTCATCTGATCACTACACTTTGTCTTAACTCACTGTGCAGTGCCACAGTAGATCGACCTATTTTTTCCCTGAATTATTTAAATTCTTAAGCTGTATTATAAATTGTGAGTGGAGCGGCGAACTCAAAAATGGCAGATCTGGTTTTTATGTGGATATATTTGGCTAGCTGAAGAAATAGCATGACCACCCAAAGCAACGTAGAATTTATTTTTTGAATGATTTATTAGTTTGTGGCAGCTGCTAGTTCCTAATAAGTACCTTTTTTGGAACAAAAATAAGCTACTAGTTAATTTCTGCTGGCATTGCACAGGGCATCAAGATCAGTTGTAGTTTTCAGATGAGGCAGGATGAAAAGCCAGGAGATAATTCAACCAGGATGTAAATGTAATCAGTCTCCATTTTAAAGTCATACATCCTTTCCTTATTTTAATAATTCTATTTTAAATAGGAAAAAAGGCAGTCTCTATTATAAATTCCACTGGGGAGAGGGTGTAAGTACAGTGTGACCAGCTTTCATGGTAGTTCCTTTCTCTCTTGTACGCTCTTTCTCTATCTTTCTCTCTCTCCTTGCTATCAGTCGCACGCTCTGGCTTTCTCGCTCAGAGTTACAGAGGCCTAGAAATTGGAGCTGTTGGCGCTGGCCGTTAAGGTCTGCTTTGGGGGGAAAAATAGCTGCTGCCTCACTTCCACCCGCGCGGCAGCCATTTTTGGCTGGGCGGCAGTGCTGCCGATATCCGTGCTCGCTAGGGAGATGTAGATTATCCAAATCGTGACGTCAGTCAGTGCAATGCTCACCTGACTCCCGATCTGCCATTTTCGAGTTAGCCGCTTCACTTACTGGCCTGTGTTAATCACGACCAGCTGACCAAGCCTCCAGCAGCATTATTTAAAGGGATCATCAGCAACAACTTGCAGCTGACATGCTTTTTTCAGTTTGACTGGCTCTGTCTAAGTTTCTGCAACTCTTGCAGGTTTCTAAACTTGTTTCAATTTCCTAAGGTGACAGGGAGTGTTGGTTCAAGTGGAGAACGTCTTCATTCTTATTTAAAGGCTTTTGCTCTCAACACTTGCTCACAGTCATGGGGGCTCTATTTGCAGTCCCCCTCGCACTCGAGTATCTTCGGGAGAGGGAGTGAAGGCAGCGAGGAAGAGCAGGAGGGCTCTCAACAGGAGGCCTTACCCACCTAGGTTCTTCTGAGAGCACTTCTCTTTTATCCACTTAAGCGAGGAGCAGTTTATTAGGAGGCTCTGCGTCACCAAGGAGGTGGTCACAGAACTCTGCAACCAGACCTGCAGCCTCGGAACAGGGCGACCACGGCTCTCCCAGTGGCAGTTAAGGACACCGTGGTCCTCAATTTCTTCGGCAGCGGATCCTTCCAGTCTGCAGCAGGAGACATAGCTAACATCTCCCAGTTCACTGTCCATCACTGCATCCGAGAGGTCACATAGACTCTCTACAACAGGAGAAGGGACTACATTGTCTTCTCTGAACAGAGAGAAGCAGGAAGAGCAGCATGTGGCTTTGCCAGGATAGCGGGCTTCCCCATGGTGCAGGGCGCCATCATCTGCACCCACGTGGCTTTGCGGGCGCCGTATACCATTCCTGAGATGTTCCGTAACCGCAAAGGTTAGTACTCACTTAATGTGCAGTTGTTGTGTGACCACGGCCAGCACATCCTGATGGTCAATGCCCGCTATCCTGGCAGCAGTCATGATTCCTTCATCTGTGCCAGTCTGACGTGCCAGCAATCTTCCAACCACCACGTCAAACCCGAGGGTGGCTGCTCTGAGACGAGGGCTATCCGCTCTGCACCTGGCTGATGACTCCCCTCCGCAATCCAAACACTCCTGCCCAGCACTCATATAATGAGACCCGTGCTGCCACCAGGAACATCGAGGAGACCATCGGGCTGCTGGAGCAACGGTTCCGCTGCCTTGACCGCTCGGGAGGAGCCCTGCAGTAATCACTAGAGCGGGTGTCCCATTTTGTGGTGGTCTGCTGCATGCTTCACAACTTGGCCAGCATGAGAACACAGCCCTTGCCAGCAGGGATTGCGGGACCACCTCAGGAAGAGGACAAGGGAGAGGAGGAGCAGAAGAGGAGGAGAATGGGGAGGAAGGGAGGATGCAGGAAGCAAATCCTCCTACTGGACAGGCTTCCGTGAACGCCTCATCAGACTCTGGTGAGAGTGAATGAAACCCCATGTCCCCGTTGCTCACCACATTCCCATCAACCACATCCCCATCATGCCATCTCTCTGTCACGGAACATCACAGCATCCTCCTGGGCACAAAGCTGAAATGAGAGCCACCACAAAACAAACATTCCAAACAAGATTAAGAAATCTATAAATATTCAATTAACAGTACAATATCAACTAATCACCCTTGTGCAATCCCTTAGTGCCTGTCGTTCGTGTGCCCTTTCCTACTCTGGTGCTCCTACGCAGTGCTCCCCCAGTGGCTGCAGCATGGCTGGTGGAAAGCTGCTGAGTTTCCATGGGGGAGACTGCAGATGGCCTTGCAGGACGACCTCGTACAGCTGTGAACCCAGAAGGGCAGACTGCACCACTTCGGCATGGGCGGCAGCAGTCTATGCTGGTTGGCTGACGGGCCGCCGCAAGGGCAATGGTGGAGTGGCAGTGGTGGGAGTAGGAATGTTGTCATTCTGAGAGAGGACAGCAGGTTCCTGCTCCACAGACCCATTGCCACTCGCCCGGGGTGACGGCTCAGCAATCCCAACAATCTGTTGGAGGACAGATTGCTGGCCTGCCGTGACGCCCTGCAAGCCCCTTTCGATACTTGTAAACCCAGCCACGATGGCAGCAGTCTGAGCTTCCACTACAGCAATGAGACGTTGGGTCGCTTCTGCCTGTGTGGCAATGGAAGCCGCGACATTGCATATCACACACAGCTTCATGGCTGGGTCCACAAGGTCTCTCCTGGAGTTGTCCATTTCCAGGCTGGAAATCATGGGCTCCAAGCTCTGCGCAAAGCCCTGTCCAATTTTGGAGCCAGACTCCTCCATGCCGCTTGACATTGACTAGAGGCTTTGTAGCAGGCTTGCCATTGCACCAAGCATTTATATGTGCATGCCCCTCACCCTTCTTCTGAAGGCCACCCCATCGAGGTCATCTGAGTCCTGTGCAGCAGAACTCGCGCGCGAACTTACCCTCCAGGGAGTTGGCCCCCAAGCTACCCTTTCACCCTGGTCTTGCTGCAGCCCACTCGTGCCCGGTGCCTCGCCATGTACAGACCCTGCATCTACATTACCCTCTAAATTCCACACCGTGCCGGTTTGTTAGCTGGTGTCTGTGAGTGTCTGATGCAGTGACAGTGTGCTGCCTCCTTCATCTCCACTCTCCTCCATGACTTCGGGGACAGGCTGTGCTGTGCGGGTGGTAGATCTTGGTTATCTGAAAGCAGAAAGGCACAAGAGTCGTGTTGTGGTGAGGTGGGGGGGAAGCAAGATATCTATGCATACACCGTCAGCAGCTAGTAAGTGCGAAGAGATTGTGGGATGAGGGGGAAGTGGGATGTGAGAAGAAAGATTAGGAATGACCATACCTTTATTGTTCCCAAGGGCTTCAACTTCGCCTGTTGCCACGACCTTGCTAACTTCCCCTCCAATGATGTCGAGCACCGTCTCCTCTAGTTGGCTCAAGGCCTGTAAAGCGGCTTGGCCACCTCCAGTCTGCCGCCGCTCGTGGCGGTTGTGAGCCACCTTGGCCTGCTAGAAAAAGGGAAGTGTGTCAATGAGTGTGGTGCAATGTGTTTGGGTGATGTGCCTGCCATAGTTTAATCGCTGTCAGTGTGTGCAAGATGTGAGTGAGAGTGTTGCAGTAGTGCTAAGGTTGTGAGGGTGAAGTCATAGTCATAACGGCACAGAAGGAGATCTATCGGCCCATTGAGTCTGTGCCAGCTCTCTGTAGAGCAATCCAATCAGTCCCATTCCCCTGCTCTATCCCCGTAGCCCTGCAAGTTTATTTCCCTCAAGTGCCTATCCAGTCTCCCCTTGAAAACATTGAGTATCTCCACTTCCACCACTTCCGTCAGCAGCGAGTTCCAGGTCCTCACCAATCGCTGCGTAAAAAAGTTTTTCCTCACATCCCCCTGTATCTCTTGCCCAAAACCTTAAATCTGTGTCCCCTAGTCCTTGTACCATCAACTAGTGGGAACAGCCTTTCCCCGTCTAGCCTATCCAAACCCGTCATAATCTTGTACACCTCTATCAAATCACCCCTCAACCTCCTTTGCTCTAATGAAAACAAATCCAGCTTCTCCAACCTGTCCGTGTAGCTAAGATCCCCATCCCCGGAACCATTCTGGTAAATCTCCTCTGCACCCTCTCAAGTGCCTTCACATCCTTCCTAAAGTGTGGTGACCAGAACTGGATGCAATACTCCAATTGTGGCCTAACCAGCGCTTTCTAAAGGTTCAGCATAACTTCTCTACTTTTGTACTCAATACCTTGATTTATGAAGCCCAAGATCCCATATGCTTTGCTAACCACTCTCTCAATATGTCCTGCCACCTTCAGGGACCTATGCACATTAACTCCCAGGTCCCTCTGTTCCTGCACACTCTCAAACGGTGCCATTAAGTGTATATTGCCTCTCCCTATTCGTTCTTGTTCTCTGTGCTGCTAGTGAGCCATTTCTTCCAACTCCAATGACAAGTGAAGCTCTGATTGTGAGGTATCAGTGGTGATAGGTAGAGATTGTTGGTAGGTGAGTGATGGGGGTGTGGCGCATTGAGCAGTGTGTGAGGCTTGTGGGGCAGATGGTAGGATATGGCATTTGCTGAAGCCTTCACTCACCTTGACCTGCCCGGTGAGGTCATTAAACTTGTTGCAGCACAGGATCCATGTCCGTGGTACGATGCTGTTGGACGTGACGCCGCAGCTATCTCTTGCCTTCTGGAAGTGTGCTTTGATGGCTCCCTGCCACCCAGTGTGAACAGGACACCCTACCTTCTCTCCAGTGCCTCGAGAGCCACATCCGAGAACCTTCTGGCTTGTTCTCTGTGCTGCTGCTGAGCCATATCTTCCAACTCCAATGACCATGAGGTGCTGCTGCATCAAAGCACCTCCCCTTTAGTAGTGGGGAGAGACTAGGCCAAACATTACTGGCCATTAGACTGCACCCGATATTGGCCATAAGCCATCCGGCAGCACGTTTAGCGTTGAGATCAGCACTCCAATCATGTAAGTGAGCAGGCAGCACAAATTTTGCGTGCTGCCTGCACCACTTTGAACGGGCACAGCCAAATAGAGCTGGTCTATGGCACCACCCGTTTTCGAGCCATATCCAATTTCTAAGCTAGAGGGTGCAAGGTGGGGGCCTGGCCAGGAGAGCATTGGAATAGTTGAGTCTAGAGGTAACAAAAGCATGGATGAGGGTTTCCGCAGCAGAGGTGGAAGTTGGCAGTCTTGGTGATGGAGGGATATGGGGTCGGAAGCTCAGCTCGGTCAAGTAGGGTGCCAAGGTTGTGAATGGCCTGGTTCAGCCTCAAACATTGGTTAGGGAGAGGGATGGAGTTGGTGACTAGGGAATGGAGTTTCTGGCGGGGACCAAAGACATTTGCTTTGATCTTCCCAATATTTAGTTGGAGGAAATTTCCGCTCATCCAATACTGGATGTCTGACAAGCAGCGAGCCAGATCCGAGGCAGCGAAGGGGTCAAGAGAGGTAGTGGTGAAGTAGAGCTGGGTGTCGTCAGCAAACATGTGGAACCTGATGTGTTGTCGTATGAAGTCACCGAGGGGCAGCATATAGATGAGAAATAGGAGGGGCCAAGGTTAGATCCTTTGGGGACTCCAGAGATAATGCTGCAGGAGTGGGAAGAGAAGCCATTGCAGGTGAGTCTCTGGCTATGACTGGATAGATAAGAATAGAACCATGTGAGGCAGGCCACACAGCTGGACGACTGAGGAGAGGCGTTGGAGGAGGATGCTGTGGTCAGTCGTGTCGAAGGTTGCAGGCAGGGTGAGGAGGAATAGTTTACCACAGTCACATAGGATGTAATTTGTGATTTTTGTTCAGGGCTGTTTCAGTGCTGTGGCAGGGGTGGAACCCTGATTGGAGGGGTTCAAACATGGAGTTACGGGCATGCTGGCCACGGACTTGGGAGGCAGAGTTAACTTAACAGATTTTTTGAGCCAAATTAGGTAAGTTTTGCAATAAGTTTGGAAGTGGACAATTTCCAAAGCGTTAGGGACGAGCTAGAAGACAGACGTTCATCCTATGAATTTGTGTTACATTGGCCCGGAATTTGCGGTCATTGGCGAAGCAGAAGCGTTCACCACTGGCCCCGAAGAAAGCTGCCCACAGATCTCGCGATCTCTGGCGAGAAGCTTGCCTTTTTCGACACGCAAGTGATTTCAGTGCAGTATAGTGGGGAATCCCTAATGCGATCTGTTGTGACAGCAACAAGCTATCTAAGCAGCCAATCACATTGCAGAATTTAAACAGACAGGGAAGCAAGAAATTAGAACCTGCTTTTATCCCGACTTTTTAAAAATGTTAGAGCAAAACAAAGTTTTTTAAATTGTAATTTTTATCACAATGGAGAAATTTGACACTCCACAAAGTTAAAATTAATTTTTCAGGGCCATAACATTTGTTTAGCAGTCAATACGCTGTTAAAATCCCAGTTACACCTAATCCAACAAGGCCCAACATTTAATGGAAATACTCAGCAGGTCAGGCAGCATCTGTAGAGAGAGAAGGGTCATTGACCTGAAACATTAACTCTGTTTCTCTCTCTACAGATGCTGCCTGACCTGCTGAGTATCTCCAGCATTTTCTGTTTTTATTTCAGATTTCCAGCATCCACAGTATTTTGCTTTTGTACTAACATTTAATGGGGTGTTTAACAGTGATTATTACCGTTTGGAAAAGCCCAAGTCTTCGTCAATTTCACTGATTGCCAGCTATGGGGGAGGGGGCACAGCACAGCCAGTGTCAGAGCACTGAATGACTGACCCCAACTTCAGGATTTCTAAGTTGAGATGCGTGTGCGCTACATCCTGAAGTTGCGGTGATTTTCAAAGGGGTAATAACGGCAAACGCTGTTAGTTCGTCGTTATTACCTACCACAAATTCCGGCCCAATGTCGAACTTGAATTTTGTCTTGAGGCTGGTCAGTGTAATTGCAATTTACAAGCAACTGCCAGTAGTCTAACAGTTAAAACACGATTGTAACAAATACTTGTAGGTCGACTGGCTTTCTGGAAACAATATTGAGACTTGGTCGCAATTTCATTGTCTTGATATGTTGCCAGCAACTTACCTATTAGTGAAGTATATTAAGGATATGGGTGACTTCGCAACATTTTGCTGACAGATGAAGTAACTCCTTTCATGTTGTAAACGACTTACCTTATTCAGTTGGGAATGTGATGTTTTCACTGCAGTTCAGATACCTCGACTAGTGCTGCTGCTCAAGTATCTCGTACTTGAAAAATTAGGTAAAACAACAACTTGTATTTATATAGCGCCATTAACGTAGTAAAACGTCCCAAGGCGCTGCACAGGAGTATTTTAAGACAAGAAAATTTGTCACCGATCCACATAAGGATAAATTAGGACAGGTGACCAAAAGCTTGGTCAAAGAGGTAGGTTTTAAGGAGTGTCTTAAAGGAGGAAAGAGAGGCGGAGAGGTTTAGGGAGGGAATTTTGGAGCTTAGGGCC
Source organism: Squalus acanthias (assembly GCA_030390025.1). NCBI lineage: Eukaryota > Metazoa > Chordata > Chondrichthyes > Squaliformes > Squalidae > Squalus > Squalus acanthias. The sequence goes on from CM059425.1 coordinate 183,825,607, forward strand.
TAGGCAACAGAAGGCACGACCACCAAAGGTTGAGCGATTATAATCAGGGATGCTCAAGAGGGCAGAATTAGAGGAGCGCAGATATCTTGGGGGTGGGGGGGCTGAAGGAGATTACAGAGATAAGGAAGGACGAGGCCATGGAGAGATTTGAAAACAAGGATGAGAATTTTGAAATCGAGGCGTTGCTTAACCAGGAGCCAATGTAGGTCAGCGAGCACAGGGGTGATGGGCGAACGGGACTTGGTGCGGCTTAGGATTGAAAGGTTTTGTTTGATTTTCTTTTCAGTGATGTTGACGTTTTTTTAATTCATTCATAGGATGTGGCATTGCTGGCAAGGCCAGCATTTATTGCCCATTCCTAGTAACCCTTGAGAATGTGGGCTGCCTTCTTGAGTCGCTGCAGTCTGTGTGGTAAAGAGACTCCCACAGTGCTGATAGATTTGGAGTTCCAGGACTTTGACCCAGCGATGATGAAGGAACAGCGATACATTTCCAAGTCAAGATGGTGTGAAACTTGGAGGGGCTCTTGGAGGTGGTGGCATTCCCATGTGCCTGCTGTCCTTGTCCTTCTAGGTGGTAGAGGCCGCGGGCTTAGGTGGTGCTGTCGAAGAAACCTTGGTGAGTTGCTACAGTGCATCTTGCAGATGGTACACACTGCAGCCACGGTACGCCAGTGGTGGAGGGAGTGAATGTTTAAGGTGGTGGATGGGGGGCCAATCAAGTGGGCTGTTTTGTCCTGGATGGTGTCGAGCTTCTTGTGTTGTTGTAGCTGCACTCATCTCGGCAAGTGGAGAGTATTCCATCACACTCCTGACTTGTGCCTTGTAGATGGTGGAAAGGCTTTGGGGAGTCAGAAGGCGAGCCACTTGCTGCAGAATACCCAGCCTCTGACCTGCTTTTACAGCCACGATGTTTATATGGCTGGTCCAGTTAAGTTTCTGGTCAATGGTGACCCCCCCCCCCCCCCCCCCCCCCAGGATGTTGATGGTGGGGGATTCGATGATGGTAATGCCATTGAATGTCAACGGGAGATGGTTGGACTCTCGCTTGTTGGAGATAGTCATTGTCCAGCACTTGTGTGGCGTGAATGTTACTTGCCACTTATCAGCCCAAGCCTGAATGTTGTCCAGGTCTTGCTGTATGCGAGCATGGACTGTTTCATTATCTGAGGAGTTGTGAATGGAACTGAACACTGTGCAATCATCAGCGAACATCCCCACTTCTGACCTTATGTTGGAGGGAAGGTCATTGATGAAGCAGCTGAAGATGGTTGGGCATAGAACACTGCCCTGAGGAACTCCTGCAGTGATGTCCTGGGGCTGTGATGATTGACCTTCAACCACCACAACCATCTTCCTTTGTGCTAGGTATGACTCCAGCCAGTGGACAGTTTTCCCCCAATTCCCATTGACTTCAATTTTACTAGGGCTCCTTGATGGCACACTCGGTCAAATGCTGCCTTGATGTCAAGGGCAGTCATTCTCGCCTCACCTCTGGAATTCAGCTCTTTTGTCCATGCTTGGACCAAGGCTGTAATGGGGTCTGGAGCCAAGTGATCCTGGTGGAACCCAAACTGAGCATCGGTGAGCAGGTTACTGGTAAGTAAATACCGCTTGATAGCATTGTCGACGACACCTTCCATCACTTTGCTGATGATTGAGAATAGATTGATGGGGCTTAAATTGGGGCCGGATTGGATTCATCCTGCTTTTTTTGTACAGGGCAAACCTGGGTAATTTTCCACTTTGTCAGTTAGATGCCAGTGTTGTAACTGTACTGGAACAGCTTGGCTAGAGGCGGGGCTAGTTCTGGAGCATAAATCTTCAGCACGACAGCCAGGATGTTGTCTGGGCCCATAGCCTTACTGTATTCAGTGCGCTCAGCTATTTCTTGATATCACGTGGAGTGAATCGAATTGGTTGAAGACTGGCTTCTGTGATGGTGAGGACCTCAGGAGGAGGCGGAGATGTATCATCCAATCGGCACCTCTGGCTGAAGATGGATGCAAGCGTTTCAGCCTTGTCTTTTTTACTCGCATGCTGGGCTCCACCATCAATGAGAATGGGGATGTTAATGGAGACCCCTCCTCTTGTTAGTTGTTTAATTGTTCTCCACCATTCCCAACCGGATGTGGCAGGACTGCAGAGCTTTGATCTGATCTGTTGCTGGTGGAATTGCTTAGCTCTGTCTCGCATGCTGCTTCCCCTGTTTAGAATGCATGTAGTCCTGTGTTGTAGCTTCACCAGGTTGGCACCTCATTTTTAGGTAAGTCTGGAGCTGCTCCTGGCATGCTTTTCTACACTCCTTATTGAACCAGGGTTGGTCCCCTGGCTTGATGGTAATGGTAGAGTGAGGGATATGCTGGGCCATGAGGTTACAGATTGTGGTGGAATACAATTCTGCTGCTGCTGATGGCCCACAGCACCTCATGGATGCCCAGTTTTGAGCTGCTAGATCTGTTCTGAATCTATCCCATTTAGCACTGTGGTCGTGCCACGCAGCATGATAGAGGGTTTCCTCAGTGTGAAGATGGCACTTAGTCTCCACAAGGACTATGTGGTGGTCACTTCTACCAATACTGTCATGGACAGATGCATCTGCGACAGGTAGATTGGTGAGGACAAAATCAACAAATAGGTTTTTTCCTCGTGTTGGTTCTTTTACCACCTGCTGCAGGCCCAGTCTGGCAGTTATGTCTTTCACGACTAAGCCAGCTCGGTCAGTATGAGTGCTACTGAGCTACTCTTGGTGAATAAGTATGAATTAGTGCAGAAAGTTTCTGTCTCCTATCTTGTAATGGAACCTGAAAAAGCAAAATTCTATATTGTGGGATAGCTGGCATCGCACATAGCTTATAATGTGCAAGATTATTTATTCCTGCAGCAGGGTGGAGAAAAGTGGTGCATATGGTTTATGTTCTTCTGTATAATTTTTCTCTATTTCGTCTCTCTCTAGTTTGGAAATTCTTCAGCAAAAGCCCTTCCTGAACTGTACAAGAGATCTGATATGCAACATGAAGACCGAATAGGTATTTCATATATTTGTTCTATATATTTTCGGCTTTGTCTAGTTTGCATTGCGTGCATGTAGTCGATTGGAATTAAAAACTAGTTAATTAGGTAAAGTATGTTGTCAATAATCCATGTATTGCACCAAAAGTAAAGAACTAATTGCATTCACAACTCTGAACAGGATTTGTATTTATCTTGCTGACTGATTGTGAAGACAGCAGAAAAAAGGAGACAAGGGGGTGAAATTGGATAGTGCTGGCCTGCCAGTGCAAACTGGCACAGGGAACAATCGCTGCTCCGAGACCGTTTAGGCCCGAGGCACACTCTATCTTGGGCCTCATTTAAATTAGTCCAGTGAGCTGAGGATGCCTGCTGCACTGGAATGGGATTTAAATTTTGGGCTTACTCTTTGCCGGAAGTGGAGGAGTTGATCGGGAAGGGGCCAACAACGGTCTTCATGCCTGCTGTGGCACCTGGAGAAGCACTGCTACTCCTGCTGGCTCCACATTGAGGTAAATGTTTTCTTAAAAAAAAGTTCCTTTTAAGGTTGCAGGTAAACTGGGTTATCCTGAATGCAGCAGTCCCAGCGCTGGCAGCGTTCAGGACAAGCAATATCGGGAAAGGGTCTTGAAACAGGCGTTAGGCTCTCCCCCCTCCCCCCCATTTGAAAAGAGCCTAATGCCTGTTTCAGGCCTGGGCCCTGGATATCTATACTCCAGCCATTACCAATATGGCAGGGGTACACTTTCATCGCGGGATGTGCTTGCGTACACCTGTTTGTCATATTGGATGCTTATGTGCCCGTTTTCCACCAAGGGCACTTCACAAATTAATAGGTTTTTAATCTCAATAAGAAAAGATATTTGTATTTTCAATAAACTGCCTCAAAAGTCACTTTCCCATGGTTAGCACCCCTCCCCACCCCTGCTCTCGTAACCCAGTACACAGAGCCACTCTACTTCCTTGGACCGAGTTCTCAGAGACATTGCCTCCATCCAACTCCCCACCCTTTCACCTGAGACACACTCTCCTCCTTCAAACCTTCCACTTCACACCGGCACTCTTCTCCCTATTTCCCCCCCCTCTCCCCTCAGTTCAACTGCCACACTTTCCCCTATCAAGCCAGTGTTCCTCCTTCTCTTCCCTGCCACTCCATTTAAGCTGGCACTCTGTATTTCTCCTCTCCCCTTTCAAGCACTGTTTTTCCCCCGCTTCCTAAAGTTTAGACTATCAGTCTTTTTCCTCCCACAGTAAACACTGGTGCTCTCCCTTCCCAACCCAAATCACTGGTCTTCGCACCTGCCCTTTTCCTCTTTTACCTCTACCTTCTCTCAATGCTGCTGCTACTTGAAATTCTGGCTACTGAATACTGAAGGTAGGAGTTCCTGCTTTCACATGAAATCCTGCTTACTGTATCGAGAGGTTGCAAATATAGTGGTGTTGAGTGGAAAGGGGCCTAGTCCGCACTGATTTTGTTAGCAAAATGCTGACGTGGATTGTGCTGCCAAAATGCTGACCGTCAGCATGAATTGCTGATAGTTGATATGAATAGATTCATAGAATCATAAAATTACACTGCACACAAGGAGGCCATCCAGCCCATTGTGCCTGTGCTGACTCTTTGAAAGAGCTATCCAATGAGTCCAACTCCCCTGGTCTTTTCCCATAGTTCTACAAATTTTTCCTTTTTACGTATTTATCCAATTCCCTTTTGAAAGTTACCATTGAATCTGCATCCTCCACCATTTTAGGCAGTGCATTCCAGACCATAGCAACTCGCTGCGTAAAAAAAATTCACATCGCCGCCACATTCCGGTTCTTTTGCCAATGACCTTAAATCTGTGTCCTCTGATTACCCACCCTCCTGCCAGTGGAAACAATTTCTCTCTATCTACTCTATTAAAAACGTTTATTAAATCTCCCCTTAACCTTCTCTGCTCTAAGGAGAACAACCCCAGCTTCTCCAGACTGTCCACATAACTGAAGTCCCTCATCCCTGGTACCTTTCTAGTAAACTCCTCTTCACCCTTTCCAAGGCCTTGACATCCTTCCTAAAGTCTGGTGCCCAGAATTGGTGCCCAATTCTCCAGCTGAGGCCTAACCAATGATTTATAAAGGTTCAGCATAACTTCCTTAATTTTGTACTCTCTGCCTTTATTGCCAAAGCCAAGGATCCTGTTTGCTTTTTTAACAACCTGATCAACTTATACTGCCATCTTCAAAGATTTGTGTATGTGAAGTCTCGAGTCTCTCTGTTCCTGCACCCCCTTTAAAATTGTATAATTTCATTTTTACAGTCCCCTCCACTTAAAACGTCCACATTTTAAAACGACAGTCACTTATATCGGCCAAAAAGTGATAAATTTTATCCATTTGCATTAGCGTCAACTTCAAAGTTGCTGGTTATAGAGTCTTAAGTGTTCTGTTTATTTTGGGCAGACACAGCTGTGCTTACTCACTAGTTCGCTCAACCAGGCTATAATCAGCCCACTCGACTGGCACTAGCCACCGTTACCACATTAGATCAAACGAGAATAGGAGTGTTCACCGCTCAGTGATTTATTTTATTCACTCCTTCAATCAGTATTAAAGTGGAGGAGCTACACACACAGGCAAAATATACTACGTGAGTTTTCATAATATGCATGAAATACAGAGCCTCCAAGATTCCGACTGTTCTGTGAGATCAAAGATTAACATAAGACGAATAGTCAAATGACTGCATGAACTAATGTAGTTGAAGTATTTGTTTAATTGTTTTCCTGCACCCGTTCAAAGTGCTGCAGGCAGCACGCAAAATTCCTGCTGCCTGCTCATTTACATGATTGCAGCGCTGATGTCAGCACTAAACGAGATGCTGATTGGCTTAGCGCTCAACGGGGGGTCCAATTTCGGGTACAATCTACTGGACAATAAAGTTTGGCCTAGGCTCTCTACACTACTTAAACGGGAGGTGCTTTGTTGCAGAAGCACCTCATTGTCAGTCTGAACAAAGCCATGGCCCAACAGCCAAGGGAAGGGCAAGAAGATTTTCTGATGCAGCACTGGAGGCCTTGGTCCCGGGAATCCAAAGATGCCGTGAGGTCCTCAACCCGCAGGGTTCAGGAGGCCTTCAAGGCTTAACACAAGAAGGATCTGGGAGGTGATTGCTGAACCCGTCACTGCGACGAGTGTTGTCCCAGGACATGGATCCAGTGCCGCAAAAAGTTTAATGGCCTTACATGACTGGTCAAGGTGAGTGAATGCATCATCAAATGCCATATCCCACCATCTGCGCCACAAGCCTCTCTCACTGCTCAATGCATCACACCCCATCACTCACCTACCAACAATCTCCACCCATCACCATTCATACCTTACAATCATAGCTTCACTTCACCCTCACACACTTACCACTGCTGCAAGCCTCACACCCACATCTTACACCTTGCACACACTGCCAGCTATTCAACCATGGCAGGCACGTTGCACCACGCTCACTGTCACACTTCCCTTTCTCTTGCAGGCCAAGGTGGCGCACAACCGCCGGGAGCACCAGCAGACGGGTGGAGCGCAAACCAGAATTGAGAACCTCACTGACCTGGATGAAGCAGTGCTCGCAATAAGTGGAGGGGCAGTCACAGATGATGATGATGTTATGCTCATACCTAATCCTTCTTCTCACATCCTACTTCCCCCTCATCCCACAATCTCTTCTCACTTACAAGCTGCTGATGGTGTATGCATGAATATCTTGCTTCCCCCCCCCCCCTCCCCTCACCACAACCAGACCCTTGTGCATTTCTCTTTTCAAATACCCAAGAGCTACCAGCAGCCCAACCTGTCCCTGAAGTTCTGGAGGAGAGTAATGGAGGAGGAGAAGACACAGCGGCACTGCATCTGACACTCTCAGACAACAGCTCAGAAAATGGGACTGCGCATAGTGGCAGGATCTGCACGTGGGGAGTGATCGGGCACGAGTGGGCTGCAGCCAGCCCAGGGGGAAAAGGGTAGCTCAGGTGCCAGCTCCCCTGAGGGTGAGTTTGTGCACAAGTTCTGCTGCACAGAACTCGAATGATGACCTTGATGTGGTGGCCTTCAGAAGAAGGGTTGATGGGCTTGCACACGGAAATGCTTGGTGCAATGGCAAGCCTGCCAGAGAGCCTCTTCTCAGTGTGAAGTAGCATGGAGGAGTCCAGCTCCACCATTGCACGGGGTTTTGCGCGGAGCTTGCAGCTCATGATTTCCAGTATGGAAATGATGGGCAACTCCATTAGAGAACTTGCGGACCCAGTCATGATGCTGGGTATGATGAGCGATCTCGCAGTTTCCATTGCAGCACAGGCAGAAGTGACCCAACATCTCAGTGCTGCAGTGGAAGTGCAAACTGCTCTCCTGCAGTCTCCGCTTGCTGCCATGCAAGCTCAGACTGCTGCCATCGTGGCTGAGTTTACGAGTGTGGAAATGGACTTGCAGGCTGTCACAGCAGTCCAGCAAACTGTGCTCCAACAGATGGCTAGGAATGCTGATGCGCCGCCCCGGGGAGTGGCAGTGGCTCCATGGAAGAAAAACCTGCTGTCCTCTTTCAGGATAAAAGTGAGAAGTCGCACAACACCAGGTTATAGTCCAACAGCTTTATTTGAAATCACAAGCTTTCGGAGCGCTGCTCCTTCGTCAGGTGAAGTGAAGAAATACAAATGGGCACAACATATATAGACAGAGAACAATGCCTGTGCAGAGAACAATGCCAGACGACTACAGTTAATCTTTCTAACTGCCCTTTATCACACCTCGGCAGAGGGACAATCACGGCAATCAAATCCAACCAGGTCAGTCAGGAAGACATTACATCAAAGACGATAGCAAAATACAACAAAGACAATGAGGTGGGGTCACAAGGGGTCTAATGTGGACTATAAAGCTGTTGGACTATAACCTGGTGTTGTGCGACTTCTCACTTTTGTCCACCCCAGTCCAACACCGGCATCTCCGCAACATGGCCTCTTTCAGGATGACAGCATCGTACTCCCACCACTGCCACTCCCGCCAGTGCCATTGCAGCTGCCTGTCATCCAGCCAGCCCAGACTGCTGCTGCCCATGCCGAGGTGGTGCAGTCTACATCTGGGCATTCTAGGGCTGGAGCTGCTTGAGGTCGTCCTGCAAGGCCATCTGTAGTCTCCCCCATGGAAAATCAGCAGCCTTCCACCAGCCATGCTGCAGCCATTAAGAAGTACTTCATAGGAGAACTAGAGTATGAAAAGGCACACGAAAGACAGGCACTAAGGGAATACACAAGGGTGATTAGTTGACTTTATTCTTTTGATTTGAATTTGATAAATTTATAAATTCTGTTTGCAATGTGTGTTTTGTGGTGGCTCTCATTTCAGCTTTGTGCCCAGGAGGACGCTGTGATGATCCGTGACAGAGGGATGGTAAGATGGGGAAGTGGTGACCAACGGGAATCTGGGGTTTCATTCACTGAAGCAGGAGTCTGATGAGGTGCTCACAGACATGTCCGGAATGGGGATGTGCTGCCTGCAACCTCCCTTCCGCCGTTGCCAACGACTGGGACTGCAAGTAAAGCTCCCATGACTGGGAGCACGTGATGTGAACAGAACCCTTTAAATCAGAAGCGTGGCGTTCTTCACTTGCAGCAACACTCCCCGTCACCTCAGCAACTAAATAACTTTAGAAATCTCCAACCTGTTACACAAACTTAGACAGAGCCGGTAGAACTCAAAAAGCATGTCAGCTGCAAGTTGTTGATGATCCCTTTAAATAGCGCTGCTGGGGATTCCTTCTTGCTGGTCATGATTAGGAGAGCACATTAAATGGAGCGGCAATGCCGAAAATGGCAGATCATGCGTCAAGTCAGCGTTGCACACTCATTGACGTCACGATCTGCCTTACCTAAATATCTGGAGCAAGTACAGGCAACGGCAGTGCTACCGACCTCCCCAAAATGGCGGCCGCTGCGGGACCCGCTGAAAGCAGGCAGAAGCGAGGTGGCCACCATTTTTTCAGCAACCACTGACATTGGGCTGACTGGCCTGTAGTTGCCAGATTTATCCATCCCTCTTTTTTTGAACAGGGGTGTAACATTGCAACCCTCCAGTCCTCTGGCACCACTCCCATATTTAAGTAAGTACGAAGTATGATTGTGGCCAGAGCCTCCGCATTTTCCACCTTACTTCCCTTAGCGACCTAGGATGCATCCCATCTGGACTAGGTGACTTTTCTACTTTGAGCGCTGCCAACTTTTTAAGTACCTCTTCCCTTATGAAGACAGATGGAAAGTACTCATTTAGTGCCTCAGCCAGGCCCTCTGTCTCCACAAGAAGATTTTCTTTCTGGTCTCTAATCGGCACCACCCATCCTTTGACTATCCTTTTACTCTTTTTATATGTTTATTAAAGACGCTATCTACTATCTTTTCTCATACACTCTCTTATCCTGGTTTAATAATTGTGCTTTTAAAATATCTTTCCATCATTTCCAGTTGGATGGTACTAAAATCACCAGGAAAGTCACTCTCGACTGTAATCAGTTACTATGCTCAATAGTAGCTGTGTGCGGTAACTTTCCTGACCAGTTGTTGGGTAGGCTGTGGTGTATCATGTGTCGAGACCTAAAAAGTGGGGAGAAAAAAAATGCAAAACGTTAATTAATGAAGAACTTCAGTTTTCCAGTTACTTTTTCCAGAAAGATGATCATAACTCACTTGTAGAGATTCTGAGTTGTGGTTCTTTCTCACTGCTGCTGAAATTTCTGGTGGGACACCTTCTTGTAGATTTTTCAATAATTAACATTATCTATTTGCAACAAAAAAGTAAAATGCTGCATTTTGGAAGAACATTGAGAAATTAAAATATTTTTGGGATCAGATACTTGTGTGACAAATGTGTACACCTTTTCTCTTGCTAAAATATAGTGCTGTGATTAATAGGCAATAGTTCACCTTAACTTAAAAATAAGTTGTATGGTTATTTTAATTCATGTACTTAAAAAAAAAAGTTTGTGCAATGACACCACCTTCTGTCCAATGTGAAATGTTCTCATGTGGTATTTAGAGACCAGTGTTCTTTTCTACAATAATTTTATATGCTGACAGGCAAATATAGTTACAGTTAAAATACAAGAATAATTGAAAGCCTGACTTTTCACTGGTCTTAGTTGCATGTAAAATTCTTCGAATATTGTTAAAGATCAGTACAATTAAATAATAATTAACCTTAAACGGAGTTTGATCTTGAATAAGCTTTTTTTTGGTGTTGAGCTTTGAAGTGCTTGTCTACAAAACTATCGCGCTACTTTATCTACGTTGAAGGTTTAAAGATGGTAATCTAACAGCTGCAAAAACTTGACTGTGGAGAATAAGCAGTAGAAGGAATTTTGAATTTATGGCATTACTCCTGTTCAGAATCTGAATTGCAAGTAATGGCATGCATCTAGAAGCACAGTGTTGCTATTCTAAAGTACTGTATATGTCAATTTGATACTTTGGTAACTCCTTCAATTAGTATCCCTTTTTACACTCTGATCTCTAGAAATAAGAATGAGTCTTTTCAACACACCGAGTACTGTGCAGAAGCTAAGGTTACATTTTCTTTCGGTGGAGAGGAAAAAGGCCTTTTGTGTTTACAATTATTTATCTATTCAGTTTAAGAACAGAAGAATATGGGAGCAAGGAGACTTACCCAGTTAAATTTGTCATACTGGTCCCATTTCATGACAGTCCTGTTTTACAACATGACTTGACCATTTTTCCCCTACCATAAAATCTTACTCAAGTAATAAAAGGTGTCACACTTATTAATGATTGCAAACCTTTTTTTTTACTGAACTATTAACTATTCTACCACAGAAGGAATGTGTTAAAGATTTTCTTGAACATTTAGTATATGATGGGGTAAAGAACAATGCTAGCATAATAGAAAGTCCAAAACGTTGGCAACTTGTGAAGGTCTAGACCTTCCTTTGCAAGGGATTGTTTTCATAAACCCTGGACAGGATTTGTCTGCATCAAGGTCTTTAATGGTTCCTGTCAGTATAAAACAGCTGGGAAACATCTGGCATCCATTTTTCAATATCACTTGGAAAGAATTTCACATGTAAATAAAACCAACATAAAAGCACAGCCCTGTGAACCCTAGCTCTTGTATACTGTAGATCTAAAAAGCACAATGGATTCCTTGTGTTAAGTTACTAGTCTGTTACTAAGCTTTAACTTTTCTAGGTGTTGGCAAGTTATTTTTCTATTATTAAAGAAATTATAAGCTCTTTGAGGGTATAAGAAAGTATATATTTATTGTCCATAACCTGATTAACAAGTTTTCTTCAATAGGCAAGTGCCTAGTAGTACATTAATTACAGTATTTAGATTTGGCTTTAAATTGAAAACTGCTGATAAAAATGTGAGGCTAAGTTTAAAAAGACAATTCATTCGTTCTTGTATCTACTGTAAAACTGAGATACAATACTGTACTTTTTATGCATCATTAAGTAGATAAATGTGCAAGATCCATTAGGACCTAGAATTATTGTTATTGCTCCCTTGTACATATGTGAGAAATCTGTTGAAGTATTCTCTCCACTACTAATTTGTTCATGTTACATCCATTAAAGTTCACACAACAATTATATTTCAGTCACAAACTATTTTTCAAAAGCTAAATATATCAATGTAACTTGTATAATTTTAGCATAAGTCCAGGAAAATATTTTATGGTAAACATACTCCACATAAGTTCAGAATTAGTATGATGTGTTAGCTATTAACCCCACTAAACCATCAAAGTTCCCCCTTAGGCACGCATTGATCGGAAGGTACCACGCAGGCTGCTCACAAGCTGTTGCCACTGGAAAAGATACCACGCATGCGCAGCCGCTGTGCGGGCGCGCAGCAAATTTAAAGGGACCGCGCACAAAACAAATTAGAGGGAACATTGTACACCATTACTCTAGCATACAGAATTGGTTGTAAGAGCAAAGGTCTGTTAGTGTTTTTAAAAAAATGCCATTAGCCCACAACAGACTGGGTTGGCGCTTTCCTTTTACAGCCCACCCAGTGACACCAAAAATCTTTAATAGTAAATCTATGATTTAAAAAAAAATCAAATTCGATATTTTTGTTATGTTTTTCTCCTTTGTGTGGTTTTATGTTGGTTTCAATTGGAAATCATTTCTGAAAATTGAATTTTTCATACAGTTGAGACCCAAAAGTCTAAAGAATGAGATGGTCATGTCATAAACATCATAAAGTCAACTTTTGATGCAGTTTGCAGTGTTACTGCTGGTGAAGTTATTTTGTTAGTGATACCACCAGCCTGGATGAGTGAACATGCTTTCTGTGGTTTTCTAAGTGTTTAAATATTTCAGATATCTAATGTATTAAGAATTTCAGACATGCAATGTATTAAATTGAAACTTTGGTCGATATCGGCAGAGGCACGGTGGGCTGAATGATCTCTTTTAGTTCTGTTAAAGTCAATGATTCTTGTGTACAGAAAGGGGGGGAGATTGATGTTCTTTGTGTGGGAATGGATTTACTCTTAACAGTTTCTGAACTGCTTTGTTTACTAATGATTTTGATCAAATGTTAAGCTTCTAGTTCAAACTGGCCTTCTGGAGGTACAGCATCAGTTAGCAGTGGAATAAAAGCCAAAGGCACCACAGATGTGTACAGTAAATTCAGACCTGTGAAAAGAGTTTCACCTCTCAAGCATCAACCAGAAAACCCTGAAAATGACACAGATACTGAACAGCATGAACTCAAGGGTGACTACAAAAAGCAAGATGATGCTGAAAATCCAAATCAGTGTAATACCTTGTGCCACAGCAATGGGCAGTCCTTTAAGATCAAAGACACTGGCACCAGCATTTTACTTGATGAACTTGAGCACTATGATTTGGATATGGATGAAATTTTGGATGTGCCTTATATCAAATTAAGCCACATTCCTTCCCAGAGATGTAGTCCTTTCACAAAGGTTGCCTCAGAGAACCGCTCAGACATGGGCATGAGAGATGATGGCAGCAGGATCTGTTCAGCAGTGAAGACTGAGAACTCGCCAACCAACTTGACACAGTTTTGTATTCTGTCACCAGTAAATAGCTTGGAGTTGAGGAAAGCAAAAACAGTCGTCACAAACAACAACAGGCATGCAACTGGAAGCTCAGAGACTTCCCAATCACCGGATAACTGTGATGCAGTGCAGGAAGCTGAAGCCCAGGATAAAGAATTGACCAGCAGAACTTCAAGTTTGTTTGTTAATTCACATGGACACAAGGTTGGCAGTACAATGCCAAACTTTCATGCAAGGACATTGTCTCTCCAAACCTCAACAGGGAGCAAACTAGAAGAAGGAAACAGTAATAAAAACGGGATTACCATGGGAGGACCTGGAGAGAGGAGTGAGGAAGCAAAAAATATTAAAAGCATTTTAAATATAGTCAGAGAAGGACAGATTTCATTGCTGGTAAGTGTTTGAACTATTGCTATTGCAAGGGGTATTCAACATTCAGAAAGGATAGAATAAAAGGAAAAGGGGGTGGGGTAGCATTGCTGGTTAAAGAGGAGATTAATGCAATAGCTAGGAAGAACATCAGCTTGGAGGATGTGGAATCAATATGGGTTGAGCTGCAGAACACCAAAGGGCAGAAAACGTTAGTGGGAGTTGTGTACAGACCTCCAAACAGCAGTAGTGAGGTGGGGGAGGGTATGAAACAGGAAATCAGAGGTGCGTGCAAAAAAGGCACGGCAGTTATCATGGGTGACTTTAATATGCATATAGATTGGGCTACTCAAACTGGAAGCAATACGGTGGAGGAGGATTTCCTGGAGTGTTTAAGGGATGGTTTCCTAAACCAATATGTTGAGGAACCAACTCGAGGGGAGGCCATCCTGGACTGGGTGTTGTGTAATGAGGAAGGACTAATCAGCAATCTTGTGGTATGAGGCCCCCTGGGGAAGAGTGACCATAGTATGGTGGAGTTCTACATTAGGATGGAGAAGGAAACAGTTAAGTCAGAGACCATGGTCCAGAACTTAAATAAGGGCAACTTTGAGGGTATGAGGCGTGAATTGGCGAGGTTAAATTGGCAAGCGATATTTAAGGGGCTATCAGTGGAAGGGCAATGGCAGACATTTAGAGATCGCATGGATGAACTACAACAATTGTACATCCCGGTCTGGCGTAAAAATAAAAAAGGGAAGGTGGCTCAGCCATGGCTAACAAGGGAAATCAGGGATAGTATTAAAACCAAGGAAGTTGCATACAAATTGGCCAGAAGTAGCAGCAAACCCGGGGACTGGGAGAACTTCAAAACTCAGCAGAGGAGGACGAAGGGTTTGATTAGGGCAGGGAAAATAAAATATGAAAGGAAGCTTGCAGAGAACATTAAAATGGACTGCAAAAGCTTCTATAAATATGTAAAAAGAAAGAGGTTAGTAAAAACAAACTTGGGTCCCCTGCAGTCGGAAACAGGGCAAGTCGTAATGGGGAACAAGGAAATGGCAGATCAATTGAACAAGTACTTTGGTTCGGTGTTTACTGTGGAGGACACACACAACCTGCCGGAAATAAAAGGGGTCAGAGGATCTGGTAAGAGGGAGGAGCTGAGGGAAATCCTTATTAGTCGGGAAGAGGTATTGGGGAAATTGATGGGACTGAAGGCTGAAAAATCCCCGGGGCCTGATGGTCTGCATCCCAGAGTACTTAAGGAGGTGGCCTTGGAAATAGTGGATGCATTGACGATCATTTTCCAACATTCCTTAGACTCTGGATCAGTTCCGATGGAGTGGAGGGTGGCCAATGTAACCCCTCTTTTTAAAAAAGGAGGGAGGGAGAAAGCAGGGAATTATAGACCGGTCAGCCTGACATCGGTCGTGGGTAAAATGATGGAAGCAATTATTAAAGATGTCATAACAGACCATTTGGAAAGTGGCGACATGATAGGTCCAAGTCAGCGTGGATTTGTGAAAGGGAAATCATGCTTGACAAATCTTCTGGAATTTTTTGAGGATGTTTCCAATAGGGTGGACAGAGAGGAACCAGTAGATGTGGTGTATTTGGACTTTCAGAAGGCCTTCGACAAGGTCCCACACAAGAGATTGGTGAGCAAAGTTAAAGCACATGGGATTGGGGGTAATGTGTTGACGTGGATTGAGAACTGGTTGGCACACAGGAAACAAAGAGTAGGAGTAAATGGGTACTTTTCAGAATGGCAGGCAGTGACCAGCGGGGTACCGCAGGGTTTGGTGCTGGGACCCCAGCTGTTTACATTATATATTAATGATTTGGACGAAGGGATTAAATGTAATATCTCCAAATTTGCGGATGACACTAAATTGGGAGGCAGTGTGAACAATGAGGAGGATGCTAGGAGGCTACAGAGTGACTTGGACAGGTTGAGTGAATGGGCAAATATATGGCAGATGAAGTACAATGTGGATAAATGTGAGGTTATCCACTTTGGTGGTAAAAATAGAGAGGCAGACTATTACCTGAATGGTGGCAGATTAGGGAAAGGGGAGGTGCAACGAGACCTGGGCGTCATGGTACATCAGTCACTGAAGGTGGGAATGCAAGTGCAGCAGGCAGTCAAGAAAGCAAACGGAATGATGGCCTTCATAGTAAGGGGATTTGAGTACAGGAGTAGGGAGGTGATGCTGCAGTTGTACAGGGCCTTGGTGAGGCCACACCTGGAGTATTGTGCGCAGTTTTGGTCTCCTAACTTAAGGAAGGACATTCTTGCTATTGAGGGAGTGCAGCGAAGGTTCACTAGATTGATTCCTGGGATGGCCGGACTGACATATCAAGAAAGATTGGGTCAACTGAACTTGTATCCTCTGGAGTTCAGAAGAATGAGGGGGGATCTTATAGAGACATTTAAAATCCTGACTGGTTTAGACAAATTAGATGCGGGCAGAATGTTCCCAATGTTAGGGAAAACTAGAACCAGGGGTCACAGTCTAAGGATTAAGGGGAAGCCATTTAAGACTGAGCTGAGGAGGAACTTCTTCACCCAGAGAGTGGTGAATCTATGGAATTCTCTTCCACAGAAGGTTGTTGAGGCCAGTTCGCTAAATATATTCAAAAGGGAGTTAGATATAACACTCACAACTAGGGGGATCAAGGGGTATGGCGAGAAAGCAGGAATGGGGTACTGAGGTAGCATGTTCAGCCATGAACGCATTGAATGGCGGTGCAGGCTCGAAGGACCGAATGGTCTACTCCTGTGCCTATTTTCTATGTTTCTATGTCTAAATGTTTTAAAAATGGAGAGTAGTGCTAATATTTTAGAGTGAAACTTTGTTTTGATTTTTTTTTACATTGATTTATGCCCATTTTACGTTTGACCGTATTCTAATGAGATTCCCAGGAAATTTCAGTACTATTGCTGTAGAATGAAACTATATTGCTAAAAGCTGAAAAACTGCCTAGCAATTAAATGTGGAAATGCTGCACTATTGTCCAATTCACTAACTCTAGTTGAGTAAGAAGCATTTTTGTTCATCTGTAAAGCTTTTCTGTTGTTACAAATGTAAACTGAAATTTGTGATATGTGGTGATGCAGATGTTTTAAATTATAAATGAACATTGGCCTTTAAGGAGAGCAGTAAATTTCTTCAGAGTACTGTAATATTTTGGAAGGTAACACCAGACCATGTGAGAGCATAAGAGCTTTAAGTGTCATTGTGGTTCATTTATCCAGTTATTCCCAGATTAATTTAGCAGTTGTGAATCTGATTGAACTCACGGTGAGAACACTGGGGCCTCTGTAATGTTCTAAATTAGTATTCACGAGTTTGTGATGTTGCAACTGAATCGCAGTTTGAAGTTTGTGTGGGTGCCGCAGTTATTTGACCTTTACCCAAGGTTCGAGTTAGTTCCGGCTATGTGACCAAGCATCATGCTAATCTGTTTCCAAATAAACTGGTTTTGAATGAATATACAGTACGAATGTGAAATGGGGTAATAACTTGGATGTAGTGTTTTGCTTTGTATTAGATTAAAATAATTGTACTATAGATTCTGGGGCAGCCTGTAATTGCATATTGAGTCCTGTCATGCATCATTTTATGTTTCATGGTGAAAAATTTTAGTTTTGTTTTCTGAGAACTTGTAATTACACAAACAATCATCTTTAAAATATGCATTATAAATATTAGTCAACTATTTAGGTTGCTAATTGATTTTTTAAAGTTTCAGTGATTGGAATGCAACTTTCTTGACTTTGGATGAATACTTCTGATTGCTCCAGTGAGAGAGTTCCATAAGTATTCAGTAGTAAAATAGTCGTGAGTCAACTATACAATATTGAAGGTAAAGAACAAAGTCCTCTCTTACCCCCAGCCCCACGTCTACTAATAAAACATATGCTCAGCATGGCCTGGAATTTCCTCCTTGGGCGCAGCCTGAAAGTTAGACCCATTCCGCCAATGTTAAGTTGCAAGCAAATTTCCTGGGAATATCATTAGAATATGGTCAAATATAAAATGGTCGTAAATCAGTGCAAACAATCGTGGCACAAGAAATGCACTGAACCCACACCATATGTTCTTTAAATATGAAAATTAAAGTTTCAACTCATTTACTCATTCATGCACATCAGGTACAGCATGTTTAAGAACCTTTAATCAGAGAAACTTTTCAATTTTCATTGTGGTTTATACTTGTGCCATAAAAATGCATTCAAAGAAATAAAAAATGCAGTGCAGGTCTCATCAGTGAGAATACATTTTTTAGAAATGCTCATAAAATGTCAGTAAGACACCAGAAAAATTACTTTATTTCCTGCTATGCCTGAAAATCTGATCGTAATTTGAAGAGAACCTCGGAGCACAATTGCAGGAAACTCGATTACAAGGCCATGTAACTAGGGCGCGGAGCTATTATTATGGGAGGAGATGCGTTCGGATGGAGGAATCAATAGACGATCAAGGAGATTTGGGCTTGCACGCACAACTCACTTGGGCCCAAAATCCTGTGATCTTTTGGGCCGCGTCTTTGATTAGTGCCCATGATTGCATGTCTTTCTGAGCGCAGATGTGCAAGAAATTCCAGACCCATGCTACTTACTGGGTTTTCAAAGGGTGCTAGTTTAGTTGGTATAGAAAAATGTATAGTCGTGTCTTGTATACTGTTACATTGTATCCTCAAGTCTTGGTGTATGTCAGAAAATTACATTGTCACATGTATCACATGTTATGTTAGATTCATTAGTAGCAAACCGAAATTGCAATAACCTGTTCAGTCGTTTAGATCAGTGGTTCTCAAACATTTTTGGTTGGAGGACCCCTTTTCAAATCGATTAGTAACCATGGATCCCCCATCTAAATTATAATACTGTATAATACTCATAATATGAAAGTGCTGCATGTATAGAGTGTTTTAATAATGCTTTGAAGAAAACAGGTATTTACTTAGATATCAGTGAGATGGGTGTGCCTGTTTCTCACACCAATTCCGAGTACTCTGCAGCAACAGATGGCCACTATTAGCCACTTAGTGCTGGACAATTTTTAAAGCCGTCTGCAGGCTGGCCAAGGTGAGTGAGGGCACGAGTGCACATGCTGTGATGCGGCTGGAAGCATGACTCACCACCATACTGTCCCACTGGCATGTTCTGTAACAGCTGCACTGTGGGATTGTACGTGTTTGCATGAACACATTCAGGCACGTGTTTGAAGAGCCCTGCAGAAGCTCTGATCACTGGTCGGGAGGATGGTACAGGGTCGCAGCACCAGGGAGAGGAGTCAGTTCGACTGGCCGGGAGCGCTCGTTGCAAAGTGAGTGAGAGCTGTGGGCCTCTGAGGAGGTGGGCCCAGCCATTAAGAATAATTCCCAAGAACTGAATTAGTGTCAGTTTTATAAAGAGGAGCAGGCTTGAAATTACCTCTAACCACAGACCCCCTGGAAAGTTTCTACGGACCCCAGTTTGAGAAATACCGGCTTAGATGTCATACAATGACAGCCTGAGGGATCTTGCATAAATTTTCAATACATCACTAATACAGCTTAGTTCACTAAATGCTTGTAAATTGGGTCTGTAATTATTTTTATTTCCTAAATAATCTATATTTACAGCAGTAGTGTTTACTGATCTGTTGCATGGAGCGTTGCTGTTGTGATTCAGATGCAGAATCAGCTTTTTTGTTTAATCAGTCACAAGACAAGAAAATAAAAATGTATCCTGATGCATGTGATTAGATAAATTGAGTTTTCCCATACACCCAACAGCGTTGTAACCCACCTCTGACTCATGCTTCTAGGAGTGTACTGATTGTGATCTCTTTGTGTCATAAAGAATTTGCCATCCATTTATCAAATAAAATTGGCCAAAGATTGAAAGAGTTGACGGAACTAAGACCTCAGGCAGAGCCAAGAAGCACCTTGCAGTTTTCCCATGATTCACCTTGGCCCCAAAATGACAGCTCAGCATTGGCAGCCTGACTTTCTTTCTTATTTCTAATTTCCTAATTTTTAACTTGTGGCCGCAAATATTTGAAGCCTTTACAATAGTGAACAATTTGCTGGGATCCACTTTGCTAATCCTTTCCATAATCTTGAATACTTCAATCAAGTCATCTCAAAATCTCTTTATAAAAGTAAACAAGTCCAACGTCCTTAACCTTCCTCGTAACTTAGATTCTGTTGCCACAATCTGGTTGCCCGCCTCTGTACCCTCTTGAAAGCAATAATACACTTTTAATTAGGTAACCATATCTGTACAATTTACTCCAGATGAGGGGGTCTGACTAATGATTTTTATGGAAACAATATTGCCTCTTGATTGTTTTCCATCATTCTGCTAAACTGGTCATTAATATTGCCTTTTTTCACTCCAGGCAACCATTAGCCTAAAGGTTACATACATTTAGCTGCAGCCTAAGATCTCTTTCCAATCAACAGGCTGTTCAACATAAATGGCCAGGGAATAAATAGAGTTATGGAACAGGAGTGTAAAAAGATGGTTAAAAATAAAGTGAGTGGAACTGCTATTAAAAATAAGTTAAACTCTCGCTACAGCAATGCACACAGTGCCGTAATAAAACAGGGGAACTGGAGGCAATAATACGTTGCAAGGAACCAGATATAGTAGGGATTACTGAGATATGGCTACAGAAAAATCAGGACTGGGAATTAAACATTGCAGGGTATAACATATTTAGAAAGGATAGAGAGAGAAGAGGTGGAGTAGCTGTACTTATTAGAAATAACAATGGCAATAGAAAAAAGTGACACAGCCATCAGTAAGTCAGAAATAGAATCCAAAAACAAAATACTGCAGATGCTGGAAATCTGAAATAAAAACAGAAAATGCCAGAAATACTTAGCAGGTCAGGCAGCACCTGTAGAGAGAGAAACAGAGTTAACGTTTCAGGTCGATGACCCTTCGTAAGAAATATAATCCATGTGGATAGAGATAAAAAATAATAATGTTCAGTCACTCTAATAGAGGTAGTCTACAGACCACCTAATAGTGGAAGGAAGGTGGAGGAAGAAATATGCAAATAAATTAGGGAAATAAGTAAAAAAACATAGAATAATAATCATGGGGATTTCAACTAAACGACAACTTGTATTTATATAGCGCCTTTAATGTAGTAAACTGTCCCAAGGCGCTTCACAGGAGTATTATAAGACAAAAGACAACTACCCTGAAATTAATTGGCAAGAAGATGTAGGTAAAGGGGATAAGGGAATGGGGCTCCTACAATGTGTACAGGACTCCTTTCTAACCCAGTATGTATGAAACCCAATAAGGGAGGATTCACTACTAGATCTAGTAATAAGTCACACAACACCAGGTTATAGTCCAACAGTTTTATTTGAAATCACAAGCTTTCGGAGCGGCTGCTCCGTCGTCCGGTGAAGTGAAGGTATTTCTTCACTTCACCTGACAAAGGAGCAACCGCTCCGAAAGCTTGTGATTTCAAATAAAACTGTTGGACTATAACCTGCTGTTGTGCGACTTCTCACTTTTGTCCACCCCAGTCCAATACCAGCATCTCCGCATCACAGATCTAGTAATGGGGAATGAACCTGAGCAGATAAGAGAAGTAAAAGTAGGGGAACATCTAGGTAGTCGTTACCATAATATAATACAGTTTAAGATAATAATTGAGAAGGACATAAGCATGACAAAGACCAGGGTAATAGATTGGAGAAAAATTGATTTTGCAGGAGTGTGAGTAGAACTTGGGAAAATAAAATGGAAAACAATATTGGCAAACAATGATGTAGAGCAGCAATGGGAAACATTTAAAACTGTTTTCAACAGAGTCCAGGAAAATGTATTACACTAAAAAAAAACAAGAACAAACTAAACACTAATGAGACATCATGGATGAATAAAGACCTGAGGGAACATTGAGGGTAAGGAAAGAGGTATACACTAAGTACATGGACAGCAGGGGAGAGCATGACCAGGTAGAATACGAAGCGATTAGGACAGAAGTTTAAAAAAGCAAATTAGGAAGGCCAAGAGGAACTTTGAAATGAAATTTTCAGGAAACATAAAACAAAATCGTAATATATTCTACAGGCACATAAATAAAAAAAGGAAAGTCGGGAAGGGAATACGGCCACTAAGGGACGGCCAGGATCAAATCAAGGGCAGCGATAGAGAAGTGGCAGAAATATTAAATAGTTATTTTGCTTCAGTATTTACCAAGGAGACAGATCAGGTGCACATGACATCAGAAGATGAGATTAGAAATTATAACAATATTTAAGATAAAGAGGAGAAATATTTAATAAACTAATGAAAATCAGGATAAAACCCCTGGTCCGCACGGATTGCGTCCGTGCATTTTAACAGATTTCAGGGAAGAGATAGCACAGGCACTATTACACATATTTAATAATTCGTTAGAAAAAGGTGTATAGCCAGAGGACTGGCGGATAGCTAACATTATACCTATATTTAAGAAGGGAGAAAGAACATGTCCAGGGAACTGTAGATCTGTCAGCTTAACGTCGGTCGTAGGAAAGATAATGGAATCCCTGCTAAAGGAGAAAATAGAAAAACATCTGGAAACAAAAAATATAATAGTCAGCATGGATTTCAAAAGGGAATGTCCTGCTTGATCAACCTCATTGAATTCTTTGAAGAGGTAACAGACAGAGGAGACAAGGGTAATGTAGTAGATGTAATATATCTAGATTTCAAAAGGCCTTCAATAAGGTACCACATAATAGATTAATGAATAAGGTCAGAGCATGTGGAGTCGGGGGAGAAGTAGCAGAATGGATAGCTAGCTGGCGGCAATACAGAAAGCAGAGAGTAGGGGTAAAGGGTAGCTATTCAGAGTGGCAGAGGGTGGGAACTACGGTCCCACACAGATCAGTGCTGGGACCACTGTTGTTCACAATTTATATTAACAATTTAGACTTTGAAATCGAAAACACAATTTCTAATTTTGCATACGACACCAAATTGGGGGTGGGTTGGATAGTCAATACTGAGGAGGAAGACATTAATAAAATGCATAATGGACATATATTTGGCAATTGAATTTCAACACAGATAAGTAGGAGGTGTTACATTTTGGTAAGAAAAATAAGGAGGTCCCATATTACTTGGAAAATAAGAACCTAAATGGGGTAGAGGAGCAAAGGGATCTGGGAGCACAAATCGCTAAAAGTAGTGACGCAGGTTAATAAGGCCATAAAAAAGGCAAAAGCAAAATACTGTGGATGCTGGAATCTGAAATAAAAACAGAAAATGCTGGAAATACTCAGCAGGTTTGGCAGCATCTGTGGAGAGAGAAACACAGTGAACGTTTCAGATCGATGACCTTTCGTCAGAAGCATAAAAAAGGCAAACTAAGCCCTAGAGTTTATTTCTAGAGGGATAGAATTGAAAAGTAGAGAAGTTATGTTAAACTTGTATGAACCTTGGTTAGACCACACTTGGAGTACTGTGTACAGTTCTGGTCGCCATATTATAAAAAAGGATATAGAGGCAGTGGAGAGGGTGCAAAAAGGATTTACAAGCATGATACTAGAACTGCGAGGTTATACCTATTGGGAAAGGATGAACAGGCTGGTTCTCTTTTTTTCTCTTGAAAAGAAAAGGCTGAGGGGGTGACCGAATTAGACATATGCCCTTCTGAATTCATTAACTATTGCTTTTTAAAATATGTAATCTGCAAATTTGCTGTTTACAATATCCGTAGGATGGGCAAACACATTTCACTTAAGGTCCTAACTTTGATGGAGAGTTTTTACATTTGTATGCACTGGATTGAAGTTCTAGTTACAAAGATAAAAGGCTGTTGTTTGAACATACTTTTCCTTTCAATTCATGGAATACTAATGAGTAGAACATTTCCCAAAGAAATGGATTTTGATTTTAAAAGAAATTGGTAAATTGATGGATGTTCTTTATAATGGGCTAATTCAGAGCCAACCAGATAGAACATTATATCATGATGCATGTTTTAATCAAAACCCACTGTGAACTGTAGGTCTCTGTAACGCATCTTCCCCATTAGCTGAACATTTCAACACTTCTTATTCACAGAACATAACTTGACAAAGAACTGCAAAGTGTGCTTAAAATAATTCAACAAATACCCAGGCCACTTGTTTGTTACATTTTTCTATATTAATCATCAAGTTGTCTGCATGTAATCAGTTAAGTTATATTGAAAATAGAGTACAAATGGCATGAAATCAGATAGTATTTAATATCCTGACAATCTGGAGTTGCAATTGATGTGTGATCTTTTGCCAACCAATTTCATCATTTAATATTTTAGTCCCAGTTTTGGTGATGTTTTGTATTATATTTACTCCTGCTAAATCATGTATTGTGTATAGAATTATTATAATAAAATGTTGCTGATCTGGCACTGACTAACATCAGGGCTGGACACTGCAGAGAAAATGTTAGCTACAATCTGAAAGTCATATAAGGCAGTACAGAGTTTGGTAAGACAGATTCAGGACATCAGAGAAAATGGATTAACATTTGAAAAGTCTGTAGCATGTTAAAAGGACACTGGCAACAGGAATTCCTGGATTATTGTAACCAGTCCTCAAGCTATTTGGTGTAATTCACCATGTCAATTACAGTTAGCCTGATTCCTACTATATCACTAAGTCTTCCCTTGTAGAAAATGCTGCACTTTCAAAATACAAAACATGACTCATAAATATGTGTTTATATACGATATGTAATACATGAATACAGTATACTCTGGATTGTGTGCAAAGCAAAAGGCAGTCTTGGCATTGCAAATTGTGGCAGTAAATGATTTGTTTAATGCTGGCATAATTTACAACAATAAATAAAGAAGTGATGCAAAAATAGTGTCTAATAGGGGGTCTATTAATATCAAAGGAAAGCTGAGAGGCGAGAAATTCATGTATTTAAAACCGCCAAATGCAGTTTTAAGAAAGGAGGGTACTGGAAATAGAAGTCTTTCTCCCAGCCCTTGACTTTACATTGCGTCAAAGGTGAAGTATTAGATGATAGTTATCAAATAATTTAAAACAGCAGTTTTATAATTTATCTGGATGTCGTACTCAATTTAAATGCACAGCTTAATATATTTATTTTTACATTTGTCATATCAAAGTTATTTAGCTTTCATCCAAAGTTAGGTTTGAGTAAAAGAAACCGTAACTCACGAGTGCTACAAACATGAATAAGTTATGTTGGTGTTCCAATGAAAGCACCCCTAGAACTCTCTACTATTGATGCATTGTGTTTATTTCACAGTAGAAACTAGCTCCAATAATTTTACGAGCCATTAGATTTTTGTGTTCATCAGTCAACTGGCAATTCATACTCATTGTTCAATATATATATAATACATACACACCAATTATCCCTCCAACTTCTTGTCTCTACACTAGGTAGTAAAATCTGTCATCTTTGACTTGTGCTGTTTGATTCAATTTCAAAATAATTTGAGGTTTAATTCTATCCTGGCCAATGTAAAAAAGCTTTTAAGCAGTTGCTAAATAATTTCTGACTGTGAAGTCATCAATTTCTGAACTTAAAAGCCGGTAAAAGGAATGATGGATAGCACAAAAATATGAAGTTTAACTGAAAAGTTTTGAGTAGAAAAAGTTAGAAAATAATCTGCAGTTTTACATCTGTGTAACTTCGTATCCTTTCTCTGTTGCCCTTATAACAATTAGCCACATTTAACCGTTGACAATCTGGAGAAGATTCATGATGAAAAAGGAAATAATCTACTGCACATTGCAGCCTCACAAGCACACCTTGAGTGTTTGCAGCATCTGACTACGTTAATGGCAGAGGAATGCTTGACGGAGCGTAATAATGAGAAACTTACACCATCTTCATTAGCAGTAAAGGTATGTCGCATGAGAATTAACCAATAAAGAAAGACAGAATTGAATTTATATAGCGTCTTTTACGACCACTGGACGTCCCAAAGCTCTTTACAGCCAATGAAGTACTTTTTAAAGTGTACTCACTGTTGTAATGCAGGAAACGCGGCAGCCAATTTTCACACAGCAAGCTCCCACAAACGGCAATGTGATAATGACCAGAAAATCTGTTTTTTAGTGATGTTGATCGAGGCATAAATATTGGCCAGGACACTGGGGATAACTCCCCTGCTCTTTGAAATAGTTGAGAGGTCGCACAACACCAGGTTATAGTCCAACAGTTTTATTTGAAATCACAAGCTTTCGGAACTATCGCTCCTTCCTCAGGTGAAGTAAATTGGATACAGAATCGTCAGAGCATATATAGATGGAAAAAAAAGCATGTGTACTTTACAATTGCAGACCAATAAATTAAATCATCCTGAAATAGTGCCATGGGATCTTATACATCGACCTGAGAGTGCAGACGGTTTAACGTCTCATCCGAAAGATGGCACCTCAGACAGTGTAGCACTCCCTCAGTACGGCACTGGAGTGTCGGCCTAGATTTTTGTGCTCAAGTCTCTGGGGTGGGACTTGAACCCACAACCTCTGACTCCGAGGCAAGGGTGCTACCAACTGAGCCACGGCTGACCCAATGCGTGCTGTGTGTAAATAATGCATGTTAAATTTGGTGATGGGGACGATGCTGTACTAGAAAAATATTTCTCTTCCTAATGGGTAGGAGAATAAATTCTATTACTGTCAGAACCAGACGAGCATACCATTGCTGGTGCGTGTGGTGGATTTATAAACAGTGTTGGGTAGTGATCCCGAAGACCCGATGTGAAGTGTTGTTTCTCTTTCCCCCCCTCCCCCCACTCCTTTAGAGTACTTATGGTTTAATTTTCTCCCCTTTTTTATATCCTCTGATTTTGCCAGGACATTTACCACCTGTTGTTCGGACCTTCACCATTTGGAGCTATCCAATATAGCATTATTTTCCCCCTGATTTTTCCGTTTTCCCTGTGAGGGGCTACCTGTTTTGTTTTGTTCCCCCCTCAGTACTTCCCTGCATTGACATTGCTGAGATTAGGAGCTCAATGTAATCGAGAATATAAGTTTGCCATTTCATTACTCTGTGATTGCTCTGTATTGATGTTCCCAATACTGTTGCACTATAGTGATTCCTTGATCCAACGCAGATTTAATAATACACTTCCAGCTTGAAGTCAGCATTTAAATGGATGAGTCTTTCGTGGATCACATTGAATGTATAGTGGAGAACCTCACTGTTGCCATTAAATTAAATGTATTTCCTAGAAAATCTAGTCTAATCGATCAGTTTGTGGCTTGTATAGAATTAAATCTACAGTTTCCCAAAATGGTCATGCGTGCTATCAAACAAATACTGAGATACATATTATTGCAAGTTTAGGGTCTGCCCTAGATATTCTCTTGGTACAGCGGCACTGGTTACTCGTGCAAGCTGTCCAAGTATCTTGCGTTCAGGAATGTGCCCGTACTGCCCAGTATCTAATTTTGCAATAGTATAACTTGGGGTATAACAATAGGACTCCTTTGTGATCTGAACTGGATATATTATCTTTCATGTACGCTTCTCCAATCTTACCAAAGACGGACTGAAATACTTGGCGGGACAAGGCCAGATACAAATCATTAAGTTAATTTATTTTACAGACTGGAAGTGAAAATACAGAGTAACCACTTCCTGTCTGTAAAATTCCACTTCCTTCAATTAGCTGCTTCTCTCCTAGAAAAATAAGAAAAAAAATTAAACCCTTTCTTGGGCTGTGTTGCTTGTTTTTGGCATTGCCTTTCTTTCCAGACAGCTTTTAATTACAAAAACTGACCTCCTGCATTTTAGCTTCCAGCTACACCTACACCTCGCAGTCTCTTTAAAAATTGAATGCCCTGTACATGCTTTTCTTTCTTAATTCTGACTCTAGGAAAATATGGGGCAGTATCCATATGAATGGAATCCTCCTCGCCACAATGAATGTGAATATTTGTTGGCCAGCTGAGATAAGGGATAACAAATTGCATAACATCCACAGTTATTCTGGCTAATGAACAGAAAGTGAGGCAATGGACCCTCATTGTATCCGATTGAAATGGACTGTGCACAGTGACATTCCACAAACTGGCTCGGTGGGCTTTAATGCACATCTTCAGTGCCTGCAGCCTGTGGCTTTTTCCTTTAAAACCTGTACAAATTCCCTTTTAAAACACACCTTAAGTATAACTTAATCCCAAAATGCTTTCTGTGAAGAAAACGATGATAAAAGAACCTGGAAGACGACAACCACCTTAGACCTGATTTTCACTTACAGATTGGAGTCCTGTATGAATGAATTCCTGTTTGTGTAGTAGAACTGTATAATAAAAAATAAAACAAAACATCATATTTTGAGCCAGTTTAAGAAGTGTTCCAGTTCAACCAAAATTATTTTGATCAATATGTTCTAATTATGTCCAGTTTCATTTAATACCTATGGTATTAACATAGCCTTGAGAGAGGTTAGTTGGGTGTGATCTTCCAGTAAGAGATGTACAATAGTAACTTGAGCTGACTCTAAAATACTGGTTTTGGTGGCAGTGTTTCTTCATGTTGGAGCACCAATGACTGTGGCACACAGCTTTATGCCTTTATTCTTTGAAACTGATCTTCTAATCTCAGTCATGCTACCTTGGGGACTGGATAAGCAGAGGCTAGCGGGCAGAAATTTCGCAATCTTGTTATGCGCACATAAACACAATGGATAGATCTTCTATCGTCTGCTTTGTCCTGCTATTGACCCCATCCCAAATAGTGTGGATGAGGTCATTTAATTGTTCATGGTGGGTGCCTGCACCTACGGAGGAGGCATAATTCTAGGATCGATTCCCATTTTCTTCTTTAATGATGTGGCCTTTTCTAGGCCCAGAACAGGACCTAAGCCTCCAGTCAGCAGATCTCGGTCCTGCTGGGCCTATTAATGGTACTTGGGTGTAATTCTAGGGGAAGGCTAGGAATGCCCCCTTAATGCCCCAAAGTGCTAGAGCTGCATAAGTGGGGTAGGCAGAAAAAGTGTCCCCCTTACCTCCTCCAGAGTGAAATTTAACATTAATGTAAGAATGGGGCAGAAATACAGATTCTACCCTAAAATACAGCTCCCCTGCTGGACATACCCCAGAATTTTGCTCTTCCACCTCCTGCAGTTTCTGGGCTTAGGTGTTTCCTGGCAGGGAGAGAGGAAAAACATGGAAGAATCTCTCAGCTGTACTTCCAGCAGCCAGTTTCTTGATGAGTATAATGAGACTGTTTTGGATGAAGGGCCTTGAGCCCATTTGATCTTGTCCTCCAGAGTACAAATTCTGCAGTGTTCTCATTGCTGCATTTAGTTGTTTGTTAAATGAGTTCAGTGTTCTGGCCCTAACCACTCTTCCTGGCATCCTGCTAGCTGTTGCTCACCCTCAGTGTAAAGAAATGTTACCTGGCACATGTCCTAAACTTGCTCTGAACCTATGCTCTTTTATCCTGTTGCCTTTAAGTATCTCAAAGTATTAGTTTCAAATTTACTTTCTGTATCCTATTAAGTATCTTGAATATCCTTGTTAATGACATCTGACATGCATCTTTCCAAGAGTGAAGATTCTAAGCTTATCCAGTAGTTCCTTGTTTGGAAAAAAAAGCCTCCAAAAATTCTCTCTTCCATTAGTGTGGGGTGAAGAAGATATCTCCCTCTATTCCTTGATGTCATTTTCTAGTGCACTAATACATTCGAGCCTCGAAGGCCATAAATATAATATACTGAGCATCAACAAAAGTCTAAAATCAGTTATGCTAAAGGACTTTTGCTATTGTAGCAGCACTTGTATGGAAATTAATTTTATAGCTGCCACATGTGTTTAGTAACAGAGAAAAATATTGTGTATCTACAGAATGTTTAAAAGTGATGAAAGCTAATCTCTTGCTTTGGTTGTGTGACCACAGGAAGGACAGCTTGAATGCCTGCGTTGGCTGATGAGTGAGACTGAAGCCATTGCTGAGCTGAGCCCTTCAGATGGTTACCCTGCCCTTATACATTATGCAGCATGCTATGGACAGGTAAGCCGAAGGCTATACAGGATCTCCCAAACCCATGACCACCTAGAAGGACAAGGGCAGCAGGCGCATGGGAACACCACCACCTCCAAGTCACACACCATCCTGACTTGGAAGTATATCGCCGATCCTTCATTGTTGCTGGGTCAAAATCCTGGAACTCCCTACCTAACAGCACTGTGGGAGTACCTTCACCACAAGAACTGCAGCAGTTCAAGAGGGTGGCTCACCACCACCTTCTTGAGGGCAATTAGGGATGGGCAATAAATAATGGCCTTGCCAGTGACCCCCATATCCCATGAACGAATAAAAAAAATGTTTATAATTTAATACCATTAGCAATCTTTTTATCATCAGTTGGGTTATACATATATTATAAACATGAATGGATAACTATCCCAACTTTTATCTTTACTCCTACTTTTATACCCTGCAGTAGCAAAAATTATTAATGTGTTTATGCCATAGGCAAGCATTCAGAATAAAGCTGTCGGTAGGCTTGTAAGGCAAAAAATATGAAACAAAAGACGATTCGGCCTTTTGAGCCTAACCCTTTGCACAGACCATGGAAATTTCTACAGTAGAGGTGAATAGCCACAGGCAAAGTTTCCAAGCTAAAATTGAAACTTCTATTGACTCCTGCATCCCCATCCCCTGCACAACAGATAAGGGAACTTAATGGCTTGTTCCCGATTGGGGAAAAATTCATCTGCAGTCATAGCCATCCTACATGTACCTGCACTAATGAAGTGGCTTGCTGAACGTACCAAATTCAGTGGGGTTAGCTAAATAATTTTAAAATGCACCCTGCGTAGCTTCAGTTTTGTGCTGGAAGCAACACCAAATCGGGACCATGCACCCCTTACAGGACTACAGCTGAATACCATCATAAGTATAGAGATATGTGATGGGATTTGATAATGTACATTGTTATCAAATATATCCTTCAATGTACAAGTAATATCATAACCATAAGTCCTTTCAAGAGTGTGGCGTTAACCGTTAACTATTTTTTGACGAGAAGGAAAGAAATTGTTTTCATAGAATCATAGAAAGTTACAGCACGGAAGGAGGCCATTTAGTCCCGTCATGTCCGCGCTGGCCAACAAAGAGCTATCCAGCCTAATCTCACTT
This sequence comes from Squalus acanthias, assembly GCA_030390025.1. Lineage (NCBI taxonomy): Eukaryota > Metazoa > Chordata > Chondrichthyes > Squaliformes > Squalidae > Squalus > Squalus acanthias. The sequence goes on from CM059425.1 coordinate 183,856,198, forward strand.
CCCAGCTCTTGGTCCGTAGCTCTGCAGGTTACAGCATCCCAAGTGCACATCCAAGTACTTTTTAAATGTGGTTCGGGTTCCTGCCTCTATCACCCTTTCAGGTAGTGAGTTCCAGACCCCCACAACCCTCTGGGTGAAGAAATTTCCCCTCAAGTCCCCTCTAAACCTTCCCCCAATTACTTTAAATCCGTGCCCCCTGGTTTTTGACCCCTCCACTACGGGAAACAGGTCCTTTCTATCCACTTTATCTATGCCCCTCATTATTTTATACACCTCAATAAGGTCTCCCCTCAGCCTCCTCTGTTCCAAGGAAAACAGACCCAGCCTATCCAGTCTTTCCTCATAGCTAAGATTCTCTACTCCCGGCAACATCCTTGTAAATCTCCTCTGTACCCTCTCTAGTGCAGTCACATCTTTCCTGTAATGTGGTGACCAGAACTGTATGCAGTACTCTAGCTGAGGCCTAGCTAGTGTTTTATACAGTTGAAGCATAACCCCCCCTGCTCTTGTATTCTATGCCACGGCTAATAAAGGCAAGCATTCCGTATGCCGCCTTAACCACCTTATCTACCTGGCCTGCTACCTTCAGGGATCTGTGGACACGCACTCCAAGGTCCCTTTGTTCCTCTGCACTACTCAGTGTCCTACCATTTAATGTGTATTCCCTTTCCTTGTTAGTACGCCCCAAATGCATTACCTCACACTTTCTTATTGATTACAAAACTGAATATGTAAATGTAACACAGTTCAAATGAAATAATCTGCATATATTCACATTAACCATGCCTTGAGTATTTTAAAGATCTGCATTGTGTCCCTTCTCTCATCTTTACTCCAATGGAAGCATTTTCAATTCTGTTAGCACCGCTCATGCTGTTTGAAGACCCAGAATCATCTTTTCTGAGTTCTTTCCAATATTCTTTCATGGCTATTGTTGCCACAATTGCACATAATTTTCAAAATGTAGCCTGACAAATTATAAAATGTTAAAATAAACCATTTCAATTTATAATTAAATGTCCACAAGATGCAGCCCAGTAATTGACTAGTTTTAGTGATAACCGCTTTGCATCACGTGGATGTTTGAAGCGAATGGTCAGCAGTCACACCCAAAACCGTTTTATTTGTTTAGTAATGAAGTATCTGGCTCATGTTTTCTGTTCCAATTTGCATTCTTATGTCATATTAATTCTACCTGCTTATTTATTTCAGTTTTTTTCAGTTCCTATTAAATGCTTTTGTTCTTCATTGCAATTGACCGTTCAGAATCCTCAGAAAATTTGACAGTATTACTAATGGTAGCTTCTTCAAATTGTTCAAAATTTTACAAATAACTAGGGATCCAGGACAGACCACTGTGGAAGTCCACAAGTAACTGCTTTTCAAACAGGGTCTTGTCCATATTATCATCATCATCTGTTTTCAATTATCAAGTGAAATTTCAATCTATCTGGTTAGTTTAACACTAATTTTAGACTTCTTGGGAGGAATTTTCCAGGGTGTCAGCGGGTGGGATTGGTGGTGGGTCGGGTGGGAAAGTTTTTTTCTGACATTGGGTCGGGAACCCGCCGCCACGCGTCTTTCCCATTGTCCGGTCTGTCAGCGCTGAGCAGATCATTCACGGGCTTTTTTTAACTTCCCTTTTCACTTTAACTTCACGGCCACGAGAACCACGCCGTTCGGGGACCACGGCTGTCAACCTGAGGCAGGAGTTCAGTGGCCATTGCTCCAGCTGATTCCTTGACGGCTTCAAATGTACAGTAATAGCTCCCACCTGACATCTTCACTTTCCTCAGCCACAAGCTGTTTCTAAGTCCATTTCCAGCACAGATTCTTCAGGCTTTCCACTTTCCACTCTCCATCCAGTATCACCTCTTTGGAAGACCTCTCTCACCATTGGCAGAATGCTTCTGTCATCAGTACTTCACCTGCCATCTATTCCATCAACATGGGTGCCCTTTATACTGTCTCACCTTGGTCCTCAGAAGCCGACCATGATCAACCCCAACACCAGCAGCACCAAAAACAACACCAACCTTCTCCGCAATATCCTGATGCTGCTCAGGACAGAGGGCATCAGCACCCGAGCACATTGCTGCCTGGGAGGCCAGGGATGGCTTCCTCATGGCCAGATTTATTTCACTTGACGCTGTACACCCTGGCTGCCACATGATGCGCCAGGTTGGCACCACCCCACACCAACACCATAAAGCATCCCTACAATGTCCAAGCCATTCCTTTTACACTCGCCACTATTGCGCGGGGTAATGTTATGTCTCACCATTCACTGCAACTCACTAAGCCACTTCCAAAGGTGCACACAAATCTGTCCATGAACGCAAAGTGTTGAAAATAAAGGTTTCAATGTTTGACAGCACATTAACAGAAACTTCACATGAACATTGGATAAAACACCCAAGTGGCTACCCTTGTGTGTTGTTAGTTGTTATGATTGCACTAGAATGAGGGTGAGTGTGAAGGGTGGCTCGTAAGATGGGGATATGATAATGTAGATAGAGGGGGATGGGTGAAGGTGCAAGGTAAGTTGGTGTGAGTAAGGATGTGCATGAGTAGGGTAGGGAAGGCAGAGTGATGGGGATGTGAGGAGAGGCACAGCAGGATGAAGGTGATTATGGCTTTGTACTAACGTTTCGTGAGATAATTGAAAGGTTTGCGCCACTGCAGCCTGGTCCTCCTGACGACATCCCTGCTTGTGTCCTCCTGTGCAATGTGCAACCAGGCTGTGTTGGTCTCCTGGGAAGGTGTCTTCCACCCATCGGACTGCATTGCTCTGACTCCCTGAATAAGCATATGGGAAGGAGTCATGGGAGAACCTGGGTGCAGCCCTGCACCTCTGTGCAGTGATTGTCAGTTTTTTCAGTGCTGTAGAACACTGACAGCACAAATGTCAAAATAAAGTTGGCCATGGTCCCTTTAAGGAAACCGGCTGCTGATGCATCATGAAATGACATCCCCAGATCAGCTTCCTCTAATTGGCCCAGGAAATGCGCTGGGCAGACTTAACAAGCCATCAGCAAAGTGATGGAAGGTGTCATCGACAGTGCTATAAGCGGCACTTACTCACCAATAACCTGCTCAATGATGCCCAGTTTGGGTTCCGCCAAGACCACGCTGCTCCCGACCTCATTACAGCCTTGGTCCAAACATGGACAAAAGAGCTGAATTCCAGAGGTGAGGTGAGAGTGACTGCCCTTGACATCAAGGCAGCATTCGACTGAGTCTGGCATCAAGGAGCCCTAGTAAAACTGAAGTCAATGGGAATCAGGGGGAAAACGCTCCACTGGCTGGAATCATACCTAGCACAAAGGAAGATGGTTGTGGTGGTTGAAGGTCAATCATCACAGCCCCAGGACATCGCTGCAGTGTTCCTCAGGGCAGTGTCCTAGGCCCAACCATCTTCAGCTGCTTCATCAATGACCTTCCCTCCAACATAAGGTCAGAAATGGGGATGTTCGCTGATGACTGCACAGTGTTCAGCGCCATTCGCAACTCCACAGATAATGAAGCAGTCCATGCCCACATGCAACAAGACCTGGACGACGTTCAGGCTTGGGCTGATAAGTGGCAGGTAACATTCATGCCACAGAAGTGCCTGGCAATGACTATCTCAAACAAGCGAGAGACTAACCACCTCCCCTTGACATTCAGTGGCATTACCATCGCCGAATCCCCCACTATCAACATCCTGGGGGTCACCATTAACCAGAAACTTAACTGGACCAGCCACATAAATACTGTGGCGACAAGAGCAGGTCAGAGGCTAGGTATTCTGCGGTGAGTGTCTCACCTCCTGACTCCCCAAAGCCTTTCCACCATCTACAAGGCACAAGTAAGGAGTGTGAGGGAATACTCTCCACTTGCCTGGATGAGTGCAGCTCCAACAACACTGAAGAAGCTCGACACCATCCAGGACAAAGCAGCCCGCTTGATTGGCACCCCATCCACCACCTTAAACACTCACTCCCTCCACCGCCGGCGTACCGTGGCTGCAGTGTGTACCATCTACAAGATGCACTGCAGCAACTCACCAAGGCTTCTTCAGCAGCACCTCCCAAACCCGCGACCTCTTCCACCTAGAAGGACAAGGGCAGCAGGCACATGGGAACACCACCACCTCCAAGTCACACACCATCCTGACTTAGAAGTATATCGCCGATCCTTCATCGTCGCTGGGTCAAAATCCTGGAACTCCTTACCTAACAGCACTGTGGGAGTACCATCACCAAACGGACTGCAGCGGTTCAAGAAGGCGGCTCACCACCACCTTCTCAAGGGCAACTAGGGATGGGCAACAAATGCTGGCATTGCCAGCGATGCCCTGATCCCATAAACGAATAAAAAATATCAACGGAAAGTCATTTCAGAGAGTGGGATGGAGCCAGCAGCGGGGTCGGGACCCGCCACCGACATCACCCGCCACGGACCCGCCTAGGTAAGTAAAATCACGGCCCTTATCTTTTAGCAAGTCACAGATCTAGAAATGTATGAAAATAATCAAGACTGCCTATTTCCAGTTTCATAACATCCATCGTTTCTCTTACTACCGCACACCCAGTGCTGCTGAACTTCACCAGTGCTCTACTTGCCAGACTCTTGAGCTCCATACTATGCAAACTTCCACTTGCCCAAACCTTCGCCTCTTGCATCTTCTCCCATACTGAGCTCTGTTTACCAATGAACCTTTACCAAGTCCTCCAACTTTGATCGACTTCCCATTCCCTACGTTGCCTTACATTTTCATCTATGAAAATAAACTTTGCTACTTAAGGTTATTGGTTCTTTTTTGATATTCAGCAAGCTGAAAACTGTATTTGCACATGTCATGAACCAAAGCTAGACTTAATTGCACTTATTAATAGCTTTCTCATCAGACGCAAGTTGAGTCTTTAAAAATTATATGATGCAAACTTTTCAAATATGATTACTGAAGTCCTTAATTATTGGCACCCCAAAGCTGCCCAAACACTGGGTTTTTGTGCTGTTCCAGTGGTTTTGCAGTATAATTTAACATGTATTTTACATCAACTTAGTATACTAATACTGTGGCAGAATTTCATTTTGAAGATTAAGCCATTCAGTATACATTGATTCACATTTTGGGCTGGATTTTGAATCTGGGGTCGGGTTGATGTCGGGAATCACACATTCTGGCTTGTGAACCCGCCTCCATCGAGATGTGGCCAACCCACTGTATTTTCCCTTGATTGACCTTGTTGAGCCCGCCCAGTGGGCTCAGCAGGCCAATTAAGGGCCACCCGGCAACAGGTGACGTCACAGATTGACATTTCATCTGTCAAGAGCTTTTGACAGATGAAATATCAGCGTTTGACAGCTCTGTGAAGCTGTCAAACATTCACAATATGATTTCTAACTTCAGTCCTTCCTCTCAGGCTGAGTTAGAAATCATTCCAGCACAGAAAACAGAAGGCTGCAGTTTTTGACAGAACCACGGCTTTCCTGCTTTCTGTGCCGGTGAGATTTCTAACTTCCTCCTGCAGGTGTCAGCCCTTCAGTTCGCGGAAGTTAAGGTAAGTAAAACTTTTTCCAACACTTAGCACTTGCCTTACACACTTACCTCTGCAGACATGCACCCATCACTCACCTGCCCACCAGACATATCGACCCCTCCAACCCCTGCAGACCCACGGTCCGCCCCAATAACTTGGCGTGGTTGCCACCTGTCGGGAAGCCCACACTTTTCTTTTTAAAATAGGGATTATGCAAAAAATTGCCTGTTAACTACCTGTTAACGGGCAGTTAATTGTCACTAATCCCTTCCCGCCTCGGGGAGTCGGGTCTCAGAACAGGTCGGGTACCTGCCGCCAGAGAAACTGGCATGGAGGCGGGATGGGGTCGGGACCCCCGAATCTGCAACTTTAACCCCCCCCCCCGCCTCCAAACCCGACTCCACGGGTCATTGAAAATCCAGCCCTTTATGTCTATGGAAAATGTGCTATTTTGACTGCTGAAATATTTGGTATTCTTCAGGGGTGGATGTGGTATTGTGGTTACTGGCATTTCTAACTTGTATTCCAAAATTGCTGAAATGGTCTTTTTCCTAGGAAAAAGTGCTTCTGTGGCTTCTACAATATATGCAGGAACAAGGAATATCTTTAGATGAGGTTGATCAATATGGAAACACTGCAGCTCATGTTGCTACCCAACATGGTCATCTGAGTTGCCTTCAGGTATGGTTCACTGATTTGTAATAAACACTGTTTTGCCAGAGTTTGAGTAAGATACGCACATTTTCCATGCATTATTTTGTTTACTTGTAGCTTGCAGTAAAGAATTTGAAGAGTGGGTGTCACAGTGAATTAGAATGCAGTCCTTTCACCTTAGGATCTTGGGTTTGAATCATTCCAGATTAATGACATAAAAATCTTCTCTTTCTGCCAGCTGTAAGTGCCCTACATGAAATGAGGTTGGGTAGTCTCAACGCAATACCCTGTGGCTTCTGACCTACAGCATAATGCTCAGAATCAAGCCCAAATTGGCATTAAATTGACCATTTCACAGGATGTGGGAAATGAAGCTGTTACACTGCTGCCCGTATCCTAACTCTCATTCACCCATCACCCCCATGCTCGCTGACCTACATTGCCTCCCGCTCCACCAACACCTTGATTTTTAAATTCTCATCCTCGTATTCAAATCCACCCATGGCCTCACCCCTCCCTAACTCTGTAACCTCCTGCAACAACTCCGTTTTGCTCCAATTCTGGCCTCTTTGTGGACTCTACCCTTTTGTCCGGCCATGCCTTCAACTGTCTAGGCCCTAACCTTTGGAATTCCCTTGCTAAACCTTCCCGACTCTTCACCTCTCTGACTTTAAGACGCTCATTAAAACCTACCTCTTTGACCAAGCTTTTGGTCACCTGTCATAATGTAGTCTCCTTTGGCTCAGTGTAAATTTTTGTTTGATTATGCTCCTGTGAAGCACCTTGGGACGTTTCGCTATGTTAATGGCGCTATGTAAATGCAAGTTGTTCTGTATAGCTTGCTTTTCTGTGGTTAGGCTTCAGGTACATGGGAAAGATTTGCACTATGTCTTACAAAATCATAAACCTGCCTGTAAACCCATTCTGTGTAATCATTTCATTAGAATATTTCACAGAGAAAATCTTCCCCCATTTTTGGGATAGAGTGGAGGGCATTTTACTGTGCATCTAGCCATGCTATACCCGATGTGGAAGTGTTTGTTCCTGACACTTGAGGGCTGATTTTAACTTGCTCTGCCTGGTGTAAACAAGGTGGTAGCAGCCTAAAAGTGGCGACAGGTTGTTTACTATTCAGTTTACACTGGCGCGCTGGCCATCTTGGGTAGGGTCTGGAGATGGGCGGTCGGAGTGCCTACCTGTTTCAGTTGGGAGGTCACTTGTAATATGTAAATCAGCGTCGTATGATGTATATAGGATCCCAATTGCAATTTTTTGGTACAAGTGGGCGAAGCTTGTGTCATGTACGCCCTGGCAATTTGTACCAGGCATTGAGTGGCCTAACCAGTGATCATTAAAAGGAACGCTGGAGGCTGCACAGAAAACGACCCAGAAAATGTTTTGTTTTTGTGTGGCCAGGTGGAGCCCGACCCCCGGCTCTCACTGTCAGCAGGCTCAGTGCGGGAGCCGTATGTTTTCCTGCCCTCCCACAATAGACGAGCTGCAGCAGGGTGCCTGATTAGTGCCCCGAGTTCACCAGTGGCATGTAAATGAGGCCTGGGCTTCAAAACGGCTTGGGCCTCACGACCGCAATAACAGGCGGGCAATGGACGCACTCCATCCATCGCCCACCCGTTATCCACCTCAAGTTAAAATCGAGACACTGGCGTTCAAATTGGACATGTTCCATTTCCCAGCTTTGATGCCCCTCATCTTGCTGAGTACAAAAATCAACAGAGGTATATATTTTTCACAATACAAATAGTCCAGTGCAGCATCTCCAGTTATACTTCTACCAGTCATATAATTAATGTCTCTGTATATTAAAAACAAAAAAAGACACAAATGGACAGAATCAGAAATCTGAAAATCACATCTATTTTGTGTATCTACTTTTTTTGATAAGTTGAAATTATTAAATCCTATAAATGATAATGATCTTTTTATCCCTTGTCTGTTTTTTATCCGTATTTCTTCAGTATGTTGATTACAAACAGACGATTAAATGACAGTTGGTGTTCAAACTTGGACTGTTTATTCTGCTTTTGATTTTTATTTACATTTGCTTTCTTAGACCTTAGTCGAATATGGAGCAAATGTGACAATACAGAATCAAGATGGAGAGAAGCCTTCCCAGAGTGCAGAACGGCATGGACACACCACTTGTTCACGTTACCTGGTGGTTGTGGAAACCTGCATGTCTCTAGCGTCACAAGTGGTGAAGTTAACAAAACAATTGAAAGAGTAAGTTACAGTGCTATAAAAACGATAAATATAGAAATATATATATATTTTTTTAAAGTGAATCACCGACATGGTAGGATATATATTCAGCAGTAAAAAAATGGTATCCTCAATGTAGAATAAAAACAAAATGTTGGAAGGTTGCCTGACTTGCTGAGTATTTCCAACATATTCTGTTTTTATTTTGGATATCCTGCATCCGCAGTATTTAGCTTTTATACTCAATTTAGAGTTTCTTCGATACCAAAATAACAGATTTTAAGTAGACTTGGGGCTATATAGTCATCTTAGTTTGGTATCCTTTAATTCTGTATGTTATAGATTCTAAATTTGTAAATTACTTGTTTCTACTTTGCTGCAGCAAATTGACATATAGAAAATGCCAATAAAATCAGTATAAAGTTCTGAAATGTAGGTAAAGCATTGTCTATTGCTTACATTTTGGTTAGTACTTGCATAATTGCATGCAAGCTGGTGTGGTACTATTACATGGGTATCTGTAACACTGTAAATATAAAGCAACTTTATGTTTCTTGGGTGGCACGGTGATAAATACCTGGTAAAATTAGAGTTGGTTATTTGTCATTCTAACAGTAGTCCGAGGTAATATGTTTATTTGTTTTATTTTAATTTAGCTGACATATACAACAACTTAGGACTACAATAATGTGTAATCAAAGTTTGATGCATCAAAATTTGAAAGGGGAAGAATTCATTATTTACTAGTCTTGAATATTGCCACGAATATTGTCAAGCTATTGTAAAGCTGACATGTCCTACAGGGGTTGTAATTCATCTGTATAGAAGATCTGTGTAGTTTCTGTGGGAGATGGTCACTACATTTATGGTTGCTGCACCTGTCTGAAATGCTTGGCAAATGAGGAATAACTGTTTCACCCCAGAGTGTACTGCTCTTCATTGCAGGCTCATCTTGTGTGGTGGGCCAACTTAGACCATACACGTACGGAAATCCTGAAGTTTTACAGTGCCAGATGTGAGCATGTTTGCAGCTTTTGCCTGATGTGTACTGAATTTTCATATACATTTAAAAAAAAAAAAGATACAGCAGGATGTGGGGCAGATATCCATCTGGAAATAGAGATTTTTCATATGCACATCTGTATTCATTATAATGCAGAAACCATTCATTATTTGTACTTTATTCTGCTGTAAAAAAATTCTTTATTCAAATAAGTATAATTTGACAGCAAAGACACACTTGCGTTGTGTGTTTATGTGTCTGCGTCTCTCCGCACAGGCAAACAGCAGAGCGGGTCAGCTTGCAAAACCAACTTCAGCATTTCCTACAAGACCAGACAATAGAAGGATCAGAACCTCAATCTCCTAGGTACCGAAAATGTGTTTATATATGAAATTGCTATTTTATTTTTAAAAATTCTAATGTTTCTGTATTTTACACACTACTGTATATTTAAATACTGGGACATAGCCAACACTCCATGTTTAATAACAGAATTAGACATTGATATTTAATTGAAACCCTTGGCACCCAATGAACCGTAAGAATAATATCCCCGAGTAATTTGGGGAGGGTTTAAACTAAACTGGCAGGGTGGGTGGGCACCAGCATATAGAAGTAGAAAAGAGGAATAATGTGCATAAAGGAGGGAGAGTGTTGGATAGTACGGAGAAGGAGGCAGTACCATATTAGATAGGAGCAGACTACGAAGGACTACGAGGAATACAGAGACAGGTTTGGAATGCATGTATGTAAATGCACAGTGTGGTGAATAACGTTGGTGAGCGACCAGCACAATTAGCAGTGTGGGAATATGATGTAGTGGCAATAACGGAAACGTGGCTTAAAAATGGTGAGGACTGGGTGCTTAATATTTACGGATACAAGGTATTCAGAAAAGATAAGGAAGGAAAAAAGGGAGGTGGGGTGGCAGTACTGATTAGGGAAGACATTGTAGTGTTGGAAATAGAGGATGTCCTTGAGCAGGCAAGGACAGAATCCATTTGGTTAGAGTTGAGAAGCAAAAAGGGTATGATCACGCTATTGGGGGTATTCTATAGGCCTCTAAATAGTGAGATAGAGGAGCAAATCTGCAGGGAAATCAGAGATATGCAAGAACTATAGAGTGGTGATATTGGGGGACTTTAATTACCCAAATATCGATTGGGATAATGTTAGAGTAAAGGGACAGGAGGGGGAGGAATTTCTGAAAAATGTTCAGGAGAACTTCCTTGACCAGTATGTTCTCGGCCCAACTAGGAAGCATTGCTGGATCTGGTGCTGGGGAATGAGGTGGACCAAGTGTCTGTGGGAGAACACTTGGGTAAGAGTGATCATCATATCATAAAGTTTAGATTAGTAATGGAGAAGAGCAAGGAACAATCTAAAGTAGAACTTCTAAATTGGAAGAGGCTAACTTCAATGGGATGAGAGGGGATCTAGCCAGGGTAAAACCAAAGATTGACAGGAAAAACTGTAATGGAACAATGGGTGATCTTTAAGGAGGAGATGGTTCAGGTATAGGCTAGGTACATTCCAACAAGAAGGAAAGGTAGGGGAACCTTGGATGATGGCGATGGAGAATATGATGAAACAAAAAAAGAGGGTGTATGATGCATGTTGGGTGAATTCTTCAAGTGAAAACCAGGCCAAATACAGTAAGTTAAGAGGGGAAGTGAAGAGGAGAATAAGACTGGCAAAGAGAGAATATGAGAATAGAATGGCGGTTAACATAAAAGGGAACCCAAAAATCATCTGGCATGTAAATAGTAAGCGGGTAGTAAGAGATGGGGTGGGGCCTATTGGGGACAAAGAAGGTGATATATGCTTAGAGGCACAGGGCAAGGCTAGAATACTTAATGAGTACTTTGTATCGGTGTTTACTAAGGAAGAGGATGCTGACAAAATATTGGTAGAAGTGGAGATTGTAGAGGTAATGGATGGAGTGAAAATTGATAGACACGATGTACTGGAAAGGCTGGATATGCTTAGAGTGGATAAGTCGCCTGGTCCAGATGACTTGCATCCCAGGTTGCTAAAGGAAGTGGGGGTGGAGATAGCGGAAGGGCTTGCCATAATCTTCCAATCTTCCCTAGATACAGGGGAGGTGCCAGAGGATTGGAAAGTGGCAAATGTGACACCCTTGTTCAAGAAAGGGTGTAAGGACAATCCAATAACTACAGGCCGGTCAGTTTAACATCAGTGGTGGGTAAGGTTTTAGAAACAATAATCAGGGAAAAAAGTAACAGGCATTTGGAGAGGTTTAAGTTAATTAAGAGCCAGCATGGATTTGTAAAAGGCAGATCGTGTTTGAGTAATCTAATTGCATTTTTTGATGAAGTAACAGAGAAGGTTGATGAAAGGAATACAGTGGATGTTGTCTGTATGGATTTAAGAAAGCATTTGACAAAGTAACACACAAAAGGCTGGTTAACAAAATTGAGGCACATGGAATAGGAGGGTCAGTGTCAGCTTGGATAAGGAATTGGCTGAAGGACAGAAAACAGCAAGTCGTGGTAAATGGTTGTTTTTCAGACTGGAGGATGGTAGACAGTGGTGTTCCCCAAGGGTCAGTGCTAGGACTACTGCTTTTTTGATGTATATAAATGACTTGGATATTGGAATACAGAGTAAAATTTCAAAATTTGCTGATGATACCAAATTTGGAGGTGTGGCAAACCGTGAGGAGGATACCAATCGACTGCAACAGGACATAGATAGGCTAGCAGAATGGGCAGACAAGTGGCAAATGGAATTTAATACAGAGAAGTGTGAGGTGATGCATTTTGGCAGAAGGGATAGGGAGAGGCAATATAGACTTAATGGCACAATTTTAAAGAGTGTGCAGAGACAGAGGGACCTGAGGGTTCATGTGCATAGATCTTTGAAGGTGGCAGGACATAGAAGCATAGAAGATAGGAGCAGGAGTAGGCCATTCGGCCCCTCGAGCCTGCTCCGCCATTTAATGAGATCATGGCTGATCATCCAAATTCAGTACCCTGTCCTGCTTTCTCCCCATATCCCTTGATCCCTTTAGCCTTAAGAAATATATCTATCTCCTTCTTGAATATATTTAATGAATTGGCCTCAACTGCCTTCTGTGGTAGAGAATTCCACAGGTTCACCACTCTCTGGGTGAAGAAATTCCTCCTCATCTCAGTCCTATTGACAGAGTAGTTAGCAAAGCATATGGGATCTTGGGCTTCATAAATAGAGGTATTGAGTACAAAAGCAGGGAAGTTATGCTGAACCTTTATAAAGCGCTGGTTAAGCCACAACTGGCGTATTGCGTCCAGTTCTGGTCACCACACTTTAGGAAGGACGTGAAGGTCCTTGAGAGGGTGCAGAGGAGATTAACAGAATGGTTCCAGGGATGGGGATCTTGGCTACAAGGACAGATTGGAGAAGCTGGGGTTGTTCTCCTTGGAGTAAAGGAGGTTGAGGGGAGATTTGATAGAGGTGTACAAGATTATGACGGGTTTGAATAAGGTAGACAGAGAAAGGCTGTTCCCATTAGCTGATGGTACAAGGACTAGGGGACATAGATTTAAGGTTTTGGGCAAGAGATACAGGGGGGATGTGAGGAAGAACTTTTTTACGCAGCGAGTGGTGAGGACCTGGAACTCGCTGCCAACGAGGGTGGTGGAAGCAGAGACGATCAATGATTTCAAGAGGAGACAGGATAGGCAGTTGAGAGAAATAAACTTGCAGGGCTACGGGGATAGAGCGGGGGAATGGGACTGTGACTGGGTTACTCTACAGAGAGCCAGCATGGACTCAATGGGCCGAATGACCTCCTTCTGTGCCATTATGACTCTGACTCTAGTACAGCATGGTAACCCCCTAATTTGTTGATAAATCCTAAGTTCAGCATTCGCCTCAGGGGTATTTAAAAAAAAAAAAATAACTTGGGTGTAAATTTGGTGTTGTTCCTCCAGATATTAAAGAAAGACCAAGAAAATTCTTCTTTCATCAAAAGTTGCTTTGGCTTAAAGTCCTCACGACTTAACATGACTTTGAAAGTTCTACAGTGGGCTCAGGAGCAATGTGACACATTTTCATCTAACCACTTTCAATTGCCACAAGTTTGATCACATAATTAGGCCATCGCCCTGTCGTCGTCACCCTTCTTTAAAATTTCACAAAACACCCGGCCCCAAAAAACTGAAGGAAGTACATCTCTACAATTCTGAAATACAGCATCTGTAAAAATACTGAAAAAAAAATGATTAAAAATATTTAGCCTTGGAGTAGGAAGGGGAAAAATCAGCTCAGTTTCTCACTCCTGATTGCCTGCTGGAAAGTGCATGTGTGTAAGGTCGGAAGAGCATACAGCTAAGTAGTAATGCTGCCCAACCAAAACTCACTATCTGGAGTCACATGAGAATTGCTCCTTGTATGAAGCTTTGCAAGGGCAAGTGCCTGGAAACTGCCCAGCAGGACAGGAAGGGAAACATTTTTGTCAAAGTAATTTCTATTGTCTCCCTATCAGTTTTTTGTAACTTAAACCAAGATTTTCCTCTATTGGTACAGTTATAGGCGTGAATAGCTATTGACAGGTTTTAGATAGACTCAAATGGAAATGTGCTGTTTGCCCCCAATCTTCCTCGGTCAGCTCACAAGCATCATTTCAGGTGTAGATTTGGACTGATCCAGAGAGGACAGGACAAAAGTGGTGGGAAGGTAACATTCTGTGCAAGTGAAATTTAACAGGATAGAGGCAATTAAAGGGGAATCTCACAATAAAGTTGCAAACATTTTCAAAGCTTTTGGAGAAACTTAAAAGGCATCTCAACTCTTCAGCAGCATTTGCAAAGTCTGAAGAGATAGGTAGAAATGAAGGGAAAGGAAACCAAGCTGTCGGCATAACTCTGCAGGCAAGTAAGGAAGAAGCCCAGGAGTTGAAAGGACAGACAAGGGATTTAGAAAATATATATTTTGGCATCCCCTCTTGCTTCTCAAATGCTCCCGTTTCAATATGAGGAGACATCCTAATTTAATTTTTTCTCTCGGCCTTAATTAACTTTGTACACAGGCTTTTGAGACCTCCGTATTTACCAGCTGCAATAAGGCAGGTTGCAGGCTTCGTGCGTCCATGCTCAATAATATGGCAATCAGGTACCTGATGCACTAAAGCACATTTGGGCTCCTGCCATTGCATTATCAACACCTAAGTATTGGTAGGCTATTCAACCATGAGTCATAGAGTCATAACGGCACAGAAGGAGGCCATTCGGCCCATCTAGTCCGTGCCGGCTCTCTGTATAGCAATCCAGTCAGTTCCATTCCCCCGCTCTATCCCCGTAGCCCTGCAAATTTATTTCCCTCAAGTGCCTATCCAGTCTCCCCTTGAAAACATTGAGTGTCTCCGCTTCCACCACTTCCGTCGGCAGCGAGTTCCAGGTCCTCACCACTCGCTGCGTAAAAAGGTTTTTCCTCACATCTCCCCTGTATCTCTTGCCCAAAACCTTAAATTTGTGTTCTCTAGTCCTTGTACCATCAACTAGTGGGAACAGCCTTTCCCCGTCTAGCCTATCCAAACCCGTCATAATCTTGTACACCTCTATCAAATCACCCCTCAACCTCTTTTGCTCTAATGAAAACAAATCCAACTTCTCCAATCTGTCCTTGTAGCTAAGATCCCCATCCCCGGAACTATTCTGGTAAATCTCCTCTGCACCCTCTCAAGGGCCTTCACATCCTTCCTAAAGTGTGGTGACCAGAACTGGACGCAATACTCCAGTTGTGGCCGAACCAGCGCTTTCTAAAGGTTCAGCATAACTTCTCTACTTTTGTACTCAATACCTCTATTTATGAAGCCCAAGATCCCACATGCTTTGTTAACCACTCTCTCAATATGTCCTGCCACCTTCAGGGACCTATGCACATTAACTCCCAGGTCCCTCTGTCCCTGCACACTCTTTAAAACTGTGCCATTAAGTGTATATTGCCTCTCCCTGTTCCTTCTGCCAAAATGCATCACCTCACACTTCTCTGTATTAAATTCCATCTGCCACTTGTCTGCCCATTCTGCTAGCCTTTCTATGTCATGTTGCAGTCGATTGGTATCATCCCCACTGTTTGCCACACCCCCAAGTATGAATGGGGGAGGAACGTCAAAATTAAGCTTGATCATGTCCTTGCCTGATGTCCATATACAGGCACATTCCAGCAGATGTCACTGGATCTCAATAAGAGTACATAACACTGGCTGAATTTCCTTTCATTAGTCCAGGGGGGCACCCCTATATGTTGCCTTTACCAATGAAGTGATTAGGATAGTTTTCTCTTGTCTTTTCATTCTCAGCCTTCTGTTTCTTCTGGTATTACCCTTTATCCATTATTGCTCTACATTTCTCTCTCTTTTTATGGCTTGTTAATTTGCCCCATCCATTAGGGATAGAATCATGACCCACATCTGTGCTATTACTGTGAGCTGTGATTCCCAATGCTAGTGTAAAAGAAAGAATTTTCATTTATATAGTGCTTTTCACAACCCCAGAACGTCCTAAAGCAGTTCACAAATCAATTAAGTACTTTTGAAGTGTAGTTACTGTTGCAGGGAAATGTGGCAGCCAATTTGCACACAGCAGGTTCTCACAAACAGCAATGAGTTAAATTATCAGATTTTTTGTTTTAGTCTTGTTGATTGAGGGATAAATGTTGGGCAGGACACCAGGAGAACTCCCCTACTCTTTTTTGAATAGTACTATGGGATCTTTTATTTCTTGAGAGGGCGGATAGGACTTTGATTTAACGCGTCATCTTGAAAGACTGTACCTGCGACAGTGCAGCACTCCCTCGGTACTGCACTGAAGTGTCAACCTAGGTTATGTGCTCAAGTCTCTAAAGTGAGGCTTCAACCCACAATCTTCTGATCAAGGTGAGAGTGCTACCACTGAACCAAGGCTGACACCTAAATGATGAATGAGAAAGCAGTAAAAACGTATAATAAAACTTACCTGATTTTTGCCGGTTAAGCGAGAATTCCGGATATTAGGGTGCCGGATAAACGAAAGTTTCCTGTAACAAAATGGATGTTTTTTTTTAAGATTTAAATTTCAAAAAATCTTTGCGTAAGTGGGATTTCCAGTTGCATGTAAGTATTTATGGAATTGGTGCAAGCAAATGATTTAATTTTAGAGTTGCAAATGATGTATTTAAATTCCATTCACAGGCTGGCTCTCTTACTCAACTGACTACAGTAGTGTGTAGCTCAGCCACATAGACCAGGAAAATCTCATGTTTGATCGCCTTTTGCACTGAATTTGCTGATCTCATTGGGGCAGCAGTAGGTGCACTAAAGTAGCCTCGGGCACCTGGCTGAAAAAAAATTGCTGTAGTTATTCTAATCTTTCTGCATGCCTCACAATGCCATGCCCTGGCCTCCATATGAGCTTGGGATGAAGTGAAAGTGGCAGCTGTCATTGAGGCCACGGGAGATGAATGTGCTTGTATGTTTTAAAATCAATTTCATGGTACAAAATAAATAATATGTTTTTTCAAAAAAGAAGAGCGCTGTTGAAACAATTTTTGAGACAAAGCTATTATGGATATTTATCCTGGAGTATTCATTAAGTCAAAACCCTGGTAAAAGTTTTTGAAAGGCACTTTTTTTATAAACCTCCTCCAGTATTTCTACTTGGAGCTACTAACTATCATCTTGGCTCCTTCAACAATAAGGATAGTGCAGCCAGAACTTTGACATCTCCACAATTCATTCATTTTCAGCAGGACAAATTAATCGTCTGTTGTAAATACATTATGGCTGGGGTGTACATTATATCCTGGCAGAAAACTGAATAAACTAATTGCCAAGTAAACAGAGAGCCACCTTTGGACTTAACCACATTAATATCTGGCTGAGAGGCATGCTTTACCATCCTCCAGCTTTCTTCCATTAGCTTTCACATTTCTTTTTATAATCCTGTATTTTCTAACTACATAGAAGTTACTATCCTCAGTTGCATAGACTAAATCTATGTTTTTTTTAAATAGGTTACTTTTGTAAGCAGTTTCATTCTTTAGCTGTTACTTGGTATGCAAGATTTGTACCAAACCACTAATACTGTTGGGAAATACAAATCTGATAGCTTAAAAAAATTGGCCTGTACTTTAAGAGCCAAAGCGCTATGTTCTAAAATTATTTGCTCAGCCAGATTAATGAGACCTGGACTTCCTTGTAACTTTCCAAGTATTGTTTTTTTTTTGCTACAACATCTGTACAAATAACTACATGCAGTTTTGAATGGTGAGACTATTGCACTGTATAATCAAGGGAGTTAGGGAACATTTATTCTCTGAATAAATTGAAAAAAGTAAACCATTAAAAAAACATACTCTTGAGGACCACTCGACACCATCTGTTATCGTTGAGGTGGGAGGCAGGGACAATCTGGAGCAATGGATTTTCTGTAATAGACATCCGTGCTGCTCTGTAATTATCTAGCAGAAACTGCAAGTTACACTGTTTTGGTTGTACTTCTCATCCACTCTATCTAGCAGGCCACCCAGAAACTCTTTAAAATTCACCCAACTGAAACAGGTGGGAAATAGTGTTGGAAAACTGACTCAAACTTGTGGCTATCTGATTGTGAGAAATATGCTCCAGCAAGCTAACCAGCTTTTTTCTGTTGCTGGTGCAATTTTTTTTAACAAAGCATTAGCATTTAAAGAAATGAAAATAGTTAAACCTGACTAATCTCCTTCGCTCAATAAAGTAGTTTAAAAAAAGATAGCTTTTGGAAATGTCTAGTACAGTACTAATAACCCATTTAAAATTTATTCTTATATATCTTGTGTTTTTTTTGTTTGCTTTTCTATCACAAGCAGTTCCGCTATACCATCCGAAAACAGTAAGAAGAAAACTCATATGTCATGTGATCAAAAGATGACCGGTGTAACTGCAAATGGAGGTGTATCTACTTACAGCACTGAAACAAAACCAAAGACTACCACAAGAGGGATGCTGAAACAGAAAGGTGAAGAAGCAGACAAAATTCTCCGCCAACTCTTGGGAGAAGAGATTTCTGGAAATGTGTGCACACAAGAAAAACTTTCTTTGGAATTTCAAGATGGGCAGGAGGCAAGTGTTGTAACAGGGTCTGCAAGGAAAGTCCTGAGAGACAAAAGGGAACTGAAACTGACCAGACTGAGATATTCTCAGAGATCCTCTAGTGAGTCAGACACTGACTCCCATATCAGTGAAGATCAGAAGAACTCTCCCATTAAAAGAGCTGACAAGCCACGACCACAGCCCATTGTTGAAAAAGAGGAATACACTGCAAAAGTACACTCCATGATTAAAAAGCACACCTCAGCAGTAGGCAGAATGTTCCCTTTTGCCCCTAAAGCCTCTGGTACATCAGAGGAACCAAGTCATTCTCCTGCTGCTGAAAGCTGTGATAAAGTTCCTGACAGTCAGCATCAGATAAGAAGTCCAGTCAGGATCCAGTCTACCGAGGAACCATTTCTGCCTTGTGCTGACAATACTACCACACAAAAAACTACAAACAGTCCTAAAAGTGCTCTTAAGTCACCATCTTCAAAAAGTAGAACTTCTCAGAATTTAAAACTAAGAGTGACTTTTGAGGAACCTGTTGTGGAAGTTGAACAAACAGTTTGTGAATTAGATAGCAGGAAGGGCACAGAAAGTGAAGGAACTTTGCCAAACTCTATGTCTAGTTTAGAAATGGGTGAGCCATTGAACAGATATGTTGGACATTTTCGATCACCAGTGGAATCTATAAACAGTAACCAGAACAACAATAACGCACAAGCTATCCATTTAACCATGACATCCACCCCCAATTTACCACTGAATTCCACAGGAAGGAAAGCTGGAGGTTCAAAAGCAAGTCTTGTAACTCCCACAAAAGTTAATGCCAAGACAGTGAGTGTGATAAAATCTACTAAACAATCCATTTTTTAGTCTTTTGTCATGTACTAAAAATCTAAACTAACTTTTTAAAAATACAAAGTAGTGCCAAATTTTATTTTGTGTACATTTGTATAGAAGAAACTTAGCTGAACAAATCAAAAAATATTTTTGACTGTTCTTTCTACATGTTTTTTTTTTTAAAAAAGGTCCTAATGTAAACTAAAGATATAGGTAATAGTTTTTTAAAATCTTGCAAATATCCTGTGATGGTTTCTACATTATAAATGTTCAATTTTATAATAAAAATGGTATAGAGTAGAGGAGTGGGAGATGAATGGTTATAAGATTGCTGTTCTACTCTCTCTCTCTCTCTCTCTCTCTCTCTCTCTCTTAGGCAGTCCCTCGGAACTGAGGATGACTTGCTTCCACATTAAAAATGAGTTTGCAGGTGACTGATGAGTCCAATGCGGGACCTACAGTCTCTGTCACAGGTGGGGCAGATGGTGGTTGCAGGGGCGGGTGGGTGGGGTGCGTGGGTTGACGTGCGCTGCCTGCGCTTGGCTTCCGCTTGCTCCCGGCGAAGAGACTCAAGGTGTTCGGCGCCTTTTCGGATACTTCTCCTCCACTTTGTGCGGTCTTGGGCCAGGGATTCCCAGGTGTCGGTGGGGATGTTACACTTTTTCAAGGCGGCTTTGAGGGTGTCCTTGAAGCGTTTCCTCTGCCCACCTGGGGCTCTCGTGCCGTGATGGAGCTTCCGAGTAGAGCGCTTGTTTTGGGAGTCTCGTATCGGGCATGCGGACAATGTCCATTATCACATTACTGTTTGTGGGACCTTGCTGTGCGCAAATTGGCTGCCGCATTTCCCACATTACAACTAAATCTCTTGCTACTGTTAAAAATAGACAAATTAGAAAATCTATATTGATTTTCTTCCTTTATGCCAATTTTTGTCCCTTTCCTGATGGCATTGATACCTTGGCCAAGTAACCATTCTTTGTGTAAGCCTAGAGAGTGCTTCTCTGCAAACTACAAGGGGCATTGCAGCTGACTGTGATCCTGTCCTTACCCATATCCGACCATATATCCACGGCATAACTAAGACCGTCTATTTCCACCTCCGTAACGTCGCTCATCTCCGCCCTTGCCTCAGCTCATCCGCTGCTGAAACCCTCACCCCGGTGTCCTGGCCAAAATTTCTCCCTCAACCAACATAAAAACAGATTATCTGGTCATTATCACATTACTGTTTGTGGTACCTTGCTGTGCGCAAATTGGCTGCCGCATTTTCCACATTGCAACAGTGACTCCACTTCAAAAGTACTTCATTGGCTGTAAAGCGCTTTGAGACGTCCGGTGGTCGTGAAAGGCGCTATATAAATGCAAGTCTTTTTTTGTTACCTCTAGGCTTGACTATTCAACGCACTCCTGGCTGGCCTTCTACGTTCTACCTTGCCTACTTGAGGTCATCCAAAACTCGGCTGCCGATGTCCTAACTTGCATTAAGTCCCGTTCGCCCATCACCTCTGTGCTAACTGACCTACATTGGCTCCCGGTTAAGCAACGCCTCGATTTCAAAATTCTCATCCTTGTTTTCAAATCCCTCCATGGCCTCGCCCCTTCCTATCTCTGTAATCTCCTTCAGCCCCACAACCCCCTGAGATATCTGCACTCCTCTAATTCTGCCCTCTTGAGCATCCCTGATTATAATCGCTCAACCATTGGTGGCCGTGCCTTCTGTTGCCTAGGCCCTAAGCTCTGGAATTCCCTGCCTAAACCTCTCTGCCTCTCTACCTCTCTTTCCTCCTTTAAGACACTCCTTAAAACCTACCTCTTTGACCAAGCTTTTGGTCGCGTGCCCTAATTTCTCCTTATGTGGCTCGGTGTCAAATTTTTTGTCTTAAAAAAAACTCCTGTGAAGCGCTTTGGGACGTTTTACTACATTAAAGGCGCTATATAAATACTTGTTGCTGCTGCTCAAGGTCATTTTGTTCCCTCGCCAGCCTAACAGGGCGATTCTGAGGACAATTATAGAGTCACAATTGCATCCTGGCTAATATCAACTAACTCAGCACAGACTAATGATCAAATCTAGGGCGGCATGGTCTGTATGGGTCAGCTATTCAATGCCTTAACCAGCTGAACCATTCAAGGAGCTCAGAAAAGATGCCTTTTCAGGAACAGTGTAGGGCAGTGGATTAGGGATCACTGTTCTCTTTATTTATGGGACTGGATTTGAATTGTCCCCCCCCCCCCCCCCAGACTGATGTTATGAACAGTTTATTCTCTGGCATGTATAAGGATTTTAATTAAAATAAGCTTCCATTGGCTATGCATCATCAGTACAGAACTGCCTATTTTTGGTACAAATTTGTATTCAAAAAAGCCAAAAGAACAGTTGTTCTGAGGTAGGGGTTAAGGCATATTCAAGTAATGTATAAGGAGATTTGCTTTGAACTTGACCTGAGAGTATGTGATGCTGTCAGTAGGTGGAAAAATTGGAAAGGTATGCCATTTTCTCAACAGTGACATCCTCATAAGAGCATAAAATTATTGTTACTTTTTTTAAAATCATTCATTGGGCTTGGTTGTATTGCAGTACAACTCAGCGTCTGCAATCTTCACCCTCAACCTCCCTAGCCTCCTCTCATCTGAATTCACTACCTTCCTGTCCACTTTCAATTTCACTTTTCATATAAACTCCCCTTGACCCGTATCTTTGGCATGCCTCTCGTCTCGACCTCACCATATCGTGTGACCTCTCCACCCATGGTCGCAATCTAGGACGTTGCTATCTCTGACTGTCATCATCTCCCTTACCACCCACCCACATTCCCTCACTATCTGACCATGGAGAGAAAATACTCCCCCAGGACCCTTACAACCAGGTGCTGAAATTTGGTCTGCTACGTGCCACAAACCTCTGCCACTATCAATTTGCTTAACTGTGCTCTCACTTCTATCTTTGCCCTTGTTCCCAGCAAAACTATCACTGTCTGAGAGTCCCTATGGGACAACACTCCTCTTCACCATAAGTCTGATAGATGTAGCCTTGAGTGTACCTGATGCACAACTCACCAAGACATCAGTCGCTAGAAGTGGATTAACGTGTCAAGTGCATCCTTGCTGCACTCTCCTCAGCCAAAACCACCTACTATTCCAGGACCATAATAGAGAGAAAGGATAATGCCAGGCTCCTTTTTCCTTATGACTAACTACCTCCTCAAACCCCTCGACCCCTTCATCACCACCTCGAGCACCAAGCTCATGAATTTATTTGTCACCAAGATTGCTCCTCTCTGCTTCAAACCACTATTATCAACTCATCCTCAAAATTCCACTTTCTATCCTTCCATCCTTACCAACTACCATCCCATCTCTAACTTCCTTTTCCTCAATAACGTTCTTGAATTTATTGTCATCCTGCACCTTGCCTGTCTTTCCTGTAACTCCCTGTTCAAATCCCTCCAGTCTGGTTTGCACCCTTTAATACCAGCATCAAAGTTACCCTATTCAAAGTCATGTATGACATCTTCTGTGACCATGGTCCTTTATCCCTCCTTGACTTCTCTGAATGGCCTTCTCCATCCCCCCTCCTATCGTTCCGCTTCATGGGACTGTTTACTCAAGGTTTCTTTCCTGTTTATCCAAACATAGGCAACACGGTGGCATAGTGGTTAGCACTGGTGCCTCACAGCGCCAGGGACCCGGGTTCGAATCTGACCTCGGGTGACTGTCTGTGTGGAGTTTGCACATTCTCCCCGTGTCTGCGTGGGTTTCCTCCGGGTGCTCCGGTTTCCTCCCACAGTCCAAAAATGTGCGGGTTAGGTTGATTTGGCTATGATAAATTGACCCTTAGTGTTAGGGGGGGATTAAATATGTGGGGTTATGGGGATAGGATGGGATATGCTAGGGGGAATTAAATACGTGGGGTTACGGGGGTAGGGTTGGATATGTGTACTGTGGGGATTAAAGCAGGGACAGGGTACTGGATTTGAATGATCAGCCATGATCGTATTGAATGGTGGAGCAGGCTCGACGGGCCGAATGGCCTACTCCTGCTCCTAGATTCTATGTTTCTATGTTTCTATGATTCTCCAGCAATAGGTTCTCTTCCCTTACCTGCCCTTCTCACAAGTCACCTCCAGAGTACCCCAAGCATCTTTCTGTGGCCCCCCATTTGTCATTTACATGCTGCCCCCGATGACATCATCCACAAGCATTGGGGCAGCTTCCATATGTATGCGGAGGGCACCCAGCTTTACCTCTCCACTACCTCCCTTGATCCCTCAACTGCCTCAGTGCTGTCAAGCTACTTTTCCGACACATCTGTTGGGTGGGTCAAAACTTCCTCCAGCTCAACATTGGGATGATCGAAGCCATCATCTTTGGTCCCACCACAAACTCCATTCTCTTGCCATTGATTCCAGCCCCTTACCTGACCAATATTTCAAGCTGAACCAGGTTGTTTGTAACCTTGGCATCCTGTTCAACCATGAGCTCAGTTTCAAACCCCATATTCGTTCGATCACAGGCTATTTATTTCCACCTCTGCAACATTGCCTATCCCTGCTCTTACCTCAGCTGCTTCGATGCTGAAACCCTCATACATACCTTTACAACCCCCAAACTTGAATATAATAACACTCTCCTTGCTGGGCACCACCCTCCATAAACTTCAACTTGTCTAAAGCCCAGCTGTATTCATCCTGTTCTACGTTGAGTCCCTTGTGCCTTTCACTCCTGTCCTTTCTGACTTACATTGGCAATAAAGTTTAAATACTTGTTTTTAAATCTCTCCATGGTCTCACTCCATCCTAACTTTGTAATCTTTTCCAGCCCTATATCACTCCTCCCCACCCGCTGGACTCCCCTTTGTCCTAACTGGCATTTTGTGCATTTCCCACTCCCTTCGTCCCACCATTGATGCAGAGCCTTAAGCTGCCTGGGTCCTACTCTCTGGGATTCGTTCTCTAAATCCCTCTGCCTCTCAACCTCCCTCCTGTTATTTATAAACCTTCTCAAAACTGACTTCTTTGACCAGGCTTTTAGTCAACCCTACAAATATCTCTTTCTTTGGCTCAACATCAGTTTTTTCCTTATGCCTCTGTAAAGTGCCTTGGGACATTCTTTGTTAAAGGTGCTATATAAATGCAAGTTGTTGTATACAAAAGTTTTATTTTCCTTATTTGCGAATTTATGAAATTACAATTATTGAACTTTAACAACTACATAAGATAGTTGTTTGATTACATTTATCACTGAAGCGAGGTATGAAAACTTCATATACTATAAAGTTTTCTCTACTATTAAAGTTTGATTTTACTTTTGTCATAAAAATGTTTTTGAAGCAGATTTGCGATGATCTGAAAATTTGTTTTATTTGGATTCATTATTTAATGCAAGAACAGCAATCAAATGTTAACCATTTCATCAGAACACTTTTTTATTGAAATGTCTTGTGATTTGGGCAACATTAGTCGTGTTTGAAGTTTTATTTTGCTTATTGTTTGATTGGAATTTGAATTTTAATCCTGTTAAAACTTTGATTTGCACTTGTTTAGTTTTTGTTTTTCTTTAGAATCCCATGGCACTATCATTTGTACAAATAGCATTCTAGTGCAATCCTAAATATTGGGCAAACACCTCCTGTTAAAGCAAATGCTGTAGAAGTTAACACCCTGGATAATTAGATTTTTTTTTTGAGGGGTTGTGTCATCTGGAACACATTTAGAAATTAAAAATGATCTTTGTTCAATTTCTCCTAATTTCTTCAATTTTTTTGTACATGCTACTGATGTCATCCAGGGATGGGGCAGTTGAAATGCAAGGGTTCTTGTTCTCAGCCTTATGAGGTTGTTGACTTAACACAAAGATAGAAAAATTAATCCAGGAAGCCATATTCAGTGACCTTGTATTCAGTGCACTCATGGAATTAAGTCTTAAGATATAAAACTGAAATACAAGATCATTGAAGTGCCTTCAGTTAATGGCCATCATTATAACAGTTGAGATAGTAATAGCTCCAGGGATGAAGTCCTTTGCGTAGTCTGTTTAAACAAAAGTACTCTAATAAATCAACCAAAATAAACAAAGGAACTGTTAAAATAATTGATTTTAGTTTTAAATGACTATAACCCTTTAAAGGGAGTATTTGCTTATGTATTATTTACCTATATATTCTACAGTGTTTGCTTAATAGGAACTATGGGATAAAGGGAACATTTACTCATGAGGGTATTCCTGTTCAGCTTTTACTGTGTTTATGATGAAAGGATTCATACACTATGTGGTTGATAGGAATGCATGATCCGTTAAGTAAAGCTGCAGAAATCCACGTGGAAATGTGTGTTCACAGTATTAATCCATTAAGATGTTTTCTGCAGATCCTCCTGTCATGGTTTTGCCTGTTGAAAAATGATGCTAAAAGTGATAAATTTGTAAGATTTTATCTTTACAAAAGCACTGGCAGCATTGTAAATCAAATCCTTCATAGGGCACGCTAGAAAGTTTTGTTTATATCACCGTACATACCAGCTGGGATTCTGGTACTAAGAATCGGCTATTATTTGATCCCAACACATCTTAACCCTTTATTCAAAGGATCCCACTTTTTTTTTAGACCATTAATAATTGAAAACATCAACAATGTCTACTCTTATTTCCCCACAATGGCTTCTCAACAAAATTGTTGCTATGACTGAGTTTAAAGAATAACCATGTCTAGTAAATTTAGCAGGGTCAGAGTGACTGGGAGACAGAGCTGCTCATGATTATATAACTTAACTCTAAAATTGAAGGAGGGCAAACTTTGAATATAAACAGGGGTGAGAAACAGAATTGTAATTTATTTCACAAACTTTTGGTTGTGATTATATTCTGGAATTTAAAAAGAAAGCTATATGGGATACTACAGTTTTAATTGCTCCAAGTACAAAAACTTTGTAAAGTAGCTGTCCAGGCAACAGCTGCTGGGCAAGGGACCACGAGCTTGTATTCATGCAGCTGAAAGTTAGTGCCATGGTGTTCTTGTTGCTACTTGGTGTATAAGAAGGAAACCATTTGTTAGTCCAGTTTCTGGATTAAGAAAGGAATGATGTGACATGCTTAATGTTTTTTTTAAATGGTTTTCTAATTAATTTGCATGAACATAGCATATTCTTAAGTTGCATGCATTCGTCTTTTGGTGGCTGGGGGTTTTGCTTGATCTCGCTGTATTTGCACGCATATCTGAATAAGTATTCACCTCTTTTAGGACTTTTGCAACAACGATATTTCTTCTGCATGCTTACTGATCAAGGGAACTGGGGCATGGTACGTTTGAATGCTACCCAAGGGAACTTACTTGATTCATGTATTATTAGCTGTTGGTACAAGTGTGTAGAACATTATGTATTAACTTCATCTTTTCACAATCCTAACCAGTATAGAACTAACTCCTATACGATAGCAAAATACTGCTGGAAATCCGAAATAACAACAGAAAACGCAGGGAAAAACTCAGCAGGCCAGGCAGCATCCGTGGAGAGAGAAACAGAGTTAACGTTTCAGATCGAAAACCTTTCGTCAGAACTGGAAAAACGCAGGAAATGAAATAGATTTAAAGCAAGTATAAAGCTGGGAAAAGGGGGAGGGGATGAAAGAACAAAAGGAGAGATTAAGGGACATTGAGAGACATTAAGAGATAATCAAGGCAAGAGGAGGTGTTAATGTGACAGGTTAAGGCTAAATGAAGTGTGAAATGCACTGGCAGAATGAAGGACAGCTGCCAGCTCTGGGAGAGAAAAAAAAAGTGGGGGGGCCAAACAAAAGGGTAGATGAAAAAATAAAATGTAAATGTGATAGGGGCCGAGGTAATGATCTAAAATTGTTGAACTCGATGTTGAGTCCAGAGGGCTGGACTACACTTCCTCCCACCCCGCCTCCTGTAAGGACTCTATTCCATTCTCCCAGTTTCTCCGTCTCCGCCGCATCTGCTCTGACAATGCCACCTTCCATACCAGTGCTTCCGACATGTCTTCCTTTTTCCTCAACCGAGGATTCCCCTCTACTGTGGTTGACACGGCCCTCGACCGTGTCCGTTCTATCTCCCGCACTTCTGCCCTCACCCCTGCCCCTCCCTCCCGGAACCTTGTCCTCACCTTTCAGCCCACCAGCCTCCACATTCAACGGATCATCCTCCGCCATTTCCGCCACCTCCAGCGTGATCCCACCACCAAACGCATCTTCCCCTCACCTCCCCTTTCAGCATTCCGCAGGGACCGCTCCCTCCGCGACACCCTAGTCCACTACTCTACCACCCCCAGCACCCCTTCCCCTTCGCCTGGCACCTTCCCGTGCAAGCGCAGGAGATGCAACACATGCCCTTATACCTCCCCTCTTCCCACTGTCCAGGGCCCCAAACACCCCTTCCAGGTGAAACAGCGATTTACTTGTACTTTCTGCAATTTAGTATACTGTATTCGCTGCTCACGATGTGGTCTCCTCTACATTGGGGAGACCAAACGCAGATTGGGTGACTGCTTTGCGGAACACCTCCGTTCAGTCCGTAAGGGGGACCCCGAGCTCCCGGTGGCCTGTCACTTTAATTTTCCGCTCCACTCCCACTCTGACCTCACTGTCCTCGGCCTATTACACTGTTCCACGGAAGCTCAGCGTAAGCTCGAGGAACAGCACCTCATCTTTCGTTTAGGCACTCTACAGCCCTCTGGACTCAATATTGAGTTCAACAATTTTAGATCATAACCTCGGCCCCTATCACATTTATATTTTATTTTTTCATCCACCCTTTTGTTTGGCCCCCCCCTTTTTTTCCCTCCCAGAGCTGGCAGCTGTCCTTCATTCTGCCAGTGCATTTCACACTTCATTTAGCCTCAACCTGTCACATTAACACCTCCTCTTGCCTTGATTATCTCTTAATGTCTCTCAATGTCCCTTAATCTCTCCTTTTGTTCTTTCGTCTCCTCCCCCTTTTCCCAGCTTTATACTTGCTTTAAATCTATTTCATTTCCTGCGTTTTTCCAATTCTGACGAAAGGTTTTCGACCTGAAACGTTAACTCTGTTTCTCTCTCCACGGATGCTGCCTGGCCTGCTGAGTTTTTCCAGCGTTTTCTGTTGTTATTTTAGAACTAACTCCTGTTTATTCATTGTTAACTCAGGTTAAACTAAATAATGTCCATTCCTAACTTCAATTAGACGTAACTTAATTTATTTTTCTAACTTGCATAGTGTAATTACTAAAACTTCTCTTCTGCATTATCTATTTTACTAATTAATAGAGTATTTAATCAGAAGTTAGTTCATGATCACTTCCACCTTAAAATAAAATGCTCCCTCTTGCGTTCAGAAAATGTTTGTTGAATGTCTTTTTTTCAGTAATTTTAAATAAAAGAAAAAATATAATGTGATTAAAATCAAAGTAATAATGTAGGAAACTAATTATTTTTAACTAACTATCTTTTTAGCCCATTCTGAAATTTACATTGATTTGGATATTTATAATGAATCCTGGCAATGGAATGATAAAAGTTTGCTACCACATAAGTTGCATATTACTCGTAGAAGTATTAATTCCTATCATTCTGTGGCATGTTTGTCCTATCAAATGTTTTAACTTAATTATGTTTTAAGATTTTTGACAGAGATCTTTTCTCAATATTAATCTAACGAGTTTATTATCTGTAATGTAACAGAAGAGAGTCTCTCAATGATTTTTTTAAACTAATGAGGTGACTGTTCCAAACAGTATATTTGAATCTGCTGCCTTCAACAGGGTAGGATTTATTTCTGCTTGGAAAAAAATATGTATTGACATGAAAGTTTTTAAAAACCTACACTCTGATTGTTATGGTCCATCTTCATTTGCAGGCTTGTCTTTTTAAATCCCAAAGAAAATTCCCAATGGAAAAATTAGTGAAAGTTTAATTTTAATAAGTCAAGAGCAAATGACACAGTCACAATAAAATGGTCTGCTTATTTTTCAGAAAAGGTGAAAGGCGAAGTCATTCAATAGGCAGACCTTTTTCTCAGAGCATTAGCTCAGCCTGTCTCAAAATATGGCCAACTTGCCTTTTCTACCTTTGTGTTGGATTACTGTTGATCAAGAATTTTCAGGGAGAAGGGGGTGGAGAGAGTAAAGTGGGAGAAAGGAAAGAAAAATCTGACAATTCTGTAAAACAACCAAACTCATTTCGATACAATATGTTTTTTATTGTTAGCAATGCTGTGATAATATTGCATCTTACAAAGATTTTTGACAGTCATTTGTTAGTGATAATTAAAATGTAGATATCTAATTATGTTTTAATCATTTTGTTGTTGTAGGCACAGCCACTTTAGTGACCAGCTCAAGAATTCTATGCTGAAG
Source organism: Squalus acanthias (assembly GCA_030390025.1). Lineage (NCBI taxonomy): Eukaryota > Metazoa > Chordata > Chondrichthyes > Squaliformes > Squalidae > Squalus > Squalus acanthias. The sequence goes on from CM059425.1 coordinate 183,885,844, forward strand.
AATATCTTTGATAAAAACATGGAGGAGACAGAGTTACGAGAATTCTTCCTGTAAATTGTGGTAGCTATTACGCAAATTCTATTCAGTGGAGGGACATCTGTATTCTGAAGTGTATGATTCAGCCTCATGTGATCCTAACCTAGAACTTAACAAATTGTATGAAAGGTGGTTTTAAAACAAAATCTAGAACAACAGTAACCATATCTTCAAACTGTACCCTGGGGAAGTGGGGTGAAAAATGGAAAGAATGGATCAGTGTGAAGACAGTAGGCTAGTGCTGCGTTCCTAAATACAAGAGCTGGTTAATAAATCCATTGACCGGAAGAAGAGTGTTGAGGTATGCTGAGTGTTGCTGTGCATACCTTGACAAGTGCAGCCAAGTCTGGACAGCTGGCTTATGACTCAAACACCAAGTAGCAGACACTGATCAAGCCATTGGCAGCATAATATATTTGGAACAGTGGTCAGCAATTTGCATCAGACTAAAGATGTTAGTTTTCATTATCCTGATGCAGTAAAATGTTTTTGAACATAGGGCACAGAATTTTCTGAATGGTATAACCGGCAAGTTACCCCAAATTTTACGCCCACCTTCCCATTGGTGAATTACGTCGAAATTTCCTGAGAATCTCATTAGTATACGCCGGAAAGAAAAACCTGACATAAAACAATTGGAAACCAGAGTAAACAATTGTGGGCAGTGGAAAGTGCCGAACTTGCGCCACATTCCTTCTTCAAGTCCCTCTATGCATAAAAATTCAAATTTGAAGCCATCAACCCATCATTTATGCACTTAGGACAGAATGCTTAAGAAAATTCAAGTGTGGACGTTTTTCAATTTTTAATTTAAAGTTGCATTAAAAGATTTTAGGTCTCACGTAGTTAAATACTTTTTAAAAAGCATAACAAAAATCACCATAAAACATCTCAAATTTGACTTTGGATCCTGGTGCACCTAAAACTTTAGGCATAAGTTTACAGCCCGTTCAGAACTGGCATAAATTCAGGAAATTTGCGCGAGTTGCACTTTTACCCGGCGGGGGGGGGGGGGGGTGCAGAGCTATGTTAATGAGTGAGAGGGGGTTTCTGGAAATATTTCGCAGAATCGGCGTAAAAGATCATTGAAATTCGAGCATAGCGCTAAAAATCGGTGTAATTCACTTGCACCCAAATTTCCAAGATCTTTTGCGCTGAAAATCCACATTATGCAGTATGTGCCGTTGTTCTGGCACATGTTTTCAGGAAACTATAATTTTTTTTAAATGCTTCTGCACCAGAGGTTCAATTAGGGCTTCATTGAAGTTACACTGTAGTTAAAGGTATAGATTTTCTGACAATACACAATGAAAAGGACACCTTTTGAATGATCCAATTAATAACCAATATTTTTAAATTATCGTAGAAATATTATGCATTGGACAGAATTTGAATTGGACACAAGATAAAGATTGTAATGGTCATGGAGGGTTTAGGTTATGTTACAAAACTATGATGTGTTTATAAAATGTAACTAAAATAACAACTTATAGTGTATTACACATCATGATTGGTCTATTTCCAGAATAGATAAAACAAGGTAGTATCATAAACTCTAGGAAGTCCATATATATTTGTATTTAAGGAGGTTTTCTCAATTTTAAAGGATGAGCTACCATTTTCACTGGGAGATGAATGCAGCAAGTTTATATTTTGCTATTTGTATTTCAACGTAATATTTTTAAAGAATACTTCAAGTAGTCCTTCTAGTTGTTTTGCTTAAAAATTGGGTCTATTTCATTTGGAAAACAATTGTAGTTCAACGACAGACTACAGATTGTTTGTGCTGGGTAACTAGGATGGTTAGTAATAGATTCTTGGGTAATCTTTGCCAAGCATTGCAGATACTTGCTGCACTTGGCAATTAGTGATGTGGGATTTGAGAGGTTAGCGAAAAGCATTATTGTAAATTCTTAGCACAATAATGGGCCAGAAATTCGGGTCGGAGGCTTCCCGCGGGTGCAAGCCCCCAACCTGCACTTACCTAGCGCGCCTGCCGTTGTGCTGTGGGCCCGTGTGGGATTCCGATCCTGGGCCTCCCTCAGCTGCCGGTGTGCAGTGCTCGCGTATCCCAGGGGCGCAGTTAGTTCGAAGCGTCCCCTGGGATCACGTGGGCCATGGGGAGCCATGAAGACCTGTCAAATCTATGAATAGAGATCGGCCCCAAAACCTAACTAAAACTTCAAATAATTTTTTTTTTAAATCACATTTTTAAAATAACTATAAATTACATAAATTAACTATTTTAAACAAAAATTAAAATTTTTGAAAAAATTACTTACAGTTTTTAACGGGGCTAAAAATAAACTTACCTTTCTTTAAAGTATTTAAAAAAGATAAACCTGTGGGAAAAATTTTAAAATTTTACTTAATTCACCACTTACCTTGTTAAAATCAGGCCTTGCGCCTGCTTTTTCAACGCGCAGCTGCTAGGGACTTACCCTCACGGAGAAACCTGAAAAAAAACCCCGGAAGTTCCAGGCGTACGCGCTGCCTCTCCGGCGCACGCGTTTGACCTCCGAACCCCTTCCTTCAAGGGAACAGAAGTTCTGGTTTCCAGCGCATGCACAGTGCATGCGCGAAACCGCCACTTTCGTTGGGTCTACGGGTGAGTACACAGCGCGTACTCACCCGTGGAGACCCGAATTTCTGGCCCAATGAGTCTCTTATTAAAATCATAATGCCCGATTAAAATGTGAATTGTAAGTTTACACGTCCAATTGCCAAAGTTACGTTACTTCCTTTGTACTAATTTGCTTTCACAGGACAAAGTGTAAGAAAGAAGGGGAACATAATGCTGGCATTTTCATTAATAAATCAAACACTAAGTCACATCCTTATTAAATTTCATGGAGATATTTGTTCTACTAAATTGAAAACTTATTAATGAGGTACATTAATCATATCTAATATACCAATTAAATGTAAGTGACATGTAAATTGTTAATTGCAGAATAGGCATTCCCTATACTGTACCTCCAATACACAAGTTCCTAAGTTTATTTAATCTATTTTATTGGATGATCTTAACCTCCTAGATGCCAAAGCAATCTTAAGTACCCAAATTGTGAAATCCTAGTGAGACCATGTCACTCAGAATCCATGCTTGCAGGATCTCAGGATTTGCAGTCCCCTGAATTCCCTTGATGCCTGGAATTTCTCCTAATGACAATAGGGCAAAGTTTTTTTTAGTAATTACTAAGCTTTAATGGCTCGCTTTGGGAGGTTATATGAGGGGGTTTAGCTTACATCAAATTTACCCCTTATGAATGTAGCCACCACCCTCCTTCCCTCCTTTCAGAAAACACAGCTCCAAGCATAATTCTGCAATTGTCAAATTTCAGCTGCACTTGTACAAACTCTGCAGAACACAAATCAAAACCACAATTACTTTTAACCTTGATTCAGTTGCAAATGTGCTTATTGCTGTTGAGATAACTGTTCAACTCACAAAAAGAGAATATGAATAAGGAAAGCCAAAAAAAATACAACTTAAAAAAAAACTTGCAAAACAACTATTGAGAAATAAGGTAAAGAAAAAGGTAAAATAATGGTATTGAAGTCTTAAAAAAAAAACGCAAGTTAGACAGGGGAAAAAAATTAGGAAATTCATTGCATTGTGATTAATTCCCATGGGTACTATTTATAAATTATACATCAGTGAGCAATTTTATTAGATATGGGGAGAGAGCGGGAATATGGTATTGAGATAGAGGATCAGCCATGATCATATTGAATGGCGGAGCAGACTCGAAGGGCCGAATGCCTACTCCTATTTTTCAATGTTTTCTATTATTCTAGTGGAAAGGTCACCTATTTTTGTCACATCCCTGCAAATTGTGGAAGAATTTTTCCTCTGTTACGGAATAGTAATTTTTGCAGCTCAACTTTTTTCCTTGTTAAGTTGATGTTGCATGACAATTAAGGGGATTTTACTTTTTTTCTGTTTTTCATTCCCACTTAGAATTGGCACAAGAACAGCAGAGGCAGTTGTCAGAATTCAGAAACAAACCTTAATAATAAGTCAGTTGCAGCCAAAAGCTTGTATGTTTGACCACAAAAGCAGGGGTGAGAAGTAGTTGATAACCCAGGAGTGCAGAGGACATTGTAAGAGGATGCACTGGACCTGTCACGACCCCAGGTTCTGGATTTACTGCTGCAGGGTGAACTACCTGAGCCTTGCCATTTGCCAGGATTTATAGACAAAGTCCACCATTAGACCTGCCTCTGGTAATGAAAGTTATCACTGCCTTAAATTATTATGCAAGGATGTCTTTAAAGGCACCATCATGAATTGTTCACTGATGATGCACAAATAGTACCCTAGGGAATTCATCACTTTAATTCATTACATTTTCTCTACTTTTTTTTCACTGTCCAATTTAAGTTTTTTTTAAGACTTCAAATTTATTTTGCCATTTTCTTTACCTCACTTAGGAGATGGCAAGTTTACAGTGCACCAGTACACGAAGTTCATATAGTTGCCCTTGAAGCAGTAAAGGATTTTTTCAACAGTTGTGCCTTACAAAGTGTCAGATTGTATACACCTCCTCCAGCCCTACAACCCTCCAAGAACTCTATGTTCCTCCAATTCTGGGCGCTTGTGCATCCCCCACTTCCTTTGCACCACCACTGGCAGCTGTGCCTTTAGCTGTTTAGGTCCTAGGCTCTGGAACTCCCTCCCAGAACCTATCCACCTCTCTCCTCCTTTAAGACGCTGCTTAAAACCTACCTTTGACCAAGTTTTTGGTCACCTGTCCGAATGTCGTCGTCTTTGTCTTGGTCAAGTTTTGCCTGATTACGCTCCAGTGAAGTGCCATGGGACATTTTATTACGTTAAAGGCACTATATAAATGACAGTTTTTGTTGTTGTATGTAGCTTTGTGTACAGCAACAATTTTCATTTATACCACTCCTTTTGACATAGAAAAATGTCCCATGGTGCTTCAGAGGCATAAAAGGATGCCAAGCCAAAGGAAAGAGATTAGGAGGTGGTGACCAAAAATCTGATCAAAGAGGTGGGATTTAAGGAGAGGGAGGTGAAGAGGCAGAGAAGTTTAGGGAAGGATTTTCAGAGCATGGGGAAATTGTTGCTAAAGGCGCGGCTGTCAGTGGTGTGGCAAAGGGAGGGGAAATGTACATCTATAAACGATGTAGTGGCATATGTGAACGAGGGATATTTTTCAGTGTGCCAATGAGATGTAATTCTTTTATGAATATCATGCACATAAATACCTGCTTTCTGGAGAATTCTCACAAAACATGTATTTTGAGGCAAACTTGTGTGCCAACAATCTTCGTGGGAGAACAAAGGTTATATAGTTGGCTTATGGAAGACAAATATCCACTACAACAGTGGCTACTGTATGCAACTTTTCCACAGCTTTCAACGCTGCACCTTTCTGACTTGTGCTTTGTGCACCATCACGTGATCCCATCAGTATCTTGCTATCTACAGCCTCTGGGGTATGTGGCTTTGACTAGTGCTTGCTTGATGTGGATATTGTAGTGTGGGTCGTCCTGTGCTGGTGAATCACTAGGTTTCAGCATCTCTCTGGAAGGGATACTGCAGCATGTAATGAGTAAATAAGTAGTATTATACATGTCTGTGACAGAAACAGTGCTTTAAATTTTCACCAGTGGTGCTCAACATATGCATATTCCCATTATAAGTTAACAGTTCTACGTACAAGTTATGCACTATCTATTCAATGGTCTAAACCAAGTACTCTGACCTCAATGTTCACTATACCTCATTACCTTCTATTTATTTCCACGATGGTCTTGGCATGAGTCAGGATTTGCAGTTAAGGGATGTTATCTCCAGAGTAGGCACTCCCTTCTCTTGAACGTCAGCTTTTCCTGAAAGGAGGGAAAGAACAAACATTGATGTGTTTTTTCACCAAATCCTGAGCATGTATGTCTCTCGCCCTGTGCCTGTGCCATCATGGCTGGTTATCCTGACCTTTATACTTAATTAGCAGAAAGATCCTGAGTATTTCTTCTGCATTCTTTTAGTCAGCTTGGCCATTGTTCTTTGAAAGAGCCATTTCTGCCATATATAAACAACAATCTTTCATTACATGAATAATCTTAGCTTACCAATGTGGTTTTCTTTAAATTGGAGAACTCTCTTCTCACTTCGAACCAGATGCAATGGATCATGGATTCTGCATCAACAGTTTCCACTGCCAACATCTAGGCCTGCCATCTGTACTACAGTGCTTATTTCACTGCACCCTGAAGGTATCTAGTTGGTGCAACATTATTCCTGCCATAAGGACTTGAAAGGCACTGTTGAGAAATAGAAAAGGCTACTAAGTTACATTACACACAAATGTTAAACATCTGCTGTTAAATACCATTATAAAGTGGCTCATTAGTTGCAGGTACTTTCTGGTCATTACTGCAAGTATGTTCCAATTTGCTACTGAGAGTTTCATTACACTTGGTGAAAGAGATCTCGAGGGAATCACCTGGGAAGAGGAATTTCTTTTGCTGAGTTTTGGGGAGGTGGATTTAATGAAGTGATTTACTGTAGTAAATATTTTGTGAACGGGAAAGCACCTTAATAAAAGATGAAACAAACTTAACCATACAAATAACATTGACAAGCCTATACCTCAACTGAACTGCGAAAATAGACCATAAGTGAATTGAATATGTTTATACACCATACATGCATTTACATGTAACATATTAAATATTGATCAGGAATTTGTTGCAATGGCATTATTGGCGATGATCACCATAAATAAGACCATTGTCCACGTAGATCCAAAGACCAAATTTGCTGGGAAAGTTGATGGCCTAGATTTTGCAGTGGTAATGATAGTGAAACTGTCACCGTTCGCTGTCATTACCCCTCTGAAACTGACAGCAACTTCTGGATTTAGCACATGCCCAGATAAACGCAGAAATCCTGAAGTTGCAGTCAGTCATTCACTGCTCCGCCACAGGTTGCGCTGTGGAATTCCTCAGAGCATGCAAGCAATTGAAATCGCTTAACATACAAGGACAAAAACTTCCCCTATTATGCTGGAATATCATTGTTAAACAGCCCCACCCACCTCCCACGAAAAGGTTAAGCCGTGTTGAAAGTGGTGTAACTGGGTTTTTAACGGCGTATTAACTGCTGAACAACCATTCTGGCCCTGAAACTAATTTTATATTTGTGGAATGTAATTTTATTCCATGAATATGATTAAAAATTACATTGTTTTCAATTTAAAAAAAAATTTTGTTTGATATTTCAGTTTCTACCTTAATCCTGTGTGTATGTCCAAATCTTTATTTTGCTCTCTCTAAAATTATAAAAAAGTAAATTAGAATCTGTGCATTTTACTTCCTAGTTTGCTGTTTGAGAATTCTTCAATATGATTGGCTGCTTAGCCAGCTTGATGACATCACTGTTGCTGGACGTTGGAGATTCACTTGATTTGGCGCCAGATTCAAACAAAGGTCGGGAGAGCTGAAATCGACGCCACAGAGATCGCTAGATCTTTGTGGGCAGCTTTCTTTGAGGTCAGCGGCAAGCGCCGTCGCTTCGCTGCTGACAGCAAATTCCGGGCCATTATCATATGCCACATCGATGATAGTGGTGCAACAATGAGCACCACTCAGAAGTGTCATTTACTCAATTTTTAATAGCAAGGCATATCCAGAAGAAAGACTTTTGGAGATTACATCCACAATTTAAAAAGAAACTCTTGTACTTAATACTGCACTTGTGAATTTCACACTTCTTGTGGGGAGGAAAGCCATAATTTCATACCATTGTACTGCTGATCCATCAATAAATAATGAGATACACAGCCTTTTACCAGCTGTAGATGACTACAAAAGTAATACAGTACTTAGCAAGGAGGACAATTGTAGCATTAATAATCCATGGGAGGCAGTATTTTGACAGAAAACTAATTGTATGACTACTAGTATTTTCTTGAACAGTGCTGTCCTTCATAAACAATTAAATATTCCATATATACATCCAACAAGATACCAACCAAAGTTGCCAGATCTGTTGAGGTTTTGTGATTGTTAAACAGTTTTAACATTGCACTTTCCATCATTATCAAATAGTAGGATGTAGGATGAGGCTGCCCAAATCCATTATATATAGGACCAGCAATGACACGAGACTTTCATCCCATTAGTGTGGGCTGGATCGAACATAGATGCAAGTAAGTGTTGTAAATCTGAACTACAACACTTTTTTTCTCCCTTCATATTGAACCACCATCCTTGCTTTAAAACACAGACTATTTCTTACTATCTATACAAAATTATAACAAATTTCAGTGTAACTGATGCAATTTTTTGGGTGGGGGGAAATCACAGTATTACTTCACTCTACATATTGTATTATTTACTTGCATATGCATTGGAAAAGTAAAGGTTAATTTAGGCTCACATTATCTGCAATTGTTTAATTATACTGTTGATGGATATTTGGGTTGGATGGAGTTCAGTCAACTCCTGGAATTTGCAATCTGTGTTTTAGTACTTGGTTGTACAGCTGTACTTAGGATATGTTATAAGAACATATGTTCACAATTTTTGTCTTAGATGAATTTTTATACATTTTTTATGAAACACTTCCTAGTAGTAGTTTATTATATAAATTATTCATTAACTAGTAACCAACAAACAGTTGATTTTTAATTTTTTCTCTACTACTGCATCATAAACTCCTGGCTACTGCAGCAGAAGTAACTTTTAATGCATCACTGAGGGTATATCACCTTGTTCCTTAATCTACAATCAGACCAATATAAAGAAAATGGCTGTAATGATGTAAAAAAAATTGTTTCCCTAACTAATCTACTGGGTATTACCTGAATGTTTTTCTCTTAAATGAACTAAAACTATAATGCATATCAGTATTGTCAAGTTTTTTTAATTAAATGATCTTTTATATCTTTGATATTTTATCTATATCTTGTTATGTAAATATACTTGAAGCCACAATAACTACAGAATAGAGCTTATCCATTCAAATGTTTGTATTGTACACTTCAATAAAAATGACTGTTTGAAACAGTTCAGAATTTGTTTTATTATTATTATTATTCCTAATGTGTATTTGTGCCTTGTTTATCTCATCAGTCTACTGATGGTACCAAAATGATTAACTTTAGCACATTTTCTTAAAACAAGTTAGAATTTTACAGCAGAAACAGAAGCTCTGAAAAGCTTCTCTTAATCTCTCCTTTTGTTCTTTCATCCCCTCCCCCTTTTCCCAGCTTTATACTTGCTTTAAATCTATTTCATTTCCTGCTTTTTTCCAGTTCTGACGAAAGGTCTTCGACCTGAAACGTTAATTCTGTTTCTCTCTCCACGGATGCTGCCTGGCCTGCTGAATTTTTCCAGCGTTTTCTGTTGTTACTTCCACTTATTTATGTTTGTACACACACAAGCCTGTTTTTTTTTATCAATGTTATTTTAATGCTGGAGCTGGTGCTAACAATAGTGTTAAAAATGACACCGATAGATAATCTAGGCCACAGACTCAAAGCTATTAAAAATACAGATTAGTTCCCTTAATTAAAAAGAAGTTCCTATACTTTTCTTTAATATTGGATATGTAAGAGTGAAACCAAGCAAGGTCAATGCCACCAAGCTGGACAATGGAGGCAAGGTACTCGAGGAGGATACTGTGGTCGACCATGTCGGTGGCTGCTGAGAGGTTGTGGAGGATGAGGAGGGATAATGCATGATGATCACAGTCACAGAGAATATAGTTTGTGATTTTGGATACAGCTGTATCAAAGCTGTGGCGAGGGTGGAAACCTGATTAGAGAGGTTTCAACTGGGAATTGCAGGAAAAATGGACACTGATTTGGGATGTGACAACATATTCAAGGACTGAGGGGAGGGGTGATGGTGGCATTGAAATGGAGGAGACCAGTAGCTGAGTAGAAGGAACCATTTACAGTGTTAGCTATCATGACGTCAGAATAAAGTTGGGAGGTCAGCAGTTTAGTGGTAATGGGATCAAGGGAGCAGGAAATTACTCTCTTGGACAAAATGAGCTCAGAGAGGGTCTGGAGAGAGATGGGAAAGAAGCTAGAGTGAGATTCAAGTTCAGGGCTAGGGCAGAGAGCGCCTTGGTGGAGGTTTGGCATGGTGGGTAAGTAGAAATGAACTTAATGAAGCTTCTCCGCCTGGCTATGCTTGCCACCATTTACCCTACCCTAACCACTGTGGTGGTGGTGGTGTAGCCCTTACCTCTAAATCACACCTTGGTCTGGCTCCCTACTTCTCTGGCAATTTCTCCTCCTTTGAGCATCTCACCTTGTTGCACTCTTTTAAGGTCCCTGTTATGTATTGCCCACCCAAATACCACACCAATTTTCTCCCTCACATCTTCTGTGCTTTCCTCCTTCTGCCTCTACACCAAGCAACTTCTTATCCTCGGTGATTTCAACCTCCTCCTCAACTCTTACTGTTCTCTCTCCTCTGACTTCACTGCCCTCCTTTCCTCCTTTAATCTCTCCCTCCATATAAACTCTGCTACCCATATACACGGCCATCCCCTCGATCTTGTCATCTCACATGGCCTCGCTACCCCAACCATAACAATCACTGATGAGGCAATCTCTGACAATTTATTTCCGATATCACTCTCTACCCATATTCCCCATCCCAACCCCACTTCTTTCTGTGTCCACCCCTGGGGGAAAAAAACTCCCTGAAGTCCCTTACCATTGCTCTTTCTAATTCCCAAATATCTATAGAGTGATTATTTTTACAAGCAAATTTGAGTCGTTCTGCCCATGTGCGCTGTGTGGGTGCGGAGCCTAAATGCTGTCCCACCCCCACCGGAGCCTTGCATATGCACCCGACATTGTGGCTGCGCATGCACACCAGAGGTTCCAACCGCACATGTGCCTAGCCATAGGGTTGCGGCCTCGACCACATTTCCCAATGGAGAAGGTTGGGATCGGAGGGGGAAGAGGAGAGAAGCTCGGGGGGGAGGGAGAGAGAAGGTCAAAAACTCTTGGGGGGCGGGGGGGGGGAGGGAGAAAGAGAAGGTTGAGAACTCTGAGTGGGGGGGGAAGAAGAGAGGTACGGAGTTGGGGGGGGAAGAGAAGGTCAGGAACTCTGGAGGGGTTGGGAGAAGATCAGGTGCTCTGGCGGGGAAGCTTGGAAGAAAGGTCAGGAGCTCGGGGTGGGTGGGTGGCGGGGAGAAGGTCAGGAGCTTGGAGGGAAGTAAAGGTCAGGAACTTGGGCACAGGGTGAAAAGGTCAAGAACTCGGGGGGAGGCTGGGAGAGAAGGTCAGGAACTCGGCGGGGGGGAGAGAAGGTCAGGAACTCTGGAAGGGAAGGGGGGTGGGAGAGGGTGAAGAACACAGACAACAATGGGGATGGGGGAAGAATGTGATCCAGGTTTAAAGAGGGGGGGGAAACGAGTGAGTATGTGATCCAGATGGGAAGATGGATCACGTTCTTCCCCCCCCCCCCCTTCTTGTTAGATGTGGATCACATTCTTCCAACCCCACCTTATCCCCTTTACACCCGCACCACATTCTCCCTCTCCTTCCCCCGCGCGCGCCCCCGCCACCCCCCCCCCCCCCCAAGACCTGGATCAAGCGCTTGACCAGGAATGGCAGTGAGTTGATTTCTCGGAAAGCTGGGCGCATGTGCAGCAAGCGATGATATTGGACTGGACGAAATCCAGTAGTCATAACACTGTCAGTATGCACTTCGTACCCAATAAACGTGTTAACAATCTGTGACCCCAACACAATGCCCCATCATTCACCGCAACTCTCATCCAGAGTGTTTAGTTTGATGGAGTGATTAGCGACAGTTTGGGTTTTTCCAGTTTTCGGTTGACCCATGATGTCATCCTGCGCATGAACTGGGCTACTCGATTAAGTCATTCTCAGTGCTGCTAAAAAATCTACAGTTCTGCTAGTGATGTCACTTGCAATTACATCACCCTCACCTGTTCTCATTGAATGAAATGCACCTCACTAAAATATCACTGATGTGGATTTCACTCAGCAAATTAGGCAGCATTTACAGAAAGAGAAATGGTTAACGTTTCACATTCTGATGAAAGGTCATCGACCTGAAACGTTAACTTTGCTTCTGTCTCCACAGATGCTGCCTGACTTGCTGAGCAATTCCAGCATTTTATGTTATATCACTCAACTGATGATTGGGAGGAGGTCGACAGGGCCGTACGTGGCCGTGTGAGAATAACTTTCTTTTCTTGGTGACCTTCCACGTTAACAGGTAGTTGCCACTGTCATGGCTGCACTGGAGCAATGAATGGATCAAATTACATATGGCAGAGACTGAATTACTGTCCAGCAGGCAGGATCAAATTACACATTCCAGACAAACTGTTGCGTGTGTCTTGTCCTCCAAGGGGACCAGATCAGAAATCTGGTCCAACCCACTTGTGGTGCAAATAAATGCAGCCAGCTATCTAACCTTTGGCCTCCAATTCTTCATGACATTTCTGCAACTACTGATTTGCTAAATCACACCCTCTCCACCACCTTTGATGCCCTTGCCCCACTAAAGCCATTACATCTCACCCTAGTTATTCCCCTGGTATACCCCACATCTCCACTCCCTTAAGTCCAAGGGACACAGACTTGAACATCTTTGGCAGACAGCTGGTCTAAGCATCCATCACCAGGTATGGCTGGATCATATAAAGCATTATCAGGTACTGCTTTCCATCGCTAAAACTGCCCACTATTCTAAGATCATCCAGGAAAGCAAAGGTAACACCAGGCTTCTCTTCACCACTAACCGTCTTCTCAAACCACCCTCTCCGCCGCCTCCTCCCTCACCTCCAACAATAAATGCAAGGAGCTCATGGACATTTTTTGTTGAAAAGATCGAGAACATCCGTTCAACATAAATTCGTAACATCGCCTGACTCTGCCCCTGCCTCAGCTCATCTGCTGCTGAAACCCTCATCCATGCCTTTGTTACCTGTAGACTTGACTATTCCAATGCACTGCTGGCTGGCCTCCCACTTTCTACCCTCTATAAATTTGCAGTCTTCCAAAACTCTGCTGCCCATGTCCTAATTCGCACCAAGTCCAGTTCACCCATCACCCCTGTGCTCACTGACCTACATTGGCTCTCGGTTAAGCAACACCTCGACTTTAAAATTCTCATCCTTGTTTTCAAATCCCTCCATGGCCTCGCCCCTCCCTATCTCTGTAATCTCCTCCAGCCCTACAACCTTCTGAGATATCTGTGATCCTCCAATTATGGCTTCTTGAGCATCCCCGATTTTAATTGCCCCACCATTGGCGGTTATGCCTTCAGCTGCCACGGCCCTAAGCTCTGGAATTCCCTGCCTAAACCTCTCGCCTCTCTACCTCTTTCCTCCGTAAAGACGTTCCTTAAAACCTACCTGTTTGACGAAGCTGCCCTAATATCTCTGTGGCTGGGTGTCAAATTTTGTTTGATAACACTCCTCTGAAGCGCCTTGGGACGTTTTACTATGTTAAAGATGCTATTTTGTAGTTGAGTTGGTAACTAAAGGGCATAAATTTAAGACAAAACCAAAAGAACGAAGAAGGTAAGGGATTTGTTTTTGACGCAGAAAGATGTTAAGACTTGGAATGCCCTACCAGAAACAGTGATGAAAATACACGCACTGTTTTAAGTTAGCTACATTTTTCCTCGCATAGTGATTGAAACCACAGCAGCAAGGAGGGGAGAACGCGGCCGAGCAATCGCGGCATTCACTTCATTCGGCATCTGGTAACCGAGCAACGCGGGGCACGGGGCGGCCAGCAACTCACTGGAGCCGGACTGAGCGGACTGGTGAGCCGGGCTGTGAGGGTGGGAGAGTCGGGCTGTGACGGTGGGTGAGCCGGGCTGTGAGGGTGGGAGAGTCGGGCTGTGACGGTGGGTGAGCCGGGCTGTGAGGGTGGGTGAGCCGGGCTGTGAACCTTGGGGGATATTTCACATCGGTTGCAAATAACAGTAAATATTGGCGTCCTCGGTAAACGATTGGTTCAATCTCGACCCGTTAGTCGGAGAATTGTTTATTAACTGGATTGAAGAGCAGAATTGTTGCAGCACCTTAAATAAAGTAAAATAAACTTTTAAAATGCACAGAGTTAATTGTGTTTGATCGCGAAGTGCAGATTAATTTGCTTTGTGTCAGCCTGGCTCAGTTGGTAGCACATTCGCCTCTGAAGGTTGTGGGTTCAAGTCCCACTCCAGGGACAGGAGCCCATAAAGCCAGGCTGACACTCCAGTGCAGTGCTGAGGGAGTGCTGCACTGTTGGAGGTGCCCTCTCTCAGATGAGACGTTAAACCAAGGCCCTATCTGCTCTCTCAGGTGGATGTAAAAGATCCCATGGCACTATTCAAAGAAGAGCAGGGGAGTTATTCCCGGTGTCCTGGTCAATATTTATCCCTCAACCAACATAACAAAAACAGATGATCTGGCCATTATCACATTGCTGTTTGTGGGACCTTGCTGTGCGCAAATTGGCTGCTGCATTTCCTACATTACAACAGCAATTCCACTTCAAAAGTACTTCATTGACTGTAAAGTGCTTTGAGACGTCTGGTGGTCATGAAAGACAGTATATAAATGCAAGTCTTAATGATTCAGAAAACATTTATTCTCTCGATGAAGGTAACCCATTTGCAGCTTGATATTGTAGTTAAAAAAATTTTGAACAATTTTAAGCAACATATACATATAAACCACAGTATGATAATATTGATGATTATAAATGTTTTACATGTTAATGTTTTTCATACAATACTAATAGTATTATTCGTGCATGTATAACCACAACTAGATGCTGGCACTTACTGCGTGTAAATAACATCCCTCTTAGACTAAGCGAGGATAAAAACAATGGATACAAACCAAAGTACACTTTCTAATCTAGAATAAAGTGCACGAGCTAACATCGAAGCTGCAGTCTTAATGAAAATGTGTATAGCAAGCTTTTCTTAGGGTAGGGATGAAGGGAGCAGTGTACCATTTGCCATAATATCATATACAAGTGCCATGATTATAATTTTGATGTGCTTTATATCATAATGTTGTGTGTTTGGTATTTTTCTTTACAAGCACTTTTTCATAAAGATGGTGGTCCTCTTAATTGTTATGCTGTGCTTATTACATGACATATTTTGTTAATTTAACATAAATAACTATCACCATCATATTGCAGGTGGAACTGGTATTTGAGAAGAGGAATTCAAATCATCTTCAGATAGAGCTGTTAAATGAAAAGGTTGGCAGATAATATAAAAAGACTTTATATTAAGCCCTTCTACTCTCCCTTTTCACCTCCCTACTTCACTTCTACCCTTAGCTGTATGGCCGATGTGGCATGAAATCACCAAAAGGGTGCCACGTGCCATTCCTCCACATGCTACAATGTAACTCACCAAACATACTACTGTATGAACACAATAGTCTTTTCATGCTACATCTGTTGCCTAGAAAAGGTTATGTTTCAAAGTGCTGTATAGATTTACTAGATCTGTCTGAAGATGATTTGAATTCCTCTTCTCAAATATCTTCTAGCTGCAATACCAAGAGGATCAGGTGATAAAACCAGTAGCTGAAATAAACTAAAAACGAAACAGTTTGTTCCTTGGGCACTCTGTGAATTACTGAGATATATGGCCAAGTAAAAAGATTCTGTCTGGGACATAAAGAGCTAGGGCTCACCTTGTCTGAAACATAGAAGCTAAATATATCTAGAAGAAAGCAGAGTTCTTTTGCTATCCTGGCCAAAATTTCTTGCTCAACCATTACCAGCAAAATCAGATTAACTGATCATTCTTTGAGTTGCTCTTTGTGGGATTAGCCATGTGCAAAATGGCTATTGTGTTTGTCTACATAACAAACACTGTAGTTCATTGTCTGCAAAGTTTTTCAATAGATTCCTAAAAAATGTGATAAGGTGCTTATATAAATTATGTTTCATTTTTTTCCATAGTTCACAATTAAGCATGAATTTCCTAAATTACATTGCTATCTGGTAATTGTTATTTTATCCAAAAATGTTTGGATCTGCTGTTTTTAATTTAATAAGCAGCAAAAAAAGCCAAAGTAAATGTGTCTTCCTAAGAATATAGTTTTTATTTGTTTTCTAATCAAATAATTTTATATTGACCGCCTAATCCAGTTGGTCCTGCGTCTCCTCACCCTGTCTGTAGGTTAGCTGCAGTGATGGGTATGATGATATTGGCCCATAAAAGCTGTTAAATAATGGTGAGGCTGACAGCGCCAGCCGTTATTTATGTACAAATTCTACAACAACTTCAGATGAGAGGCAGATGTGTGGTTAAATGTGGAAATCAAAAAGTTGCTGTTGCTTTGCGAAAATGGCATCTCGCTGTCTGCCTCGCTACTGAAATGCATTGAACAGTGTGAAGTTGCTGTATTTGCATGGTAGATACGAACTAAAATCGCTACAGAATGATAAGTCTTGTCCATTTCAGTCTAAGTACCCTTTTAATGGCGGGATAAGTGTTAATTACTGATCTTCTTCTTCTTCTTAGGCAGTCCCTCGGAACCGAGGATGACTTGCTTCCACATTAAAAATGAGTTCACAGGTAACTGATGAGTCCAATGCGGGACCTACAGTCTCTGTCACAAGTGGGGCAGACGGTGGTTGAAGGGGCGGGTGAGTGGGGTACTTGGATTGACGTGCGCTCCTTGCGCTGCCTGTGCTTGGCTTCCGCTTGCTCCCGGCGAAGAGACTCGAGGAGTTCGGCGCCTTCCCGGATGCTTCTCCTCCACTTTGTGCGGTCTTGGGCCAGGGATTCCCAGGTGTCGGTGGGGATGTTACACTTTTTCAAGGAGGCTTTGAGGGTTTGAAGTCCAGGACCTCAAACCCGGCACTAAGCTCATGGTCTACAGAGCAGCAGTGATACCTACCCTGCTGTATGCCTCAGAGACATGGGCCATGTACAGCAGGCACCTCAAAGCACTGGAGAAGTACCACCAACGCTGCCTCCGCAAGATCTTGCAAATCCATTGGCAGGATAGGCGCACCAACGTCAGTGTTCTTGCTCAGGCCAACATCCCCAGCATCGAAGCTTTGACCACGCTCGATCAGCTCCGATGGACGGGTCACATTGTCCGCATGCCCGATACGAGACTCCCAAAACAAGCGCTCTACTCGGAGCTCCGGCACGGCAAGAGAGCCCCAGGTGGGCAGAGGAAATGCTTCAAGGACACCCTCAAAGCCTCCTTGAAAAAGTGTAATTACTGATAATCAATCTCTGTGACACTGAAAATTAACTATTAAAAGTGTGGAGTCTCATTCCTTCAGGTTTTAATTGTTGTTGGAGATTTTTTTTAAAGTAAAATTTTAAATTAATTTCATTTTTTACTTTTCCTTTCTGTCTCTTTTTACACCCTCTCTCTTAATCCAATCTTTCTTTCCATCTCTTTATTTCTCTTTCTGTATCTGATTTGATATTGAATTCACCCACTCTAACTTATACTTCCTTCTCAGTCCTTGTGCCATTAATTTCACAATTCTCCAATCTGATTGGTTAAGGAGATAAACAGTTGCTTTGCCTGTTCGCTCAGGTCCCAGATGCCCAATTTCCCTTGCTGCTCCATTATTAGCTCGCACTTTCAGCAAATTGGCATGCAAAAATTTTTAAATCCTAAACATGCCAGGGCAATTCTAACCAATGGCAGACGCCATTACCTGCCTTGCCACAGCTAGCATTTAAATAAATATTCCATAATTCTCAACAAATATACATTCCATTGAGAAACAAAAACTCCACGGGAAAAGTGATCCATCTGTGGCTAACTAAAGAAGTTAAGGATAGCATTAGATTGAAAGAAGAAGCTTATAATGTTGTGAAGAACAGTAGTAAGCCTGAGGATTAGGAGAGTTTCAGAAACCAGCAAAGGATGATCAAAAAATTGATAAAAAGGGAAAAAAATAGAATATGAGAGAAAATGAGCTCCCCTGCTGTCCTGGGGCTTCGGTTTAATGTCATGTTTGAAGAATTTCACCCCCAACAGTGCAGCACTCCCTTGGTACTGCGCTGAAGTACCATCCTAAAATATATGCTCAAGTCTCTGGAGTGGGGCTTGTACCCATGACCTTTTGACTCAGAGCAAGAGTGCTACCATTGAGCCAAGGCTGACACTTAATGACACAGTATGTAGGTATGAACAGTGGCTCTAATGCACTTCTTCATATTGTGACAGCCCAACACACATTGGATTAAATGGATTTGTTTGGTTTTTGGGCTGGAATATATAAAGAATTATTTCATTGCTAGACCTCCACTTTTTTTTAGTTGGGATTCTAGATCTAGTGACTTTATATTGTGACTTTTTTGGGGCTGCTTTTAGATTCATATGAGTAGAAATGAAGTGCATAAATGGCTTGCATATCAAGGAAATATAATTATCTGTCAGATTCAATATATACTGACTTATAAGTCAGAAACTAACCAGCCTTCCATAAAAAATAAAACAAAGTCAGATACTTAAACCTGGCCACTAGGAGAACCCTCTAAAATTGAGATATATTTTATGTGATTTTGTGTATGTGTTGGGTTCACTCTTTTGGTGAAATGAACACAATTAAAATACATGTGTATTTGCTTGTTTGTTGAATAATGGTAATTTACTTAATATTTTTAATAACAGGTAAGTTGCTCAAAGCATACTACTTCCTCCACCATATCACTGGTCTCAATGGAGGAATACATGAAAGAGGCTGAACTCTTACATAGAACAGATGGGACAGCATTAGCTGTGTTACGGAAAACTGCACACGTTCAGAGGTGCAGGAGTGTGGAAGAACTGAAGGAGGAACTAGAGAGGATAAAGAGGAGAGTTAGCCTTGTAAGTATTGGATACTCCTTACTAATAAATTCTCCAGTGTTCTATTTATTTAGCAATCATATTCTTTGGCACAATGATAATAGTATACAAAGAAGACATTCTCCTTTTTTTTCTGTAAATGTACTCCATAGTAATCGACCATATCATCCTCCTCCAATGCCTGACTCAGAAGGGCTTCCCTCCTTCAGTTCTACAATTACTTATCCAATCGTAGCCGAAGCATCTCCAAGAATGGCTTCTGTTCCCACCACCACACCGTTACCTCTGCAATCCCCCAAGGATCTATCCTTGGCCCTCTCCTCTTCCTCATTTACATGCAGCCCCTTGATGACATTATCTGCAGACACAAGGTCAGCTTCACAAGTACACTGACTGGTGGTACAGTGTGCTGTTAAGAAAGGGACGGTCTACACCTGTGCAAAGATGGAACTGATGTTCTCGGGGTAATTTTTGATAAAGCAGTTCGGGAGCATTTAAACTAGTATGGCAGGGGGCTAGAAACCTATGTAGTGAAATAGAGGAAAGTGAAAGGCAGACAGAAATAAATGGTAAAAGGGTGAGGAACAAAAAACAAAGGGCCAAACTAATTCATAAAAAATGTGAGCATAAAAAAAGCTTGAGGGTTTTATACCTTAATGCGAGAAGCATCAGGAACAAGGTAGATGAATTAGCTGTGGAAATAGAGGTTAATAATTATGATCTAATTGGGATTACGGAAACATGGTTGCAGGGTGAGCAGGGCTGGGAGCTTAACATACAGGGGTATTCAGTATTTAGGAAGGATCGTCAAAAAAGAAAGGGAGGAGGGGTAGCATTGCTGGTAAAAGAGGGGATAAATGCAATTGAAAGGAAGGATATTAACTCAGTTAATACAGAATCTATATGGGTGGAGCTAAGAAATAGCGAGGGGCGAAAAACATTAATAGGAGTGGTATATAGGCCTCCAAATAGTAAAATAGAGGTTGGGGAGGGCATCACGAGGGAAATTAGAGAAGCGTGCAATAAGAGCACAGCTGTCATCATAGGTGACTTTAACTTACATATAGATTGGACTAGCCTAATCAGTAAAAATAATGAGGAGGAGGAATTCCTTGAGTGTTTAAGGGATGGTTATCTGGATCAATATGTCGAGGAACCAACTCGGGAACAGGCTATATTGGACTGGGTACTGTGCAATGAGAAGGGACTAATTAGTAATCTTGTTGTACGGGGACCCTTGGGTCAGAGCGATCATAACATGATCGATTTCTCACTCGAAATGGAGAGCGAAGAAATTGACTCAGAGACTAAGGTCCTGAATTTAAACAAGAGGAATTATGATGCCATTAGACGGGAACTGAGTAGGTCTGATTGGACAACGTTCCTGGGAGGACTGGAGGTAGATAAACAATGGCAAGCATTTAAAGATAGAATGACAAAATTGCAAAAATTGTTTATACCAATCTGGCATAAAAGGAAATCTAAAAAGGTGACTCAACCGTGGATAACAGGGGAAATTAGAGACAGCATAAAATCCAAAGATAGGGCGTATAAAATAGCCAAAAAAAAGCGCCAGAGCGGAAGATTGGGAACAGTTTAAGATAGAGCAGAGAAGGACAAAGGGCTTAATCAAGAGGGGCAAAATAGCTTACGAAAGCAAGCTGGCGGAAAATATAAAAACTAACTCCAAAAGCTTTTATAAGTACATCAAGAGGAAAAGACTGGTGAAAACCAAAGTTGGTCCATTGCAGTCAGATACGGGGGAATATATAACGGGAAATAAGGAAATGGCAGACCAACTAAATGCATACTTTGGGTCAGTCTTTACGAAGGAAGACACAAAAAACCTCCCTGGGATATCGGGAAAAATAGGGACATTGGCAAAGGAGGAACTGACGCAAATCAATATCTCTAAGGATATGGTGTTAAGGAAGCTAAAGGGATTGAAGGCGGACAAATCCCCAGGGCCTGATAACATGCATCCTAGGGTACTGAAGGAGGTGGCCCTAGAGATAGCGGATGCACTAAGTATGATTTTTCAGAATTCATTAGACTCGGGAACAGTGCCCATGGATTGGAGGGTAGCTAACGTTACCCCACTATTCAAAAAGGGGGGTAGGGAAAAAGCAGGTAATTACAGACCTGTAAGCCTTACATCAGTTGTGGGCAAAATGCTGGAGTCCATCATTAAGGATGAAATAGCGGAGCACTTAGCAAATGGGGACAGGATAGGACAGAGTCAACATGGATTTACAAAGGGTAAATCGTGCTTGACTAATCTATTGGAATTTTTTGAGGGAGTAACTGGTAAAATAGATGGGGGAGAGCCAGTAGATGTGGTGTACCTGGACTTCCAAAAGGCCTTCGACAAGGTCCCACATAAAAGATTAGCATGGAAAATTGAAGCTCATGGGATAAAGGGGAAAGTATTGACGTGGATAGAGAACTGGCTGTCAGATAGAAAACAGAGAGTTGGAATAAACGGCTCATTTTCTGAATGGCAGGCAGTAACAAGTGGGGTACCGCAGGGATCTGTCCTGGGTCCCCAGCTGTTCACAATTTACATTAATGACCTGGATCAGGGAGTCGGATGCAGCATTTCCAAATTTGCAGACGACACTAAACTAGGAGGGGGGGTGGGCTCAGAGGAGGAGACCAGGAAGCTCCAGAGCGATTTGGACAGACTGGGTGATTGGGCGGATAAATGGCAGATGCACTATAATGTGGACAAGTGCGAAGTTATCCACCTTGGGTGCAGGAACGGGAGGACAAATTATTATTTAAATGGCAATAAATTGGGAGAGGGGGAAGTACAGAGAGACCTGGGTGTTCTTGTACACCAGTCACTGAAGGCGAGCATGCAGGTGCAACAGGCGGTCAAGAAGGCAAACGGTATGCTGGCCTTCATAGCAAAAGGGTTGGAATACAGGAACAGGGATACCTTGCTGCAGCTGTACAGGGCACTGGTGAGACCACACCTCGAGTACTGTGTGCAGTTTTGGTCGCCTCATCTGAGGAAAGATGTTCTTGCCATGGAGGGGGTGCAGCTGCGATTCACCAGGCTGATACCAGGAATGGCGGGATTGACCTATGAGGAGAGACTATGTAGTTTAGGGATGTACACACTGGAGTTTAGAAGATTGAGAGGGGACCTCATAGAAGTGTATAAAATTCTGACAGGTCTAGACAGGCTAGATGCAGAAGGAATGTTTCCCTTGGCGGGTGAGAACAGAACTAGAGGACATAATTTAAGGATAAGGGCTAAACCATTTAGGACAGAAATGAGGGGGAATTTCTTCACTCAGAGGGTGGTGAACCTGTGGAACTCATTGCCACAGAGGGCAGTGTACGCCAGCTCATTAAATATATTTAAGAGGGAATTAGATATATTTCTACAGGCAAAAGGGGTTAAGGGTTACGGAGAGAAGGCGGGGACGGGATACTGAATTGGAGGATCAGCCATGATCTCATTAAATGGCGGAGCAGGCTCGAAGGGCCGGATGGCCTACTCCTGCTCCTATCTTCTATGTATCTATGTATCTATGTATATGAGTGTGTTTGGAATGAGCAGGAGAGATGTTTTAGTGTGGCTTTGTGATTGTATGTTGAGGGATGCGATGGTGGGGAGGTAATAGTTGAAAGTGGTGGAGGAGGGAGTGAGAGGAGTGTTGTGAGGTGCTGGAGAGAGATGAAGAGGTGCAGTCATACTTGCTACTCTTATGAGGTCATTAAACCTCTTTCTACATTGGTCCTGGAGTGATGCTGTTGCACTGACCCTCTCAGCCACGTCTGTCCAGGCCTACTGAATAGTGGCTTTGGGATGCCCTTCGATCCATTTCTGCAGTTGTTCCCTGGAAAATGCAAGCAGGGGATGCAACCTTGCTTTAAGAGGTGCAGCTCCACTTAAAATACGGTCCAGGAACGTGCCAAAACTTGCGTGGGTTATATGGATGGGCTGCCTGATTCTGCGGTGGTTGAGAGCACAGCCCACCCTTCAAATACTAATGGGGAGAGTTAAAATGGCCTGTGTCTCACGCTGACAACATCATGGGAGCACATCCTGTGAATGAATTTTTTAAAAATCGCTCTCTCCTCAAAGAACCCACCCTTACCCTCCATCCTTGCAAACATTCGCCCCATCTCCAACCACCCTTTCCTCTCCAAAGTCCTTGAACATGCTGTTGCCTTCCAAATCTATGCCCATCTTTCCCGCAATCTCCATGTTGGAATAGCTTCCATCAGGTTTCCGACCCTGCCACAGTACTCAAACGGCTCTTATCAAAGTCACAAATGACATCCTATGTGACTGTGATAAAAATAAACTAACCTTCCTTGTCCTTCTCGACCTGTCTGCAGCCTTTGATACGGTTGACCACACCATCCTCCTCCAATGCCTTTCCACCATCGTCCAGCTGGGTGGGACTGCACTCGCCTGGTTCCATTTCTATCTATCCAGTCGTAGCCAGAGAATCACCTGCAATGGCTTCTCTTCCCGCTCCCGCACCATTACCTCTGGTGTCTCCCAAGGATTTATCCTTGGCCCCCTTCTATTTCGCATCCACATGCTGCCCTTCGGCGACATCATCCAAAAACACAGCGTCAATTTCCACATGTACGCTGATGTCATCCAGCTCTACATCACCACCACCTCTCTCAACCCCTCCACTGTCTCTAAATTGTCAGACTGCATGTCCGATATCCAGTTCTGGATGAGCAGAAATTTCCTAAATATTGGAAAGACTGAAGCCACAAGCTGTGTTCCCGAGCCACTGACTCCATCCCTCTCCCTGGCATCTGTCTGAGGCTGAACCAGACTGTTGGCCACCTTGGTGCCATATTTGACACCGAGATGAGCTTCCAACCACATATGGGCGCCATCATTAAGACCACCTATTTTCACCTCTTTAATATCGCCCGACTCTGCCCCTTCCTCAGCTCATCTTCTGCTGATACCCTCATCCATACTTTTGTTACTTCTAGAGAGACTTGACTATTCCAATGCACTCCTGGCCGGCCTTCCACATTCTACCCTCTGTAAACTTGAGGTCACCCAAAACTCTGCTGCCCATGTCCTAACTCGCGCCAAGTCCCGTTCACCCATCACCAATGTTCCTTTTAAGATGCGTGGCCGCACAACGCTCTGGAGGTCCTGCGCAGCCAGCTCACTGGCTTTTAAATGGAAAAAACCACGCATGTGCTGAATTTTGAATGAGCCGTGCAACCCATTAAAGGGGCCGAGTGGCCCAAAGAAAAATTAGAGGGAACATTGCCCATCACCCCTGTGCTCGTTGACCTACATTGGCTCTTTCAATTCTTTCAAATCCCTCCATGGCATCGCCCCTCCCCATCTCTGAAACCTCCTCCAGCCCTACAACCCTCAGATATCTGTGCTCCTCCAATTATGGCCTCTTGAGCATCCCTGATTTTAATTGCTCCACCATTGGTTGCCTTGCCTTCAGCTTACAAGGCCCTAAGATCTAGAATTCCCTCCCTAAACCTGTCTGCCTCTCTACCTCTCTTTCCTCCATGAAGACGCTCCTTAAAACCTACCTCTTTGACGAAGCTTTTGATCATCAGCTCTAATATCTCCTTATGTGGCTTTGTGTCAAATTCTGTTTGATAACGCTCCTGTGAAGCCACTTGGGATGTTTTACTATGTTAAAGTCGCTATATAAATACAAGTTGTTTTTTTTAATTTGTTCATTGGATGTGGGTGTCGCTGGCAAGGCCAGCATTTATTGCCCATCCCTAATTGCCCTTGAGAAGGTGTTGGTGAGCCACCTTCTTGAACCGCTGCAGTCCTGGCACTTGTGTGGCGTGAATGTTACTTGCCACTTATCAGCCCAAGCCTGAATGCCGTCCAGGTCTTGCTGCATGCAGGCATGGTATGCTTCATTATCTGAGGAGATGCGAATGGCACTGAACACTGCACCTGGATTTTGTGCCTGGAAAAAGCTACTGATCAGGTAATGTTATTTTACTTATTTTCTGCCCACCTATGGTGTAGTGAAAGTACTCCCATAGTACTGTTAGGGAGGGAGTTCCAAGATTTTGACCCAGCGATGATGAAGGAACGGCGATATACTTCCAAGTCAGGATGGTGTGTGACTTGGAGGGGTACTTGCAGGTGATGGTGTTCCCATGTGCCTGCTGCCCTTGTCCTTCTAGGTGGTAGAGGTCGTGGGTTTGGGAGGTGCTGCCGAAGAAGCCTTGGCGAGTTGCTGCAGTGCATCTTGTAGATGGTACACACTGCAGCCACGGTACGCCGGTGGTGGAGGGAGTGAAAGTTTAAGTGGTGGATGGGATGCCAATCAAGCGGGCTGCTTTGTCCTGAATGGTATTTGAGTGTTGCTGGAGCTGCACTCATCCAGTCAAGTGGAGAGTATTCCATCACACTCCTGACTTGTGTCTTGTAGATGGTGGAAAGGCTTTGGGGCGTGAGGAGGTGAGACACTCGCCACAGAATACCTAGCTTCTGACCTGCTCTTGTAGCCCCAGTATTTATGTGGCTGGTCCAGTTAAATTTCTGGCCAATGGTGACCCCCAGGATGTTGATGGTGAGGGATTTGGTGATGGAAGTGCCAGTAAATATCAAGGGCAGTGGCTAGACTCTCGCTTGTTGGCGATAGTCATTGCCTGGCACTTGTGTGGCGCGAATGTTGCCTGTCACTTATCAGCCCAAGCCTGAATGTCGTCCAGGTCTTGCTGCAAGTGGGCATGGACTTCTTCATTATCTGAGGAGTTGCGTATGGTATTGAAAGCTGCACCTGGATTTTTATCTGGAAGAAGCCACTGATCAGTTAATGTTATTTTCTGCCCATCTATGGTTTAAAAGATTTTTTGCCAAATGTTTAGGTTAATTACAGTATTAGTCTTTACTGTCTCCGACCATCAATACTATTCGTGCAATGGTTTAGAATTGTATTAACACTGCATTATTATACCTGCTATTGCATATAGCGGACAAATCGTGTTCGCCGAATGCGGCCAATATAAGTCCTGAGGACTGTAATAAAAAAAAAACTATCCTTGGTAATTTAATTTTGTTTCTGTGAATATGTTACATTGTAGTAAGGCTGCAGTTATACCAGTGTCTGTCGCGTGCAAAGCTTAATCAGCAGTCTGGAGTTATTATTGCCAATTGTAGGTCCCACTGAAGTCAGCCGCAAAGTTGATCTGTGCATGTGTGCTAGGATGCATGTGCAGAGTTTTGCTAATTTTCACTGTTGAGATTGGGATTGTCCAGTCCCTTGATTAAGTTAATAATGGGCTCGTTTAAAATGTGACTTCTCATTGGGCTGTAGTTATACTTCATCTGGTGCATTTCAAACTGTTATGAAACTTCCTCCTAGATGATATTCCAGCTTAGTGCATTTGGGTCCGATTAGAACCTACTTCCTATGTTATATTGCCACTTTTGATGGGCACCTGAAATCACTTTGCATTCTTGCAAATGTGGCCCTATAAAAGCACCCTTAGAAACAGTCAATGAGTAAATTAGTTAGTCATTGTCTTGCAATGTATTGATGATTAACTAAAATCCTTTACTTATTACTGGTAGGTCATGAGTGATTACGAAAGAGACAGCAAACCAGTACTTTGTAGGGCAAATATGGAGTTCATGGATGATCTGGTGAGTTTAAATTTAGAAAGCACATCTTCATGTATTATTTTTACATAAAACAATAATATCTCATCAGATGAACTGTGCTATTCTCCCCTTTTTAGATTATCTTCAGTGAATTAGTGATTGAAGCAGAGACCATACCAACATTTTTGAATAGGTGGTTGAAGGAAAGGGGAATAAAGGGATATAGGAACAGGGCACCCACATGGGATTAGGATAAATACCAATATGGACCAGTTGAGCCAAATGGCCTGTTGCCATTTTGTAATTTCTGTATAATTCTGTGTATTATCCAACTTTCTCTTCACTGGCCACCTACCCGCACCAACATTCATGCTTCCATCGATCCTCTCCACAACTCTCGTGCTTTCATTTTCAACACCTGCCCCTCACCAGGTCTCAGACAGTCTACCAGCTCTAATGTTTTCCCTAGTAAATAGATTCAACTCAACACTTCCATGGGCGGCAGACTAGAGAGGATGTGATGTATAATAGAGCTGTCCACCTCAAGATCTGGCTAATCAGCTCCAACATTACCGCCACCTTCTCTCTCTGCTACCAAATCTTTTGTGTATCTCCAGAGTCATCCTGGAGAACATGTAAAACCCCAAACTACTCTTCTCCAACTCAAGACGCCTCTTCCTGCCTTTCTTCTGTGCACTTTCTACCATAATTTCTGATAATAAATGGGAGAAACTTATGATGGCCATTGTTTCCAAAATCAGATATTTGCTTTCACTCCTCTCAACTCGGCACCTACATCCCGACATTCTGCAGCATCTCACCTCCAGCCCTCTTTAAACTCTCCTTTACATGAAGCCCCTGCTTTCTCCCTTGACCCTATTCCTGATCTAACTTCTGACTGCCTAAATTCTCTTTCTTGGCTGCATACTTGTCAACTTCACCATTCTCTCCTTATTCCTCAGCACTGTCTCTGCCCTGTAAAAAAAAATAAAAATGCTGCTATCACCACCTCTCTTTATGAGGCCCATTCGCAAGCCTCGATTCTTCACTGCATTGTCTTAAATTTACTCTCTTCTCGTCAAGACCCTAGAGTGAATTATGGGCACTCAACTATGCATTTTTGTCTTCACCACTCCTTGTTTGAGTCCTTCCAATCTGGTTTCCAACCTTCCTGCAGCATCAAGATTGTCTTGTTTAAAGTCACAAAGTAAATCTTTGCAGCTCCTCCTGAACCTCTAACCTCTATGCCTCTTTCAACATT
The DNA here is from genome assembly GCA_030390025.1 of Squalus acanthias. Lineage (NCBI taxonomy): Eukaryota > Metazoa > Chordata > Chondrichthyes > Squaliformes > Squalidae > Squalus > Squalus acanthias. The sequence goes on from CM059425.1 coordinate 183,913,558, forward strand.
GTCGACCATCTTTTACTGCCTGCTCATTTCCAAAGCCCGGTTCTCTCTCTCGTGATCCCACTCCAATCTATTCCATTGCACTCACTACATCTCCTCATCTGGGTTCTTTCCCAATCACTGACTCAAGGTTAACTCCAAGTGCCTAAACTTTTCCTAATAATTTTTATCCGGAATCTTATCAAATGCCTTCTGGAAGTCCATACAGACAACATTCACCATGCTTGTGACCTCCTCAAAAAATTCAATTAGATTAGTCAGACATGATGTACCCTTCACAAATTCATGCTGATTCTCTCTGATAAGCTCATACTTGTCCAAGTGCTCATTCATTCTGTCTCTGATGATAGATTCCTCCCCACAATTGATGTTAAACTGACAGGCCATTGTTTACCTTTGTTTCTCTATCCCTCCCTTCTTAAATAATGAGATTTACAATTTTCTACGCAACTCTATGGTGACCCATCTTTTTAAGCCTTTCTGAGTAACAAAGTTTTTAAAAAAAAGAAAGACTTGCATTTATATAGCGCCTTTCATGACCACCGGATGTCTCAAAGCACTTTACAGCCAATGAAGTACTTTTGAAGTGGAGTCACTGTTGTAATGTGGGAAACGTGGCAGCCAATTTGTGCACAGCAAGCTCCCACAAACAGCAATGTGATAATGACCAGATAATCTGTTTTAGTGATGTTGGTTGAGGGATAAATATTGGCTAGGACACTGGGGATAATTCCCCTGCTCTTCTTCGAAATAGTACCATGGGATCTTTTACATCTACCTGAGAGAGCAGACGGGGCCTCGTTTAATGTCTCATCCGAAAGACGGCACCTCTGACAGTGCAGCACTCCCTCAGTACTGCACTGGAGTGTCAGCCTAGCTTTATGTGCTCAAGTCCCTGGAGTGGGACTTGAACCCACAACCTTCTGACTCAGAGGCGAGTGTGCTACCAACTGAGCCACAGCTGAGACTTTAAGCTGGGAATCATTCTTGTGTCCGTCCTCTGAACCTTTTCCATAGCCTCTATATCACCCACCATATGAGGGCAGATGCTGTGTTGCTGGAGGCTCCTGTTCACAAAGGAGACTGTGTTTATCTGCCCCCACTGACCTCAATGTGAAAGGTAAATGTCTGACTAACTATTATGTTGGTACTGCATAAAAGAAGGCATGAACAGGAGACAGCAGATCAGTATGAAGAAAAAGACAGTCCAAGATTGTTACCGAACATTATTTTAACAGAAGGCTCAGTTGAATTCTTCACTCATTGCAGACCTGTCTACACTCAGCAGATTTAGCAGAGGGGTCAAAAACCAGGGGGCACAGTTTTAAAGTAATTGGTGCAAGGTTTAGAGGGGATTTGAGGGAAAATTTCTTCACCCAGAGGGTTGTGGGGGTCTGGAACTCACTGCCTGAAAGGGTGGTAGAGGCAGGAACCCTAACCACATTTAAAAAGTACTTGGATGTGCACTTGGGATGCTCTGACCTGCAGGGCTACGGACCAAGAGCTGGGAAGTGGGATTAGGCTGGATAGCTCTTGGTTGGCCGGCATGGACACGATGGTCTGAAATGGCCTCCTTCCGTGCTGTAACTTTCTATGATTCTATGTCGGTCTCACTGGGTTGATAAGGGGCACATCTGGCAGGATTCTCATGGTAGCGCTGGAATGCCTCCAGGTATATCCACAAACTGCTGATGAATCTTAAGTAGAATGGGTAGAAGAAATACTTCCTTCCACCCATTCTCTGATTGGTATTTGCTTTTTAAAAAGGGTGAGACCCCAGTGGATCCAGACTCTGCCCCATCTTCCAATCCCCCTCACCCCTGCTGGCATTACTCTGCAATAAGAACATAAGAAGTAAGAGCAGGAGTAGGCCATACAGCCCCTTGAGCCTGCTCCACCATTCAATAGGATCATGGCTGATCATCGACCTCAACTCCACTTTCCCGCCCGATCTCCATATAATTGATTCCCCTAGAGTCCAAAAATCTATCTATCTCAGCCTCAAATATACTCAAAGACTCAGCATTCACAGCCCTCTGGGGCAGAGAATTCCAAAGATTCAAAACCCTCTGAGTGAAGAAATTCCTCTTCATCTCAGTCTTAAATGGCCTACCCCTTATCCTGAGACTATGCCCCCTAGTTCTAGACACTCCAGCCAGGGGAAACAACCTCTCAGCATCTACCCTGTCAATCCCCTTCAGAATCTTGTATGTTTCAATCAGATCACCTCTCATTCTTCTAAACTCCAGAGAGTATAGGCCAATTCTACACAATCTCTCATCATAGGACAGCCCTCTCATCCCAGGAATCAATCTAGTGAACCTCCAAGGCAAGTATATCCTTCCTTAGATAAGGAGACCAAAACTGTGCACAGTACTCCAGGTGTGGTCTCACCAATGCCCTGTACAATTGTAGCAAGACTTCCTTACTCTTATACTCCAACCCCCTTGCAATAAAGGCCAACATGTTATTTGCCTTCCTTATTGCTTGCTGTACCTGCATGCTAGCTTTCTGTGTTTCTTGCACGAGGACACCCAAATCTCTCTGAACACCAACATTTGAAAGTTTCTCACCATTTCAAAAATATTCTGTTTTTCTATTCTTCCTACCAAAGTGAATAATCTCACATTTCCCTACATTATACTCCATCTGCCACCTTACTGCCCACTCACTTAGTCTATCTATATCCCTTTGTAGACTCTTTGTGTTCTCCTCACAGCTTACTGTCCCACCTAGCTTTGTATCGTCAGCAAACTTGGATACATTACACTCGATCCCTTCATCTAGGTCATTAATATAGATTGTAAATAGCTGAGGCCCCAACACTGATCCTTGTGGCACTCCACAAGTTACAGCCTGCCAACCTGAAAAAGATCCGTTTATCCCCACTCTCTGTTTTCTGTCCGTTAACCAATCCTCTATCCATGCTACTATATTACCCCCAACCCCATGAGCCCTAATCTTGAGTAATAACCTTTTATGTGGCCTTTTAATAACCTTTTACCTTATCGAATGCCTTCTGGAAATCCAAATATACTACATCCACTGATTGCCCTTTATCTACCCTGCTAGTTACGTCCTAAAAAAACTCTAATAAATTTGGCAAACACGATTTCCCTTTCATAAAACCATGTTGACTCTGCCTAATCATGTTATGATTTTCTAAGTGGCTTGATACCACTTCCTTAACAATGGATTCCAGCATTTTCCCGACAACTGATGTCAGGCTAACTGGCCTGTAGTTCCCTGTTTTTTCTCTCCCTCCTTTCTTGAATAGCGGTGTTACATTTGCAACCTTCCAATCCGCTGGGACCATTCCAGAATCTAGGGAATTTTGAAAGATCAAAACCAATGCATCCACTATCTCGTCAGCCACCTCTTTTAGAACCCTAGGATGTAGGCCATCAGGTCCAGGAGATTTGTTGGCTTTTAGTTGCATTAGTTTCTCGAGTACTTTTTCTCTACTTATATTAATTACATTAAGTTCCTCACCCTCATTAGACACTTGGTTCCCCACCATTTTTGGTATGCTTTTTGTGTCTTCTACTGTGAAGGCAAATACAAAATATTTGTTTAACGTTTCTGCCATTTCCTTATTCCCCATAATAATTTCTCCTGTCTCAGCCTCTAAGGGATGTTTACTTTTGCTACTCTTTTCCTTTTTACATACTTGTAGAAACTCTTAGGGCTCGATTTTAACAGCCCTGAGGAGGAGGGTTTGGAGGTGAGTCAGCTGCTAAAACCGGGAAAAAATGGCTTCAGACACCCAACCCGCCTCCATCCTGCCCCCACGTGATTTTCGTGAGTGTCTGTTCAGCTGCTCCCAAACTGACCTGACTCCAACCAGTGGGACAGGTAGTTAAGGCAGTTAAGAGCCTGTTAACTGCCTTGATAATCCTATTTTGACAGAGGTTTCCCATTTTCGTGCCTCTGGCTCCTGTTTCCCGTCTTGTCAGAAACAGTCCTGCTGCAAGGAGACGAGTTGGTGGAGGACATGAATTGTAGTCATTATTGGTGCAGAACTTTAAAAGCGCTCCTGTAACATGGCTGGCATTCAAATGCAACAACTTTGTTGTTGGAGGGTTGGGATAAGATTTTGCAAATCTACTGACATTGTGACTAGTCAAGCTGACACACATCAGCTGTTTGAACTGATTCGGAATAATTTCAGGCCACTTTGAGTGTGCACTTGAAAGCTTCTTGCCTCAACTGAAATCTATAACAACGGGATGGGAACCATTTACATCCTCTCATCCTGGTCGTCAGATTCGGAGGAAGAGCAGCGCGGCTTAGTGCTGCCGGATGAACAAGTGGCTCAGCACACAGCCTCCTTGGAGGACGAGGATGAGGAAGAGGATGAGGAAGAGGATGAGGAGGAGGACGAGGAGGAGGATGGGGAGTGACACCTTGTGGGGCCGGATGTGGCCAATCCAGCAGCAGGCGACCACATTGCTGGCCGTCAGGCAAGGGATGCACTCATCCATGCCAGATTTGCGTAAGCTTACGCTTCAAGCACAGGTGGCTGGTACATGGAGATGAATATAAGTCTGACATTCTCAAAACCCCAGGCATCATCTGTCCAATAAACGGTGGTTTGCGCTCAGTGTCACCACCAACATTCTACATGGAAATCACCCTGAGCCCTCACTCTTGAACTTCCATTTCCCAGAACACAGAGACCACACTTTAGGTGATCTCAGCAGATCATTAAACCTTTTTCCACACTGAACCCATGTGTGTCTGCACACAGACCTCGAGCTCACCTCCTCAGCAATTTGCAGCCAAGTTGCCTTGGTTTGCTGAGGAGGCCTCCTCCTTCCGTTTCCAGGGAAGAGGAGCTCCTGACGTCCTCTAACTCCCTCAACAAGTGGTCATGATGCGGAGATGCCGGCGTTGGACTGGGGTGGACAAAAATGAGAAGTCGCACAACACCAGGTTATAGTCCAACAGATTTATTTAAAATTACAAGCTTTCGGAGCTGTCGCCCCTCACTGTACACTCACTGTACCTTTACCTGACGAAGGGGCGACAGCTCCGAAAGCTTGTAATTTTAAATAAATCTGTTGGACTATAACCTGGTGTTGTGCGACTTCTCATTTTTGTCCCTCAACAAGAACATGGAGAGAGCCCTCATTGAACCTGGGTGCAGCCTTAGTTATTGGGGCTGCTGTTCCTGCAGCAGCCAGCACCTTTAAGAGCAAAAAACATTAATATTACTAAGCCAATGATTGGAATAAATGTGGCATCTTTTTCATTTCATAGTCAGATAATAAATTGATATATAAAAAAATCATAAATACCTTTCTGGAATAATATGACCAGCAACTTCATTCATTAAATTTTGTTCAGAACAGATGCTGTCAACTCCCCTTTCTATATAATGCAGCACCAATCCATCCCATTGACATTTTTTCCAAAGGGGACATGGCCCCTTTAAATTTTCATTCAAACAACGCGTCCTCAGGCGCGAGAAACTGACAGCCTCCAAGCAATTGCCTGGAGGAACCCGCACGTCGGCCGTAATGAGGCCGATCAAGCCAAAATAGTAACTGATGGGAGGTGGCAGCCGGGAGCGGGTTGGAAAGCTGCCGAGCAGCGGACCCGTATTCAACCTGCCTCCATTAGTAAAATCGAGCCCAAACAATCTGCTTTTATATTTCTTGCTAGTTTTCTCTCATATTCTATTTTTTCCCCTTTTATCAATTTTTTGGTCAACCTTTGCTGGTTTCTGAAACTCTCCCAATCCTCAGGCTTACTATTATTCTTTGCAACATTATAAGCCTCTTTTAATCTAATGCTATCCTTAACTTCTTTAGTTAGCCACGGTTGGATCACTTTTCCCATAGAGTTTTTGTTTCTCAATGGAATGTATTTTTGTTGAGAATTATGAAATATTTATTTAAATACTAGCCACTGCTTATCTACCGCCATACCTTTTAATCTATTTTTCCAATCTGCCTTAGCCAACTCGCCCCTCATACCTATGTAATTGGCCTTATTTAAGTTTAAGACTCTAGTTTCAGACTTAGGCAAGTCACTCTCAAAATTAATGTGAAATTCTATCATATTATGATCACTCTGCCCCAGAGGATCCTTTACTATGAGATTGCTAATTAACCCTGTCTCATTACACAATACAAGATCTAAAATAGCCTGTTCCCTGGTTGGTTCCATGACATATTGTTCTAGGAAACTGTCCCGAATGCATTCCATGAACTCATCCTCCAGACTACCTTTGCCAATTTGATTTGTCCAGTCTATATGAAGATTAAAGTCCCCCAAGATTATTGCATTACCTTTGTTGCAAGCTCCTACTATTTCTTGATTAATATTCTGTCCAACGGTATAGCTACTGTTCGGGGGCCTATATACTACTCCTACCAGTGTTTTCTGCCCCTTGTTATTCCTTATCTCCACCCATACTGATTCTACTTCCTGATCTTCCGAGTCGAGATCCTTTCTCACTACTGTCCTTATGTCATCCTTTATTATCAGGGCTACTCCCCCTCCTTTTCCATTTTGCCTGTCTTTTCGAAACATCAAATACCATGGAACATTTAGTTCCCAACCTTGGCCACCTTGCAACCATGTCTCTGTAATGGCTATTAGATCGAACCCATTTATCTCTATTTTTGCCACTAGTTCGTCTATCTTGTTACGAATGCTTCATGCATTCAGATAAAGAGCCTTTAATTTAAATTGTTTAACATTATTCCCTGCTTTGACCTTATTCTCTGCTACACTGCTATCAGTAAACTTTCTGTCCCTTCATGTTACACTCTGCTTATTTTTACCCAAATCGCTACACTGCTCTATTGCCTTGACCTTTCTCTTTAGATTTCTAAATTTCCCCTCACCTGAACCCCCCGCCCCCCCCCCCCCCCCCCCCCCCCCCCCCGCCCCCTGCTTTATTAGTTTAAAGTCCTATCTACAGCCCTAGTTATTCGATTCGCCAGGACGCTGGTCCCAGCCTGGTTTAAGTGGAGCCCGTCTTGACGGAACAGCTCCCTCTTTCCCCAGTACTGGTGCCAGTGCCCCATGAATTGAAACCCCATTTTCCCACACCACTCTTTGAGCCACGCATTTAACTCTCTGATCTGCTTGACCCTATGCCAATTTGCGCATGGCTCAGGTAGTAATCCAGAGATTATTACCCTTGTGGTTCTGCTTATTAATTTAGACCCTAGCTCCTCAAACTCCCTCAACAGAACCTCATTCGTAGTTCTACCTATGTCGTTGGTTCCTACATGGACCACGACTGGATCCTCCCCCTCCCACTCCAAGTTCTTCTTCAGCCGCGAGGCGGTATCCTTAACCCTGGCACCGGGCAGGCAACACAGCCTTCGGGATTCTCTTTCGCAGCTGCAGAGAACAGTATCTATCCCCCTGACTATACTGTCCCCTACTACTACCACATTCCTTCCTTCTCCCCCCCACTTGGATGGCCCCCTGTACCACAGTGCCATGGTCAGTTTGCCCATCCTCCCTGCAGTCCTTTTCCTCATCCATACAGGTAGAAAGTACCTCATACCTGTTGGACAAGGTCCAGGGCTGAGGCTCCTCCATCACTACATCGTGGGCCCCCATACCTTCCTGACTCGCAGTCACATCCTCCTGCCCCTGACCACTGACGAACTCTAAAGTACTTCTTAACCTAAAGTGTGTGACTGCCTCCTGGAACAAAGTGTCCAGGTAACTCTCCCCCTCCCTGATGCATCGCAATGTCTGCAGCTCGTACTCCAGCTCAACAATTCTGAGCCAAAGTTCCTTGAGTTGCAGACACTTACTGCAGATTTGGTTGCTTGGTATCGCATGCTCGCCACAGACTCTCACATGGTGCTGTTACGACACACCACCTGCCCTGCCATCTCTAACCTTGTTTTATTTATTAATTAATTAGTTAAAGATTTTATTCAATCGATATTTTAGGTTTATTGTTTGATTATTTTAGTTAGTTTAAGTTATTAATTTAATAAGTACTAGCAAGTTACAGTTTCTCAGCTCTTAATTTAACCCCCTTCCCTAACTTAGAGAGCAAAAAGAGCTGTAATACTCACCAACCAATCACCTACCTGCTCTCCTGTGACGTCACTCTTTGATGTTTTGGAATCGGAGCCTCGCACTGCCGCTGCTTTAATTCAGGTCCGCTCTCAGGCCGCTCTTTATCCTCTCGTGTTGCCGCTGCTCCCATGATCATGCAATTTGTGGGCCATCTTATTCAAAGAGGTGCACACTGGACTTCTAATGTACTATGCCAATGGAGTGATCAAGAACAGACTCACACACAAGTTCCTGAATGTAAGCGCGCTGCATGTTCTCAGAGAGGGATGATCTGACAATGAAAAGCTTCAGAGAAGAAGAAGAAAAAAGGAACTATTGAAAAAATACATTCAACATTTTTTGTTTAAACTTAGACTTGTGTTATTAGTATTTGCCATGAAATTCTTTAACATTCTTAACAATTGAAGATGCACATTTTTTCAAACATCTGTTTATTTCAGAACCAGCTGAAGGATGCTTTGTTGGATTCAGTTAAACGGGAAATATATCAAAAACAAGTGACCGTCTTTATTGTTGGTTATCAGGAAGCTTGTGGTGAAAGACACTTAATACTGTCTCATCTTAATGAGGTAATAAATAGATGTGTGTTGCCATTTCATTGCACTTTTTGAGCACTGTACACAAAGCTAATCATTCGAGGGAAGATTTTTCCACTTATAAGAACATAAGAAATAGGAGCAGGAGTAGGCCATTTGGCCCCTCGAGCCTGCTCCGCCATGCAGTAAGATCATGGCTGATCTTCTACCTCAACTCCACTCACCCACCTGATCACCATATCATTTGATTCCCATAGTATCCAAAAATCTATCGATCTCTGTCTTGAATATACTCAACGACTGAGCATCCACAACTTTCTGGGGTAGAGAATTCCAAAGATGCATAACCCTTTGAGTGAAGAAATTTCTCCTCATCTCAGTCCTAAATGGCCGACCCCTTATTCTGAGACTGTGACCCCAGCCAGGGGAAACATCCTCCCTGCATCTACCCTGTCAAGCCCTGTAAGAATTTTATATGTTTCAATGAGATCACCTCTCATTCTTCTAAACTCTAGGGAATATAGGCCTAGTCTACTGAATCTCTCCTCAGAGGACAATCCCCTCATCCCAGGAATCAGTCTTGTGAACCTTTGTTGCACTGCCTCTAAGGCAAGCATATCCTTCCTTTGGTCAGGAGACCAAAACCGTACATAGTACTCCAGGTAAAAGCTAACCTACCATTTGCTTTCCTAATTGCTTGCTGTATCAGCATGTTAACTTTCTGTGATTCGTGTACAAGGACACCCAGGTCCCTCTGAATACCAACATTTCCCAGTGTCTCATCTTTTTAAAAATATTCTGCTTTTCTATTTTTCCTACCAAAGTGGATAACTTCACATTTCTCCACGTTATATTCCATCTGCCACGTTCTTGCCTACTCACTTAACCTGTCTATATCCCTTTGCAGCCTCTTTGGGTCCTCCTCACAGCTTACTTTCCTACCAAGCTTTGTATCATCAGCAAACTTGGATACATTATACTCGGTCCCCTCATCTAAGTCATTGATATAGATTGTAAATAGCTGAGGCCCAAGCACTGATGCTTGTGGTAGGAACATCGGCACAGGAGTAGGCCATTTACCCCTCAAGCCTGTTCCACCATTCAATGAGATCATGGCTGATCTGCGACCTAACTCCATGTACCCACCTTTGCCCCATATCCCTTAATACTTTTGGTTAAAAAAATTCTATCAATCTCAGATTTAAAATTAACAATTGATCTAGCATCAATTGCCGTTTGTGGAAGAGAGTTCCAAACGTCTACCACCCTTTGTGTGTAGAAGTGTTTCCTAATTTTCTCGCTTGAAAAGTCTGGCTCTAATTTTTAGACTATGCCCCATAATCCTAGACTCCCCAACCAGCAGAAATAGTTTCTCTCTATCTACCCTATTTGTGCCCCTTAATATCTTGAAAACTTCAATCATATCACCCCTTAACCTTCTAAATTCCAGGGAATACAACCCTAGTTTGTGTAATCTCTCCTCATAATTTAACCCTTAGAGTCCCGGTATCATTCTGGTAAACCTACGCTGCACTCCCTCCAAGGCCAATAAATCGTTCCTAAGGTGTGGTGCCTAGAATTGCTCACACTATTCCAGGTGTGGTCTAACCAGGGCTCTGTATAGCTGCAGCATAACTGCTACCCCCTTGTATTCTAGTCCTCTAGTTATAAAGGCCAGCATCCCATTAGCCTTTTTGATTATTTTCTGTACCTGTTCATGACATTTTAATGATCAATGTACCTGGACCCCCAGGTCTCTTTGGACCTCGATTGTTTTTAGCTTTTCACCATTTAGAAAGTACCCTGTTCTATCCTTTTTAGCCAAACTGGATGACCTCACATTTGCCTACATTGAAATCCATTTGCCACAGTTTTGCCCATTCACTTAATCTATCGATATCCCTTTGTAATTTTTCTGCTTTCATCTACACTGCCTACAATGCCACCTATCTTTGTGTCATTGGCAAATTTGGATATGTGGCTTTCTATCCCAACGTCTTGTCGTTAATAAGTACAGTGAATAGTTGAGGCCCCAACACAGATGCCTGCGGGACACGACTAGTCACATCCTGCCAATTAGAGTACCTGTCCGTTATCCCTACTCTCTGTCTCCTGCCGCTCAGCCAATTTCCTAACCAGGTGAATAATTTTCCTTTAATTCCATGGGCTTCAACGTGGGCTTAGTTAACAGTCTCTTATGTGGGACTTCATCAAATCCCTTCTGGAAGTCCATATAAATAACATCCATAGACATTCCCCTGTCCAATACTTTAGTCACCTCTTCAAAAAATTCAATCAGGTTCATCAGGCATGACCTAACTTTTACAAATCCATGCTGGCTCTCTCTGATCAGCTGAAAATTTTCAAGGTGTTCAGTCACCCTATCCTTAATTATAGTCTCTAGTAATTTCCTGATAACAGATGTTAGGCTAACTGGTCTATAATTTCCTGGTTTCCCTCTCTCACCATTCTTAAATAGCGGAGTGACATGCACAATTTTCCAATCTAAAAGAGCGGTTCCTGAATCGAGTGAACTTTGGAAGATTCTAGTTTGGGCATCTGCAATGAGCTCACCTACTTCCTTTAAAACCCTGGTCCTGGGGATTTGTCACTCTTTAGTGCCATTATTTTCTTCATTACCCCACTAGTTACAGACGACCAACACAAAAATTACCTGTTTATTCCTACTCTCTGTTTTCTGTCCGTTAACCAATCCTCAATCCATGCTAATATGTTACCCCCAATCGCGTGAGCCCTAATTTTGAATAATAACCTCATGTGTGGCACCTTATCGAATGCTTTCTGAAAATCCAAGTACACTACATTCATTGGTTCCCCCTTATCTACCCTGCTAGTTACAACCTCAAAAAAATTAACAGATTTGTCAAACGCGATTTCCCTTTCATAAATCCTTGTTGACTCTGCCCAATCATATTATGATTTTCTAAGTGCCCTGATACCACATCCCTAATAATAGATTCTAACATTTTCCCTACTGCTGATGTCAGGCTAACTGGCCTATAATTCCGTCTTCTCTCTCCCTCCTTTCTTGAATAGCAGGGTTACCTTTGCTACCTTCCAATCCACAGGGACCATTCTAGAATCTAGGGAATTCTGGATGATCAAAACCAATGCATCCACTATCTCTGTAGCCACCTCTTTTAAAACCCTAGGATGTAAGCCATCAGGTCCAGGGGATTTGTCGGCCTTTACTCTCATTAATTTCCCCAGTACTATTTTCTTATCAATACTAATTTCTTTAAGTTCCTCATTCTCATTAGACCATTGGTTCCCCACTATTTCCGGAATGTTTTTTGTGTCTTCTACCATGAAGACAGATACAAAGTATTTGTTTAATGTCTCTGCCATTTCCTTATTCCCCATAATAATTTCTCCTGTCTCTGCCTGTAAGGGACCCACATTTACTTTTGTTAATCACTTCCTTATTACATACCTATAGAAGCTTTTATAATCCTGTTTTTATGTTTCTTGCTAGTTTACTCTCAAATTCTATTTTCTCTCTTTATCAATTTCTTGTTCATCTTTTCCTGAATTCTAAAATCCTCCCAATCCTCAGGCTTACTGCTCCTTTTGGCAACATTATAAGCCTCTTCCTTTAATCTAATACTATCTTTAACTTCTCTTGTTAGCCACGGTTGGACTACTTTTCCCGTGGGGTTTTTATTCTTTGAGGGAATGTATATTGGTTATGAATTATTAATTATTTGTTTAAATGTTTACCGTTGCTTATCTACCATCATATCTTTTAATCTAGTTTCCCAATCTACCTTAGCCAACTCGCCCCTCATATCTTTGTAGTTTGCTTTGTTCAGACCCTAGTTTTGGATTTAACAAAATCACACTCAGACTCCATATAAAATTCTATCATATTATGATCACTCTTCCCCAGAGGTTCCTTTACTACAAGGTTATTAATTAACCCTGTCTCATTGCTTAATACTAGATCTAAAATAGCCTGTTCCCTAGTTGGTTCCTTAACATACTGATCTAGAAAACTATCTTGAATGCATTCCATGAACTCATCCTCCACACTATTATTGGAAATTTGTTTTGCCCAGTCTATATGAAGATTAAAGTCCCCCCATAATTACTGCATTGCCCTTGTTACATGCACCTCTACTTTCCTGATATATACTCTGCCCAAAACTACAACTACTGTTAGGGGGCCTATAAACTACTCCCACCTGTGTTTTCTGCCCATTGTTACTTCTTAGCTTGGTAGTCAGGATGAACATTGGAAGCAATTATTGGAAAATTGCACACCCCCAGTCCACGATTTTCTGGGCTGGGGATGCATAATTCCCCAATATGTGCTTCTGGCATGTGTCCAGAGTGCTGAAGCAGGAAATCTCTCCTTATACTTGTGCTTATGTGAAGTTCCAGTTTATAAAGGAGATGAATATTCCAAACATACAGTGGAGAATTAATATGCAGTGTACTGAAATCTAGATAGGGAAGTGTTTAAATAGGGAAGGTTAGTCTGGCGTTTACTGCTTTCATTTATTTTTGCATTTTTAGTTGATCTTTCATGTTTCTATTTCATTTATCCTCCCATGGACCATATGTTATCTGTAAAGTTCTAGTGGACAGAAAACTAGCCTTCCTTAACCTGCCTGATCTTCCTCTATGCATTGCACCCAAGCAATCCAATACAGGAAAATTGGTTGGTAGAACTAAAGGTACTAAGAATCTGAAACTCGTACCAGATTTCAGAAGAGCAAACTTCACTAAAATGGCAGATGATTTGGAATGGGTAAATTGGCTAACCCTACTGGGTGGTGATGACACTGATGTAGAATAAAAATGGAAAGTTTTTAAGAACAAGATAAAAAATGTGGAAACAAATATGTACCCAAAGTCAAAAGAAGGGAGTGTGATAAGAAAAAGCCAAGGTGGCTGACTGGTTATGTACAAAGACAAATATGGATGTAAACAGCAATGTTTCTATAAATTAAATGCATTTAATACTCAACTTAACAGAGCACAAGGAACAAATAAAGAAAAAAAGGCTGCTATTAGGTCAGCGAAAAGGTTAATGGAAAAGAGGATCGTAGACGGTTGTGGAAGTAATGGGAAAAGCTTTTCCAGTTATGTGAAGAGTCAGAGAACTGTCAAATACTATATTGGGCCATTGAAGGATATTCAAGGACAGATTACAAAGGACTCGCTGGGTATGGCAGAAATATTAAATGAGTACTTTGCATCGGTCTTCACTCTCGAAGATGATGCTCGACTATTAGAATTTAATAATGTTATTAACAAAACTAGTAATATTAACATAGATGAACATATTGTTTTAGAAAGAATGAAGAGCTTCAAAATAGATAGAGCAGCCGGGCTGGATGATAACCACCCAAGGGTCCTCAGGGAGATGGGACATGTGCTGTGCGAGCCTCTAGCCTGTATTTTTAATAGCTCACTGCACTCTGGAGTGGTTCTTGTAGACTGGAAGGAGGCTAATGTAGTCCCCATCTTTAAAAAAGATGATAAGACGGACCTGGGTAACTATAGGCCCATTAGTTTGACATCAGTAATAGGTAAGATGCTTGAGGGAATCATTAGGGATGCAATATATGAATGCTTGGATAGAGAGGGACATATTAGGGACACTCAACATGGCTTCATATAAAGGAGGTCATGTCTTACAAATCTAATTGTATTTTTTGAAGAAGTTACAAAGTTGGTGGATGAGGGAAGCCTAGTAAACATTGTCTACTTACACTTCCAAAAAGCTTTTGAAAAGGTACCACACAATGGGCTTCTCTATAAGATCAAAGCCTCTGATATTAGTGGTAATATATTGAGCTGGTTTGAGAACTGGCTGGCAGGACGTAGGCAAAAAGTAGTTATAGATGGATTTGGATCTGTTTGGAGACTGGTCACCAGTGGTGTCCCGCAGGGATCGGTGTTAGAACTGTTGCTCTTTACTATTTTTATTAATGATGTGGATATAGGTGTTGGGGGCATAATCTGAAAATTTGCAGATGACACTAAGATCTGTGCAAGTGTTAGGACTGTAGACGATGCTCATCTGCTTCAGACAGATCTTAATGTGTTGGGAGATTGGGCTCATGACTGGAAAATAATGTATAACTTAGATAAGTTCAGTGTTATGCATGTGGGCAGGGCAAATGCTCAACATTCATACACCCTTGAGGGACAAGCATTAAAGAATCTGGAGATCGAAAGACATTTGGGCATTCTAGTGCTTACATCTTCAAAGGTACATGAAGCGATAGCTAGAGCCAATAGGGTGTTGGGGTGTATCGATAGGACAATTGAGTACAAGACGAGGCATACTATTTTGTCCTTGTACAAGACCTTGGTCAGGCATCACTTGGAATATTGTGTCCAGTTTTGGTCTCCTCACATGGTGGGTGATAGTGAGGCTTTGGAAAGGGTGCAGAGGAGGACCACTAGACTAATTCACAGTTTAAAGCATGTTAATTATCAAGATAGGCTAAAAGAGTTAGGACTCTTTAGAGAAGTGTAGACATAAGGACGATCTGATTGAGGTTTATAAGTTAATGAAGGGAATAGATTTTGTTCCAGTTGACAATTTGTTCCAATTAAATAGGTTAGGGAGGACCAGGGGTCACAAATGTAAGTTGTAGAAGGCCAGATCTAGGTTAGATGTCAGGAGATGGTTCTTTTCCCAGAGAATAGTGGACCTCTGGGACAGACTGCCGTCTCATGTGGCGGATGCTGATTCGTTGAATTCCTTCAAGCGAGAGCTGGATTTGTTTCTGGCTGGGGTGGAGATCACCTCTTACAGAAGGTAGGTATTACAGGGAATTCAGGGCCAGAGTGATCTCCTAGACTAGTTTCGATTGCCTAGATGGGTCAGAGAGGAATTTCTCAGAATTTCCCCCCCAAATTGGCCTGGGTTTTTTTTAGCTGGTTTTTCACCTCTCCCAGGAGATCACATGGTTTCAGGTGGGGTGGAGAGTATATAATGTGACACACAAAGTATCGCAATTTTGTGGGGCAGGTTCGATGGACCAGAGGGTCCTTACCTGCCCGTCATTGTTCATATGTTCGTATAAAATCTACTCCATTATCTTGCTGAAGACATAGCCAACATAAACAAACATATATATTGTGTTTGTCTTTAGTTTTTCAGTAAGCATAAAGGCTTCTTCATGTCAGAAGAAGAACGACTGACCGAACTTGATGAGTATGAATTTGAAGAGGTTTCTGAAAGGGTATGTTTTCTAATGATACTAATAATTTCTAATAATTTAACAGCAAAATCAAAGAACAGTTACTATTTGCAATTTAAAATTTGCCTCTTATACCTTACTGATTTAGAAACATACCCACCACATCAGGAATAACACAACAATCATGTGATTAAAGTTGGCTGTCTGATTTGAAATTGTTGCTGCTAATTGGATATTTAATCCATGAGTGAATGATCTGTTTGGTTTCAGAGGATGGGCTAAGTTTTAGAAGTGATGAATCAAATCTGATCTAAGCCTCTTTGTACAGCCGTTGAACATTATTACAGCAGATTGTAGAATTTAATTTATTGAGTGACTCATTAAATTATGATAAATGTCTTTTTTCAGAAAAGAGGAGACTTCAAGGTCTCAAGGTAATTGAAGTTTTCAAGATTACCAAGAGAAGTGACAAAGATGATCCAGGCAAATTGTTCACTATGATGAAGGGTGTGAATACTAGGGATAAAAGTTAACAATTAGGAAGTTGGGAGTAAGAAAGGAAGTCAGGTAGAATCTTTATTCAATTTTAGGGTAATACAGTCATGGCATAAATTGCTATGGAAAGAGGTAGATGTATATCTGGCAGAAGAAAAAGAGGGATATTGTGAGAAATTGGGTAGTTGGTTCATCTCTGAAAAGCAAGCAGATTTGCTGGGGCCCTTTTCTGTTCCAAAAAATTCTTATCTTTAAAATGCCAAAGAAAGTAACTTCTTGTGTTGGGAAAAGAACAAAAAGAATGATTAGGATTATAGACTTTATGAAGTTGATACCTATAAATTAACTCTTTAGAATGTTCAGTATATGTGCCAACCAATTATATACTTTCAAAAAACAAAACATGAATCTATGTTCTTTTTTGCACATAAAAAATGATATGTTGTTTTCTGTGAAGGTGGATGAAGCTCTTAATTCTGCTGAGCATGCAACTCAGCATTTAGCAGAACTGAATCAGGAGATAATAAACTACATGAACACTGCAGTCTTAAACAAGGATAATAAGAAGTAAGTGCTACAACCACAAAGGGATATGTTAACATTCTGTTTGTCCTTTTATTGATGTGTGCCAATTTAACAATAACAATTGCAATTTACTAAAATTGAAGCCAATTTCATGTTTAAAAACTGGGGAATTTTACCAGTTCCTGGGGGCTTCTAAAACATTTTTTAAATAGTTATGGTCTCATAGGTGATTACAAAGGTGCCTTTGTGTCATAAATCAGATTTAAACAAGTTAATACATCTCACATCTGGATGATGTTAAGACCAGGCAGCCTTAGCCAGGAAATCCTTAATGAGGTTAAGGGTGTTCTCACATAGAGGTGAGGCCAACAGGCTGTGGGACAAATTGTGTTTTCTAACTGTGCCTCACAGTGCATCATAACTCTGTTTATAGGTATTCATTGCAATACGTATTCATTCCACATACTCCACAAGCCATGGGAATTTAGTTTAGCTTGTTAAGAGAAACCACATGCAAATCACACACATGAAAATGTCATCATTGAGTTGCATATAGACCTCTACTCTCATGTTTTATAAAGCTCAAGGCCCACAGCATTGCATCAGTTTGTGTGTCCCCAGCTAAGTTCTTCCCAATCAGGTCGCCAAAATTTGAACAAAGTCACTAGCCCCTCGATAGCTTTAGGTTAGATTACTCACACAGAATATCAAATATTCTGTTATACAAGCACCCAGCCTGTTTATTTTTCTCTTTTAGGTTTCCCGAGAACCAAAGGTATTAACGCCAGGTGATGAACCTCCAGAAAAAGATACTAATCTATTCTTTTCAGGACATGTATATAAAAAGAAAGAAAAGCTTCTTCTCTTCTTCTCTTAGGCAGTCCCTTGGAACCGAGGATGACTTGCTTCCACATTAAAAATGAGTTCTCAGGTGACTGGTGAGTCCAATGCGGGACCTACAGTCTCTGTCACAGGTGGGGCAGAGGGTGGTTGAAGGGGTGGGTGGGTGGGGTGCTTGGGTTGACGTGCGCTCCCGGCGAAGAGACTCCAGGTGTTCTCCTCCACTTTGTGCGGTCTTGGGCCAGGGATTCCCAGGTGTCAGTGGGGAAGTTGCACTTTTTCAAGGAGGCTTTGAGGGTGTCCTTGAAGCGTTTCCTCTGCCCACCTGGGGCTCTCTTGCCGTGTCGGAGCTCCGAGTAGAGTGCTTGTTTTGGGAGTCTTGTATCGGACATGCGGACGATGTGGCCCGTCCATTGGAGCTGATCGAGCGTGGTCAAAGCTTCAATGCCGGGGATGTTGGCCTGAGCGAGAACACTGACGTTTGTGCGTCTATCCTGCCAATGGATTTGCAGGATCTTGCGGAGGCAGCGTTGGTGGTACCTCTCCAGTGCTTTGAGGTGCCTGCTGTACATGGTCCATGTCTCTGAAGCGTACAGGAGGGCGGGTATGACTTACTGCTCTGTAGACCATGAGCTTGGTGCTGGGTTTGAGGTCCTGGTCTTCAAACACTCTTTTCCTCAGGCGACCGAAGGCTGCACTGGCTTACTGAAGGCGGTGTTGGACTTCATCATCAACGTCTGCCCTTGTTGATAGTAGGCTCCCGAGGTATGGAAAGTGGTCCACGTTGTCCAAGGCCTCGTCATGGATTTTGATAATTGTGGAGCAGTATTGTGTGGCGGGACAGGTTGGTAGAGGACCTTTGTCTTACGGATGTTTAGTGTAAGGCCCATGCTCGTGTACGCTTCAGTGAAGGTGCTGACGATGGTTTGGATTTCGGCCTCAGAGTGTGCGCAGATGCAAGCGTCATCTGCGTGCTGTAATTCGATGACTGAGGATGGGATGGCCTTGGATCTGGACTGGAGGCGACGGAGGTTGAACAGTTTCCCGTTTGTTCTGTAGATTAGCTCCACTCCAGTGGGGAGCTTACTGAGGGTGAGCTGGAGCATTGCAGCCAGGAAGATCGAGAAGAGTGTTGGTGCGATGACACAGCCTTGCTTGACCCTGGTCCGTACGTGAATTGGGTCTGTGGTGGATCTGTTGGTCAGGATCATGGCTTGCATGTCGTCGTGAAGCAGGCGGAGGATGGTGACAAACTTTTGAGGGCAGCCGAATTTGAGGAGGACACTCCAAAATCCCTCACGGTTGATGGTGTCAAAGGCCTTTGTGAGGTCAAAGAAGGCCATGTACAGCGGTTGGTGCTGTTCCCTGCATTTCTCTTGTAGTTGACACGCTGTGAAGATCATGTCCATTGTGCCCCTTAGTGGGCGGAATCCGCATTGCGACTCTGGGAGGAGCTCTTCAGCCACTGGGCAAAGGCGATTGAGGAGGATTCTTGTGATGACTTTCCCTGTGGCAGACAGCAGGGAGACTCCTCTGTAATTACTGCAATCGGACTTGTCACCTTTCTTGCAGATGGTTATGATTGCGGAGTCTCCGAGATCCCCTGGCATGCTCTCCTCCTTCCAAATAAGAGAAATGAGTTCCTGTATTCGCGCCAATAGTGCTTCACTGCCATGCTTCGTAGGTCAGCTGCTTTGGCTGACAGAGAGAGAGCAGATAAAGTGAGAAATAACAAATAAAGATATTAGTATAGAAGGAGCTATGACACAAATTGTAATCTTACACTCAGCATAGAGTTTGTACCTCAGCTGGCTCAGGTATTACATTTCTTGCATCAAAACAAACTACTGCCTCCATGGTTGGTTCAGCATATCTGCACCAAAAGATCACATCTAACCTGGCCAATTACTGCTCTACGAGCCTCCTCCCAATCATCAAAAAAGTGATGGAAGGAGCCGAGAGTAGTGCCATGAAGAAACACATACTTACCAGTAACCTGCACGCTGATGCTCATTTCAGGTTCCACAAGAACCACTCAGCTCTAGACGTTGTTACTCCCTTGATCCAGATTTGGATTCAAGAGAATAATGCCAGTGGAAAGAAAGGCAAGCGTAGCTGCCTTCAACATCAAGCCAGCATTCAATCAAGTATAGCATCAGGGAGCCCTAGCAAAACGGAGGTTAATATGGATAAAAGGAAAAATCCTCCAGTGGCTAGAGTTCTATTGGACACAAAGACTGTGGTTGTTGAAAGCGAATCATCGTGCCTCTAGGATATTGCTGCATGAGTTCCTCCAGGTAACACCTTTGGCCCAACTATCTTCAGCTGCTTCAACTTTGACTTTCTATCCATCATAAGGTCAAAAATAGGGCTGTTTGCTGATGATTCCACAGTGGTGGAGGAACAGCTACATTCAGAATTCTGCCAGTAGTGTTTTTCTGCAAGGTAAGGTGGTTCTGTGTTGGCCCCCATTGAAATGACTGGAATCACTTCAATCCCCATAACTTGTAATTGGATTGGCTGTGAATGATAGAGTCCCCCCTAATAGCAAGTTTCTGTAATGAACAAAATCAATATTATTTCAATAATGTTAATAGATATATTTACCTTGAAGAGAAAGTACTCTCTAGACTTTTCTTCCCCATTTAATGATGTAAATTGCAAATGGTATTCCAGGAATAGCATGCTCTGAGGTAAATGGTTTTCTCTGTTCCATACTTTACTGTAGTATTCTTAATTGTTACATTATTTACTTACCTCCTTCCTTCTCACCAGCAGGATGACCGTTTTATAACTGTAAAATGAAAGATCTACAGAACAGGTGTTCAGTAGCTATTAGACTGTTGACAATTTGAGCCGAGAAATCCGATCATGTGCGGAACCGGGCGCGCGCTGTACATGCCTTTTACAATTGACTCAGACAGTACGGCCCAGATATCCCGATCGCAGGCCTCCCGCGGACGGAGGCCGGCGATTTGGAAAAATCTGCGCCCTTACCTGAGGGCTCCCGGGAGGTGCACAATTCCGCTTCTGGGCCTCTCCAAACTGCCGGTGTGTCGGGCCCACGTATCCCAGAGGAGCAGGTAGTTTGCAGCGTCCCTGGGATCACGTGGGCCATGGGGAGCCAATCAGAGAAGGGAATCTCCCTTCATACATTTGACAGGAAGACATGTCAAATATATGAATGGAGATCACCCCAAAAAAATAGTAAAACTTTAAATAAATTAAAAAAGAAATCACATTTTTAAAATGACTTGAAAGTCCAATGAAGTAACTATTTTAAACAAAACTTTAAATTTTTGAAAAAAATAATTAAAGTTTTTTACGGGGCTAAAAATAAACGTATTTTTTTAAAGTATTTTTAAATGATAAATCAGTGGAATTTTTTTTTTTTCTTTTTTTCAACTCTTATCCTGGTAAAAGCAGATATTGCGCATTTATGATGCCACTTAACAGCAGCCAGCACCTCTTGAACGAAAGGTGCATTCTGGCTGCAGACACCAGGGAAACACTTTTGGAAGTAGAGATATGACTGAAGCAAGCGCCGAAAGAGCACCAAGGTTCTTGAATGCTGCTTTGGAGGCATTGGTGCAGGCAGTGGACAGGAGGGGTATATCCTCTTTCTCCCCCCCCCCCCCAGGGGGCAAGAAGCCCTTCAAGCATCAACTCCACCAACAGTAGGAAGAAATTGCAGAGTATGCGAATGCCAGGAGACTAGCACCCGGGACATGGCTGCAATGCAGGAAGAAGTTCAATAATTTTAATAGAGTTGTTATGGTAAGACTCCACTCCCCTGCTTCCCTTCACTCTCCTACAATCACTGCACCACACTTCACCATACCTTCTTCTCATACTCACGCACTCCCCACTATTACAACCTTCACCACTATTGCAACCCTTACTACCCACAACTCACATCCACAGGCAATGTATCCATGCCCTGGTTCAAGGTTCGAGTTGTGGCTGCAGCAGGTGACTATCTCAGTGATAGCCTCCTTGGTAAAGCAAAGACGCCAGAGGCATTGCTTCTGAGTAAAGTTAATGTAGGAGAAGTGCTCCCTGAATACCCGCTGTGATTATGGCCTTCTATGCAGTGCCCTCCTCCTCCTCCCTCTTCTGGTAGCAGCTCTGGTGTCTTCCTTGCTGCTCCCCCTCCTCCTTCAGCCCCAAAGGCAGCCAGACCACCCATGGCAACAGCCCAAAAAACATGCAACACCAGCAAAATATTGATCTGGTTTGACAAAGTGAACTTTCCAGTGTATAAAACACACCACAAATGTTCTGAACTTACCTAGCAGACTGAAAGAAGAAACCAGCATCTAACCTGTGAGTACTGCATGGTCCCTTTAAATATCGCAGGTGAGGGAGCCTTCCTGATGGTTAGTGCTGTACGAGTTCAGCATGTGGTGAGTAAAGCGCTGGGGCCTTCAAAAATTTAAACTGGGCCCTGCAAGTAGCTCAGGACCCTCATTTTATATAAAATAATTTGGATGTGTGCTCCTGACCCCAGCGCATCCAACTGGACATTTGTGCGCACTTACTGCCCACCAAATTGGGATTTTAGTAGGCCGGTTGGTGCCCAAAAAGCTGGCCAAATTTCTAACCCATGATCTCTACAGTTTTAGTATGGGCTTTTAATATGGTCAGCCAGTGGCTCAGAAGGATGTGGGTTCAAGTCCCACTCCAGAGACTTGAGCACAAAAATCTAGGCTGATACTCCAGTGCAGTACTGAGGGAGTGCTGCACTGTCGGAGGTGCCGTCTTTCAGATGAGCTGTTAAACCGAGGCCCCGTCTGCTCTCTAGGGTGGACGTATAAGGTCCCATGGCACTATTTCGAAGAAGAGCAAGTGAGTTATCCCTGGTGTCCTGGCCAATATTTATCCCTTAATCAACATAACAAAAACAGATTATCTGGTCATTATCATATTACTGTTTGTGGGAGCTTACTGAGCGCAAATTGGCTGCCGCATTTCCCACATTACAAAAGTGACTACACTTCAAAAAAGTACTGCATTGGCTGTAAAGTGCTTTGGGACGTCCGGTGGTCATGATAGGCGCTATAGAAATGCAAGTCTTTCTTTCTTTCTGGCTGTAATTATTTTAATACTGATTTCCTCAATAGTATATGGATGAGACTTCATGAAAGTTTCTGTTTTATTTATACACTGTGGTTTGTAGAACTTAATGGACTATGTAACCAGCTTCACTTTCTAACCTATTGTGCCTGACCTCATGTAGCCATTATAAAAGGCATATTGTCTCAATAAGGAGCTGCCAGCATTGATGATTAACTACACTTAAACATGCCTGATCTTGTTTCGCATTGTATGTTGTACAAAAGATAGAATAGAAAAAGCTTCGGAAACAATGTTGAGTTTTTCAATCAGAAATACAATATTTATATTCTTGTTGTTTTTAATCAATGTTATTTATCCACTATAAAAATTACCTCCGTTTTTATATATATTTCACATTTTAATTACAGTTTCCAAATAATACTAACATATCTCCCTTAATGTTGCTGACGGTGGGTCAGAAGAGTCACTGTTTTATAACAGGGGTGTTCATGCCATATAAGGAATAACATCAGGCCAACTAATTACTGTGATTGAATAAGTCAAATTACAATTTTTAAAATATTATTTTGGATTTTTTTTTACTAGTAGTTGATCATATTCAATGATTCTGCACATTATTCTGTGGAAACCATAAATAAGTGGCCTTTAAATATTCCTGTACTATGTATTTAATTTATATCGCTTTTCAATTTTAAAGCTGAGAATACCCAGCCAGGTGGTGTGCCAGATGTACTAGTTGGGGCTAGATTTCTGTTTTGGTAGCAATGGGGAAAGTTTGGGCTTTGGCAGAAATGTGTTGATACTACTGGGGTCTGTCAGCATTAGGGGGTGGGATTCACTGGTTTGGCATCACTGGGGAACCTGGAGGTAGAATGTGGGATTAGGTTCGCTTCTGAGGGAAGGGGTTAGCTATGGACTCAACAGCACGAAGACAGGGGCATCCCAGGCCTGGCAGCACTGGTTTATAACTTTTCAGGCGGTCTCGTCAAACATTAAATTTGGTGTTTTATGATTGGTTTCTGGACATGTATCTCTGTGTGTCTGTCTGTCTCTCTTTCTGTCACTTTCTTTCTCTCACTCCCTCTGTTTCATAAGTGTCAAAAATTAGAATGGTTACATTTTCCAACTATCAACAAAACTCAGATGATAATTATGTACTTTGTTTGCTTTCAAAGTTCAACTCATTAACCCTGATTTTAACTCGGGGCTCAAATTAATGGGGGGTGATAAGGCGAGTGGGAAGCTCCTTTGATGTCGCCAATATGAGGCCCGGGTGATTTTAACTCCTGGGCTTGCAACGGGAAACAGGCTGCTCGTCCTCTTTCTACGTGTAATTCCCAATGGGCCTCCTGAGGACTATTTATAGCGGGAATGCACCAGGATAAATATTGGCCAGGACACTGGGCTCAAACCTACACTCTGCCTTGGAGAGACAGACATCCACCTTGGAGAGATTGGTGGAATAAATGGATAGGGTCTTTCAAGGCATCACTCACCTTCTGCAGTCTACTCTCCCACAGATCAGTGTAAGTGATGAGCTCCAGCCCAATGGGAGTGGCAGTGGTGCAATGGGTGTTGTATGTGTTGTCCTCTCTCGGGATGACAGCACGTCTGTTCCTCCACCACCCACTCAACTAATACCTGCCATGGTGCCAGCAAGTCTGCTGGACCAGCCTGCTCTGGCAGCAGCTGAGTTGTAGCAGTCTGCAGCTGGGTGGAGAACTCTGGCATGAGCACCCAAAAGTCCCCAGCCACAAGCATATTAAAGGTCCCCACATGAGCAACAGCAGCCTTTCACCAGATTTTCTGAGGCCACTAGGAGGAACATCTAGTAGGAGTAGTAGGTTAAATAAGAGTGCCATAGTTTGATCACTTGGTTGAGAAATGAATGGAAGGCAATTATTGATTTTTAATTCCCAACACATCACCTTCAACACATTTGGCACTTTGGTCTGCAGTGTGGTTTTATAGCAGCTTCTGAGTCTACCTTGTTAGTACGTCTGATATAGAAGCTGGCTGGATGGTTTCAGTGTTCTTCAATGAAGAATTAAGGGACTGACGAAGGATGTAACATGGACTGTTATGTAGAGGGGCTTTGTGTAAGTTTTCAGGGCAGAGGAATGAATAGGTCACCAAAATTTTAAGCAGTTAATTCATCCCTCACATCTCTTGCTGCAAGGTGTTGAGGTGGCCCATCTTCTTCTGCTGCTTCTCATCTACACCCTGGTCTTCCTTGTCTGATGAGGAATGCTGCTGCTGCTGTACCTCTTCCAAATGCAGGCCTCTCTGTATGGCTAGGTTATGCAGGATGTAGCACACCACTACAATGCGGGAGACTTTTTCTGGGGGATATTGTAGGGAGGTCCTAGACCTATCGAGATACCAGAACCTCTACTTCAGCAGCCCTATGGTGTGCTCAGTAATCATGCTGGTGGTCCCCTTGCTTTGATTACACTTGTGTGCTCAGGCATGGTGCAGTTGCAGAGGAGTACATCTATACGGGGTATCCCTTATCCCCCAGCAACCATTCTGGCATGTTTCTGGAAGGATCAAATATTGGTAGACTGTCGCAGGATAAATGCATGGTGGCAGCTCCCTGGATATCTTGCAAAAGCTTGCATGATCCTCTTTCTGTGATTGGACACAACCTGGACATTAATGGAGTGGTAGCCTTTATTATTGACAAATACTGCAGGCTGGTGTTCCGGTGCCCTGATGGCAACATGTGTGCACTCAATGATACCATGGACGTGAGGGAAGCCAGCTATTGCTGCAAATCCTTGAGCTCTCTTGTGATGACTGTTGAGGCCAATGAAGAAGGTGATGAACTGGTTGGCCCTGGCGTACAGCAGACTGAGATGCAGATGATGTCCCCTGCAGGAGACTGGAAGGAGCCAGTGGCGAAGAAGTTAAGGATTGTGGTGACTTTGACAGCCACTGGCAAAGCGTGGCCCCTTGGTCCAGCAGGCAGCAGGTCCTATTGCAACAGACTGCCTAGTGAAGCGGAGCCTCCTGATGCACTGCTGTTAGGATAGATCCAAGAAAGTGACTCTTGAGCTGTACACCCTTTGTACTGAGTATGATCTCCTAGGAGCAGCCCCCTTTCCTGCTGAAGTCTAATAGGCCCTGCTGGTGCTGGTCCTCTTCCTCTCTCCAAATGAAACTGGCAAAAATAACAGCCATGATAAGCCAGTAAAGCTTACTGAGGGCAAGTAAGGCAAAAAAAAAATGAGAAAGAAGTGATCTGGAAGCTGGAAACTCTCCTGGCAATCCGAACTGCACAAAAGCACACAGATCCTGTGATCCATTTACCTACAGGGGAGTGCCCCTTTAAATACTACTTCAGTGGCTCTGACAGACCAATCCTGCTAGAATTCCTTACTGGAATGTAGGGGGGGGGGGGGGAAATTACATTTAAATAGTATTTGCTGCTCTTGTAGGATTTTCTCTTTGCAGCTATATTTTATTTGCAGCATATCTTACATACTTTGTTGTTGCATCAAAGGCTTCTTCCAGCTACCAATAAATAAACCAAAAAAAATTGACAGGATCAGAAAGTTAATTATGTTTCTGTTTCAAAGAGCTTTTACCATCTGCTGATATTTTGATTTTCTTATAACAAACACAGGGGCCTTTTCAGGCCAAAGAAAGTATTGAACATTTTTAGGAACTACGCATTGAATTAAGACAAGAAACCATGGCTGCTACCATTTTAACAGTTCATGATTATTGCTTGAATTTATCTACCATGGGAGAAAAAAAAATCAATTGTCCCTTTAAGTTGCCCTACAGCAGTGGAAAAGATATTCATTTTTGGTGAACACTTTCTAATATAGATTGTAACTTAGTTGTCTCTCAGGATTTACAGGTATAAAACCAAATTTGATTGATCTCTTTTGTTTAAAACAACCAAAACATTCGATTTAAAAATTACTTCTTTTCAGGTAAAGTTTACAATATCTTTAAAAATCTACTCATTTGGCCCACCTTAGCTCATCCTTTCAGAATTACCCCACAGTCCTTCCCCCTCCCCATCAGAGCTTCTTAAATTATTTTAGGGATTTGCCCCCACTTTCCTACCTAGAAGTAAATTGTTGTTCACTGCTGGTGTAAAGAAGAACTTATTAACCTTGGTCCTAAATTTGCATTCTACGAATTTGAACCTGTCGCTTGCCTTACTCTCACGGTTTAGTTTGAAGTAATTTTCTAAATTCACTAACACTTATACTTCCATAACTTCACCTCTCGGTCATTTCCTTTCAAGGCCAAAAAGCTCAAGTTTCTCAAGTCTCACCTCTTAACCCAGTCTTGTGAGGCTAAAGGTCAGGCTTATGGTTCTTCTCTCAACTATTTCTATGGCCTGCATGTTTCCTTTGTGTTTGGGGACCAGAAATGGACATGGCACGCAAGGTGTAGCCTGGCCAGCGCGTTATAGTGTTTGATTATGCCTTCCTTAGGCTTGTATTCTATTGTTTGGCTGTATAGTTAGTTCAGCATTTTTATTTCCGTTGTCCATTTGCTACTTCATAGTAGTTGGACAATTTGAGTTTATGATCTACTAAAACCTCGAGATATTTTTCAACTTCATCCTTAGCTATTTCAATATCATTCATGGAATATTAATTTCATCCATTTTTTTCCTTCCTACATGAAGTACTTTACACTTGTCTGTATTTAATTTCATCTGCTGTTGTTCCCCCCCCCCCCCCACTTACATATTTTGTTTAACTCTTTTTGTAGTTCCTGAGCTATCTCCTCAATGAGATTTCCCTCCTGGTATGGCATCATATGCAAATTTGACTGATCCGCATTGAGTTTCTGAATTCATCATTAATGTAAATTAAAAGCAGTAGGACTCCCAACACCAAAACCTCTAGAGGTGCCCCAATCCTTGGGGCACCTCACTTACCGCCTTACAGACCCTGACATAACTAATCTAACAAGTATCTTCAAACGTACAAACAATGACGGACTGGAAAAGACCCTCTGGTCCATCCAGCCTGTCTTGTGCATGTGCGTACATTGTGCATCACAATATATACAATCCTCACCCCACCTGAAACCATGTGATCTCCTGGGAGAGGCGAATAAACAGATTAAAAACCCAGGCCAACTTGGGAGGAGGGGGGGAAATCTGTGATATTCCTCTCTGACCCCCTTAGACGATTGAAATTAGTCCAGGAGATCACGCTCGCCCTGATATGCAGTACCTACTTTTTATACAAAGTGATCTGCTACTTTCTACCCTTCAGCCAATTTCTTATCCATCCCCATGTTTTACCTAAATTGCCTTGAGCTTAATTTTTTTTAATGCTTTTTGGAGGTGAAGGTGCACCACCTCTTGGGGATTTCCATAGTTCGCTTGAGATGTCACTCCCTTAAAAAAGTTATGCAGCTTGGCCAGGCAGGATATACCTTTCTAAATCTATATTGTCTTCTGTTTACTTGATTACTGCCTTGCAGGTATTCCTCAATTTTTCTCCTGACAATTAATTCCATTATTTTACATAGTATTGAAATAAGACTAATGAGTCTTTAGTTATTTGCGTCTGCTTTGCCATTCTTTTTGAAAATGGACCATCCCAATGTATTGACTCCCTCATAATGACCGTCAAGATCTCACAAAGCTCCTCCCTTGTGTTTCTTAATACTCTGAGATAAATACTATTCATTCTTGAGGATTTATTTGTTTTGAGGCCTTTTAGCCTGCCGAGGAGTTTCACTATTTGTTTTACCAAAGCTGTTCATCCAAGTAGAATTATTAGAATATAGGGAAAGTTTACTAATAATAAAAACACCTGAAATATATGTATAAGAACAATTTTTTGTGATATTGTACTACTTAAAATTCTATAAAATTGCCTGTACTGAAACCTATTGTTTTGGTTTGGTGTTTCCAATGCTACTCCAGTGGAATAAAGGTAACTAGTTTGCAATATTTGAAATTCTATGGGGGAGAAATTCAGTATCGCCCCATTTGGGGCGCAATTATCGGCCGGGCGCAAAGATTAGCGCCTGGCGCTAATTATCGCCACCGACTGCAAACTTGACTTTTATCGCCCCTGGAGGTGATTGGAGCGCTAAATCAGGCGCTTCACACCTGTCTTAAGGCGCAAAGGCCGAGGAGCGAGGCACTACCTCAGAGCGCTGGCGAAGCTCATGTAATGTCAGTCAGCAATGGAACACACACACAATGGCACGGGCCAGTTCTTAAAGGGGATGGTTAATCTTGCTTTCCATCCACATCCTGCTCATTGCAGCCTTGAATCTTGGCCTGGAGAGACCTGCACATCAAATCTGCTGGAAAGAACAATGGAGAGTACCAGGCAAAGAGCTCAGAGTGCAGCCCCCACAGTCTCTTCTAAATCGATACAAGGAATGGCAAATCAAAATGAACCTGCAAAGTGCTGCTCAGTACCCAAAACTCCTTCACACAACGTTGAATCTCTCCAGAAGTCTCTCTCTCTCTCTCAGAATGCGTAGTTCAAAAATGGCACCAACAATAAAAGGCAGGAAGCGGTCACCTTTAAATAGCGCTCCCCCTTTCCCTTCATGACTGCAGAACGCTCCCCTCAACCTGTCGTTGCTAGCGTCAGGCAGTAAGGCAGGGGGCGCCACTCAATATCCGCTCCGGGGCGATACCGGGGCGTTGCGCACTCGACTGACGTCACGATCTGCCGGTGCAGGAGATCGTGGCGGTAGTGTTTAGCGCCGCCGCAAAATGTCTAGTTAATTTCGCGAGCGGCGCAAACTTCGCCGTGCCTGGGCGCTAGATGCTTTGCGCCCCATTAGCGCCCTCTTAAGGCGCTAACGGGAGGCGCAACCAACTGAATTTTCCCCCCTATGTGTTTTGATATTTGCAATGTGGTAATCTTGTTATGTAGGGTTTTCTTATTAACCCCTGTGAGGCTCGGCTTAAACAAGCTTCTGAGTGGAGTGATAAACGTAGCCACAGGCGCAAAGAGTAGTTCCCCTTTTGTTCACTTTATTAAAACAAAAATGAATACTCATTATACAATCCCAATTTTTACTACTTAGTTTAACAAGACTTAGGCCTAGAAATTTGGGGGTTTAGCGCCGGCTGTTAAGGCCCGTTTGGAAAAAATGGCAGCCGACTCACTTCCGTCGGGTCCCGCGGCCGCCTCCATTTTCAGCAGGTTGGTGGCGCTGCATTTGACGCACGATCTGCCATTTTTGACATCGCCGCTCCACTTACCGCCCTCTCTTAATCACGACCAGCTGACCAAGCGTTCAGCAGCAGGAAGGAGCCTCCAGCTGCATTATTTAAAGGGATCATCAACAACAACTTGCAGCTGACATGGTTTCTCAGTTTGACTGGCTCTGTCTAAGTTTCGGCAACTCTTGCAGCTTTCTAAACTTGTTTAAAGTTCATGAGGTGAAAGAACTGTTACTGTTTTACCAAAATGAAATGAATGCCTTCATTTTCATTTAAAGGCTTCTGCTCACAACACTTGCTCCCAGTCATGGGGGCTCTCCTGGCAGTCCCCCTCGCACTCGAGTATCTTCGGGAGAGGGAGCGGAGGCAGCGAGGAAGAGGAGAAGATGCTCACAGAGGGAGGAGGAGGAGGGCCAGGAAGGCTCACCTGGGGTCTTCCGAGAGCACTTCTCTTACACTGCTCCTCGCTTAAGTGGAGGTATTAGGAGGCTCTGCTTCACCAAGGAGGTCAAAAGTGAGAAGTCGCACAACACCAAGTTATAGTCCAACAGTTTTATTTGAAATCACAAGCTTTCGGAGCTGCTGCCCCTTCGTCAGGTGAAGTGAAGGAATACGAATCGACAAAGCATATATAGTCAGAGAACAATGCCTGTGTAGCGTACAATGTCAGACGACTACATGTTATCTTTCTGACTGCCTTTCATCACACCTCGGCAGAGAGACAATCAGGTCAGCCAGAAAGGCACCAAGGAGGTGGTCACAGAACTCCGCCACCTCCTGCACCCAGACCTGCAGCCTCAGAGCAAGGCGATGATGGCTCTGCCAGTGGCCCTCATGGTCACCGTGGCCCTCAATTTCTTCGCCAGCGGATCCTTCCAGTCTGCAGCAGAAGACATAGCTAACATCTCTCAGTTCGACGTCCATCGTTGCATCCGGGAAGTCACAGAGGCTCTCTACTTCAGGAGAAGGGACTACATTGTCTTCTCTCTGAACAGAGAGAAGCAGGACGAGCACGTATGTGGCTTTGCCAGGATAGCGGGCTTCCACATGGTGCAGGGCGGCATCAACTGTACACCTGTGGCTTTGCGGGCACCGTATACCAATCCTCTGATGTTCCATAACCGCAAAGGCTACCATTCACTTAAGTGCAGTTGTTGTGCGATCACAGCCAGCACATCATGTTGGTGAATGCCTGCTATCCTGGCAGCAGTCATGATTCCTTCATCCTGCACCAGTCCGGTGTGCAGCAATCTTCCAGCCACCATGTCAAACCCGAGGATGGCTGGTCGGAAACAAGGGCCATCTGCTCTGCACCTGGCTAATGTCTCCCCTCAGCAACCCCAGCACTCGTGCCCAGCACTCATATAATGAGAGCCATGCTGCCATGAGGAACATCATCGAGCAGACCATCAGGGTGCTCAAGCAATGGTTTCACTGCCTTGAGCACTCTGGAGGAACCCTCCTGAGCGGGTGTCCCATTTCATGGTGGGCTGCTTCATGCTCCACAACTTGGCCATCATGAGGATGGAGCCCTTGCCACCAGGGATTGCGGGACCACCTCAGGTGGAGGAGGAGGGAGAGGAGGAGGTGGAAGAGGATGAAGATGAGGGCGCGGACGAGGATGGAGGGAGGAGGCAGGCAGCAAATACCCGTTCCGGACGGGCTGTCCGTGAACGCCTCATCAGACTCCGATTCCAGTGAATGAAACCCCAGATCCCTGTTGCTCACCACTTCCCCATCATACCATCCCTCTGTCACGGAACATCACAACGTCCTCCTGGGCACAAAGCTGAAATGAGAGCCATCACAAAATACACATTCCAAACAAAATTCAGAAATTTATCCAAATCCAATCAAAATTACAATATCAACCAATCACCCTTGTACATTCCCTGAGTGTCTATCATTTGTGTGCCTTTACCTACTCTAGTGCTTCGACGCAGTGCTACCCCAATGGCTGCGGAATGGCTGGTGGAAGGCTGCTGACTTTCAAAGCTACAGATGGCCTTGCACAACCAGCTTTGGACCTAGAAGGCCCGGCTGTAGACTGCAGCACCTCGGCATGTGCGGCAGCAGTCTGGGCTGCCTGGCTGATAGGCAGCAGCAAGGGCAATGGCGGAGTGGCAGTGGTGGGAGTAGGAATGCTGTCATCCTGAGAGAGTACAGCAGGTTCTTGCTCCACAGACCCACTGTAACTCCCCCGGGGTGGTGCCTCAGCATTCCTAGCAATCTATTAGGGGACAGATTGCTGGCTTACTACGACACCCTCCAAGCCCCTTTCGAGACTTGTAAACCCAGCCACAATGACAGCAGTCTGAGCTTCCACTGCAGCAGAGAGGTCGCTTCCGCCTGTGCTGCAATAGAAGCTGCAAGATCGCCCATCACACGCAGCATCATGGCTGGGTCTACAAGGTGTCTCCTGGAATTGTCCATCATTTCCAGCCTGCACATAGTTTCCATCCAAGCTCTGTGCAAAGCCCCGTCCAATGTTGGAGCCAGAGTCCTCCATGCTCCTTGACACTGAAAAGAGGCTCTCTGGCAGGCTTGCCATTGCACCTGCGATTTCCATGTGCAAGCCCATCACCCTTCTGAAGGCTGCCCCATCGAGGTCATCATCTGAGTCGTGTGCAGCTGAACTCGTGCGCGAACGTGCCCTCCGGGGAGCCGGCACCCGAGCTACCCCTTCCCACTGGCCTGGCAGCAGCCTACTCATGCCCGGTGCCTCACTATGTGCAGATCCCACCTCTATGCTACCCTCTAAATTCTGCACAGTGCCATTTTCTGAGATGGCGTCTGTGAGTGTCAGATGCAGTGCTGATTTTCTTCTTCTTCTCCTCCATCACTCTTGTCCACAAGTTTAGGGACAGGCTGGCCTTCTGGCAGTTCTTGGTATCTGAAAGCAGAAAGGCACAAGGGTCAGGTTGTGGTGAGGGGAGGGTGGAAAGCAAGATATCCATGCATACACCATCTGCAGCTTGTAAGTGGGATGAGGCGGGAAGTGGGATGTGAGAAGAAGGATTAGGTATGGCCATACCATCATTATCAGCAAAGGCTTCAACTTCTCCAGTGACCACGGACTCCGTCACTGCCCCTCCTATAATGTCAAGGACGGATTCCTCCAGGTTGGTGAGGTTCTGTATTGCGGCTTGGCTGCCTCCCGTCTGCCATTGCTCCCTCCTGTTGTGTGCCACTTTTGCCTGCAAGAGAAAGGGATGTGTGTCAATGAGTATAATGCAATGTGTTTGGGTAATGTGCCTGTTATAGTTGAATAGCTATCAGTGTGTGCAAGGTGTGAGATGTGGGTGTGAGTGTTGCAGCAGTGGTAAGGTTGTGAGGGTGAAGTGAAGCCATGATTGTGAGGTATGAGTGATGTTTGTTAGATATTGCTGGTAGGTGACTGATGGGGGTGTGCTGCTTTGAGCAGTGTGTGAGGCTAATGGTGCAGATGGCAGGATATGGCATTTGCTGAAGCCTTCACTCACCTTGACCAGCCGTGTGAGGTCAATAAACTTTATTGGCACTGGATCCAGGTCCTTGGGACCACATTGGTGGCCATGACAGAGTCAGCTATCTCCTCTCACAGCCTTCTGCAAGTGGCCTTGGATGGCCTCCTGCCACCCTGCATGAACAGGCCAGCCCGTCTTCGTTGCACAGCCACGGCCAAGGCCTCCAGTGAAGCATCTGAGAACCTTCTTGCTCGCTCCCTTGGTTGCTGAGCCAAGTCTTCATACACACTGATAAGCCTACCTATCCTGCTGTTTCAGCCCTTCTTTACAGAACAAAGCAGCATATTCTGTGTCTGAGGTGGTTTTAAACAGCCATCTGCTCTTTGATGATCTACAGGTCCATCACACTTTGTGTTCTGGTCTCGTGCCTTTGCTACATTAATTGTCCTTAACACGTCACATCCTTTGATTCTTTGCTTTTCTGTATCGCATTAAGTTTCCACAGGATAGCTCGAAGACAAGTTCACTGTTGAATTTACAAAGAATGTCTGTTGCTCAACATTTCCGAGAAAATTCCCGGCCATGGTCTTTGCTTCAATTATTAAAATTAATCATGCATTCCACAGCCTCGCAACCCTTTGCGTAAACAAATATTTCTGCTGCTCTTTGTCCTAAATCCCTTGCATTCAAGAAAGAAGGAAAGAATTTGCATTTATATAGTGCCTTTCATGATCTCCGGATGTCCCAAAATTTATAGGCAATAAAGTACTTTTAAAATGTAGTCACTGCTGTAATGTAGGAAATGCAGCAGCCAATTTGCACACAGCAAGGTCCCACAAACAGCAGTGAAATAAATGACCAGATCATCTGTTTTTTAGGTGTTGGTTGAGGGTTAAATGTTGGCCAGGACGTTGGAAGAACTCCCTTGCTCTTCTTCAAAAATTGCCATGGGATCTTTTATGTCCAATGTTGTCTATAAGCTGCGCAGTGCTCCAGGGATCCCACACAGCCAACTTGCTGGCTTTTCAATGAGACAAACCACGCGTGCGTGGTATTTTGAATTGCCCGCGCAGAGTCAAACAAGATTACAGGGAACATTGTTTACGTCCAGGCAGACAGGGCCTAGATTTAACGTCTCATCCAAAAGATGGCACCTCCGTCAGTGCAGCACCCTCAAAATTGCACTGAAGTGTCAGCCTAGATTATGTGCTCGTAATCAGTGGGGGTTGAACCCACAACCTTCTGATTCAGAGGTGCGAGTTCTACTGCTAAGCCAAGGCAAACCCCTTTAATCATATCCACGGCTTATGGTTCTACTCAACCACTGGAAACTGTGTTTTTATCTACTCATTCCTTCATAATTTTAAATATCTCTGTCAAATCACCCTGTAATCTCCTCTAATCTAAGAAAACAGCCTCAGTTTTTCAATTCTTTCATCATATTTTATTTCCTCATACTCGGCAGGATCCGAGTGAATTTGCACTATACCCGCTCTATTGCTGCATCATCCTTTCTATAGTGTGGAGCCAAAAACTGTACACAGTACTCTAATTGATGTCTAATTGAGGATTTATATAGATTCACCATTACACCTTGACTTTTATATTGTATAACTCTTGCCATAAAACCCAACATTTGCTTGGGTACATTTCCACAGGTGCTGGGTAACCTTTGATCCCTCAGGCAGGAGGCCATTATTCATGTTGGAGCCTTGACAGTGAGTGTCAACAAGATATTTGGGCATGGGGAGCTATCACAGCAGAGCCTGCTTCTTTCTTACTTCATATTTAGTCCCAAGCACTTTGAACAGTAGTCATTGCTTAGAAAACAGGAGCAAAATTTTCTCCTTCCCCAACCTTGGGGTACTGAAACCAATTCTAGCACCCTGAGTCCTGCCTTGGCTGAGATTAGGAAATTCAGTACAGATGGCGGTCTGCACAGAGCGGGATTAAACGGAGTGGACTTGCACAGAGTGTTTTATTTGGGAATTTGGAAAGAGTGGGAATTCGGAGAAGAGGGGGAAGGAGTTGCTGCATTTTGCCTACACTACTTGTAGTACTTTCTGTTACAGGTAGATATTTAATTTCAGTACCCTTAACTTAATCTGGATCAAGTAAGTAGTCAAGAGACAACACTGTAAACTAAGTTACCTAATTACAAATTTAATTAAATAAAACAAGGCCATATAGGGATGGCAGTGCAGGTGGTGTGCCGCAACTGCAGCATGTGGGAGTTTGTGGAGAGCATTGTGATCCCGGACAACCACATTTGCAGTAAGTGCCTGCATCTTGAGGACTTCAGCTCAGAGGTTTGGAGTTGGAGGCTGAGGTGCAGACATTGCGGGGCATCAAGGATGGGGAGAGTTACCTGAACACTTTTTGATCCAGGAGGCAGTCACACCCCTTAGGTTAGGTAGTGGTACAGGTCTTGTTAGTGGTCAGGGACAGGAGGGCGTGACTGCAACTCAGGCAGGTAAGCGGACCCCAGGTGCAGTGCTGGAGGAGCCTCAGCCTTTGCCCTTGTCCAACAGGTATGAGGTTCTTGCTGCCTGTGTGAATGAGGGAAAAGCCTGCAGGATGGATGAGCAAGCTGACCATGGTGCAGGAGGCCATTCGAGTTCGGGGAGTGAAAGGGAATGTAGTTGTGATCGGGGACAGTATAGTCAGGGGGATAGATATTGTTCTCTGCAGCCACGACTGAGAGTTCCGAAGGTTATGTTGCCTGCCCAGTGTCAGGGTTAAAGACAACTCCTCGCGGCTGGAGTAGAACTTGGAGTGGGAGGGGAAGGATCCAGTTGTCGTGGTCCACATAGGAACCAATGACATAGGTAGAACTAGGAATGAGGTTCTGCTGAGGGAGTTTGAGGAGCTAGGATCCAAATTTAAAAGCAGAACCTCAAAGGTAATGAGCCACGTGCAAATTGGCATAGAGATAAACAGATTAGAAGTTTAAATGCGTGGCTCAAAGAGTGGTGTGGGAGATAGGGGTTTCAGTTCATGGGGCACTGGCACCAGTACTGGGGAAAGAGGAAGCTGTTCCGTTGGGACGGGCTCCACTTAAACCAGGCTGGGACCAGTGTCCTGGTGAACCGAATAACTAGGGCAATAGACAGGGCTTTAAACTAATGAAGGGGGGGTGGGAGGATTCAGGAAAGAGTAAATTTAAAAGCAGTGAGAGAAATGTCAAGGCTCTAGAGCAGAGTAGAGTTTTGGGTAAAAATAAGCAGAGTGGGTCAGGAAGGGACAGAGAGAGTAACAAAGGTAACAAGGCATCAGTGACTAATGTGACATCAGGGAAAAATAGAAATAAGTCAAAGCTAAAGGCACTATATCTGAATACGTGAAGCATTCGCAACAAAATAGATGAATTAATAGCGCAGATAGAAATTAGCAGGTTTGATCTCATAGCCATAATGGAGACGTGGTTCCAAAGTGGCCAAGGTTGGGAACTAAATATTCCAGGATACTTAACTTTTAGAAGAGATAGGCAAAATGGAAAAGGAGGAGGGGTAGCCCTGATAATAAAGGATGGGATAAAGACAGTAGAGAGAAAGGGGGAAAAATTTGGTTGGTTTGCGCCTCCCGTTAGCGCCTTAAGAGGGCACTAATGGGGCGCAAAGCAACTAGCGCCCAGGTGTGGCGATGTTTGCGCCGCTTGCGAAATTGACCAGACATTTTGCGGCGGCGCTAAACACTACCACCCCGATCTCCTGCGCCCGCAGATCGTGACGTCAGTCGAGCATGCAACCCTCACGGTAGCACCCCGGACCGGATATTGAGTGGCGCCCACTGCCTTACCGCCTGCCGCTAGCAACGACAGGTTGAGGGGAGCGTTTTGCAGAAGGGAAGGGACGGGGGAGCGCTATTTAAAGGCGACCGGTTCCTGCCTTTTTTTTCAGCGACATTTTTGCACCACGCATTCTGAGTGAGAGAGAGAGAGACTTCTGGAGATATTCAATGCTGTGTTAAGGAGTTTTGGGTACTGAGCAGCACTTTGCAGGTTCATTTTGATTTGATCTTCCTTGCATCAATTTAGAAGAGACTATGGGGGCTGCACCCTGACATCTTTCCCTGGGCCTCTCCATTGTTCTTTCCAGCAGATTTGATGTACAGGTCTCTCCAGGCCGAGATTCAAGGCTGCAATGAGCAAGGTGTGGATGGAGAGCAAGATCGACCCTCCCCTTTAAGAACTGGCCAGCGCCAGTGTGTCTGTATTCCATTGCTGACTGACATCACATGAGCTTCACCAGCGTTCTGAGATAGCGCCTCGCTCCTCGGCATTAGCGCCTTAAGAGAGGTGCGTAGCGCCTGATTTAGCGCTCCAATCACCTCCAGGGGTGATAGAAGCCAAGTTCGCAGTCAGAGGCGATAATTAGCGCCAGGCGCTAAACTTTGCACCCGGCCGATAATTGCGCCCCAAACGGGGCGATACCAAATTTCTCCCCAAAGGATCTTAGCTCGGAAAATCCAGTATAATCAGTTTGGGTGGAGCTAAGAAACAGCAAGGGGCAGAAAACATTGGTGGGAGTTGTTTATAGGCTCCCAGTACAACAGTAGTTGTAATGTAGGGCAGAGTATAAATCAGGAAATTAGAGGCGCATGTAACAAGCGTAATACAGTAATCATGGGGGACTTTAATCTACATATAGACTGGACAACCCGAAATTGCATTAATAGTGTGGAGGACGAATTCATGAAATGTATGCAAGATAGTTTTCTAGATCAATATGTTGAGGAACCAACCAGGGAACAGGCTGGGGGCGATTTTCTCAGCCCCGAGGAGGCGGGTATGGAGGCGGGACTGCCGGGAAAATGGCAGAATTTGGGGGCAGGTGGCAAACCCGCCCCCAACCCACCTCCATGCCATCTTCCCAGGAAGCGGGTTGCCGTCCCGCGCCGGGTCCCGTCTCCTTGGAGGCGGGAAGGGATTAAAGCCTATTAACTGCCTGGGTGGGCTTAACAAGGTCAATCAGGGGAAAATCCCGCTGTTTGGCCAGAAGCTGATGGAGGCGGGACTGAAACCTGACAAGTGGGAGTCCCGCCTGCAAAAGCTTCCCATTGAGAAAATCACCCCCGCTATTTTAGATCTAGTATTGTGCAATGAGAAAGGGTTAATTAATAACCTTGTAGTAAAGGGGCCTTTAGGCAAGAGTGACCATAATATGATAGAATTTTATATTGAGTTTGAAAGTGATTTGGTTAAATCCGAAACTAGGGTCTTAAATCTAAACAAAGCAAAATACCTAGTATAAGATCAATGGAAGAGGCTTATAATGTTTCCAAAAAGAGTAGTAAGCCTGAGGATTGGGAGGATTTTAGAATTCAGCAAAGGAGGACCAAGAAATTGATAAAGAAAGGGAAAATAGAATATGAGAGTAAACTAGCGAGAGACATAAAAACAGACTGTAAAAGCTTCTATAAGTATGTTAAAAGGAAAAGATTAGTGAAAGTAAATGTGGGTCCTTTTTAGGCTGAGACAGGAGAAATTACAATGGGGAATAAGGAAATGGCAGAGAAATTAAACAAATACTTTGGGCTTGATTTTAATAGCCCTTTGGAGATGGGTTGGCAGCGAAAATCGGAAAAAATGGCATTAGACTGCCAACCCGCCTCCATCTCGCCCCCACGCGATTTTCATGAGTGTCGAGTCAGCTGCTCCCAAACTGAGGATCCCAAACGGGATCCGGTGGGACAGGTAGTTAAGGCAGTTAAGAGCCTGTTAACTGCCTTGCTAATCCTATTTTTATAGTGGTTTCCCATTTTCGTGCTTCTGGCTCCTGTTTCCCGTCTTGTCAGAAACACGCCAGCTGCAAGGAGACGAGTTTCTTGAGGAGATGATTTGTAGTCATTGGTGCAGCACTTAAAAAGCGCTCCTGTAACATGGCTGACATTCAAATGTAACAACTTTGTTGTTGGAGGTTTGGGATAAGATTTTGCAAATCTACTGACCTTGTGACTGCTCAAGCTGATACCCTTCTGCAGTGTTACCTGATTGGAATAATTTCAGGCCACTTTTAGTGTGCACTTGCAAGCTTCTTGCCTCAACTGTAATCTATAGCAACAGGATGGGAACCATTTACATCCTCTCATCCTGGTCATCAGATTCAGAGGAAGAGCAGCCATGGCAGCGCCACAACAGCCACACCAGCACCAGGAGCGCCAACCTCCTCCTCACTCACCTGAAGCTGCACTGAACACAGGGCATCAGTCTCTGACAAAATTGCTGGCCGGGAGGCCAGCGATGGCATCACCATGGCCAG
Source organism: Squalus acanthias (assembly GCA_030390025.1). Lineage (NCBI taxonomy): Eukaryota > Metazoa > Chordata > Chondrichthyes > Squaliformes > Squalidae > Squalus > Squalus acanthias. Next base: position 183,953,158 of record CM059425.1, read on the forward strand.
ATTTTCTTCACTTGATGCTGTAAACCCTGGCTGCCACATGATGCACCAGGTTGACACCATCCCACACCAGCACCGTGAAGCATCCCTTTAATGTCCAAGCCATTCCATGCACATACATCGCTATTGCGGGTAGGGGGGCTGGTGCGGGTTGGTTGGAGGTTCAAGGTACGTTGGTGTCCTGGGGAGGTCTCTTCCGCTCTTGGAAGGGAAGTGAACCTCCCTGCATGCTGTGACTCCCTCCAAAAGCATATGGAGGGAGTCACTGGAGAGCCTGGGTGCAAGTGTTCACCTTTGTGCAGTGATTGTCAGTGTTGGCAGCACCTCAATGCTGTCAAACACTGACAGATCAACTGTCAAAATAAAATTGTGCATGGTCCTTTTAAGGAAACTGGCAGATGATGCGTCATCAAATGGCTTCATCAGACCCGCTTCCTGTTAATTCGCTGGTAAGCCCGCAGGGCGGGCTTAACAAGGCCAATCAAGGGAAAATCATGTCTGCAGAGCAGAGGCAGCTGGGGGTGGGACCGGAACCCTGAAACCAGCTGACCCGCCCCCATCCCGCCTCCAGAAATAAATCCGCGGCCTTTGTGTCTGTTTTCACGGAAGAAGACGCAAAAAACTTCCCAGAAATAGTGGAGAACCAAGGGTCTAGCGAGAATGAGGAACTGAAAGAAATTAGTATTAGTGAAAAAATAGTACTGGAGGAATTAATGGGACTGAAAGCCGATATATCCCCTGAACCTGATGGACAACATGCTAGGGTTTTGAAAGAGGTGGCTACAGAGATAGTGAATGCATTGGTTGTCATTTTCAAAAATTCCATAGATTCTAGAACGGTTCCCGCGGATTGGAAGGTAGCAAATGTAACCCCACTATTTAATAAAGGAGGGAGAGAGAAAATGGGGAACTACAGACCAGTTCACCAGACATCAGTAGTAGGGAAAATGCTAGAATCTATTGTTAAGGACGTGGTAACAGGGTACTTAGAAAGTAATAATAGAATTGGGCAGAGTCAACACGGATTTATGAAAGGGAAATCGTGTTTGACAAATCTGTTAGGAAAAATAGAAAAGCAGAGTATTTTTTAAATGGTGAGAGATTGGGAAATGTTGGTGTTCAGAGGGACCTGATGTCCTTGTACAGTAATCACTGAAAGTTAACATGCAGGTACAGCAAACAATTAAGAAAGCAAATGGTATGTTGGCCTTTATTACAAGAGGATTTGAGTATAAGAGTAAAGACGTCTTACTGCAATTATATAGGACCCTGGTGAGACCACACCTGGAGTATTGTGTACAGTTTTGGTCTCCTTACCTAAGGAAGGATATACTTGCCATAGAGGGAGTGCAACGAAGGTTCACCAGACTGGTTCCTGGGATGGGGGGATTGTCCTTTGAGGAGAGATTGAGTAGACTAGGTCTATATTCTCTAGAGTTTAGAAGAATGAGAAGTGATCTCATTGAAACATACAAAATTCTTACAGGGCTTGACAGGGTAGATGCAGGGAGGATGTGTCCCCTGGCTGGGGAGTCAAGAACCAGGCATCACAGTCTAAGAATAAGGGGTCGGCCATTTAGGACTGAGATGAGGAGAAATTTCTTCACTCGGAGGGTGGTGAATCTTTGGAATTCTCTACCCCAGAGGGCTGTGGAGGCTTAGTCGTTGAGTATATTCAGGACAGAGATCGATAGATTTTTGAATATTAAGGGAATCAAGGGATATGGGGATAATGCAGGAAAGTGGAGATAAGGAAGAATATCAGCCATGATCTTGTTGAATGGCGGAGCAGGCTCGAGGGGCCAAATGGCCTACTCCTGCTCGTATTTCTTATGTTCTTATGTTCTTAAATTTGGAACCTCAGGGTCTGTATAGCTGAGCTGTTGACTAGATAAACTCAATAAGCAATTGTGGAAGCTAAGTGCCCATTCTTCATGTGTAAATCCAGGCTGTTAATATTGCCAAGTTTTTCAACTATGTGAGGAATCAATAGCTGAGCCTAATCCTGTCTTCATCTGACATCCACATACGCACTTTTCAATAAGGCCATTGGACAGCAATTGAGAGTAGGAACCATAAATTATTCACTTCCCACCCCCACCCCATCTCTTAATCCAGGGATAATTAAAACCTCACTGCTGCCCCAACTGAGAACAGCTAATCAGCACTGACTTTCCTGGTTTGAATGGCAAGTACAACATCATATAGTGCATTTACCTTTTTTTTAAAGGAATAATTTTTAGGATAAAGTGGATGGTTCTAGGTTCTAATCCAGTTTAGTCTGATAAGATGTCTCTGGCTGGTAAGGGTTTTCTATGGAATGAATTTGCGCAACATCATCTGAGTTCCTAATTGGGACGAGTTCACAGCACAAAATGTTCTATTACTTACCACAAAATAATGTAGTAGGGAATTCTAAGGTTGAAGTTAAGATACATTGTTAAGGCAAAGTAGAAAGAGCTTTATCAGTATTTTGGCCATGCTGTGCCTGATCTGAAGTGCTTGATGATGCTGGGTGCAGAAAGTAAAAATGTATTCCATTTCCTAGGACTGGTATCACAAAGATTTGCCAAAATGAATTGAAGAAAATCTTTTTTTAAATTGGTGTTTGGTTGCTCTACAGAATTGAACTGAACATTTGCATTTAATGTTTCTGAGGAAAGGTCATCGAGTTGAAACATTAACTCTATTTCTTTCTCCAAAGATGCTGCCTGACCTGCTGAGTGTTTCCAGCATTGACTATCTTTATTTAAATTTAATACACTGGCTGAATTAATTTGAAACTTGACTACTTTCTACTTTTTATTTTCACTTTATACATACATGAAGTCATCCTGAGTAGTGGAAGTAGGTTCATGACTAAGACCTCACCATAGGTCTGTAACCTTTGCAGTAATAACTTTGGGCTGAATTGATGCAGCAAATTCAGTTAAATTCCTTAAAATCATTATTCTACTTTTAAAGGAGGAAACGCAAACTTGAAAAATCACTGAACCAGGCAAAAGAAGAGATACAAAAAATCTCTGCTAAACTTGTTTCAACCCACTCTGGTAAGTGACTATTTTATAATACGAAAAGATAAAAATGCTTATCAATTATCTTAAAAGCTATTTTATATGAGTGGAAAAGGTGTAATTTAGAATTCCAGCAATTTATTTCTTGGCTTAAAGATCACTAAAACAGGAGGAGCAATTTTTCTTTGATTATTTCATACTATTTATACTTTTTTTAAACTTCTTTTTACATAATTCGTTTCTTCTCTTTCACCTTTTCCCCCCTAAGTTTGCCATGAGTGTTATCCCAGGCAAACTCCCTGTTTCATTTTTAGTACGTACAGCCAATTGGGAGGGTGGGTGTACAATCTGTCCTCAACCTCCTGTTACTGCATGAGATACATGCAAGTGGAGGAGGGGGAATCACCTGGGACTGAGTCTTAACTCCCAATAACAGGTGGGTTGGGGTCAGGTCAGAGGTTAAAATTCAAAAAATCTGAAACAGGAATTCAAACCTGCCCACTTCTGGCTTTAATGGAGGCGGGACGAGGGGTGGGCAACCAATCCTCATGAGGTGAGTTGACCATTTAAATATTATAATAAGGCCGCGTGCCTTCATTTTATTTTTAACTCATGTCGGCCTGGTTTCCAAGCAATGTTCCCTATAAGGTGCGCAGTCGCTCACCAATCGGGAGTTCTTGCGCAGGCCGCTCACCAGCTGCTGCCGCTGGAAACGATACCGCGCAACAGCCGCACAGCAAATTTAAAGCGACCGCATACTCAAAAAAATTAGAGGGAATATTGTTTCCAAGGCCTTGGGAAACCCGGCAGGTGAAAGGAGACGAGAAGGGCTGAATCCATGAAGTTAGTGCCTTTACAGCATCTCTAGTAGGCCAGGAGGAGCAGGAGTGTTTCCTCCAGGCTCAACAAGCTACCCAGTTAAACCCCCGCCCCCCACCCCACCCACCCACAGTCTGTCTGCTCCCCCCGACTACCATCGGAGCCCCCCCGTCGCGATCAAACCCCCTGGCCATCATTGGAAGCCCCCTCTGCAATCAGAACAACCACCCCCCCACCGCGATTGGATCCTACCCTCCACGATCGGAACCTTCCCCCGCCCCCCGCTGCGATCAGAACCCTCCCCCCCCCCCCCCGCCGCAATCGAAACACACCCCCGTGATCAGAAGCCCCGGCGCGTTTGGGACCCCGCACGAGCTCTCCCATCACCCATGCCTCCCCCCCCCCACCCCCCAATCACTAGACCTACCTGCTCTCCTCGGCTGTGGCCTTGTGCTGTTGGCTTCCCCGCCTGAGGCCTATCAATCAGGCTGCCTATGGGTGGGAAACTGACAGAAAAAAATTTAAAGGAGTGGGAAACCTGTTCTTCCGTGTTTCCCGACCTCAGAACAGACCCCCGCACGGAACGTGCCTCCAGGCTCAAATCCAGGTCCTAGCTTTTGCTTTCCACTTCTCCATACTCAAACAGCTGATATTGGAAATTCAGGGGTATGGGAGATTAAACAAGAATTCTCCCACTACCGAAAAGATGGATGCTAGTGATGACTGTGTAATAACAGTTTTGTATACAAAAAAAGTATTAAAAGGACTTTGTTTATGAGACTTTTTTTTGAGAAAATCATACCTGGGGCAGATTGTTCCCATCATTGCTTGGGCCAAAATATGGCGAAGCAAAACCGCCCGTGCTTTATAGAATCGCTTGGTTTACATTCCATTGAATTTAATGGAATATAAATTGGGTGGGTTCTATAAAGAGCTTGTGATCCACTTTACCTGATTACCACCCAGGCTGTGAAGTCGAAAATCTACCCCACTGTGTAAAAATAAAGAGAATCCAGAGAAGTTCCCAAGAGAAATTCAGTTGTGTTGTGATATTGTTCATGATGCGGAGATGCCGGTGTTGGATTGGGGTGGACAAAAGTGAGAAGTCGCACAACACCAGGTTATAGTCCAAGGGGTAAAAATTCAGTTGGTTGCGCCTCCCGTTAGCGCCTTAAGAGGGCGCTAATGGGGCGTTAAGGCGCTAACGCCCGGGCGCAGCGCTGTTTGCGCCGCTCGAGAACTTAACTTGAGATTGTGCGGCGGCGCTAAAACTTACCGCTGTGACCACCTGCGCGCGCAGATTGTGACGTCATTCCATGGTGCAACGCCCTTGGGGCGCCCCGGAGCGGAAATTGAGTGGCGCCCCCTGCCTTACCGCCTGGCGCTTCCAACGACCGGAAGACTGGAACGTTATCAATCGGTGTGGGGCTGGGGGGGGCGCTATTTAAAGGGGGCCTCTTCCTGTCTTTTTCTGTGGTCGACATTTATGCACCACTCGTTCTGAGAGAGAGAGAGAGATTCGGAGAGAGAGAGAGAGAGACTTCTACATTGACTCAACGCTTTGTGAGGTAGTTTTGCCTAGTTCATCCTAACTTTGCTGCTACTTTCGTTGCTGTACCTCATTACTTTTCTGGCAAAGAGATTATGGGGGCTGCAATGATTGGGGGCGTCTTCCTGCTCCAGCTCAATCGGAGGATAGTGAGACGCAGACAGAGAGTGGCAATGATGGCCAGACGGAGGAGGGCCATCAGGCGCATGTACAGGAGAGCTTACCCTCCCAGGGTATATCGTGAACAGCTCTCCTACATCCACATGTCCGAGGAGCTGTGTTTGCGAAGGCTGCGATTCAGCAAGGAGGTGGTCACTGAGCTCTGCCACCTGCTGCAGCCAGATCTGCAGCCTCAGCTGAGGTCCAGGACGTCTCTGTCGGTGGCAGTGAAGGTCACAGTGGCTTTGAACTTCTACGCCACTGGCTCATTCCAAGCTGCTGTTGGGGACCTCGCCAATATCTCCCAGTTTGCGGTGCATCGCTGCATCCGGCAGGTCACCAATGCCCTCTTCACAAGGAGACGAGACTTCATCTCCTTCCCTATGACCCCAGACAAGCAGCATGACCGTGCTATGGGCTTTGCGAGGGTAGCGGGCTTCCCCATGGTGCAGGGCGCCATTGACTGCACGCATGTGGCTTTGCGTGCTCCGCGAGAGAATGCAGAGGAGTTCCGGAACAGAAAGGGGTTCCATTCCTTGAATGTGCAGTTGGTCTGTGACCACAGACAGGTGATTCTCGCTGTCAATGCTCACTATCCGGGCAGCTGCCACGATGCTTTCATCCTGCGCCAGAGTACTGTGGCAGAAATTTTCGAGGCACCGCATCAGCCAGTTGGTTGGCTTCTGGGGGACAAGGGGTACGCATTGAGCACCTGGCTGATGACACCGCTCCGTGCGCCAAACACCCCTGCTGAGCTGCGGTACCAGGAAAGCCAACAAGCAACCAGGAACATTATTGAGCGCACAATCGGCGTGCTCAAACAACGATTCCGCTGTCTGGATCATTCCGGAGGAGCCCTGCAGTACTCGCCTGAGCAAGTTTCCAAATTCGTAGTGGTGTGCTGCATGTTGCACAACATGGCAATCCTCAGGACGCAGCCAATGCCACCAGGCCTTGCAGCACCACAAGAGGAGGAGGAGGAAGAGGAGGAACAGGCCGAGGACGATGATCAGCAGCAGCACCAAGGCAGGAGGGCGGCCCACAATGGTCAAACTGCAAGGGCCGTCCGTCAACGACTAATAGCAAGCCGCTTCTAGGGCCCCTGCCATTGCTACAAACACGAATCAACCCAGCACGCAACCCCTAAGCCGGCCAAGGCACCAATAATTCCAACCACCAGCCATGTATATTTTGAATACAGAAACCTATTTATTGTACAAACTCTGTGTGTGTCAATTCCTCATGACAAACTCATAGAAATAAACACCAAAGAACAGTCAATAACATAACTGGTTCTCACAACCTGGAGATAATGTCCAAAACACTAAACAAAAGTTGGGCCATGAACCTCGGCCTTTAATAAAAAAATGACCAGCATTTTGGCACACCTCCTACTTTTTGCCCTTCGAGGGTGATCTCCTTCCCTTGCGCACTTCCCCCCTTCTAACCCTACTGCTCCTCCGTAATGGGACCTCAGTGGCTGCAGCAAGGCTGGTGGAAGGCTGCTGCTCGTCAGACCCTGACACTGCAGATGCCCCTGAAGGACGGCCTCGACCACTTCTGGGCCTGGAGGGCCCGGCTGCAGACTGCACCAACTCTGCATGGGCGGCAGCAGTCTGTCCTACAGGCGGTGGCAAGTGCAGTGGAGAAGTGACGGTGTTGGCAGCAGGAATGCTGTCATCGTGAGAGAGGACAGCAACTCCCTGCTCGGCCGACACACTGGCACTCCCACGGGGCAGCACTTCAGCATCCGGAGCAATTTGCCGGAGAACAGATTGCTGGCCTGCTGCGGCGCGGTGACAGCCCCGGGGACATGTGCACGAACCATCGAGGATGGCAGCAGTCAGTGCTCGCGTGGCCTCAATCTGAGTCTGCATGAGAGCAGTCTCAGATGGGTTCCTGGCAGCCAGTGACTGAATTGCAGCACTAAGCTTTAGTGTGGCATCCGCCTGTGCTACAGCGAAGTGCTCCACACTCCTTGCCAGTGCCTCAATGCATTCGGGCACCCTTCCCACTGCACCCATGAGCTCAGTGTGCATGCCCACCGCCTGGCTGTTCATTTCTGCAATCAGCCGCTCCTCCTCTGCGTCCATTGCATTAGGAGTGTCTGGCATACTCTCCCTCTGGGGAGAAGGCTCCCGTTCTTCCCTCCCCCCCCCCATGGCGTGGCTGCAGCCCGCTGGGTCCTGGAGCTTCACCATCATCAGCCCCTTCCCCCCTGCTCCCCCGTTCTTCCCTCCCCCCCCAATGGCGTTGCTGCAGCCCGCTGGGTCCTGGAGCTTCACCATCATCAGCCCCTTCCCCCCTGCTCCCCCGTTCTTGCCTCCCCCCCCAATGGCGTTGCTGCAGCCCGCTGGGTCCTGGAACTTCACCATCATCAGCCCCTTCCCCCCTGCTCCCCCGTTCTTCCCTCCCCCCCCAATGGTGTTGCTGCAGCCCGCTGGGTCCTGGAACTTCACCATCATCAGCTCCTTCCCCCCTGCTCCCCTCCGGGGAAGGCGTGTTCCCAGTGTGGCCATGGGCTTCCTCGGGAGAGGGTGGCACTGATGCTCCGGCTTCCTCTTCCTCCTCAGCTGCAGCATCACTCCCAGTGGCAGCTTCAGGGACCATCTCCTCAGCTGGTGAATCACCATCTGAAAGCAGGGAGGTACAAGAGTGGCTTTAGCGTGAGGACAGGGTGGCAGTAAGGGAGGAATAAGTGCAGCGAGTTAGCAAGTTGGATTGAAAGTGTCAAAGGCTGGTATTGTGAGGGACAAGTGGAAGGACAGAGGACAAAAAGGTGATGACCTTACCATTGCTGTCCACAACGGGGTCGGCGTCCCCAGTGGCGATGGGACCGATCACCCGGCTTGCCACAATCCTGTGGACGCGCTCCTCCAGATCGCTGAGGGGTTGCAGCTGAAGCCGCCCTCCACCCGTCCGTTGCTGCTGTCTCCGATTATGAGCCAGCTTAGCCTGCAAGAAAAAGGACAGCATCTGAGTCAATATACAGCCATGGTCTTGCCTGATGTGCCTCCCATAGGTGAATAGCCCTTACAATATGCAGCCATGGTCTTGCCTGATGTGCCTCCCATAGGTGAATAGCCCTTACTGTATGCAAAGTGTGGAATGTGTGTGTGTGTTTGATGAAAGGGCCATAGGTGTTGCATGAGTGTTGTGCATTGGGGTTTTAAGACCCTCTGGCCATAGAGTGAGGTTGAGATGGAGGGATGGAGAGGTATTGAGAAAAAGCCACTCACCCTGACGACCCGAGTGAGGTCGTTGAACTTTTTGCGGCACTGAACATGGGTCCTGGGCACCATGCTCCTGGAGGAGACGCTCTGAGCCACCTCCCTCCACACTCTTCTGAACTCGCGTGGCAAAGGCCTCCTGCCACTCTCCGGGAACAGCATGCATCGTCTGCGCTCCACTGCGTCAACCAGAGCATCCAAGGCCCGCTCGGTGAAGCGATGAGCGCGTTCTCTCACCCTCTCCATGCTTGGCAGCAAAATGGATTACAGGTCTCTCCAGGCTGAGATTCAAGGCTGCAATGAGCAGGGTGTGGCTGGGGAGCAAGTGGCCCCCCCCCGCTTTAAGAAGTGTCCGGCGCCAGTGTGTCTGTGTTCCCTCGCTAACTGGCAGCAGCTGCGCTGCGCTCGTGCGCTGAGGTAGCGCCTCACTCCTAGGCCTTTGCGCCTTAAGAGAGGTGTGCAGCGCCTAATTTAGCGCTCCACTCACCTCCCGGGGCGGTAAAAGTGAAGTTTCCTGTCAGTGCCGATAATTAGCGCCAGGCGCTAATATTTGCGCGCGGACGATATTTGCGCCCCAAATGGGGCGCGACCTAATTTCTACCCCCAACAGTTTTATTTGAAATCACAAGCTTTCGGAGCTGCTGCTCCTTCGTCAGGTGAAGTGAAGGAATACGAATCGGCAAAGCATATATTGACAGAGAACAATGCCTGTGCAGCGTACAATGTCAGACGACTACAGTTAATCTTTCTGACTGCCTTTTATCACACCTCGGCAGAGAGACAATCAGGGTCAGTCAGGAAGGCATTATATCAAAGACATAGCAAGATACAACTGAGACAATGAGCTGGGGTCACAGGGGGTCTAATGTGTCAAATGCAGTCTGTATGGAAAACCATAAACTTTAAACTGATATTGTTCAGCTGATGCCATTAATTCCTTCAGTATTAACCAAGCTCTCTTTTTTCTTATAGTGGGTCTCCCATGATATTGCTAATGCAGGCCAGCCGATACATTGTTTTAAAATATCAGAAGCATTAAACGATGAAACTCTGAATATATTACAATGATTAGGGCAAGTAATTTTTTAGCACAATATCCTGTGATATCCTTGCTCTGTCAGTTTCTATATGCAGCATTTACATTTTTTTTCTTTAAAAAATTACAAATTTTATGAAGTCACTGTCCAATTTCTCACTTGGGACTTAAAGGAGTACATTTTTTTTTATTCGTTCATGGGATGTGGGCGTCGCTGGCAAGGCCAGCATTTATTGCCCAACCCTAATTGCCCTTGAGAAGGTGGTGGTGAGCCGCCGCCTTGAATTGCTGCAGTCTGTGTTTTGAAGGTACTCCCACAGTGCTGTTAGGTAAGGAGTTCCAGGATTTTGACCCAGCGACGATGAAGGATCGGCGATGTACTTCCAAGTCAGAATGGTTTGTGACAGGGAGGGGAACTTGGAGGTGGTGGTGTTCCCATGCGCCTGCTGCCCTTGTCCTTCTAGGTGGAAGAGGTCGCGGGTTTGGGAGGTGCTGCCGAAGAAGCCTTGGCGAGTTGCTGCAGTGCATCTTGTAGATGGTACACACTGCAGCCACAGTATGCCGGTGGTGGAGGGAGTGAATGTTTAAGGTGGTAGATGGGGGGGCCAATCAAGCGGGCTGCTTTGTCTTGGATGGTGTCGAGCTTCTTGAGTGTTGTTGGAGCTACACTCATCCAGGCAAGTGGAGAGTATTCCATCACACTCCTTGTGCCTTGTAGATGGTGGAAAGGCTTTGGCGAGTCAGGAGGTGAGACACTCGCCACAGAATACCTAGCCTCTGACCTGCTCTTGTTGCCATAGTATTTATGTGGCTGGTCCAGTTAAGTTTCTGGTCAGTGGTGACCCCCAGGATGTTGATGGTGGGGGATTCGGCGATGGTAATTCCGTTGAATGTCAAGGGGCGGTGGTTAGACTCTCACTTGTTGGAGATAGTTATTGCCTGGCACTTCTGTGGCGCGAATGTTACCTGCCACTTATCAACCCAAGCCTGAACGTTGTCCAGGTCTTGTTGCATGCAGACATTGACTGCTTCATTATCTGAGGAGTTGTGAATGGCGCTGAACACACTGCAGTCATCAGCGAACATCCCCATTTCTGACCTTATGTTGGAGGGATGGTCATTGATGAAGCAGCTGAAGATGGTTGGGCCTAGGACACTGCCCTGAGGAACTCCTGCAGCGATGTCCTGGAGCTGTGATGATTGACCTTCAATCAACACAACCATCTTCCTTTGTGCTAGGTATGACTCCAGCCAGTGGAGAGTTTTCCCCCCGATTCCCATTGACTTCAGTTTTACTAGGGCTCCTTCATGCCACACTCGGTCAAATGCTGCCTTGATGTCAAGGGCAGTCATTCTCACCTCACCTCTGGAATTCAGCTCCTTTGTCCATGTTTGGACCAAGGCTGTAATGAGGTTGGGAGCTGAGTGGTCTTGGCGGAACCCAAACTGGGCATCAGTGAGCAGGTTATTGGTGAGTAAGTGCCACTTGATAGCACTGTTGATGACACCTTCCATCACTTTGCTGATGATTGAGAGTAGACTGATGGGGCGGTAATTGGCCGGATTGGATTTGTCCTGCTTTTTGTGGACAGGACATACCTGGGCAGTTTTCCACATTGTCGGATAGATGCCAGTGTTGTAGCTGTACTGGAACAGCTTGGCTCGAGGGGCGGCTAGTTCTGGAGCACAAGTCTTCAGCACGATAGCCGGGATGTTGTCAGGGCCCATAGCCTTTGCTGTATCCAGTGCGCTGAGCCGTTTCTTGATATTGGTGTGCTAAGGTAGTCAATATGTTGTACACATGTCAGAAGCAGCACACTTGGGATAAAGATGATTTGATGATGATTTGTTAGAATTGGTTGGGTTGAGGACTGTTAGGGGCCTTATAAATATGACAAGGACCTGTAGGGTTGAGGCATTGCCTTTTGTGCAGTACCAGTGGGGTTGTGAATTTGAGTCCCTTCTTTGACTTTCTCGAGGGGGTCATCTGTTTTGGGAGAGGTGCCTGGGTGAGTTGTGTGGGATTCCAGGAATGGGCTCCAGACTGCCTGATATTTCCAGAGTTCCAGGCAGAATCTGTGGGCTGGATTTTCAATGACCCGTGGAGTCGGGTTTGGAGGCGTGTGGGGGGTTAAAGTTGCAGATTCGGGTGTCCCGACCCCATCCCGACTCCATTCTGCCTCCACGCAATTTTGACAAAATCGGTCGCAGGGTTCCCGACTCCGTCCCACCTCCAAGAGGCGGGAGAGGCCATTAAAGCCCTTAACAAGCCCTAATTTGGCTCTGTAATGCCATTTTGAAACGTTTTAGCTAGTTTAACCCTTTTCCGACGTGAAGTACACCTGATGTGAAACACGCCAGTGAAACCTGGCGGGAGCACAAGTGGATAGCTGACTATCAGCTGCAGGTCCACTATTACAACGGAGATGTGATGAAGGTAGTAGTAGTATTAGGTCTGAAAGTCACCTCTGATGCTGTTGCATTGAATGTCTTCAGAGACTGCCTGGGAGGACTTGGTTGCAAAAAAATCTCTCTCTCTCTCTCTCTCTTCTGAGATGCTGCTCATTTTGCATCCAGGTCCTCTCACAGCAAAGGCCAGGCAGTCAGTCTCTGACCTGCAATGATGACATCATCAGAGGCGACTTTCAGACTGAAACCACTAATTGGGTCATGGGTTCCCACATGCTGGAACTCAATTGCCCAATTAAGTGAAAATTGCATCATTCATCCACATTAATCTGGAGTCGGGGGGGCAACACGAAATGCGGGTAACATGACCCCAACCCGACCCCAAGACAAAATCCAGCCCTGGATGTCTTTTCAGACTGTATTCCACAGATATTTCACCCACAGATGTGTTGTGGGGGATGGGGCACAGTTTGCCTAAGCAGCGGCTTCACGCTATCTTCCAGCTAGCTCTAGTCTGTGTGTCTCATGGGGAATTTGCTCCCTAGTAGGTACAGCCAGCAGGCATAGACTTGGGTCTGTAGGGCTTACGAGACCTGCAATTCTCTCTCTAGTCTTCCAATTTGTTGCCTAGAGGGGCTAAATGAGGAGGAAAGACCAGAATGTGTGCAGTAGAGGGCCCCTTCAGCTGCAGTCCCTCTAGCATATATCCCCGAGGCAGGGCTGGAACTTGTGGATGAAGTGAGTGTGGTAAGTGCAATATATTATCCTGAGTTGGCCCACGTGCGTTCTACTGCAGGTGATAGTTGTGAGGGTCTGCTTCCATAAAGTCCGAGTGCTGTGCACTTTTGGGGCCCCAAGAGGAAAATCAAACTTGAAGTCTTGTATGGTAAAATCATTTTACTCTTCTGGATAGATTTCAGATTTAGTCAAGAGGTATACCGTTTTCAATTGTTTTTACATGAAGCAAATTCATGTGGTGCTATTTTGAATGTGGTCAGATTAAAAGTTTAAAAAATATTTTGAGATCTTCATTGTTTTTGTTACAGATTTGGAAGAAAAAGAACAAAAGATGAAAGAGCTGACAAAACAAAATGAAGCAAAGAATCTGGAATGTATGCACTTTAAATCTCTGCTGGAAATCACAAAGGTAGATATTTTGGAAAAACTTTACTTTTTCCAGTTAATATTCCACACATGAAACACAAATTGCTTTATAACATAATATTTAAAAGATGCCTGGCCGATCTACTTTGGTGAACGAATCTAGTAAGATTAAATCTTGCTTTTGATCACAATTTATTGCCTCTCTGGCATGTTATATATTTTTTTCAGACTAGTCAATGAAAATTCTGTTTAATAAATAGATCAATGTCTTATTTTTATCAGTAACAAAGAGCTCTTAAGCTTGTTCAGTTTCTTCATTTTCTTGTACTTGTACAATTATTAACACACTGAATTATACAGCAATCCTTGATGTAAATTGGAGTTTGTTAACTTGCCTTGAAAAGAATTTCTATGGTCTATAATTGATTCAAATGAGGGGAAGAAGAAATGCAACAGACTCCCAGTCTGCAAAGAGTGGGATTAAACGGAGTGGACTTGAACAGAGTGTTTTATTTGGGAATTTGGAAAGAGTGGGAATTGGGAGAAGAGGGGGAAGGAGTTGTTGCTTTTTGCCTACGCTACTTGTAGTGCTTTGTGTTATAGATAGATATTTAATTTCAGCACCCTTAACTTAATCTAGATCAAGTAAGTAGTCAAGAAACGACACTAAGTTGCCTAATTACAAATTGAATTAAATTTAATTAAATAAAATAAGGTCATATAGGGATGGCAGTGCAGGTGGTGTGCCGCAACTGCAGCATGTGGGAGTTTGTGGAGAGCATTGTGATCCCGGACAACCATGCTTGCAGTAAGTGCCTGCATCTTGAGGAACTTCAGCTCAGAGGTTTTGAGCTGTAGTCTGAGGTGCAGACATTGCGGGGCATCAGGGATTGGGAGAGTTAGCTGTAAATTTTGATCCAGGAGGCAGTTACACCCCTTAGGTTAGGTAGTGGTACAGGTCTGGTTAGTGGTCAGGGACAGGAGGGTGTGACTGCAACTCAGGCAGGTAAGGGGACCCCAGGTGCAGTGCTGGAGGAGCCTCAGCCTTTGCCCTTGTCCAAGAGGTATGAGGTTCTTGCTGCCTGTGTGGATGAAGGGAAAAGCCTGCAGGATGGATGAGAAAGCTAACCATGGCACCATGGTGCAGGAGGCCATTCAAGTGGGGGGAGTGAAAGGGAATGTAGTTGTGGTAGGGGACAGTATAGTCAGGGGGATAGATACTGTTCTCTGCAACCGCGACCAAGAGTTCCGAAGGTTGTGTTGCCTGCCCGGTGCCAGGGTTAAAGACATCTCCTTACGGCTGGAGGAGAACTTGGAGTGGGAGGGGAAGGATCCAGTTGTCATGGTCCATGTAGGAACCAACGACTTAGGTAGAACTAGGAATGTGGTTCTGCTGAGGGGGTTTGAGGAGCCAGGATCCAAATTAAAAAGCAGAACCTCAAAGGTAATTATCTCTGGATTGTTACCTGAGCCACGCGCAAATTGGCATAGGGACAAACAGATTAGAAGTTTAAATGTGTGGCTCAAAGAGTGGTGTGGGAGAAAGGGGTTTCAGTTGATGGGGCACTGGCACCAGTACTGGGGAAAGAGGGAACTGTTCCGTTGGGACGGGCTCCACTTAAACCAGACTGGGACCAGTGTCTTGGCGAACTGAATAACTAGGGCAGTAGGCAGGACTTTAAACTAATGAAGCGGTGGTGGAAGGATTCAGGAAAGAGTAAATTTAAAAGCAGCGAGCGAAATGTCAAGACACTAGAGCAGAGTAGAGTTTTGGGTAAAAATAAGCAGAGTGGGTCAGGAAGGGACAGAGAGAGTCACAAAGGTAACAAGGCATCAGTGAACAAGATGACATCAGGGAAAAATAGAAATAAGTCAAAGTTAAAGGCACTATCTGAATGCGCAAAGCATTCGCAACAAAATAGATGAATTAATAGCGCAGATAGAAATTAACAGGTTTGATCCAATAGCCATAACGGAAATATGGTTGTAAAGTGGCCAAGGTTGGGAACTAAATATTTCAGGATACTTAACTTTTAGAAGAGATAGGCAAAATGGAAAAGGAGGCGGGGTAGCCCTGATAATAAAGGATGGGATAAAGACAGTAGAGAGAAAGGATCTTAGCTCGGAAAATCAAGAAGTAGAATCAGTTTGTGTGGAGCTAAGAAACAGCAAGGGGCAGAAAACATTGGTGGGAGTTGTTTATAGGCCCCCAAACAGTAGTTGTAATGTAGGGCAGAGTATAAATCAGGAAATTAGAGAGACATGTAACAAGGGTAATACAGTAATCATGGGGGACTTTAATCTACATATAGACTGGGCAAACCAAATTTGCAGTAATAGTGTGAAGGACGAATTCATGGAATGTATGCAAGATAGTTTTCTAGATCAGTATGTTGAGGAACCAACTAGGGAACAGGCAATGAGAAAGGGTTACAAAAGCAAAATACTGTGGATGCTGGAAATCTGAAATAAAAACAGAAAATGCTGGAAATACTCAGCAGGTCAGGCAGCATCTGTGGAGAGAGAAACAGAGTTAACGTTTCAGGTCGATGATCCTTTGTCAGAACTGGAAAAATGGTTTCCAGTTCTGACAAAGGGTTAATTAATAACCTTGTAGTAAAGGGGTCTTTAGGCAAGAACGACCATAATATGATAGAATTTTATATTGAGCTTGAAAATGATTAAGTTAAATCTGAAACTAGGGTCTTAAATCTAAACAAAGCAAACTACATAGGTATGAGGGGCAAGTTGGCTAAGGTAGATTGGGAAACCATATTAAAAGGTATGATAGTAGACAAGCAATGGCTAGCATTTAAAGAATTAATACATAATTTACAACAAATATACATTCCTTTAAGGCACAAAAACCCCACAGGGAAAGTCGTCCAGCTGTGGCTAACAAGAGAAGTTAAGGATAGTATTAGATCAAATGAAGAGGCTTATAATGTTGCCAAAAATATTGGTAAGCCTGAAGATTGGGAGGATTTTAGAATTCAGCAAAGGAGGACCAAGAAATTGATAAAGAAAGGGAAAATAGAATATGAGAGTAAACTAGCGAGAGACATAAAAACAGACTGTAAAAGCTTCTATACGTATGTAAAAAGGAAAAGATTAACGAAAGTAAATGTAGGTCCCTTACAGGCTGAGACAGGAGAAATTATAATGGGGAATAAGGAAATGGCAGAGAATTAAACAAATACTTTGGCCGCAATTTTATTTAACGAGGCGGCTTGGAGTCGGGTTGCGTAGTGGTCGGGGTCCGGACCCGCTGCCGGCTGGATCTGCTGCGGTTTTAAAATTTTAATTCAATTACCTTGTTAACTTCATTGGGGCACGCTGGCCAGTCCAATGACTGCGATCGGGTCTGTTAACTGCCTCTGATGATGTCATAATTGCAGATGCTTTTAATGGTCCCATTCAGCCTCAGCCTTTGTGTTCCTGATTCTGATGGTGTGTGCATGTTGGAGAGCTACAGTGAGTGCTTCCAGAGGCAAGGCAGCTCTACGCTTCAATGAGGAGTCCCTCCAAGCTCTTATTGAGGCAGTAAGAGGGCGCAGGGAGATTCTCTTCCCTCCGGATGGCCGGTGGAAGTCTCCTCAGCAGACCAAGGTAGCCTGGCTGTGCACTGCTGAGGAGGTCAGCACAAGGTCCGTTTGTTCACGCACATGGATCTAGTGCAGAAAACGCTTTAATTATCTTCTGCGATCATCAAAAGTGAGTATCACACCACACTTAGCCTCAATCTGCTTCCCTTCTCTTCTCATCACCAGCACTCTGCTTTGTAAGCCTCCTCCACATCCCACCTTACCCTTACTTCCCTTGCACCCTTACCTATCCATCTCTATCTCTGTACTGAATCACTTCACCATCCTACTATGCACCCCTCACACTCACTCTCACTGTTATGCATTGACAACAACTAACCATGTACAGGGAGCTAGCTTCCTCTTTGCACCTCATTCCATCTTGGTCTCCCTCTAAACTTCTATGTTAGGGATTCTTCACACTCACTCCATCACTGGTTGAAACTCCGCTTGTGTCCCTCCTTGCAGGAAAAGATAGCCGACAATAAGAGGGAGAGAGCACAGACAGGAGGAGGCACACCAACCCTTGCAACATTGACAAGTGCTGAGGAGGCAGCGCACAAAATCATCGGAGGTGGCGAGGATCTGGAAGTGGGCAATGGAGAGGCGGGCGCACTAGACGAAGCTGGTGACAAAATAGAGTTTCATACCTCTCATTGACACTTAATGATTGACTGCAATGGCAAATGTTGTTCATAGAGATTCGCTTTGTATCATCTGCACAAAAGGATGTGTCTGCTACATCAAAATCAGATGTCTAACTCATGCCTTTACTCTCCCACAGGACCATCGAGCGCCCCCCTCCCCACGATCCAGGACGAACAGCCAGACGACTCCTCAGAGGAACCTGAAGCCTCTGAGGGAGCAGCATCACCAGGACTCAGCGCACCCAGCACCAGTGCAGAAACGCACACCTCGGCGGGGCCCTCATGACTTAGAGTAGTGTTGTCACCTGGTCTATCACAGCTCACAAGTGAGCATCAGCAGATTGTGGAGACAGCGACAGCAGTGGAGTGTCCTCGTCGGAGGTCGCAGGAATCTCCTAGCTCTGCTCAGCTGCATGTAGATGCTGTGCCTCTCGGGCCATCCAGAAAGAGAGCGGTTTGGGAACTACAGGAACAAGCGCAGGTGTCTCTGGAAGGGTTTGCCTCCAGGGTAAGTGTGAGTGTGCAGAGAATGGAGGAGTCCATCTCTAACAGCAGCACTGCCTTGGTGGAGGCAATGGCGCATGAACGCACCACCATGGATAGGATGGCAACCTCCATGGAGGAAATAAGTAATGAAAACATGGTGAGTGTTCAAATTAGATTGTCATCTCTGGAGGAGAGATGGGCAGCTATTGAGCAGAAAGACCGGAGCTTCATGGGTATCATTGTTATAAGGACTGCAAGTACAGATACGGGTCCTCATGGGCCCCCCTGATGTGCAGCAAGGTGCTCTCCAGCCACTTGCCAGCACTGAGGTGCGGCTGACCCATGAGAGGGATGTTGGTGGCAGGCTACAAGGACGTGTGGGCTCCTCTCCAAGTGCTCACACGACCATGCCACTGTGGAGCCCTCACTCAGAGACCCACTTTGCTGTGACAACTGAGATGGCCGTTTCAGCCCCTGCACAGCCGCAGGAAGAGCAGACTGTTGCAGAGCCCTCCCAGGCTCCCAAAGCCAGAGGACGCCCACCAAAGGTATCTCAGCAGGCGCAGCATCCTAGTCAGCAAGGTGCCTCTACATCTGCTGAAGCCACAGGGGGAAGCTCCACGTAGAAGCATTACTAAGAGGAAGATAAAGCACATATAGTCACAAGGGGACTCACTTGGGTGTTTTGTCATTTTTTTGCTTGTTCGTGCATTGTGATCCTTTTGTCAATGTAGTAAAGAAAAGTGATGGCAAACAGTTGAATGTGTGGCCTATGTGTTCTGGGAAATGGTAAATGTGCATTGAGGGCTCAGGGTGACTTGCATTTGTAATGATGATGGTGAAAGTGATAGGAAAGAACCGATTATAGCGGAGATGATGTATGACGCTGGAGGAAGGTCGCCTACAATTAGAGAGCCATATGGTAGCCACCTATGGTTGAAGAGTAAGCTTATGCAAATGTGGCATGGCAGAGGGCATCCCTTGCTTGACGGGCAGCAGTGAACTGGAGGGATGCTGCATTGGTCACAACACGGCCTGCAAGGCTCGCCTCCTCCTCCTTCTTCCTCTTCTTCCTCCTCCTCCTCCTCCTCTTCCGAGGAAGATCTACACTTAGCCACGCGGCTGCTGCTCCTCCAATTATGACGACCAGGATGAGAGGACATAACCTGTTCCCATCCCGTTGCTATAGATTTAATTTGAGGCAAGAAGCTTGCAAGCGCAGAGTCGGAAATTATTCCAATCATGTCACACTGTTGATGGGTGTCAGCTTGAACAGTCACAAGGTCAGTGGATTTGCAAAATCTTATCCCAAACCTTCAACAACAAAGTTGTTGCATTTGAATGTCAGCCATGTTACAGGAGCGCTTTTAAAGTGCTGCACCAATGACATCAAATCATGTCCTCAAGAAACTCGTCTCCTTGCAGCTGGCGTGTTTCTGACAAGACAGGAAACAGGAGCCAGAAGCACGAAAATGGGAAACCACTATAAAAATAGGATTAGCAAGGCAGTTAACAGGCTCTTAACTGCCTTAACTACCTGTCCCACCGGTTCCAGTCGGGTCAGTTTGGGAGTGGCTGACCCAACACACATGAAAATCGCGTGGGGGCGGGATGGAGGTGGGTTGGCAGTCTGAAGCATTTTTTTCCGATTTTCGCTGCCGACCTGCCTCCTCAGGGCTATTAAAATCGAGCCCTCTGTGTCTGTCTTCATGGAAGAAGACGCAAAAAATTTCCTGGAAATAGTGGAGAACTAAGGCTCTAGCGAGAATGAGGAACTGAAAGAAATTAGTATTAGTAAAAAAATAGTACTGGAGAAATTAATGGGACTGAAAGCTGATACATCCCCTGGACCTGATGGCCTACATTCTGGGGTTTTGAAAGAGTTGGCTATAGAGATAGTGGATGCATTGGTTGTCATTTTCCAAAATTCCATAGATTCTAGAATGGTTCCTGTGGATTGGAAGGTAGCCAGTGTAACCCCACTTTTAATAAAGGAGGGAGAGAGAAAATGGGGAACTACAGACCAGTTAGCCTGACATCAGTCGTAGGGAAAATGCTAGAATCTATTATTAAGGACGTGGTAGAAGGGTATGTCGTAAGAATAAGCCTTACGCGTGGTGAACTTAAAGTAAGCTTTAATCAACTAAAAAGGTGCTACATACAAAAGAGGTCTTACTCTATGCCTCTCCAGGATCCAACTGATCAGTCCAGTATTTATCCTGGACTAATCACAGGAAGTGATGCAATAAAGTTCGAGTCACAGGAAGCTGTATTGTGTTACCACAGGGTACTTAGAAAATAATAATAGGATTGGGCAGAGTCAACACGGATTTATGAAAGGGAAATCGTGTTTGACAAATCTGTTCATTTTTTGAGGTTGTAACTAGCAGAATAGATAAGGGGGAACCAGTGGATATGGTGTATTTGGATTTTCAGAAGGCATTTGATAAGGTGCCACACAAGTGGTTATTAAACAAAATTAGAGCTCATGGGATTGGGGGTAATATACTAGCATGGATTGAGGATTGGTTAACAGACATAAAACAGAGAGTGGGAATAAACGGGTCATTTTCGGGTTGCCAGTACTAGTGGGGTACCTCAAGGATCAGTGCTTGGGCCTTAGCTATTCACAATCTACATCAATGATTTGGATGAGGGGACCAAATGTAATATATCCAAGTTTGTTGATGATACAAAGCTGGGTGGGAATGTAAGTTGTGAGGAGGATGCAAAGAGGCTTTAAGGGGATATAGACGGGCTAAGTGAGTGGGCAAGAACATGGCAAATATGGAGAAATTTGGTAGGAAAAATAGAAAAGCAGAGTATTTTTTAAATGGTGAGAGATTGGGAAATGTTGGTGTTCAGAGGGACCTAGGTGTCCTTGTACACGAATCATTGAAAGTTAACATGCAGGTACAGCAAGCAATTAAGAAAGCAAATAGTATGTTGGCCTTTATTACAAGAGGATTTGAGTATACGAGTAAAGATGTCTTACTGCAATTATATAGGGCCCTGGTGAGACCACACCTGGAGTACTGTGTACAGTTTTGGTCTCCTTACCTAAGGAAGGATATACTTGCCATAGAGGGATTGCAACGAAGGTTTACCAAACTCGTTCCTGGGATGGGGGTATTGTCCTATGAGGACAGATTGTGTATATATTGAGGCCTATATTCTCTAGGGTTTAGAAGAATGAGAGGTGATCTCATGAAACATACAAAATTCTTACAGGACTTGACAGGGTAGATGCAGGAAGAATGTTTCCCCTGGCTGGGGAGTCTAGAACCAGGGGTCACAGTCTCAGAATAAAGGGTCGGCCATTTAGGACTGAGATGAGGAGAAATTTCTTCACTCAGAGGGTGGTGAATCTTTGGAATTCTCTACCCCAGAGGACTGTGGATGTCAGTCATTGAGTATATTTAAGGTTGAGATAGATACATTTTTGGACTCTAAGGGAATCAAAGGATATCGGGCGGGAAAGTAATTTTGAGGTTGAAGATCAGCCATGATCTTATTGAATGGTAGAGCAGGTGCGAAGGGCCAAATGGCCGACTCCTGCTCCTATTTCTTATGTTCTTATGTTCTTATGTATGTTCTTATTTGGGTCTGGATAATGATTAGATGGATTTTTTTTTTAAAGCACTTTGTTGCTTTGATGAATTTCTTTTATCCTACAGTACACATGTGTTTCATTACCTAATGTCTAAAACAACAACGTTAGATAAAATTGTAATACTTTAAATTATGAAGGGAAAAGATAATTTAATTCAAATACATGTAAGAATATGGCTGAGATTTTTTGCTGGAGTTATGGCAGCTATCCAGTGTTAGTCCTACAAAATGTGGCAGAAAATCCTTAGGGAGCCGCTCCACCACTTAAGAGATTTTCGACCCAGATCATCTTCCCTCCTTTGTTTGAGACACATCTCCAGGGGAGGGACTTACGTCCATCATGGAGATGCGCCTTTGACCCTAGCTGACCTCAGGGCTATTAGCATTTTAGTGACAAGCTCCCCGGCCTCTGCAGGGAAGTCACACCAGACTCGGGCAGAGGTTTGCTTTGGCAGGCCTCTAAGGCCTGCCTCACCGTGGAGATGCAAGCACCTTCCGTGGTACCTGAAAAAGCAGAATATGTTTAGAAAAAAATTTGAGGCCTCGTCTTCAACCTTGCAAGGTCATGCTCTTAATGGGTTGTGGCTACAAAAAAAAAATTGAAACCCTCTCTGCACTCCTTGCAATTCTGGATGCCCAGGCCTCTTGCTGCCAGCATTCAAACTAGGCAAATCATGGAAAATATGTCAGAGGGTACATGTCCTTGAATTGTATCTAATTGTAATATGCCTGCCACATTTGATCCAGCATGATTTTGCATGGTCAACTCATTGTAATAATACATACACAATGCTTGTACGCATTTGCCTAAGCACTGAGCAGGATATTTGGTGAGCCAGCACTTCTTAAAGGGCTGCTGCTTGCATTTCAAGGGGAGTTTCCATACAGAGTGGCTGCCATAAGGAACAAGAGTAGATCTGCTCATTTGAGGATGCACCACACCTTAGGAAGGATATATTGGCCTTGGAAGGAGTGCAGGGTAGGCTTACCAGAATGATACCCGGACTCCAAGGGTTAAATTACGAGGAGAGATTACACAAATTAGAGTTGTATTCGCTAGAATTTAGAAGTTTAAGGGGTGATTTGATCGAAGTTTTCAAGATATTAAGGGGAACAGATTGGGTAGATAGAGAGAAACTATTTCTGCTGGTTGGGAGTCTAGGACTCGGGTGCAGAGTCTAAAAATTAGAGCCAGACTTTTCAGGAGTGAAATTGGGAAACACTTCTACACACAAAGGGTGGTAGAAGTTTGGAACTCTCTTCCGCTAGATCAATTGTTAATTTTAAATCTTAAGATTGATAGATTTTTGTTAACCAAAGGTATTAAGGGATATGGGGTTAGGTCGCAGATCAGCCATGATCTCATTGAATGGCGGAACAGACTCGAGGGGCTAAATGGCCTACTCCTGTTCCTAGGATGCTGCCCTTGAGGTGTTGTCCCAGGCAATGCAACAAAGAAGGGTTGTCTTCTACACAGGCAGCCACCGTCTTAAGGGACAATGTCTGAAATGCCTGGATAGCGGTGGCCGAGTGAGTTAATGGAGTTTGCCATAGGTTGTGGCAGCAGATGAAAAAATAATTTCGGGATAATGGATACTCGTAAAGTAACAACTTGTCCACTCTAAAACCCCGATTTCATGAGCTTCTACCTTGTGTGCCCGATCCGAGGCTTGCTTGATATTCCAATGTGGGATGCTGGTAGAATTGAAGAGATTTCTCTGTAGGAATGTCCGACCCAATGTTAATTATGCAAATCGAGTCACACTAAATTGGGATGGTTCTTCCTGTACCTGTGAAGGTCATCCATTTTGGCCATTAAGGACTGGTGTGAGGAGAAGTTTCTTCATTCAGGGTTGTGAATCTTTGGAATTCTCTACACAAGAGGGCTGTGGATGTCAGGCATTGAGTATATTTAAGGTTGAGAGAGATAGATTTTTGGACTCTAAGGGAATCAAAGGATATCGGGTGGGAAAGTGATGTTGAGGTCAAAGATCAGCCATGATCTCATTGAATGGCAGAGCAGGCGCGAGGGGCCATATGGCCTACAGCTGCTCCTATTTCTTATGTTCTTATGTTCTTATTAAGGCATTAAGCATCTATGCTACAGGGTCCATCTAGGTAATTCGGTCTGCAGTTCATTCCTGTGTAAAGCAAGTGACTAATGCTGTGTTTACAAGGGGAAACACCTTAATCACATTCCCAGTGGAAAGAAGATGTCAACTGGAAGTGGCACATAACTTTTACTGTCTGGCAGGCTTCCCAAAAGTTATAAATGAAACCAATATGACCATCTGAGCTCTGCATATCAGCCTTGATGTATCCATTAACTGGAAGGGATACAACTCCCTGAGTAAAGCCTTGGAAAATGGGGGCTGAAAGTTCCACTTCTAGGTCTTTAAGAAAAAGGCTGTAGATTATGTTAACATTTAATTTACCAGTCCTATTTTCCAAGCACCGCGCCACCAGCAGGGTCTCGCATGCTTCTTTTGATCATCAGAAAATCGGGCACAGTGCCACTGGTGCTCTGTACTTTGGACCTAATTTTTCAATCAGAGTTGTCTCAAGTGTTTAAAGTCCCCTGATCCTAGAAAATCAGTTAGAGTCAAGGATGGGCCGAATTCCCACCATGAAGATGATGCAGTGTAATTCCGCAAAAGTGGAAAATTTCAGCCCTCTTTCCCTGACTTGCGCTCAAAGTACTCTGTGACCTTCCACTGGAGGTGGGATGAATTATTATCCAATTTTAATAAGGTGTGGGTTACTTGTGGAAAATGGCTAGCCTTTGTATATTATTTCTCTCTAATAGTCCAGTTGAGATTAGAAACTCACCATGTGGAGAAATTAACACTGCATGTGCTAACATTATACAGCTGAACTGTTAGGTAAAGATATTTAAATTAGAAAATCAGTTTTAAAATGTATTCTCGGGATGTGAGTGATGCTGGCAATGCTGCATATATTGCCTATCCCTAGTTGTTCTGAAAAGGTGGTGGTGGGCTACCTTTTGAAATTATTAGGGGTGAAATTGGTCTTGGGTGGTAGCGCAAAACAGGGGATAGTGAATCGGCAGCTTGTTTTACACCTCACCAATGTTCCCTTTAAGCTGTGCGGCCGCGCAGCACTCTGCAGCTCCCGCGCAGCTGGCTGACCGGCTTTTAAATCGGAAAAACTGCGCATGCGCGGTATTTTGAATGGGCTGTGCAGCCTCTTAAAGGGGCCGCGCACGCAAAAAAAAAATTAAAGGGTACATTGCACCTCACCTAAATTTATTTTCCAAAAAGGAAATCGTGAGGGGTCTAAAATGGGCTGCCGATTGGTATTGCCACTGAAGAAAAATTTCACTCTTATTGCTTTTACAACTGATTGGCTTGCCATGCCACTTTAGAGAGCATTAAGAATTAACCAGTGTAGTGTGGGCTAGACAAGGGAGAAGTGGCACGTTCCACAAGGACATTTTGTGGAAAAGGACATTTTGAACCAATTAGATTTTACCGTAATCTCTGGCAGTTTTCATGGTTACTTTTTCTGGTGGCAGCCCACAAAGTACCAGACTTATTGAACTGAATTTCACAAATTGGCATTGTGGCAATTAAACTCAAGTTCTGGATTGCTAGTTCAGTACAATAATCACTACACTGTCATACCTACTATGTTATATTGCTGCAAGACGCTAAAGTAATGATCAGACTTTTTCTGTATTAAAATGCACCTAGAAAATAACAACAACATGCATTTAAATAGCAACTTTAATGTAAAAAACAACTCAAATAGAAATAGATAGAGGAAGGGATGCCAAACCATGAAGGGAGAGATTTGGAGGGGAGATCAAAGGCTTGGTCAAGAAGATGGATTTTGAGAAGGTTTTCAAAGGAAGAGAGAAGTTAAGAGGGGCAGATTTTTAGAAAGGGAATTCCCAAGAGAAGGACCGAGCCGGCTAATGGGAAGGGGAGGAAAGCACAAAAAGCTAAAGTCAAAGGATGAAAGAGGGGATATAAACCTGAAAGAGGTTGCATAGGTAGAAACAGCATTCCACTGTAAGGCAACCTTACCAATCAGAACACAGTGATTACGTTCTGTGGAGGATCCATTGCAGCACCCCGTCACAGTGCAGACCCTCTGCTTTTATACCCTTTCTTATCGTTATTATGTGACAGCCAGCATATTTTACTAGCGGTGCCCTCTTAGTTCTCACACTCTACATGAACTTAATTTGCAGCACATTCCAATGCTAATCAAAATACTTCCTTGCTTATTTGCCTGGCTATCCTTATCATGTGCAGGCCTTGCTCCCTTTGCACTAATTGCTGCATTGATTTTGTTGTTTTGAGACGTTGTGGCTTAAAGATTATAATATCCTGCTTAACAGGTAAAAGCTAAGAATTGATACTATTACAATACACTCAAGTATTCCTTATATAGAAAGTAATAATTGGCAGTATTACACAAGCAAACTTTCCCATATCACTTCAGTTCAGCTGCAGGAATCTTGCTGCTGCCCTGATAAACCCTTTCCATTACATTCATCCAACGTTGTCACCCAATACAGTGTAATCCTCTCATGGTATTTGGAAGGAACCCATAACATAAAAATTGATAGTGCAAGCTAACTTCAGAGCTACAGGAGCTGTAGTCACTGTCAGAGAAGCTGATTCCAGGTAGTCATCAGCACATGACTAATCAGTGAACAGTTCTCTGCTGAGAGTGAACTGGGGCAAGCACTGCTGCTCCTTCAATGCCAATATTTAATTTATGGTCTGTAAATCATCTGAAAAGGTCACCGCTCCTCCTTCAGTGTTTCTATCATCTATTCTGTCTATACTCAGTAACTAAAATGAACATTACACTCATTAGATATTTTCCTCAGAAATGTGAATGTTTGGCAGAGTATTTAAGAACATAAGAACATAAGAAATAGGAGCAGGAGTAGGCCAATCGGCCCCTCGAGCCTGCTCCGCCATTCAATAAGATCATGGCTGATCTGATCCTAACCGCCAATCTACTATCTATCACAGAACCATCTCCTGCATCTAACAGAATTGCACACACGAAATAGGAGCAGAATCAGGCTACACAGTCCCTGGGCCCGCTCCACTACCCACAGGGCCATGACCGATCCGAACCTAGACTCATGTCCAAATTCCTGCCCGCTCCCCGTAACCCTTAATGCCCTTTACTTCTAGGAAACTGTCTATTTCTGTTTTAAATTTAATTAATGTTGTAGCTTCTACAGCTTTTTGTGGCAGCATATTCCATGGACCTACCACCCTCTGAGTGAAGTAGTTCCTCCTCATCTCAGTTTTGAAAGAGCAGCCCCTTATTCTAAGACTATGTCCCCTAGTTCTCGTCTCACCCGTCATCGGGAACATCCTCCCCGCATCCACCCGATCCAACCCCTTCACAATCTTATATGTTTCAATAAGATCGCCTCTCATTCTTCTGAACTCCAATGAGTAGAGTCCCAATCTACCCAACCTCTCCTCATATGACCACCCCCTCATCCCCGGGATTAACCGAGTGAACCTTTTTTGCACTGCCTCGAGAGCAAGGATGTCTTTCCTTAAGTAAGGACACCAAAACTGTATGCAGTATTCCAGGTGCGGTCTCACCAATACCTTGTACAACTGAAGCAATACCTCCCTATTTTTATATTCTATCCCCCTAGCAATGAAAGCCAACATTCCATTTGCCTTCTTAATCACTTGCTGCACCTGCATACTAACCTTTTGAGTTTCGTGCACCAGTACCCCCAGATCCCTTTGCACTTCAGTACTCTCCAGTTTCTTGCCATTAAGATAATAAATTGCTCTAGGATTTTTCCTGCCAAAGTGCATCACCTCACACTTTCCAGTGTTGTATTCCATCTGCCAAATCTCTGCCCACTTACTTAGCCTGTCTATGTCCCCTTGCAGGTTTTTTATGTCCTCCTCACTCACTACTTTCCCTCCCATCTTTGTATCATCTGCAAATTTTGATATGTTACACTTGGTCCCTTCCTCCAAATCGTTAATATAGATTGTGAAGAGTTGGGGACCCAGCACTGACCCCTGTGGAACACCACTAGTTACTGATTGCCAGTCTGAGAATGAACCATTTATCCCAACTCTTTGCTTTCTGTTAGATAGCCAATCCTCTATCCATGCCAGAATATTACCCCCAATCCCGTGATTTTTTACCTTAAGCAATAATCTTTTGTGTGGCACCTTGTCAAATGCCTTTTGGAAGTCTAAATACACTACGTCCACTGGTTCCCCTTTATCCACTCTATATGTTACTTCCTCAAAGAACTCCAGCAAATTTGTCAAACATGACTTCCCCTTCGTAAAACCATGCTGACTTTGTCCTATTAAATTATGATTATCCAAATGTCCTGTTACTGTTTCCTTAATAATGGACTCCAAAATTTTACCTACCACAGATGTTAGGCTAACCGGTCTATAGTTACCAGCCTTCTGTCTACTGCCCTTTTTAAATAAGGGTGTTACATTAGCAGTTTTCCAGTCTGCCGGGACCTTAGCGGAATCCAGGGAGTTTTGAAAAATTATTACCAATGCATCTACAATCCCTACCGCCACTTCCTTCAAGACTCTAGGATGTAAGCCATCAGGTCCAGGTGATTTATCCGCCTTGAGTCCCATTATTTTACCGAGTACCACTTCCTTAGTGATTTTGATCGTGTTTAGCTCCTCTCCCCCTATAGCCCCCTGTTTGTCCAGTGTTGGGATATTCTTAGTGTCCTCTACTGTAAAGACTGATACAAAATATTCATTCAGTGTTTTTGCCATCTCCATATTTCCCACCATTAATTTCCCGGTCTCATCCTCTAAGGGACCAACATTTACTTTAGCCACCCTTTTTCTTTTTATATAACTATAAAAACTCTTACTATCTGTTTTTATATTTTTTGCTAATTTACTTTCATAATCTATCTTCCCTTTCTTAATCAATCTTTTTGTTATTTTTTGCTGCCTTTTAAAGTTTTCCCAATCCTCTGTCCTCCCACTAGATTTCGCTACCTTATATGCCCTTGTTTTTAGTCGAATACTATCCTTAATTTCTTTACTTAGCCACGGATGACTGTCCTTTCTTTTACACCCTTTTCTTTTCAGTGGAATATATTTTTTTTGGAAGTTGTAAAATAACTCCTTGAATGTACACCACTGATCATGTGTCGTCTTACCCTTTAATCTATTTTCCCAATCCACTCTACTCAATTCCGCTCGCATACCTTCATAGTCTCCTTTATTCAAGCTTAGCACGCTTGTTTGAGATCCAACCTTCTCACCCTCTAATTGAATATGGAATTCAACCATGTTAATCCTACTTTAGTTATAATTAAATATCATTTAGTAAAAGGTTACTAAATACCAAATATTGTTTACAGTTCTGGATTATTTTGGTCAGATCTGCTGCCTAATGATTGCTTTAATTGCTATTTTTGTCAATCTGTTGTTACTCTGTAATATTTATACTAATGACTATGTCCTTTATCATAACAGGAAGAGGGAGAAGAGATATTGGATAGGATAAAAGATAGATAGAAAGGAGGTCCTGAATAGTTTGGCATCACTAAGTTAACAAGTCACCTGGTCCAGATGTGATGCATCTTAGGTTGCTGAGGGAAGCAAGGGTGGATATAGAAATTGCTCTGATCACAATCTTTCAATCCTCCTTGGATATGGGAGTGGTGCCAGAGGACTGTAGGATTGCAAATGTTACACACCTGTTCAAAAATGGGGAGAGGGATAAACCTGGAAACTACAGGCCAATCTGTCTAACATCAATGGTGAGAAAACTACAAGAGACCATTGTCAAGGCCAAACTTAATTCTCACTTGGAGAAGCATGAATTAATAAGGGACAGCCAGCATGGATTTGTTAAAGGCAAATCATGTCTGACTAACCTGATTGAGTTCTTTGATGAAGTAACAGAGAATGTTGATGAGGGTAGTGCAGCAGATGTATATATGGACTTTCAAAAGGCATTTGATGAAGTACCACATAACAGACTTAATTGGAGAATAGAAGCACGTAGGATTAAATGGATGGTGGTAACTTGGGTACGTAATTGGCTAAGGAATATGAGGCAGAGAGTAGTGGTGAACGGATGTTTTTCTGACTGGAGAGAAGTATGCAGTGGGGTCCCCAGGGATTGGTATTATGAACATTGCTTTCCTTGTTATATATAAATGACCTGGACTTGGGTGTAGGGAGTACAATTTTAAAGTTTGCGGATGATACAAAACTTGGCAATG
Organism: Squalus acanthias; assembly: GCA_030390025.1. NCBI lineage: Eukaryota > Metazoa > Chordata > Chondrichthyes > Squaliformes > Squalidae > Squalus > Squalus acanthias. Next base: position 183,983,055 of record CM059425.1, read on the forward strand.
TAGTAAATAGTGAGAAGGATAGTAACAGAATTCAGGAGGACATAGACAGACTGGTGAAATGGGAAGACACATGGCAGATGCAATTTCATGTGAATAAGTGTGAAGTGGTGCACTTTGGGAGAACAACATGGAGAGGCAGTATAATCTAAATGGTACTGTTTTGAGGGGTTGCAAGAGCAGAGGGACCTGGGGGTGCATGTTCACAAATCTTTGAAGGTGGCAGGGCAAGTTGATAAGGCAGCTAAGAAAGCAGATAGGATACTTGGCTTTAAAAATATGGGGATTGAATACAAAAACAAGGAAGTCATGCTAAACCTTTAAAAATCACTGGTAGGTCTCAGGAGGAATATTGTGTACAATTCTGGGCACCACACTTTAGGAAGGATGTCAAGGCCTTGGAGAGGGTACAGAGGAGGTTTAGCAGAATGATACCAGGGATGAGGGACTTCAGTTAATTGGACAGATTGGAGAAGCTGGGATTGCTTTCCTCATAGCAGAGAAGATTAAGGGGAAACCTAACAGAGGTATTCAAAATTATGAGGAGTTTTGATAGAGCAAGTAGGGAGAAACTGTTTTCTCAGGCAAGTGGGTTGCGAACCAGAGGCCATAGATTTAAAAGAATTGGCAAAAGAAGTAGGGAGAAATTAAGAGAATTTTTTCACACAGAGGGTTTTTAAGATCTGGAATGCACTATCTGAAAGGGTGGTGGATGCAAATTCCATAGGAACTTTCAAAAGGCAATTGTGCATATACTTGAATAGGACTAATTTGCAGGGTTATGGGGAAAAGCTTGGGTGTGGGACTAAATTGGACAGGTCTTTCAAAGAGCCGGCACAGGCATGATGGGCCGAATGGCCTCCTTCTGCGCTGTAAGATTCTATGATTCAACATGCACCAAATGTGTAGTGGTATGGCCACACATAACGATTCTAGCAATTTTACTGGTGGTAGTTATGGGAGATGCTTCCTTTCTACATTTGGCATACCTGAGTTATTTTGATTTGGATCCAATCAGTCCTCTAATTTACAGGCATCTATTTTCCCATCAAAGGAGACTGACTTATCACAAATTTTAAATGCTTTCCTTCAGAAACTACCTGTTTCGTAGCTTTTTAATTAAATTATTAGATGTATTTTTCTATTGTCAGAAAAACATGGAAAAGGTTCAGCAGGAATTGAAGTCACAGAAGATTCTACTGGATCATCAGAGCAAACTGTACAGTGTACAGTTGGAGGATCTGAGAAAACAACTTCAGGAAGCACATGAAAAAGAAAAGCTGCAACCAAATGCTTCTTCACTAGCACTGGTATGAGTGAGACAGAACATGAACATCACATTTTAATTATTCTAACAGTGTAGGCTGATTTTTCTTTGCGGTATGCCTCAAATGTACAAAGAACGGGCAGAGGCTGGTTACTTTGGTTCTCCACCCCAACTCCACTGCCCACGCACTTCCAGTCTGTACATTTTTTGGGTTTCAGAGGCATTTCAAAGAAGCTAGCTGTGCAAATTGAATTAAAGTAAGGGACAAATGATGTTACAGTGTCCTGCCACCAGCTTTCCTTAGATTTTGCTGGTAGCAGCTCAGTGGTAGGCAGTGCCCGTGTAAACTGAGTGCTGGAGCATGGACCAATGTGTTTTTAAAGCGCCAGACCTTAAGTTGCATGTAATTTCCATTTCGGACCAAGGGTTTCCTGACATTTACCCAGTTCGTTGTTGCACTACGAGAGCATGGCATGTCCAAGTTTTGAGGACACTTGATTATTTGTAGGGCATCCTTCCTTTTAGCACAATGAGAATTCCATGTGGTTTAGCATCATCAGTGAGCATGGTGATTAAAAACCTCTACCTACCCATCGTGCAAATTAATAAGTGCAAAGAACATCTTCAAACTAAAACAACAGCTCAAATGTCGTTATTTCAGTCCAGTTTATAACCCATAAATCCACACCAACCTATTTGGAGGAAAAGAAGTTTGAACAGGAAGTGATTTTAGATGCCAAGGAGGTGAAGTATAATGGGAGGAGGAGGGAGCCTACCTGCCATTACTCTCATGGACAAATCTATTGGTCTCACAGGAATTTTCTCAATATTACAGAAGCCTTCAGAGGCTTAGGTTCCCCATGGAGGTAGTCTGAGAGCTCTGCGACCTGTTAAAGGAGAACATGCAACCACACTCCAGGAGAGGGAAAGGGTGCTGCCAGTGACGGTCAAAGTATCCACCACCTTCATTTTTTTTTTGCCTTTTCAGGAGGCCACTGCCAGAATTTGTAACATCAGTCAGTTGGCAGTGCAATACTGCATTCAACAAGTGACTGATGTCCTGGTCTGAAGAGTCAACAATTATATGCAGTTTCCTCGGGTTCAACAGGAAAGAAATAACTTGCATTTATATCGTGCCTCTGCTTGATGCTTAACGGAAGGCACCCTGCCAAATACATATAAGCACAAAAACAAAGTGCAGAAAAACTAATGAGAACAAATGCAGGCAAACAGAAACAAATCCGGATACAATGCAGCCAGCACACAATGCTAGTAGCCAGTCATAAATACAATGGCCCTTTAAGCTGCAGCTGGCCTTTAAGGTACTACGGCTTCCCCTGGAGAGTGGGCTTACCTAATGGCAGGGTGTTTTGGATTATGCAAAGGATACAAAACGGGAAATATGACCATATGACCGGTAGGTCTTGGCGCAGTGCAGTTGAGCGCAGATCTCCAGGAAAAGCAGGCACTATATCACAGTAGTCTATTTAAAGGAATTGATCATACTTGGGTATAATAACTACATACTAGGGCAAATGCTGCAGGGTCCAGCATGCTGTGGGTGCAGGTTGGATAATTGAGTGCCTACCCTTGCATGCCTGATTTTATGCCTGAGCAAATTTAGGTAAAAACCAGCATCCACAGTTTTTGCCTCTTTGAAAATAGGATACCAGTATACATTTCAGGGCAGTCAATTTTACAATATTAGTGAGGCTGCACCCATCGGAATTTCACATTTCAGGAGTCTTAAAGCTAAGCCTGAGGAAACCGGCTTCTTAAAGGCTGAAAGTAGGTTTTAGAATAGATTTTTTTCCCCCAATTTCCTCTGCCTTTTACCCTTTGCTGCATTTGGTTCCAATCATTAGCTGGTTTTGTTGGGTCAGCCTCCATTTTTGTATTCTTGCTTTATTTCCCCTGCCAGCATTTTACTTCATTATTCTTGGTTACTGGCAGCTTTGATGTTGTACCTTAAAAAGAGTGGGTGTTTCCAATAGTGCTATGTAATTGAGATGAGGAAAAGGAGTGTACAAGGGGCCAGCAAACACAGGTACAATGATAGTTGAGGCCTTTTGGTCACATCTGTCACTGCCCAGGGACCTGCACTTGAGCATGTCAGAGGAGTCCTGTCTTTGCACTTCACAAGACAAGCTGCCATGGTGTTGTGCCAGTAATCTGCACACAACATCTGGATCAAGAACGATTCTTCCTGTTCAAGGGAAGATTACCACAGCATGAAGCTTTCGTGCTACTGCAAGCTTCCAAACCACCACAGAAGACATCTGCCACATGAGGCTGCCTGCAGTGCGTATATATATCAGGGAAGAGACAACCACTATGTTTATGTGGGGTGCGCCATCATTATTTTTCCTGTACAATTGGAAGCATCAGTGGGACATGACGCACAGCTTTCACAGGATGGCAAGATTTCCTTGAGTGCAGAGTCGCACACGGTATCCATGTGGGCATTAGAGCTCTTCATATTAACCCCATGGTCTTTGAAGAGAAAGGTTTGCATTGAAATAATGTTCAAGTGATATCTAACCACAGAAACATCATCGCACACGTCGGTGGCTGTTATCCAGGGAGCAAACATGATGCTTTCATTGTGCAGCAGTCCATGGGGTGGCATTATTTGAATCAGAAATAACAATGAGGGGATTGCTCAGAACAGGGCTTTCCTCTGCATTCATGGCTGCTGACCCAACTGAGAAAGCCCCTTAAAAACAGACCTTGGCTTGGATGCCTCAGCCTCTTCTTGCTGTTCCTTGGCTGTCACCCCACCGTCAAGAAAAGTGTACCATACAATTTAGGCACAATGAAAGTCTAAAAAGACCATGGCTGCGAATTTAATAGACCTCAGAGGGCGGGTTTGGAGGTGGGTCAGTAGCGAAAATTGGAAAAATTGACGACGGGCTGCAAACCCACCTCCATCCCGCCTCCACGCGACTTTGGGAAGTGTCGGGTCAGCGGCTCCCAAACTGACCCGACACCAAACGGCAGGAGAGGCACTTAAGGCAGTTGTGTTAACTGCCTGGATAATCTTATTTTAACTGCCTGTTCGGATTTTGCAGCTTTTTCTGCATGCTGCCTGCCTTCAGAAAAACACGCCAGCTGCATTGAGCCAGGTTTAGCGAAGACCTGAATTGTTGGCAGCCGCTCGATCAGCTTAAAAGCGGTCCTGCAATCTCTCATAGTTTCAGGTGCCACAACTTAGTGCTTTGAGGTTTGGGAGACTTTTTGCAGCTCAACTAATCTTGTGTGTGTTCACGCTGAAATCCATCTGCAGTGTGACCTCCTTGGAATACCCTCTGGCCACTTTGTCTGAGCACAAACAACTTCCATTCCTCGACTGAGATATATACCAGCGGTATGGGAACCATTTATACCTTCTCATCCTGGTCGTCAGATTCGGAGGAAGAGCAGCCGCGGCAGCAGCAGAACCAGAGACAGCAGCAGCACCAACAACAGGAGCGCCGACCTTCTCCTCAGCCACCTGATGATGCACAGGATAGAGGGCCTCAGCGCAGGGCTGCACCTCGCCGCAGGAGATACCCCCCCAACACAGGGTTTACAGGCCCAGGATGAGCTTCCTCAACATGAGTGAGCAGCAGTGCCAAAGGAGGCTGAGACTTTCGCGAGAGGTAGTCGCTGACATCTGCGCAATGCTGCACCAACACCTGCAGCCCAGAGGAGCGGGTGGACACTCCTTACCAGTGGCTGTCAAAGTCACCACTGCACTCAACTTCTTTGCTTCAGGCTCCTTCCAGCGATCAGCTGCACACATCAGCGGTATCTTCCAGTCAGCCACACACGCCTGCATCACGCAGGTTACCAATGCCCTCTTTGCAAAGGCGCACAATTACATCCACTTCTCCATGGATGAAGCAAGTGTAACTGCGTGTGCGGTTGGTTTTGCAAATATGGCAGGCTTCCCAAGGGTGCAGGGCGTCGTAGACTGCACACATGTGGCCATTAGGGCACCCCCTCACAACCCAGCTGTATTTGTGAACCGCAAGGGCTTCCACTCCCATAACGTCCAGCTGGTGTGTAACCACAGGAAGAGCGTTATGCATGTTTGCGCAAAGTACCCTGGCAGTTGCCATGACTCTTCAATCCGCCAATGCAACTTTCCAGATGGCTACTTGGCGACAAGGGCTATCCCCTGAAAAAGTGGCTCATGACACAGATGAGGAGGCCATCAAACGAGGCTGAGGAGCGGTACAATCTGAGCCACATTTCCACCAGAAACATCATAGAGCAAACCATCTTGCTCAAAATGCGATTCCGATGCCTCGACAGATCTGGTGGCGCCCTGCAGTATGCACCAGCCAGGGTCTCCAGAATCATCATCATCTGCTGTGCCCTGCACAACATCGCAAAGCAGCGTGGCTTGGCGCTGCCTGAGGAACAAGTGGTTCAGTGCAGAGCCTCCTCAGAAGAAGAGGATGAGGAAGAGGAGGAGGAGGAGGAAGAGGCCGAAGAGGAGGCCGAGGAGGATGAGGTTGAGGAGGAGGAGGCATGCCTTGCAGGGCCGATGTGGCCAATGCAGCAGCATGCGACCATATTGCTGGCCGTCAGGCACTCATCCATGCCAGAGTTGCGTAAGCTTACGCTTCAACCATAGGTGGCTGACATATGGCTATAAATGTGTGGACGACCTTCTTAAGATGCCATTCATCATCTCTCCAATAAATGGTGCTTTCCTATCACTCTCATGCAAATGCAAGTCGTCCTGAACCCTCACTGTGCAACTTCCATTTCTCAGAACACATAGGTCAGAACTTCAACTCTTTGCCATCACTTTTGTTTAATCACATCACAAAAGGATGACAATTGATACTTTACCACAGAACAAAACACCCAAGTAACTACCTTTGTGACTATTTGTGTGTTAACTTCCTCTTACGCGTGCTTCTACGTGGTGCTTCCCCTGTGGCTTCAGCAGATGTAGAGGCACCTTGCTCACTTTGATGCTGCACCTGCTTAGATGCCTTTGGCGGGCGTCCTCTGGGTTTGGGAGTCTGGGAGGGCTCCTCCACAGTCTGCTCTTCCTGTGGCTGTGCAGGGGCTGAGGCGGCTATCTCAGTTTGGTGAGGAATCTGGGGCTCTGACCGAGGGCTCTGCAATGGCATGGTCATGTGAGCGCTTAGGGAGGAGTCCACACTTCCTTGTTGTCTGTCACCAACATCTCTCTCATGGGTCACCCGCACTTCAGTGCTAGCAAGTGGCTGGAGAGCACCTTGCTGCACATCAGTGGGGACATGAGGACCCATCTCTGTACTGACAGTCCTCATAACAGGGACATCCATGTACCCCTGGTGTCTCTCCTCAATAGATGCCCATCTATCCTCCATAGCAGACCATCTATTTAGAAGAGTCACCATGTTCTCCTGAGTCTGGCGACTTATGTCCTCCATGGAGGTTGCCACCCTCTCTATGGCAGCATGTTCATGCGCCATTGCCTCTGTGGTAACACAATACAGCTTCCTGTGACTCGAACTTTATTGCATCACTTCCTGTGATTAGTCCAGGATAAATACTGGACTGAGCAGTTGGATCCTGGAGAGGCATAGAGTAAGACCTCTTTTGTATGTAGCACCTTTTTAGTTGATTAAAGCTTACTTTAAGTTCACCACGCGTAAGGCTCATTCTTACGACAATTTAATCAACTTTGAAAAACTTCGCACTCAAACTTTTTGGACGAACTCGGAACTAAGGATCCAGGGAATCACCCATCATGGAAAACATCCTTAAACCATCGCGTCTTGACTTGGACCCAAACACCCCAGCAGCCGGTAAGGTGTGGAAACACTGGTATCGCACGTTTGACAATTTTCTCGAATATTGCAAGGCTGATGATGACACAAAGTTGCGGATACTCATCAACTGTGTCACTCCGAATGTATTTCAGTATGTTGAGGAATGGGGCAGTTACGAGGAGGCAATTCGGACGCTTAAAAGACTATATACTAAGACACCGAATGAGGTCTATGCCAGACATCTACTAGCTACAGCCCAACAAGGGCCGGAGGAATCCATTGATAAATTCCTCCAAGAGCTTCGCAGACTTAGTATGGACTGTAACTTTCAGGCGGCCTCAGCTGAGCTGTACCGTGAAGAAATGATCCGTGATGCTTTCATCTGCGGGCTTGCCTCCCCATTTATACGCCAGCGTCTACTGGAAAGTAAGACACTTGAGCTTCAGAGAGCTTATGACATGGCTTGCTCTCTAGATCTGGCAAAAAGAAATGCAGACCTTTATACAGTGCCCAGACCTCGGTCTGCTGCCTTAACTACAGTCAGGCAATTTAAGAGGCCACAGGTGAACTCTATTAGGGAGGACTTTATCCCTGACGATCAATCTGATGACTTCACTGATGAAGAGGATGATGACCCCACTGTGGCAGCCTCTTGGCAATCTAAGAAATGCTTCTTTTGTGGTGATGAGTTTCACCCTCGGAAATTCTGCCCTGCTCGCAATGCGTTTTGCAGTCATTGCAACAAAAAGGGTCATTTTGCAAAGGTTTGCCTATCAAGAGCCTCTACGAGGGCTTATCAAGCTAAGTCCTACCGAACTGCCCCGGTAAGGGCCTATCAAGATGTTCCGGCTAAAATCTATCGTGCTTCCTCTCGGGTTTTCTCTCGAAGAAACACACCTAGAGTTTCAGCCACTCTTTGTGCAACGACACCAATTACAGCTGCTTGTCCTCAGAACCTATTCCATGCAGCTACAAAAGCATCAATTAATGGACATACTTTAGATGCCTTAATTGACTCAGGTAGCACTGATAGTTTCATTAGGGAACAGATTGTTGCAGAGTTAAAGCTACATGTTTTCCCATCGGACCAGGCAATTGCGATGGCTCAGTCATCACTTAATACCAGAATTTCTGGCTTTTGTATGGTTGAAATAACACTTAATGGTCACAGGTATCCCTCCACCCGGCTTTCGGTGCTCAAGGACTTATGTAGTGATCTTATCTTAGGGCTGGATTTTCAAAAGCAGCATAAGAAGCTCACCATTGAGTTCGGCGGATCCAAACCTGAACTCACTATTTCTAATATACGACCTCGATTACCGTTCTGTGCATTGTCAGCAGCTTCACTGGATGAACCCTCACTGTTTACCAGTATCCCTCCTCGATGCAAACCGATTATAACAAAGTCACGACGTTTCAGTCAGGAAGACCAGTCTTTTATTGCGGCTGAGATTTCTCGGCTTTTAGCAGAGGATATCATCGAGCCTTGTTCGTCGCCATGGCGCGCCCAGGTCGTTATTGTTAAGAACCCTCTACAACCTCACAAGAAACGGCTGTGCATTGACTATTCACAGACCATCAATCAATATACGGACTTGGACGCATACCCATTGCCGCGCATCGATGATATGGTTAATAAACTGGCTGAGTACACGGTGTTCTCAACATATGATCTGAAAAGTGCCTATCATCAGGTACCCTTGAAGGTCTCAGACAAGCAGTATACGGCCTTTGAAGCCAATGGACGGCTGTATCAATTTTGTCGCCTCCCCTTTGGGGTCACTAATGGAGTGGCTGTCTTCCAGCGAGCAATGGATGACCTGGTCAAACAGGAAGACTTGAAGGATACGTTTCCTTATCTGGACAATATTACTGTCGCAGGTCGCAATCAGCGGGAACATGACGCCAATCTCCAACGATTTTGGGATGCACTCCAGCACCGTAATTTGACATTAAATGCGGCTAAATCCATTGAGTCACAACCAACCATCAACATCCTTGGCTATTGTGTGGGCAATGGCATCATTAAACCTGACCCTGAAAGGCTTCGCCCACTCCAAGAACTCCCGCCACCTAAGAATCCGGCCTCCTTGCGCCGGGCCCTCGGCCTGTTTGCATACTATGCTAAATGGATTCCTAACTTCTCGGACCGAATCCAACCTCTACTGAAGGCCAGCACATTCCCACTAGACACAGCGGCTGTTGCAGCCTTTAACCTCCTGAAAAAACAGTTGGAGAAAGCGGCTCTTCACTCCATCGATGAGAGTCTTCCTTTTGTTGTTGAGTGTGATGCCTCGGAGGTGGCGATCTCGGCCACTCTGAATCAGGAAGGTCGTCCGGTGGCATTTTTGTCCAGGACTTTTCAAGGGGCTGAGCTACATTATCCTCCAGTCGAGAAAGAAGCTACAGCCATCATAGAGGCAGTACGGAAGTGGACTCATCTCCTAGCTCGTCAGCACTTTACCTTAATCACGGACCAGCGATCGGTCGCCTTCATGCTCGATAATCGAAAACGGACCAAAATTAAAAATAATAAAATCCAGCTTTGGCGGCTGGAATTGGCCTCTTTTGGTTACACCATCCACTATCGACCTGGCAAGGAGAATGTGGCTCCGGATACCCTCACACGAGCATTCTGCTCCGCCATGGCACCCTCTACGCTCGTAGACATCCATGATGGGTTGTGTCATCCGGGCGTTACTCGCATGCTACACTTCGTGCGGTCCCGAAATCTCCCATTCTCTACCGGGGATGTAAAGAAGATGTGCTCGGACTGCAGAGTCTGTGCGGAATTGAAACCTCAGTTTTTCCGCCCCTCGGGTGGTATACTCATACATGCGACCCAGCCAATGCAACGGCTTAGCATCGATTTTAAGGGGCCGTTGCCCTCTTCAACTCGCAACACTTATCTATTGACCATGGTCGATGAGTATTCCCGTTTTCCGTTTGCCTTTCCCTGCCCCAATATGCTGACGACCACGGTTATCAGCTGCCTTGAGCAGGTATTTGCTTTCTGTGGCATGGCATCCTATGTTCATTCGGATCGGGGCCCTTCTTTTATGTCAGGAGAACTCAAGGCCTATCTCTCGGAACGGGGTATTGCTGCCAGCAGAACGACGCCTTATCATCCGGTCGGGAATGGGCAAGTCGAGCGTTTTAACGCTATCATCTGGAATGCGGTACGTCTGGCTTTGAGATCTCGGGGCCTACCCAACCAGCAATGGGAAGCAGTACTTCCAGACGCATTACACTCCACACGGTCCCTCCTTTCGACCGCCACAAATACGACGCCTCATGAACGGTTCTTCCGATTTCAGCGTCGCTCATCCTATGGGATATCTCTCCCGTCGTGGCTGACTGCACCGGGACCAGTGCTACTCCAAAGATATGTCCGGGCGTCTAAGAATGACCCCCTGGTAGATGAGGTTGAGCTCACTGACGTCAACCCTACCTACGCCTATATTCGGTATCCTGACGGTCGGGAATCTACCGTGTCATTGCGGGATCTGGCTCCCTGCCCGCCGAAACATAGAGGGACACCAGGGGATGATATTGTACCAGGCACATCTCTGGGCTCGCCAGGTGCCTCTCATCACGATCTGGATCTGACGCCGGCTGGTACCTCACTCCAGCGTGCCGACCTGGGGCAGACTGACTATGAGCCCGTCGGGGCTCGCACGCGCAGCCACGATCCACCCCGTACCATACGCTCGGAAACGGATCTGCCACAGCCCTGCCCGACACCCGTTCGGGCACCAGTACACAGTCAGGATCGTCCTGACCCCTCACAGAGCGGGCTGGATCACTCGGACTCTGGTCCACGGCCCGCGGCGGGTAAACGGGCTAGGGGCCCTCTACCGCTACGAGAACCCAAACGGGTGCGGCTCTCCCTCGTCCGGTGGCTACGAAATGGAGGGAGCATCCCGGCCTCCTAATCTTTTGGGGGGGGAGAATGTGGTAACACAATACAGCTTCCTGTGACTCGAACTTTATTGCATCACTTCCTGTGATTAGTCCAGGATAAATACTGGACTGAGCAGTTGGATCCTGGAGAGGCATAGAGTAAGACCTCTTTTGTATGTAGCACCTTTTTAGTTGATTAAAGCTTACTTTAAGTTCACCACGCGTAAGGCTCATTCTTACGACAGCCTCCACAAAGGCAGTGCTCATGTTTGAGATGAACTCCTCCATTCTCTGCACACTCGCAGTTACCCTGGATGAAAACCCTGTCAGAGACTCCTGCACTTCTTCTTGGAGTTCCAGCACTGCTCTCTTTCTGGATGGCCCCAGAGGCACAGCGTCTACATGCAGCTGAGCTGAGCTAGGAGAGTCCTGTGACCTCCGACGAAGACTCTCCACTGTTGTCGCTGTTTCCACCATCTGCTGATGCTCACTTGTGAGCTGTGATACACCAGGTGACAACACTACTCTATTTCGCGAAGGCCCCGCTGAGGTGGGCGTTTCTGCACTGGTGCTGGGTGCGCTGAGTCCTGGTGACACTGCTCCCTCAGAGGCTACAGGTTCCTCTGAGGTGTCGTCTGGCTCTTCCTCCTGGACAGTGGGGAGGGGGGCTCTCGATGGTCCTGTGGGAGAGTAAAGGTATGAGTTAGACATCTGATTTTTAGATAGCAGACACATCCTTTGGGCAGATGATCAAAAGTCAATCTCTATGAACATCATATGCCATTGCAGTCAATCATGAAATCTAAATGCGAGGGTTGAAAATCTATTCTGTCACCAGCTTCGTCTAGTGCGCCCGTCTCTCCATCGCCCACTTCCAGCTCCTCGCCACCTCCCACGATCTCGTGAGCAGCCTCCTCAGCACTTGTCAATGTTGCCAGGGATGGTGGGCCTCCTCCTGTCGACGCTCTCTCCCTCTTATTGTCAGCTATCTTTTCCCGCAAGGAGGGACACAAGTGGAGTTTCAGCGAGAGTGATGGAGTGAGTGTGAAGAATCCATAACATATAAGCTTAGAGGGAGACCAAGATGGAGTGAGGTGCCAAGAGGAAGCTGCCTTCCTGTGCATTGTTAGTTGTTGTCATTGCATATCCGTGAGAGCGAGTGTGAGGGGTGCATAGTAGGATGGTGAAGTGATTGAGTATAGAGAGAGAGATGGATAGGTAAGGGTGCAAGGGAAGTAAGGGTAAGATGGGATGTGGAGAAGCAGGCTTACAAAGCAGAGTGCTGGTGATGAGAAGAGAAGGGAAGCAGATTGAAGGTAAGTGTGATGTGATACTCACTTTTAATGATCGCAGAAGATCATTAAACTGTTTTTGGCACTGGACCCAGGTGCGTGAACATAAGGACCTTGCGCTTACCTCCTCAGCAATGTGCAGCCAGGCTGCTTTTGTTTGCTGAGGAGGCTTCCTCCGGCCATCGGGAGGGAACAGAATCTCCCTGCGCCCTCTTACTTCCTCCACAAGAGCTTGGAGGGAGTCCTCATTGAACTTTGGAGCAGCCTTAGGTTTGGCAGCAGTCATTGTAGCCTGGGACCATTCAAACAGCAGCAGAAAGGAGAAATGAGAGGCTGAGGCTACACGGGCCCCTTAAAAACAACTGCAGCAATGACGTCATCAGTGGAGAGCAACAGACCCGCTCCCACTCATTGGACCGGGCAGTGCACACGATGGGACTAATTCGGCCACTTAAACTAAAATCGGAAATCGGGAGCGGCTGAAACCGGCAGCGGGACCGGTACCCGCCCACCAGGCAACCCGACTCCAACCCGCCTCCTCTATTAAATTCGCGGCCAATGATTGTGTGCATTGTTGAAATTATACCTCCCAGAGGTTGCGGGAGTTCACAGCTTAGGTTTGTGACATACTTGATGAAAATGTGCAAAAGTGAGGAGCTCACTACCTTCGCCTTGGTCTGATGCCAGCATTTCTTCCTCATTTGCAGTCACTCACAAAGCAGCTAGCATCTGTGCTTCCACTGGAGGGTGACCCTCAGCCTTACCCTCCTTTGGTGTACCTTCCGCCATAGAACCTCCAGCTCTTGAGTATTCAAGGGGGCAGTGTTGTTTACATGTCTCTGCTGTACCATTGTCAACAATTCGTCTATTTTTCTGTCACCACCACAATTTTCCCTTTTGTGATGTTCTGTAGCTGTTTAAAAGCGCTTGCCTTGCTAGATTTTGCACTCTCCAGCCAAGTATGCTGCCAGCCAAATTCTCTGGCCAAACTTTCCTGTGTCTGTAGCCTGAACAAATTAGTGGGTGGGCCACCAATATTTTGACTTACCTACTGCAAGGCAAGTTTTTCACCCTCCTGGCAACTAGACGAACCACAAGGCCAGATCTTCCTTCTAAACTGCCAGATACCACTGAAATTATGCCTTGTCAAGACTAACTCACAAAGGTACCCAACCAGATCTCTTTCAGTTGGGATACCAAACATATTGCGTCTTCAGCAAGCTGTTTTCTCTCTAGGAAAATTGTAGCTTCTCCCTTTCGGAAGCTGATATAGTACAACCTTTTTTTAATTAACAAAAATACAGAGCTTATGGGAACAATAATTTAGATGAAAAAGTAAACTAGTGCCCCTTCATTCCCGCCCCCCACCCCCCAGCACCACCCAAGAGTATTCTCCTCCTCTCATTTGCCTCCAACATAATTTACACCTGCATGAAGCAGGCGCACTTGCTTGCCAGATCCTGGTGAAGTGACGCTACTGAAAATAACAATGGCTGCTTTTTCCTTTGGCAGTCGATCACAGAGCAATTCGTTGCAGTTGAGAAAGCAACAAGCTGAAACTTAGAAGCTTCCTTGTAGATTTTAAAGATATTCAGCGAGCAGAGTAGCTCCAAACACATGGCAACAAAGTGCCGCAGTGACATCCTTCCACCAATGAGACCTGCCCCAATTGCATGGAAAATGGCTTGAGCACCCGCCCAAAATGTGTTAATGCCTTGACTCTCTATTTTGGACAGGGTCAGGAGTGCACCCATGGGTCAGGTGGAAGTTCTGCCCTATCTCAGATCCAGTTTCACCTCAAAAAAGCCCTCAGAGGAATTTCAGGACTTATCTAACTTGTTAGTTCTGCACCATTCCGTTATTGATGTCAAATTCTGTTCTCTGTTACACCACTGGGTGGAGCAGCTGCTGTGCTATACTGTACAGAAAGACTTTTTCAAGCTTTTATTACTGTTTTGTGAGCATTAGATTGACATTTAAACTCAGCATATGCAGTGTGATGCATCATAAATATGTGCTGTAAAAATGAATGTTTAGTACAATTAAGAATGAAAGTTTAGATTCTTAAGTACAATTGATCTGTGTTTTAAAAAAAATACAATTTTGTACCTCATGGATTTTTAAAACTTGTTTTTGCTTTATATTATTTGCCCTTATTATTTAATTGAATTGACTAAAATGAAGATAGGCTACGTAACAAATATTCCACATCTATTGACGAACTGACCTGGAGACAATAGAAGTAATTTTAAACACAATAATAAAAAGTCAGATTATTAGTTTATTTTTTTAAATATTTTAGTTGCAAAAGATTAAAAATGATTTGCTCATCATATTTACTAGCCTTTTATTTTCCCACAATTTAGGGAAACCAAAATCAGCAGAGGCCTCTGCGTGAACAGCAAGACGAGCTTAAAGGTATTGGAATATATACACTTCTGACAATCGATACAGTAAAACCTCAATTATGCACACTCCCATTATCCACATTCTTAATTATTTGTAAGAATTTTGGTGAATAATGGGATGTCAGCAGGAGTCAAGACTGTCAGCAATATGTTTTTCTTTGCTCGCCTCTGTTTTGTTCTTGCCAATGGAACAACGGATCATTTGGCTCACAATTCCCCCACATATCTCTCTACGATTCCAACTGCTGGACCTGAGTCACCCAATTTTTTCCCCCATGCTTGCTCTTGAGTCGATTAGTGTTGCATTTCAACACGTTCACACTCTGCTCAGTGGCACAGGAGTGTCTTTAAACAGGCAGGTTTATTGTTGATTTTACACCACCGTAGTACTGATCTATCAGAGACAATCTACAATGGTATTCAAACTTGGGCTTTCTGGTTGGTAGTCTAGAAGTGCAACTGTGAAACAATTAGAGTAGAAAACAAAGAGTACCCCTTTTTCTAGTTGAATATAGTTTTTTAAAAATTGAATAATCACAACGTATTTCTGTTGATGTAATTATTCAATCTTTATTTTACGATAATCAAATCTTCTTGATATGCTTTTTCTGCAGGGCACATTAATGCCTTAAAACTATTTATCTGAAAAAATAATCCAATCATGTCTAGTATAGTTTTAAAAATAGATATGAAATTTTTAAAAATTATCAATGTTTCTGTTCTCCTGATAGGATTTTCAAATGAGCATTGAAATATTAAAGTTCAGTGCCATACAGTGGGAGAAGACCTCTTCAATCCCTCCACTCTGCTGAGCTCCTGATCTGACTCGTGTTAAGCTTGTGAATGTCAAGGGCCGAATGGCCTCCTTCTGTGCTGTGCTATTCTGATTCCATGAGTGGATGCTGTAGCATTTCCTAGCAGTGGTTGAGAAAATCAGACAGTGTATTATAGCTGGGGTGGCATTTCACACCACCTAGTAGCCAGTCAAAGAGGAAATTGGTGGAGGTCTAGTAAATGGCTACTCACCACCTTCTTGCCAGTAGATGTATGAGTCTAGGATTTAAAATGGCAGTCAGCCAGTTTGGGACGGGAATAGAGTGGGCAAGCTGTACCTTGCCTACAAAGCAACAGTGACTGCAGTTCAAAAGTAATTTATTAGCTATGGAACATTCTGCCAATGTGAAAGGTGCTAAATAAATGCAACCCTCTTTCTTTAATAAGAACAGAAAATGCTGGAAATACTCAGCAGGTCAGGCAGCATCTGTGAGAGAGAAACCGATTTAATGGGCTCGATTTTGCCAGGCCCGAGGAGGCGGGATTGGAGGCGTGTGAGGTGGTAAAATCGCAAAAATTGGCGTGCGTGTGGGCCCAATCCCGCCTCCATCCCACCTCCGAGCAATTTTCCCAGAATCGGGGTTTCAGACCCCGTTTACATCCCGCCTCCAAGAGGCGGGATAGGCCCTTAAGGCCCTTAACAACCACTTAATTGCCTCTATAATCCAATTTTGAGAGGCCTTTCTGATTTTTAGACATTTCCCCCCATCCTACATGCCTCCTCTGGAACACGCCAGGTAATCCTAGTGACCTCACAAGTGGATTGCTTAGTAACAGCTGCAGCTCCACCATTAAAAAGGAGTTTTCAGCAATCATCATTTGCAGGTGGCAGAACTTTGTTGCCTCAGGTCTGGGGGAACTTTTAGCAGGCCTACTCATTGTTATGGATGTTTGGAGCCTGAGACTCATCTCCAGTGTGACCTCCTGGAAAACCCCTCTCCCCACCTTGACTGAGCGCTTCCTCAACTGAGGCATATACCAGAAGAATGGGAACCATTTATTTCCTTTCCTCCTGGACATCACATTCAGACAGAAGGCCACCTGTGGCAGCAGCAGAACCCTGAACAACAGCAGCACCAACAGCAGCAGCAACAACAGGAGCGCCAAGTTGCTGCTCACCCACCTGAAACTGCACAGGCCAGAAGGCACCAGAGTGCGACCACATTGCTGCGCGGGATGCAAGGGACGCACTCATGTTGGCCAGATTTGCTTAGCCTGCACAATCAAACACTTTGGACTCTCACCTTCTTACCAGAGCATCGACAATGGACAAGAACCTACGGATTCCTATCACTCTGACCACCATACTGACAATTGCAAGTCGCTCTAAGCCCTCAACGTGGAAGTCCCATTTGCGAAATGACACAGGCCACAACTTCAACAGATTGCCATCAGAAATTTTTATCACAACAAGCAACTGATGGCATTTCAAAAATATACACAACATAACACCCAAGTGACTACCCTTGTGACTACTTGTGCATTACCTTCCTCTTACACGTGCTCCTACGTGGTGCTTCCCCTGTGGCTTCAGCAGATGTGGAGGCCCCTTGCTCACTTTCTTGCTGCTCCTGTCTTGACGCCTTTGGCAGCTGTCCTCTGGGGTTGCAAACCTGTGAGGGCTCGGCAACAGTCTGCTGCTCCTGCGGCTGTGCAGGGGATGAGATACCCATCTCAGTTGGGTGAGGACTCTGGTGGGGCTCTGACCGAGGGCTTTGCAGTGGCATGGTCGTGTGAGCACTTGGAGAGGAGCCCCCACTTCATTGTTGTCTGCCACCAACATCCCTCTCATGGGTCAGGTCCACTTCAGAGCTAGCAAGTGGCTCGACAGCACCTTGCTGCACTTCAGGGGGGCCATGAGGACCCGTTTCTGCGCTGGAAGTCCTACTCCAGAAACTTCCATGAAGGTCTGGTTTCTCTGCTCAATAGCTGACCATCGCTCCTCAAGAGATGTCAGTCTATTCTGAACAATGACCATGTTTTCAGCACTCTGGCGACTTAGCTCCTCCATGGCCGTAGCCATCCTCTCCTCTCCCGTAGCCATCCTTTCCACAGCGGTTGCCATCCTTTCTGTGGTGATGCATTCATGCGCCAACGCCTCCACAAAGGCTCTGCTCATGTTAGCGATGGACTCCTCCATTCGCTCCACACTCACAGCGACCCTGGAGACAAAACCTGCCAGAGACTCCTGCACCTGTTCCTGGAGTTCCAACACCGCTCTCCAGGATGGACCCGGAGGCACAGGGTCGACATGCAGCTGAGCCGAGCTGGCAGAGTCCTGCGCCCTCTGACGAGGACTCTCCACTGCTGTCCCTGTCTCCACCATCTGCTGATGCTCATTTGTGAGCTGTGATAAACCAGGTGCCAACACTACTCTATCTCGCGAAGGTCCCACCGAGGTGTGAGTGTCTGCGCTGGTGCTGGGTGCGCTGAATTCTGCTGACGCTGCACCCTCAGAGGTTGCACCTTCCTCTGAGGAGTCTGGAAGCTCAGGTTCTTCCTCCTGGACAGTGGGGATGGGGGCTTTCGATGGTCCTGTGGGGGAGTAAAGGAAAGAGTTAGAGATGTGAGGTCAAGGTTACATGAATATTGAACAGTGCAGATGATCATAAGTCAATCTGTTAGAGCATCAGATTCATTATCAGTGACTCATGCAATGTTAATGAGAGAGATGCCAAACTATTCTGTCACCAGCTTGCTGTGATGCACCCGTCTATCCGTCCCCCACTTGGGAATCCTCCTCGATCCCAGTGATTTCCAGGGCCACCTCCTCCCAGGCGGTGAGCTGGGCTACTGAGGGTGGCCCTCCTCCTGTCATGGCTCTTTCCCTCTTATTGTGGGCTCTCTTTTCCTGCAATGAGGGACACAAGTGGAGTTTGAGTGAGAATGAAGGAGTGAGTGTAGAGAATCCATAGCATAGATGCTTAGAAGGGGACAAAGGGCCCTCCCTGTGTGTTGTAAGTTGTTGTTGCATCACAGTGATAGGGAGTGTGAGGGCTACATGGTCGAATAGTTAAGTGAATGTGACCATAGAGAGAGAGGCAATGGGTAAGGGTGCAGTGATGTAAGTGTGAAGTGGGATGTGGAGGAAGAGGTTGGCAAAGCAGAGTGCTGGTGAGGAGAGCCGATGGGGATCAGATTGAGGGTGATGGGAAAGTCATACTCACTTTTCCTGTGCGGAGAAGGTCATGAAACCTCTTCCTGCATTGCAGCCAGGTTCTGTGGCTCATTGATATGGAGTTGACCTCCTCGGCCACTTGCAACAACATAGCTTTAGTCTGCTGGGGTGGCTTTTTCTCCCTGAGGAAGGGAAGAGCACCTCCTTATTAGATCTTGCTCCCTGCACCAGAGCTTGGAGGGAGGGCTCATCAAAGCGAGGTGCACACATTACATTTGCTTGCTGGTGGCCATGGTCGGTAAATGCAGTCCTTCATACAATTTCCAAGGCATTTCCAGTCTCCAGAAGAAGCAAGGCTGCTTGTTGGTCTTAAATCCAGCAGTATTGATGATGTCATCGGAGGCGACTTTCTGTATGAAAAGACTCATTGGGCCAGGGGTTCCCACATGCTGGAAATCAATTGCCTAAATAGGGGAAAATCGCAATTTTTCAACACTTCACTTCGGAGTCGGGGTCCTGACACGAATCCCACCTGACACGCCCCAGCCCGCCCACACTGGCAAAATCGAGCCCAATGTTTCAGATCTATGAACTTTCATCAGAACTGGAAAAAGTTAGAGACATATCAGGTCTTAACTAGTGCAGAGGCAGGGAAAAGGAGGGAGGGGAGGAAAGAACAAAAGGGAAGGTCTGTGATAGGATGGAAGGCAGGAGAGATTAAATGACAAAAGGTATGATTGTACAAAGCAAAAGGAGTTGGTAATGGGACAAGTGAAGAAACAAAAGATGTGTCTAGAAGAGGTGTAATTGGGAATAGCAGAACCATAAACAGCTGCTGTCTGGAAAAAATGAGGGCAGAGGTTATTATCTGAAATTGTTGAACTCGATGTTGAGTCCAGAAGGCTATAAAGTGCCTAATCAAAAGATGAGGTGCTGTTCCTCGAGCTTACGTTGAGCTTCATTGGAACAGTGTAAGAGGCCGAGGTCAGAGTGGGAGTGGAGCGGAGAATTAAAGTGACAGGCTACCGGAAGCTCGAGATCACACTTGCGGACTGAACGGAGGTGTTCTGCAAAGCGGTCACCCAATCTGCGTTTAGTCTCCCCAATTTAGAGGAGACCGCATCGTGAGCAGTGAATACAAGTTTCACCTGGAAGGAATGTTTGGGGCCCAGGATGGTGGGAAGGGAGGAGGTAAAAAGGCAGGTGTTGCATCTCCTGCGTTTGCACAGGAAGGTGCCTTGTGAAGGTGAGGGTGTGTTGGGGTGATTGAGGAGTGGACCAGGGTGTCTCAGAGGGAACGGTCCCTTCGGAATGCTGAAAGGGGAGGGGAAGATGTGTTTGGTGGTGGGATCACGCTGGAGGTGGCGGAAATGGCGGAGGATGATCCGTTGAATGTTGAGGCTGGTGGGGTGAAAGGTGAGGACAAGGGGAACCCTATCGTGGTTCTGGGAGAAAGGGGAAGGGGTGAGAGCAGAAGTGCAGGAAATGGAATTGACACGGTCGAGGGCCCTGTCAACCACGGTAGAGGGGAATCCTCGGTTGAGGAAAAAGGAAGACATATCGGAAGCACTAGTATGGAAGGTGGCATCGTCAGAACAGATGTGACAGAGACAGAGAAACTGGGAGAATGGAATAGAGTCCTTACAGGAAGCGGGGTGGGAGGAAGTGTAGTCAAGGTAGCTGTGGGAGTCAGTGGGCTTATAGTATACGTTGGTCGATGGCCTATCCCCAGAAATGAAGACAGAGAAGTCGAGGAAGTGAAGAGTCGGAGATGGGCCATGTGAAGGTGAAGGAAGGGTGGAAATTGGAAGCAAAGTGAATAAAATTTTCCAGTTTAGGGCAAGAGCAGGAAACGGCACTGGTACAGTCATCAATGTACCGGAAAACGAGGTGAGGGAGGGGACCCGAGTAGGACTAGAACAAAGAATCCCACAAAAAGGCAGGCATAGCTAGGACCCATGTGAGTTCCCATAGCAACACCTCACTTCCCCCTTTCCCTGCCTCTGCACTTGCTTAAAGCCTCTTATATCTCTAATTATTTCCAGTTCTGATGAAAGGTCATCGACCTGAAACGTTAGCTCTGTTTCTCTCTCCACAGATGCTGCCTGACCTGTTGAGTATTTCCAGCATTTTCTGTTTTTATTTCAGATTTCCAGCATCCGCAGTATTTTGTTTTTATATTACTCTTTCTTTAATGAATGTGACTCCAAACACTGCTAGCAAAAGAGACATTAAAGGCACAAATGGAATCAAGAAGGTGAAGATAATCACATTTCATAGACTCTGAATTGTTTAATTAAGCCAAATAGTTCATAAAATATAAAGATTTCTTTAGGATACAATTAATGCTACTCTGGAGGAACAAACTTATGTGTGGACTATGGTATGGAAGAAAAAGGAATAAAATGCAGTAAATGCCATAGGGCTGCAAAGAATGTATTAACAAGCTTAAAAGGGTGACAAAAAATGTAGACTTCAATGCTGAAAGGTTTAAAAGCTCAATCTCACTAATAAAGATACTTGTGTGGGTGGGAGAAATGATCGTGAAGCTGCTCAAGTTAGCCCCCACAGGAAAAACTTCATCCATGGAGACTAAGCAGTCTGGTAACCACAAAAAGGCTACTACACAATCTCCAGCACATACAGGTAGTTTGAAAGCACAGTTCATATTGTTCATCTTGAGAAACAAGGGATAGTCTATAAGGTTTCTAATACATGTAGGTGTTGATTACACGATCCTGTGGCAGTGTCAATAAGACCACATCACATACATAGCCTGCAGTGAATGAGGAGAATCCATCACAAATGGGTCCATTCCGATGATTTATCTAAATTGGCCTGTGACATATTTATATATTTTATCTAAATTCCCAACTCCCATGCACACTTTTGTATCATTTGCAAAATTTGAATGCTTCCATTAATATCCTCATTTATGAAGATGACAAACAGCAATGCTCCTAATACAGAACCCTGCGGGACTCCACTTATGACCTGTCTCCATGTAAATCTACTCCCATTGATGACAGCCCTCTGCCTAGAAGATTGCAATCAATTTCCTATCCAGCAAAAATATCTGATCACCAATCCCACATGATCAAATCATATCTAATAGCTGTCAATGTGGTACTTTATCGAAAGCTTTCTAGAAATCAAGATATACAGCACCTACTAGACTGCCATCAACCACTAATTTGGTCATTTCCTCAAAGAACTCAATCAGGTTTGGAAGGTAGGACCACCCATTTCTTAAAGCCATGCTGGAATTTTTTTAATAATTCCCAATCCGTCCAAATGATCATAAATCACATGTTTTGTAATGCCTTCCACCATCTTCGCCACAACTGATGTCAAGCCATGAGGCCTATCATTTCCAGGGTCTTAAATATTGGGATTACATAAACCTCTCTCCAATTCATTAAACCTTAGCTCAAACCTTAAAAAGCTCCCACAATGCATCCTTGTATAAAAGAGCTTGGATGCAGTACGGGAAGGTAAAGTCACAGGTCTTCCTGTGCTCAGGACTGGTACCATCCTGTTTTTTATGTCTTGTTTCTCTTCACAGTCACTATATAAACATTACACACAGT
The DNA here is from genome assembly GCA_030390025.1 of Squalus acanthias. Classification (NCBI taxonomy): domain Eukaryota; kingdom Metazoa; phylum Chordata; class Chondrichthyes; order Squaliformes; family Squalidae; genus Squalus; species Squalus acanthias. The sequence goes on from CM059425.1 coordinate 184,005,223, forward strand.
ATATTGCAAGTTAAGTAGTGTTAGGAGATAGTTCTTGCAGCTGTCAGTACCTCTTCTGTTTTTGTAGCCCTGAGCAGTCTGTCAGCACTACAGGTGGCGCTGAAGAAGACAGCACCTGTATCCCTCTCATCATTTGCAAGCACCAGCACAGAAACACATGCCAGCGTATGCAGTTAATAAGCTTTGGTGAGTCATAGAACACAGGTTAGGAGGAGGAAGTGGTGGAGGAGGAGGAACAGGATCCTGAGCCTATATGGCCACCATCAAAAATGTCTTATACTTTGGAGAAACATGCAATATGGTTAAACTGCAGTGTTCTGTCATGCTGCTGGCTGCTTTCCCTGCAGAAAGTAATGAAGACAGTCAGCCCTGGCAAACAAGACATTTGTCACCTGCTTTTTGCACTGCTGCTTGTGAAATTTAATAGATCTCCTACTATTCCTTGGAAACAAGTCCATTTTGTAGCAGTTCAAGGCAGTTGTCACATTGATAGTCACTGCAGAGCTGTTCCTCTCCTGGAACGTGTCTGAAGATCTTGACCCAGGAGGAGGCACATTTCTGTGACTGCCTCCTATAGTGAATTGTAGGCAGTGAAGGTAGGTCTCCGCAGAGCTGTCTAGGTATGCACACAAATGGTCTATACATAGAGAGAGTTGGGTACGGGTGGGTATGGCAGGACCACCTTGGGTGTAAACACATTACCCTCTCACGTCTTCTCTTACCCTCCTCCATGACCAGAAAATGGAGAGGTAAACCCAGCGGAAAGCTGAAATAGTAGCTGCCACAACCAACAGATGGAAAATATAGCGCCTAAAATTAATGCAAAAAGTATACCACAAATGAAACCAAAAGTAACTGCAAGAGAAATGCAAAGAAACAACAAGCAATGTAGCAAAGAAAATTGTAAAGCCATTAATCAAAATCCCTTATAACGTAGCAATATCCATCTGGTTGAAGGTGCCTTCACTGTAGCATCAGTTTTAAATGGATACTAAGTGACTTAAGGATAATCCTGGTGATAAACAGGGAATAGGACCGTCAGGTCATTTAACATTTTTCAAGGCCCAATGGCAGTACTGTATGTGAAGTGCAGTAGCCTATAATGAAGAGGCAAACTGGCCGGGGAATCGTGTGTTCTGTGAATCTGGTGAACAACAGTCCTAAGGGTTGTTCTCCTGACTCAACAATACCTGTGTGCTCCATCAGTACTGGTGCTACTTGTACACCCAATCATATAATTGGCCCTGTACAGAAAGTCTTTGGTAAATATTCCACAGCTGTACTTGACCTGCAAATATCTGTTGACCTATGTGGGGACATAAGCGATCTTTTTCTATTCTCAATAATTGTGCATAACCTTATTGTCTCTACAGAGGAACTTTCATCATCCAACTGTACTGCACTCATCCATGAGGTCATAATCAGTTCAGAGGACAGGATCGCTGCACAAGAAAGTAAGGTGCAATCATCCATAGCCACTGAGCAGTTGCATTCCAGGGAGGAGACGTTCAAGGTGTACTGCTGAGCACAGATCTAGAATCATAGCATTTCACAGAACAGAAAGAGGCCTTTCAACCCATCACACCTGTGCAGCTCTCTGAAAGAGCAATCCACTCAGTCGCATTCCTCAGCCCTTTCTCCATACCTGTTCAAATCTTCTTCAAATTTTTATCCACTTCCCTTTTAAAAGCTATTATGAATTCTGCTTCCACCACGGTTTCATGTCTTAATAATCGTATTTGTTCTTTTGAAGATGATGTGGAGGAGGGTATGCATATGTTTAAGAAAGCCATTGAGAAAATAATTTAGTACAATCTGGGATCAACACTTCGATTATGGTGAAAGTGGATAATATTGTGCAATTGAGCAGGGTACAGTTCGTAGAGCTATTGTCCCTTTGTACATGTTTTTTCATTGTACCAATATTAGACGGTACACTTTCATTGCAGGCGGCGGTGGCATCCGAAGAACAACTAACAAATATTCAGGCTTCTATCCTGAGGCACTTGTCTGCTCTTATGGGATTTCTCTATGGGATTAGCAGACATTTATGCAGAGGCCAACCGTCCAAAGGGCCATCCTCCCTATGTTTCTTCTTCAGCAGATAATGTGGACACGATGGAATGCTGCATAATGAAGGCATTATGGCTGCTTCCTAGATAAAGTACAGAATGATGTTTTGTTAACAGGTACCACCTGAATATTAATTGAGTGCAAACCATTTCTGTCCATGCAGGTCATAGGATTGATATGAGGAGCCCTGATGCCGACATGGCTGTGCATTTGAGGGAACCCTGCCACCCAGTGGAAGCTCTGTACCCTGTCCTGCCAGTGTCTCCTTTCCTCGGGGAATGTGATGAAGGTATTGTACTTTGCAACCATAGCATTTGTCATTTGCTTGATACATGTGTGTACGATAGACTCCCTTATATTCCTCTAGGGCATAAAAACCCAAAAGGAAAAGTGATCCAACCATGGCTAACAAAAGAAATTAAAGCTAGTATTAAGTCAAAGGAGGAAGCTTATAAAGTTGCCAGAAAAAGCAGTCAGCCTGAGGATTGGGATCTTTTTAGAAATCAGCAAAGGGGGACCAAGAAATTGATAAAGAAAGGGAAAATGGAAATGAGCACAAACTAGCGAAAAATATAAAAATGGATTGTAAAAGCTTCTATAGGTATGTGAAAAGGAAAAGACTGGCGAAGGTAAATGTAGGTCCTTTAGAGTCAGAGATGGGAGAATTTATAATGGGGAATGAGGAAATGGCAGAGAAATTAAATAAATACTTTGTTTCTGTCTTCACGGAGGTAGACACAAAAAACCTCCCAGAAATACGAGAAAACCAAGGGTGTGCCGAGAATGAGGAACTTAAAGAAATTATTATTAATAAAAAAACAGTACTAGCAAAATTAATGGGACTAAAAGTCGATAAATCCCAAGGACCGGATGACCTACATCCTAGGGTTTTGAATGAGGTGGTCATTGGAATAGTGGACGCATTGGTTGTCATCTTCCAAAATTCTATTGATTCTGGAACGGTTCCTGCAGATTGGAGGAGAGCAAATGTAACCCCGCTATTTAAGAAAGGAGGGAGAAAGAAAACGGGGAACTACAGACCTGTTAGCCTTACATCAGTAGTTGGGAAAATGCTGGAATCTATTATAAAGGATGCAATAACTGGGCACTTAGAAACTAATAGTAAGATTGGGCAGAGTCAACATGGATTTATGAAAGGGAAATCCTGTTTGACAAACCTATTGGAGTTCTTTGAGGATGTAACTAGTGGAGTAGACAAAGGGAACCAGTAGATGTGATGTATCTGGATTTTCAGAAGGCCTTCGATAAGGTCCCACACAAGAGGTTGGTGAACAAAATTAGGGCACATGGAATTGGGGGTAATATACTAGCATGGATTGAGAATTGGTTAACAGACAGAAAACAAAGAGTAGGGATAAACGGGTCTTTTTCAGGATGGCAGGCTGTGACTAGTGGGGTACCGCAAGGATCGGCGCTTGGGCCCCAGCTATTCACAATCTATATCAATGATTTGGATGAGGGGACTAAATATATCTTTTCAAAATTTGCTGATGATACAAAGCTAGGTGGCAGTGTCAGTTGCGAAGAGGATGTGAAGAGGCTTCAAGGGGATCTCAACAGGCTCAGTGAGTGGGCGAGAACATGACAGATGGAATATAATGTGGATAAATGTGAAGTTATCCACTTTGGTAGAAAAAACAGAAAGGCAGAGTATTTCCTAAATGGTGAAAGATTGGGGAATGCAGATGCTCAAAGGGGCCTGGGTGTCCTTGTACATGAGTCACTGAAAGTGAATGTGCAGGTGCAGCAAGCCATTAGGAAAGCAAATGGTATGCTGGCCTTCATTACAAGAGGATTTGAGTACAGGAGTAAAGAAGTCTTACTCCAATTATATAGGGCCTTGGTGAGACCACACCTGGAGTACTGTGTACAATTTTGGTCTCCTTACCTAAGGAAGGATATACTTGCCATAGAGGGAGTGCAACGAAGGTTCAAGAGATTGATTCCTGGGATGGCGGGACTGTCGTATGAGAAGAGATTGAGTAAACTAGGCCTGTATTCTCTTGAATTCAGAAGAATGAGAGCGGATCTCATTGAAGCATACAAAATTATTACAGGGCTTGATAGGATGGATGCTGGGAGAATGTTTCCCTTGGCTGGGGAGTCTAGAACCAGGGGCCACAGCCTCAAGATAAAGGGCAGGCCATTCAGGACTGAGATGAGAAGAAATTTCTTCACATAGAGGGTGGTGAATCTTTGGAATTTTCTACCCTAGATGGCTATGGAGGCTCAGTCATTGGGTATATTCAAAACAGAAGTCGATAGATTTCTGACTAGTAAGGGCATCAAGGGATATGGCGATAGGGCCGGTGAATGGAGTTGAGGCAGAAGATCAGCCACGATCTCATTGAATGGCGGAGCAGGCTCGAAGGGCCGAATGGCCTACTCCTGCTCCTATTTCTTATGTTCTTATGTGGCTTCGAAGGATTCAGTACCACGATAGCTTCACTTCTACAGCAAGAACTGTTCCTGCTCCAAATGTTGCCACCAAGTCATTCTGCAGCAGATGTCACAACTATGGAAGCCTGTCTTGTGAAGGGGCGGTAGCAAAGACAGGACTCCTCTAACATGCCCAGATACATGTGGAGGAGCGTATAATTCAGGTCCTATAAATACAGGTGGCTGTGTTTATTTGCAACACAAGTGAGTTAGACCAGATTTCTGATTGGTCCACTTGGAGGACAAGACACACCCAACAGTTTGTCTGCAATATGTAATTTGATGCAGTCTTGTCAGGCAGCCTACAGAAAGTGGAGCTATATTAACTTTGTGAAGATCCTTCGTTATCTCATATTCTACAATTGTAATTATAGTTGTCCTTGGCTGGTAAAATAAAAGACTTTGGGGGAGAAATTCAGTATCGCCCCGTTTGGGGTGTGATTATCGGCCGGGCTCAAAGTTTAGCGCCTGGTGCTAATATTCGCCTCCGACTGCAAACTTGGCTTTTATCGCCCCTGGAGGTGATTGGAGTGCTAAATCAGGCGCTGCACACCTGTATTAAGGCGCAAAGGCTGAGGAGTGAGGCGCTAACTCAGAGCGCGGGCACAGTGCAGGTGATGTCAGTTAGCGATGGAACACAGACACACTGGCGCCGGCCAGTTCTTAAAGGGGAGGGTCGATCTTGCTCTCCAGCCACACCCGTGCTCATTGGAGCCTTGAATCTCGGCCTGGAGAGACCTGTGACTACATTTTCCAGCCAAGGACTATGGAGAGGGTGAGAGAACGAGCTCAGCGCTTCAGCGAGCCGGCCTTGGAGGCTCTGGTTGGTGCAGTGGAGCGCAGAAGATCTATACTCTACCCTGAGAGTGTCAGGAGGCCTTTGCCGCGCGACTACAGAAGAGTGTGGAGGGAGGTGACTCAGAGCGTCTCCTCCAGGAGCATGGTGCCCAGGACTCACTCAATGTCGCAAAAAGTTCAACGACCTCACTCGGGTCGTCAGGGTGAGTGGCTTTTTTTGAATACCTCTCCATCCCTCCATCTCAACCTCACTCTATGGCAGAGGGTCTTAAAACCCTAATGCCCAACACTCATCCAACACATATGGCCCTCTCATGAAGCACACACGCACATTCCACACTTTGCATACAGTAAGGGCTATTCAATTATGGGAGGCACATCAGGCAAGACCATGGCTGTATATTTACTCAGACGCCGTCCTTTTTCTTGCAGGCCAAGCTATCTCATAATAGGAGACAGCAGCAATGGACGGGTGGAGGGCGGCCTCAGCTACAACCCCTCAGCAATCTTGAGACGCGCGTCCACAGGATTGTGGCAAGCCAGGTGATCGGTCCCGTCGCCCCTGGAGAGGCCGACCCCGTTCGGGACAGCAATGGTAAGGTCATCAGCTTTCTCTCCTCTCTCATTCCACTTGTCCCTCACAACACCAGCCTTTGACACTTTCAATCCAACTTACTAAATCGCTCCACTCCTTCCTCCCTTACTGCCCCTCTGTCCTCACGCTAAAGCCACTCTTGTACCTCCCTGCTTTCAGATGGTGATTCACCAGCTGAGGAGACGGGCCCTCAAGCTGTCAGTGGGAGCGAAGCCACAGGCGAGGAGGAAGAGGAAGCTGGAGCCTCAGCGCCACCCTCTCCCGAGGGAGCCCATGCCCAAACTGGGACCACGTCTTCCCTGGAGGGGAGCAGCGGGGGAAGGGTCTGATGAGGGTGAAGCTCTGGGACCCAGCGGGCTGCAGCAACGCTAGTGAAGCTTGGGGGCCTTCTCCCCGGAGGGAAAGTAGGCCAGCGAGTCCTGCTGCACTGGACGCAGAGGAGGAGCGGCTCATCGCTGAAATGAACACCCAGGCGGTGGACATGCACACTCAGCTCATGAGTGCAGTGGGAAGGGTGCCCGAATGCATTGAATCACTGGCAAGGAGTGTGGAGCACTTCGCTGTAGTACAGGCGGATGCTACGCTAAAGCTTAGTGCTGCAATTCAGTCACTAGCTGCCGTGATCCCATCTCAGACTGCTCTCATGCAGACTCAGATTGAGGCCACGCAGGCACTGACTGCTGCCATTGTCGCTGGTTCGGACACATTTCCCCGGGGCTCTCACCGCGCCGCAGCAGGCCAGCAATCTGTGCTCCAGCAGATTGCTCCGGATGCTGATGTGCTGCCCCGTGGGAGTGCCAGTGTGTCAGTCGAGCAGGGAGTTGCTGTCCTCTCTCAAGAGGACAGCATTCCTGCTGCCACCACTGTCACTTCCCCATTGCACTTGCCACCGCCTGTAGCCCAGACTGCTGCCGCCCATGCAGAGTTGGTGCAGTCTGCAGCCAGGCCCTCCAGGCCCAGAGCTGGTCGAGGCCGTCCTTCAAGGGCATCTGCAGTCTCAGGTTCTGACAATCAGCAGCCTTCCACCAGCCTTGCTGCAGCCACTGGGGCCCCATTACGGAGGAGCAGTAGGGTGGGAAGGGGGGAAGTGCGCAAGGGAAGGAGATCACCCTCGAAGGGCAAAAAGTAGGAAGTGTGACGAAATGTTGGTCAATTTTTTATTAAAGGCCGAGGTTCGTGTTCAAACTTTTGTTTAGTGTTTTGGACATTATCTCCAGGTTGTGAGAACCAGTTATGTTAATGAATGATTTTTTGTGTTTGTTTCTATTAGTTTGTCATGAAGAAATGACACACACAGAGTTTGTAAAATAAAAAAGTTTTTGTATTCAAAATGTACAGGTTTGGCCTTTGGAATCATTGCTGCCTTGGCTGGCTTAAGGGTTGCGGGTTGGTTTCATTCATGTTGTTCTCCATGGCAGAAGCCATTTCCTCAGTAGGGGCCTAGAAGCGGCTTGTTATCAGCCGTTGACGGATGGCCCTTCCAGTTTCAACATTGTGGGCCTCCCTCCCACCTTGGTGCTGCTGATGATCATCCTCCTCCTCTTCCTCCTCCTCCTCCGGTGGTGCTCCAAGGCCTGGTGACATTGGCTGGGTCCTGAGGATTGCCAGGTTATGCAGCATGCAGCACACAACTATGAAGAGGGAGACTCACTCAGGCGAGTACTGCAGGGGTCTTCCTGAGTGGTCCAGACAGCGGAACTGTTGCTTGAGCACGCCGATCGTCTGCTCAACGATGTTCCTGGTGGCGAGATGGCTCTCGTTGTACCGCAGCTCAGCAGGGGTGTTGGGGTTACGGAGCGGTGTCATCAGACAGGTGCACAGTGGATAACCCTTGTCCTCAAGGAGCCAACCACTTGGCTGATGCGGTGCCTGGAAAAGTTCTGGCACAGCAGTCTGGTGCAGGATGAAAGCATCGTGGCTGCTGCCAGGATAGCGGGCATTGACTGCGAGTATCAGCTGTCTGTTCTCACAGACTAACTGGACGTTTAAGGAGTGGAACCCCTTGCGGTTTCGGAAAACCTCTGCATTCTCATGCGGTGCCCGCAATGCCACATGCGTGCAGTCAATGGCATCCTGCACCATGGGGAAGCCCGCTATCCTCGCAAAGCCCAATGCGCGTTCATGCTGTTTGGCCTGGGTCATCGGGAAAGAGATGTACTGGCGTCTCCTTTTATAGAGGACATTTGTGACCTGATGGATACAGCAATGGACCGTGAACTGGGAGATATTGGCAATGTCCCCAGTAGCTGCTTGAAAGGAGCCGGTAGCATAAAAGTTCAGAGCCACTGTGACCTTCACTGCCACCGACAGAGACATCCTGGTCCTCAGTTGAGGCTGCAGATCTGGCTGCAGCAGGTGGCAGAGCTCAGTGACCACCTCCTTGCTGAAGCGCAGCCTGCGCAAACACTGCTCCTCAGACAAATTAATGTGGGAGAATTGTTGGTGAAATACCCTGGGAGGGTAAGGTCTCCTGTGCAGAGGCCTGTTGGCCCTCCTCCATCTGGCCATGATTGCCACTCTCTCTCTGCGTCTCTGTTGCCTCCGATTCTGCAGGCGCAGGACGATGCCCCAAATCAGTGCAGCCCTCATAGTCTCTTGGTAATCGAAGTAATGAAGGTCAAATCCAAAAGTACCTGCAAAGTGATGCTCAGTAGCCAAAACTACTTCACACAGCGTTGACTCTATGCAGAAGTCTCTCCTTCTCTCTCTCAGAATCTCTCCCTCTGTCAGAACGAGTGGTGCAAAAATGTCTACCACAGGAAAAGCCAGGAAGAGGCCGCCTTTAAATAGTGCCCCCCCAGCCCCACACCGACTGGGAAACGTTCCAGTCTCCCTGTCGTTGCTTGCGCCAGGCGGAAAGGAGGGGGGCGCCACTCAATATCCGGTCCGGGGTGCCACAAGGGCGTTACACGCTCGACTGACGTCAAAATCTGTGGGCACAGGAGATCGGGGCGGTAGCGTTTAGCGCCACCGCAAAATGTCTAGTCAATTTCGCAAGCGGCGCAGACATCGCTGCGCCCGGGCGCTAGTTGCTTTGCGCCCCATTAGCGCCCTCTTAAGGCGCTAACGGAAGGCGCAAACCAACCAAATTTTTCCTCCTTTATACTCTAATTAGTGGGTTAGTTACTAATTTGGAATTTTATGTTTTTTTTCCTTCTGGAAGTGATAAAATTTCCTTAATTCAGAATGAAGGGACCAAGATCAAGGCTACAACTTTAAGGCAGAAACGTTCATTAAAATAGGAAATGGAAAACAAGAAGTGTAAATACTCAATGGCCACTGGATCTCAGGTGGTGCTACTATAGCAGGAAGCCAGTAAGGATTTGCCAGTCAATAAACCAACAGGGTGATTGCTTGCATGAGCAAGATTGAGTCGTTCTGCGCATGCGCAGCTGTATGGGGGGCGGAGCTGGGCCCTCTGGGCCGAATCTAAACACCACCCCGCCCGCCCGCCACCGGAGCCGTGCATGCGCACCCGATGTTGCGCCTAGCCAGAGCCTACAGCCTGAACCACATTTCCTCCCGGTTGCCAGCCATTTCTTTCCTGGAGAAGGTCAGGAAATCGGAGTGGAGAGAGGACAGGGAATCGGAGGAGGGAGAGGACAGGGGATCGGAGGAGGGAGAGGACAGGGGATCGGAGGAGGGAGAGGACAGGGGATCGGAGGGGAGAGAGGACAAGGGATCGGAAGGGAGAGAGGATGGGATCAGAGGGGAGAGAGGACAGGGGATCGGAGGAAGGAGAGGACAGGGGATCGGAGGGGGGAGGGGACAGTGGATCACAGGGGAGAGAGGACAGAGGATCGGAGGGGGGAGAGGACAGGAGATCAGAGAGGGGAGAGGACAAGGGATCGAAGGGGAGAGAGGACAGAGGATCGGAGGAGGGAGCGGGACAGGGGATCGGAGGGGAGAGAGGACAGGGGATCGGAGGGGGGAGAGGACAGGGGATCGGAGGGGGGAGAGGACAGGGGATCGGAGGGGGGAGAGGACAGGGGATCGGAGGGGGGAGAGGACAGGGGATCGGAGTGGGGGAGAGGACAGGGGATCGGAGGGGGGAGAGGACAGGGGATCGGAGGGGGAGAGGACAGGGGATCGGAGGGGGGAGAGGACAGGGGATCGGAGGGGAGAGAGGACAGGGGATCGGAGGGGGGAGAGGACAGGGGATCGGAGGGGAGAGAGGACAGGGGATCGGAGGGGGGAGAGGACAGGGAATTGGAGGGGGGAGAAGGTCAGGAACTCGTGGGAAGAGGGAGAAGGTCAGGAACTCGGGTTCCTGTCCTCTCCCTGCCCCCCCCCCCCCCCCCCGAGGTCCTGACCTACTTCCCGCTCCGATCCCTTGTCCTCTCTCCCCTCTGATCTCCTGACCTTCTCCAGGCAAAAAAACGTCTGGCAACCGGGAAGAAATGTGGTTCAGGCCGTAGGCTCCAGGTAGGCGCATGCACGGCTGCAACATTGGGTGCGTATTCGCAGCTCTGGTGGCGGGGCGAGACAGTGTTTAGGTTCAGCCCAGTGGGCTCAGCTCTGCCCCCCCATACAGGTGCGCATGCGCAGAACGACTCAAACTTGTTCATGCAAATAATCACTCCGAACACAGGTCCTAATGTAGGACAGACAAACGCCTCAGGTAACATTGCACCTGCATTTGTTGTCCCCTTATGAACTCTTCTTCCTCACCTAAATCTCACAGTGCTGTGGGAACATCCCAATGATTTCCCATCCTTATTGCTTCCTATGGTTCTATTTAAGTGACAGCAGGAGCCAAGAGTAATGAAGGATGCAAATAATGTAAATATGGCAGAGTACCTAGCAAAACCAACTAATGAATGGAGCAAAATATAATCACACAAGCAAATAAAACAATCAACAACAACTCAAAGAATAATCTCCCTTTAAGAAGCCTGCTTGAGCAGGCCAGGTTCCAGAATTCCTGATGCATCAGTTTCATATGAGTGAGATGCACAATGTGGACACAGCCTCACCAAATGGGGGCAATTTTGACTTTCAGCGACAGTATAAAACAGGCATTCGCGAATCAGCAGCCCATTTTTTATTTCCATTGACTTTAATTCACCATTGCCCGTTTTAGCCTATCACACAAAGTCAACATGACTCTCAATGTTACCAAATTCAGTGTGGAACCAATAGCTTCAATAAATATTCCATGTTAATGAGGCTTGTACTTGCCTGTTGTGCAGTTCATTAGTATATTAAGCTCACACTGGAATTTGTGAATGGGTGTAAATGCTGCTTAATTCTGGACTGCCATTTTCTGAATGGTGATAAGTCAGCATCAAAATTGCCATCAAGTAGAAAGTCATATGGAGGTGCTAATACAAGGTACCATTCAGCTGTGTGTGTGTTTTTTTCAAATATAGTAAATATGATGGCCCTCATTTAGAATGAAAAATACAAGCAGGCATTCTTTTACTGATACTGGTTTATAGATTGATACTCTGCCAAGGCAGAATACATTAATGAGGTGAGGTTTGTGAGGTCTGTAACGAAGATAATGCATTGTTTTCATTAAAATGCAATCTGCATGGACCATATCTACCAACACTAGAAACTCTTCAGTTGTCATGTTTATCTAAGGAAGGAGAACAGGCCACTACATTTTAATCACTGGAGTTTGTCAGGAACGAAAAACAGCTAGCTTCCCACAAATCAACAGACATGTACCTGATAAGGAGACTGAGTTTGAAAAGCCCAGCAATCACCCTATTGCAGTGCCTATTCTAGTCTGATCAAAGAGCTTTAATTTGTAGCAGATAAATGCAGTCCATTCTGACTCTATATGTCACTGGATACTTCTAAAAAATTAGGAACTGGCAAACCTGTGTCATGTATGATATATAATATTTATTCAGGGTTGACCTACATCTAAAGTAGTTCATAAACTATCATAATGAGCACTGTGTAGAATCATGAATATGTGCTATTAAGCAAAAGAATTCTGCTGTGTCATATTATTGGCAGAGTACATTGTCTTTGTACAATAATTTTACTATTTCACTTAATTTTCATGTTTAAATTGCACCAATCAATATAACTTGCAATGCAATAAAAATCTTGCATTTGTGTGTACTTCCTGTTATCCCGTTTTTGTTATGCTTTTGTTAACTTTATCCTTTGTAAATTGCTCTGCCCCATTTATAATGGAAACTACCTGTGTGTTACTGTACTTACACCATTCACCACTACTGGCACTGTAGCACCTTAGTTTTACATCTCCCAGCCCCTCAGTCTGTACTGCAGAGAAATTCCTGTACTCCAACCAATTCTACCCTACAACCACATTACCACAAATTTTGTCATTTAACAATAAATGATCAAAGTAATATATAAAAATAAGGGCAGAATGTATGATTTTAAATTGGGACTGAACTATGCCTGCACATCTAGGTCCAATTATTCCCTCCTCTCTAACTCCACATCACCTGAGATGACAGCTGGTCTTGATTCTCCATGTGCAACGCCATAGCACATAGAACCATAGAAGTTTACAGCACAAGACACCATTCGGCCCATCATGTCTATGTTAGCTGTTTGCTTGGGCAATCCATAACTAACTGCCCAGCTCTCTACCCATAGCCTTGTATGTCCCTCTGCTACAAATGCTTCTCCAATTTTCCTTTAAAAGATGCAATGGTCTCTGCCTCATGCATTCCCTGAGACGAAACATTCCATGCTCCAACAATCCTCGACGTAAATAATTTTCTCCTAACCTCTCTCCTCACTTTCTTAGTGACTTGGGAAAATAATCTTTCTCTATCACTCTTAGCAAAATTCAGGTGATGTTGGTTGTGGGACACCAGGAGAACATATGATGACTGAAACATCACATGCAAGTCAAGCTCCATTTGGTCGTGTTTCTTGTAGCCAGCATTTGTTAACATTTGTTGCTTTACTGCCACTGTAGCCCTTGAAGAGCAACCAGTCAGCACTGCCAGTATCCTGACAGAGGATACAGTTAGTGAACTTGAGGAGATAGTACTGGTTAAGGCAGAGTGCACAGAAGAGGAGAGCCAAGTGATGATGGCAGAGGAGGGGCAGGAGCCTCCTGGCAGATGATCACACAGATGTCATCTATAAGCTTCTACACTCTTCAGAACCCTGCTATTTGGGAAATGTTCTGTGCCCTGTCAAACTAAAGATTCCTTTAAAGATGGCAAACTAATGGAAATATTGTCCTTTGCAAACAAGGCCTCTGTCACTCGCTTAATATATTTGTGGACAGCTGATGGTGGCTTGGAATGATCCAGTGGCATAAAAGTTTAATTCAGTAGTAACCTTCTACTTCCCTATGTAGAAGTTGTCTGCAGGTTGGCCTCCAGGAAATAGCATTGCTATGTGACAGCTCCCTTGTGGGGGTGCTGAAGGCATGCCTAGAAAGGATTTTCTAGGTCAGTAAATGCAGATCCTGTGGTAAGGATGTGTGTATATGTGACGCCTGAAGTGTAATCGTACCTGAATTTCTTTTACCCTCGAACTGCTCTTCTTCTACCAAATCTAAAAGCACATTGGAACCCCAAAAGGATGTTCTGATCACTTGTCTTGCTGCAAGTGAAAAAGCAGCCAGAAGTAAGAATATTGTAGGAAATAGACTTGTTATATGATGCAACAAAACCATTTTTATATAGCAACAGGAAGAAATGCACCATTGAAAATTCAAATGAAACTTCATAATAATCAAACTTTTCAACCAGCACTGAAACTTCCAAAACTCCTCCTCCAAATCTGCAGGTTGCCTGTCTGTAGTTTGAAGCAGGGAAGGCTTTTGCTGTTATGTAGCCCTTACCATAGGGTTCACTATGGGCATTCCCATATATGTCCTTGCAATCGGGGCAGAACATGAGCAGGAAGAAGAAGAAATGATCCCCCTGTCACCTCTGAATCCTCCAACACACTCATGTGTTGTATCTCACCCAGTGAAAAACCCTTATCGGAACTATCTACATTCTCCTGGGTAGATTTCTCCGAACTAGTGAGTGAGGAAAAAAAGGGTGAATGACAGCATTGATGAGGATGCAGCTGGTAGGGCAGAGATGAAAGGCCACTCACCTCTTTCTTTCTACTCCTCCTCAGTGGCATCTTGCTTTGGACTATCTAGAAGAAAAGAAATGTGGCAGTTCCTCTACAGCTTTTGGAGGTGCCCAAGTATGTTTCTTCTTACTATGTTTGTACTCCCAAACCATTATACAGGCAAACTGCAAATGGTTCAGACACTGGCTGCCACTGGCCCTCTTGCATCTCCAATGCCAATATATTCAATTGCATAGCTCTTCAGGGGTGCTTCCTCATAAGGGGTCAGAGGTCTGTTGTTGGGGGACCTATGGCGTGCGATTCCTGATGGTTAGGAGCCACCTTCTCTTGTAAGGGAGATGAGAAGAAGACATGAGAATAGCAATGAAGTCTGGGCAGAGTCTTTTGATACAATAGTTTAACACATCAGGTTATTTGAGGGGCATAAAATCACGAAAGAACAGGTGTGGTCAGTTACGGAGGCTTGGGAAATTGTGACACACTAAGAGAAGGTGCATTTGTGGTTAGCAGGTGACACAGGATAGGAGAAGGGATCAGAGGATACAGAGTACAGTCCTAGAGCATCACGAGGTACTGAAAGAAGGAGTGCCACACACATAAAAAAACTGCAAGGATTGTTTAGGTGGAATTGCCACTGCAACCTTGTTCTTCATGGATTTCCTGCCCCTGACTCCAAACAGCCAGTCTCTCCAGCTGTGTATCACTGTTAGCAGGACCCCCAGATCACAGCACTTGAAATTTGATGTTCTTCTGTTGGCCCTTGCAGCCATCATTCTCTGCTATGTTGCCTGTTTCCTCCAGTGCTTTCACTTCCCCTTTATGGTGGGTTTTAAATCCTATTGCTGCACAGGTTTCCTATCCTATCTAAATTCAGACAGGGTCAGGACTGGAACATCAAGGCAGACAGTAGTTCTGACTACCAGCAGCACAACAGGACCTATGAATTTTAAGAAGCTAAACAATCGTCCCCATTTTATATTGGTGATCTGCAGTTTCCTGGAATTCCCAACCTAATGCCATTGTGGGAACACCATCACCAGAGGACTGCAGCGGTTCAAAGAAAAGGCCCACCAGCACCTTCAGGACAACTAGGAATGGATAATAAAAGTGAACTTGCTAGTGTCCCCCACATCCTAAGAATGAATAAAGAAACAACAATGGTTGCAAACCTTGAAATCTGTCATGGGAAAAATTTGCATAAGAATCAGGGGGTGAAATGAGGCTTGTGGTGATCAGCAACACAGTCTCACAAAGGGGATTCTGGAATCTACTTGTTATCTCTTTTGTCCATTCTGCTTTTTTCCCCCCAATAGATCCCTCTAGGTTTTTCACGTGTTAATTTAGCCTTTCTTATTTTGTGCTGGTTTTTACCTGTTGACTCTGTGCATAAAACTTTCTTAAATTTTTTATTGCCTCTTCATGCTAACTGCTCACAAGGGGATGTGAAAGCTTTTTTTCAAGCCAGTCACTCGTTATTATTTAGGATTATCACTTTTTATTGGTTCCCTTTGGACCTGCGATTCTTGTGAGTAAACAAATCAAATGAAAAGCAGTAGCTAGCGAGCACACAACCAGAACAATCCAACTGATGTTGAGAGTTGATATTTTTGTCGTTTCTCTGCAGTGATTTAAGAAACATTATGGGGGATATTGCATGAAATTGCAATCATTAAAATAATGGATAGAAAATGGTGGAGGCACATGCCTAAAATCCTAAAATGCACTCCTAGTAGGTGAGACTCCATGTTGGATCCGCACTTTTGTAAAATGATCCCTACAATGTATTTACACGCATGTCTGCATGTTCTCCCCTGTGAGATTTCTTGTAGCTGAAGACAGTCCAAAGCAAATGTTCATAACTCTATCTAAAAGGGCATTGTAATCAACTCAAAGTTCCAGTAGCTTTCACTGCAGGAAGTGATCTATTTGTTTTAACATGATTTTATTGCAAGTGGTCAGCATAAATGGTTCTCTGAGGAAAGCTATTTCATGCTAGAATGAAGCACTGCTATTGCCACTTCCTGATTATGGTCAGTTTTTCTACCTCTTTCATTGGCAAATTGAAAGTGAGGAGCAAGAAATGATATTGGAACTGTTTTGTTATTTTATTTTGACTAAGTGTAACAAAAAAATCAGAAAAGATGGAAAAAAGAGAGGCTTACCTATTTCTTTCTTAATAAAGACATATATTTCTAATAAATGTCGAAGTGTAAGTATAAATCTCAACATAACCACTATACTGGCAGGACACTGCTCTAGGTCTCCAACTTGTTATAAAAATGTAGCTGATAAATCACTCAGAAACACTTTCATAAAAAACACAAATGATCTGTCACTTTAATGACATTTTCAGTTGTTTCCTTCTTTTATACTTTTCAACACTGAAACTAAGTATTTCATTTTGATCACTTGATTGGCTGCAGTGGGACTCTTAGAAAATCCTGAAATATCAATAGTCTAGTAGAAATCATGTTTATCCTGTCATCTATTATGCCTTCTGGGTATTATCTGCGGCTTTACAGAGAAAAATACCATTAAAAGTTTCAAAACTAATTGTTGCTTTTGAAGGTAATGGTTGGACATGACCTATCTGTTCATCTTTAAAGAAAGAAATATTGAGGGATAAAATTCCTTGTAGAATTTCTACAGATGCTTTTGACTGTTTATTACCACAATCTATTGGTATATGATGTTGTTAGTTCATTCAGTATTGTCTTTTTACAACATAAAATAGCTAATCTTTTCCATTTTGAGATGTAACCATACTTAAACAGACATATTTCCTTTTGGTGATCTAACTAGGCAATAATTGGATCATTTTAAATGAAATATGTCCCTAATTTTTAAGGAAAACTTTCTTTAGTAATTATACTTTTTTTTAATAAATCTGAATTACGTATCACTACAACTAATATATTTTTCTATCTGATAAAAGATTTGTTTGATTCTTTGTAACATGATTAGGGCCATCAGAAAAATGGGATTTTTATCCCTAAAAACTGTGAGGATTGTCAGCCACAATAATTGAGAAAATGGAAATTAATCAACAGGAAATGAGTTTCAGGCCATGAAACTCTTGGCATTGATTCTCTGAAACATGAACACCTGATATTGGAGTGCCTAAACCTTTTGGCCACGATTTTGTCATCGGTGTCGGGTTGGGTGCGGGACAGCTGGTTTCTGGCTTCCAGTCCCGCCCCCAGCTGCTGCCGCTCCACAGATGTGATTTTACCTTGATTGACCTTGTTAAGCCCGCCCTGCGGGTTTGCCAGCCAATTAACAGGAAGCGGGTCTTATGACGTCATTTGATGACGCATCATCTGCCGGTTTCCTTAAAGGGACCACGCACAATTTTATTTTGACAGTTGATTTCTCAGTGTTTGACAGCATTGAGGTGCTGAAAACATTGACAATCACTGCACAAAGGTGAACTCTTGCACCCAGGCTCTCCAATGAATCCCTCCATAGGCTGGAATAGATGGCAGCTGCAGGTGAGATGACAGATGCGATCTGTCACTGGTGAGAGAGGTTCTCCCAATGAGGTGGCACTGGACATGGATTCAAAAACCTGTAAGCTAAAGAAATCTGTAAATGTTTTAAAAATGCAGCACCCAACATTTTCTTTGCTCTAAAACTCACCATGTGCAACATTGGATCCTTCACACCACTTCTGCAGCTGTCATCATTCCACAAACATTACAGCAGACTCACAACACGCCACATTTACCTGGCATGGTGTCTGGACATAGAAGATAGGAGCAGGAGTAGGCCATTCGGCCCCTCGAGCCTGCTCCGCCATTCGATGAGATCATGGCTGATCATCTAAACTCAGTACCCTGTACCTGCCTTCTCCCCATATCCCTTGATACCTTTAGCTTTAAGAAATATATCTAACTCATCCTTGAATATATTTAATGACTTCGCCTCAACTACCTTCTGTGGTAGAGAATTCCACAGGTTCACCACTCTCTGGGTGAAGAAATTCTTCCTCATTTCTGTCCTAAATGGTTTACCCATTATCCGTAGATTATGACCCCTAGTTCTGGACTCTCCGACCATCGGGAACATTCTTCCTGCATCTAGTTTGTCCAGACCTGTCAGAATTTTATATGTTTCGATGAGATCCCCTCTCATTCTTCTATACTCCAGTGAGTATAAGCCCAATCGACCCAATCTCTCCTCATATGTCATTCCTGCCATCCCAGGTATCAGCCTTGTGAATCTTCGCTGAACTCCTTCCATGGCAAGAACATCCTTCCTCAGATAAGGCGACCAAAACTGCACACAGTACTCAAGGTGTGATCTCACCAAGGCCCTGTACAACTGCAGCAGGACATCCCTGTTCCTATACTCAAACCCTTTCGCTATGAAGGCCAACATACCATTTGCCTTCTTCACCGCCTGCTGCACCTGCATGCTTACTTTCAGCGACTGGTGCACAAGGACACCCAGGTCTCGTTGCACTTCCCCTTCTCCCAATCTATTGCCATTCAGATAATAGTCTGCCTTTCTGTTTTTGACACCAAAGTGGATAACCTCGCACTTATCCACGTTATATTGCATCTGCCACGCTTCTGCCCACTCACCCAACCTGTCCAGATCATCCTGGAGTTTCTCGCTATCCTCCTCGCTGCACACACTCCCACCCAGCTTTGTGTCATCTGCAAACTTGGAGATATTACATTTAATTCCCTTATCTAGATCATTAATGTATATTGTGAATAGCTGGGGCCCAAGGACCGATCCCTGCGGTACCCCACTAGTCACTGCTTGCCACTCGGAAAAAGACCCATTAATTCCTACTCTCTGCTTTCTGTCCGCCAACCAGTTCTCTATCCAAGTCAATACCTTGCCCCCAATCCCATGTGCCTTAACTTTACCCGCTAATCTCTTATGCGGGACCTTATCGAAAGCCTTTTGAAAGTCCAAATACACCACATCTACTGGTTCTCCCTTATCTATTTTCCCAGTTACATCCTCAAAAAATTCCAGTAGATTAGTCAAGCACGATTTACCTTTTGTAAAACCATGTTGACTTTGTCCGATCCTGTCACTGTTTTTCAAATGCTCAGCTATTACATCCTTTATAATGGACTCTAGCATTTTCCCCACTACTGATGTCAGGCTTTCTCTCTACCACCCTTTTTGAATAGTGGGGTAACATTAGCTACCCTCCAATCCATGGGTACAGTTCCAGATTCCATCGAATGTTGGAAGATGATCAGCAATGCATCTACTATTTCTAGGGCCACTTCCTTAAGTACCCTAGGATGTAGATTATCAGGCCCTGGGGATTTATCGGCCTTCAATACCGTCAATTTCCCTAACACCATTTCCCTGCAAATACTGATTTCTTTCAGTTCCTCCCTTTCCTCACAGGAAAGCCGACCCAGAAGCGGGAAAATCCAAAAACAGGCTGAAAACTACTGGCAAGTACCTGTTGATAGGCAGGTAATTGCCTTTAATCTGCTTCCCGCCGCTAGGTGTCGGGTCCATTCGCAAATCGGGGACCCGACACTTGGGAAAGCTGTTTGGAGGTGGGTTGACGGTGGATTCCGAACCCGCCGTCAATTAAATCGAATTTAACCTCTGACCCACCTCCAAACCCGCCCTCTGAGCACCGGCAAAATCGCGGCCAAATGGGCCACCATGGAGGACTGCAGGGGGGCACTAAAGTTTAAATGAATAGCTCTATTAATTTGCAGATATTTCATACATCGCAAGTTGCTGGTGTTAACCAATTTTGGTGTACAAATTTAGGATTGGTACACCAGCAATTCTTGGAACAGACCTTTCCAAACCTGCAAAACCTGAAACCAGGGGAGTAAGAAATATAAACACAAATAAAAATACAGTTGCTGGGTTTTCACAGTCGATATAGACAACCCAGACATCTGAGCTATGTTACAGATTTCCTCTGCTGGAATCAGCAACAATTTGCTCTTTACTGATTTTGTATCTTTGGGCAGTTTTTAGACAGAAACCAGTAACTGAAATATAGTTAATTTTTAACTTTTATCTGTTAAGAAATAAGAATGTTCTGAGGAAAGTAACAGGCAGAAGCTAGATGTTCCTGCATGGGAAGGGAGGGAAAATCGAATTGTGAGGCATTGGCAGATGCCTGGGAGCAGGTCACTTACCCACCCTTTTGGCTGAGGATTGGTACGTAGTGTGGGAGGACTTTAGCAAGGGAGTAAAATAGCTTGAGATAGTTATTTTGAATTATTAACAAGTCCTGAAGAGACTCCCTGCTAAGCTGCCTCATTCATCCATCTGTGTCTTATAATTGTGTCAAACAACTTTAATATTAAGAGCAGATTAGAAAAGCTGTCTTGGTGTTTGTGATACAAATGTGGTATTCATTTTGATGGTTCGCTGCCATTTTTAGACAGAATAACATTTGAAATTTATATAAAATAATATAGTAGTGATGGAGGCAACAGCAGTAGTACAATTACAGCAGCCTCAACACTATACATAGGTCTGTCAATGCTGATAAACTGATGCAAGGACAGTAGATATGGAGAAGGACCAAATCCACAGATTTTATTTTACCATTGGCTATTCTTTGATAATGAAATTAATAAATTCAACTCAAATGAAGGAATAAGTTAGGAGATTTTTTTAATTTTTTAATGCACAGGGTCATTAGGATACTGAATGCCATGCCAGAAACAGTGGGGAAAGCAGAATCTATAATAGGAGCAGGAGTAGGCCATTCAGCCCCTTGAGCCTGTTCCACCATTCTCTTAGATCTGTACCTCAACTACATTTACCTGTCTCTGCTCCATATCCCGTGATACCCTTACCTAACAAAAATCTATCAATCCCAGTCTTGCAAGATCAGTTGGCCCAGCATCCACAGCATTTTGGGGTAGCGAGTCCAGATTTTCACTACCCTTTGTATGAAAGCATTTCAAAGGGAATTGGATAAATAAAATTGCTGGGGAATGGGACTAAATGGATGGCCCAAATGGCTTCCTTCTGTGCTGTAAAAGTATAAGTCTGCGATTTTCCCTACCTCGGCGGGTCCGTGGCGGGCGAGGTCGGTGGCAGGTCACGGCCTTGCTGCTGGCTCATCCCAGCCTCCAACATGACTTTCCCCTGATTGGGCTTTTTAAGCCTGCCCAGCGCGTTTCCCAGTCCAATTGAAGGAAGCAGGTGTGATGACGTCATTTGAAAACGCGTCATCAGCCGGTTTCTTTAAAGGGACTATGCGCAAATTTACTTTGGCATTTGTGCTGTCAGTGTTCTACAGCATTGAGGTGCTGCAAACACTGACAAGCACTGCACAGAGGTGCACGGCTGCACACAGGCTCTCCATGACTCCCTCCATATGGTTATAGAGGGAGTCACAGCACGCAGGGAGGTTCTCTTCCCTTCCAATGGGCGGAAGAGACCTCCCAAGGAGACCAATGCAACCTAGTTGCACATTGCACAGGAGGGCACAAGCAGGGTTGTCGTCAGGAGGACAAGGCTGCAGTGGTGCAAACCTTTCAATGATCTCAGTAGATCACGAAACGTTACTGCCATGCTACACTCAACCTCATCCTGCTGTGCCACTCATCACATCCCCATCACTCTGCCTTCCCTACCCTACTCATGCACATCTTTACTCACACCAACTTACCTTGCACCTCCACCCATCCCTCTCTATCTACATTATCACATCCCCATCTCACTAGCCACCCCTCACACTCACCCTCTTCCTACTGCAAGCATACCAACTAACAACACACAAGGGTAGGCACTTGGGTGTTTTAGCCAATGTTCATGTGAAGTTTCTGGTAATGTGCTGTCAAACATTGAAATCTTTATTTTCAACACTTTGCGTTCTTGGACAGATCTGTGTGCACCTCTGGAAGTGTCTTAGTGAGTTGCAGTGAATGGTGGGACATAGCGGCAACCCCCCCCCCCGCCCACCCCCCTCCTTGCAATGCTGCTGAGTGTGAAAGGAATGGCTTGGGCATTGTAGGGATGCTTTATGTTGTTGGTGTGGGGTGATGCCAACCTGGTGCATCATGTGGCAGCCAGGGTGTGCAGTGTCAAGTGAAGTAAATGTGGCCAAGGTGAGGCTATTCCTGGCGTCCCGGGCAGCAATGTCACAGAATCCCCACAGTGCAGATAGAGGCCATTTCGGCCCATCGAGCCTGCACCGACACATATCCCACCCTATCCCCGTAACCCCACGTATTTAATCCCCCTAACACTAAGGGTCAATTTATCATAGCCAAATCAACCTAACCCGCACATCTTTGGACTGTGGGAGGAAACCGGAGCACCCGAAGGAAACCCACGCAGACACGGGGAGAATGTGCAAACTCCACGCAGACAGTCACCCGAGGCCGGATTCGAACCCGGGTCCCTGGCGCTGCGAGGCAACAGTGCTAACCACTATGCCACCGTGTTGTGGTTGGGTGCTGTTGTCCTCTGTCCTGTGCAGCATCAGATGATTTCGGAGAAGGTTGGTGTTGTATTTGGTGCTACTGGTATGCCTGATGATGGTGTTGCGGCTGATCGTGGTGGGATTCTGAGGATCAAGGTGAGAGAGTATAAACCGTACCCATTCTGATGTAATAGATGGCGGGTGAGGTTGAGATGACAGAAGCAATCTGTCAATGTTGAGAGAGGTTGTTCCAATGAGGTGACACTGGATAGAGAGTTTGCTCCAAATACTTGCAACCTGCATATAGCTTAATCTGTCTTCCAAATGCAGTAAGCAACAGCTTCTGAGCTTGGAAAGTAAACAGCTGTGAGATGAGAGCTTTTATAGCACATTTCAAGCTGTCAAGTAATGAGATGATTCCATGACCATTCAACTCCCGCCCAGCTTAGCAGACGTGATCCCCGAGCAGCGTGGACCTCGTTGGTGAGCTGGTAAATTCTAAAGGTGAGCTCAAAATTGTTATTAATCCTCTGTTGACCTGAATTGCCTTCCCCGCCGCTGCGTGTCGGATCTGCTCAGCGCTGACAGACCCTGACATTTGGTAAAGGCACGTGGCAGCGGGTTGACAGCAGGGTCCTGACCCTCTGTCAAAAAAAACACTTTCCCACCCAACTCGCCACCAGTCGCTCCTGCTGACCCCCTGGAAAATTCCCCCCTATAATTCTATTCCTAATATGGGGTGCAATTCTAGAATTAGCTCTCATATGGATTGGTGCTAACTCTTCTAGTATTGCACCCACTAATTAGAAGAGTCCTTATAATGTTTTCTTTGTTAGAAAGATATTAGACCGTATCTTGTACATTTTCCACATTATAATTTATATTGTTATAAGACATTTAATATAGCTTGCAATTATACTTCATTATAACAAGAAAAATGATTGTCTCCAAAATATTCTGATTGTAATATGGGTGGAGAATTCTTGAAATGTAAAGAATTGAAGTGATTAGAAATCTAAATGCAAAGATAAAATATACTTGGCCAGGAATGTATTTAATTTTAAAGTCATCTGACAAAAGATATTGCATAAGAAAAGCAAAATTAACTGTCCAATTTTAATTTTAAAAGTACAAGTAACTTTAGAATGTGAAATTTGAGTTTTTCTGCCTCTCAGTTTAATCTTAAAATTGAGACAAAAGCACTACGTTGTGAATCCAAAGTGCTAGGAATCAGGCTCAATCCCTTACTACACTGAGCTGCTGATCTCAGCTTTGTTGTTTCTGAGAGTTAGTGAGTAAGGCTAAGCATCTCCCCACAGGGTGGGAGTGTCATCCACAAACTGTTGCACATTTTCTTACAACTGGCAGATGTCTAGGAACAGATTATTCACTTGGCCTTTTGGCTGCAGGTAGTGCCTATCCAAAGATTCTGGGAGAGTACAAGGAGAAAATCAAAGATATATCAATTGAGATAGGCACTGATAAACTTACTTGGAATTTATAGCTTATATTAGAGTCAAAAAATCCAAGTGTTTTGGTTTTGTTTGACCCTACAGTAAATTCAAATTGAATATGTTAGCCTATCTTTCTTCAGATGCTGATGGGCCGACTGTTGTTTTACAGATTTTTCTGTTTTTATAGTTAACTCATGCTCCTAATGATTATCACACTAATATGAATATCTATTTTACCTTCAAACACAGGAGAAGCAAAGCAACTTTCTCAAGAAGAGAAAATGAATAGCTCTGTACTGAAGACTGATGAGGTGCAAAATGCATTACCAGAGGTACATATATATTAAGTAAGGCTACGCTAAATTAAATGTGCGTTTGCTTTGCTTTGTGAAGTTGTTTTTCTAAAATAAAATCTAAGAAGTGAATTTGAAGGGCTGGATTTTCCTCTTCTGCTCAATACAATGTATGCTAGTAAACTAATTATTGAGGAAAGCCTATGGGGTAGAAATTCGTCTTGGACGGTAGCGCAAGACGGGCTTCAGCCGCCTGTTATACGCCCACCCGATATTCAGTTCTATTGACTTCAATTAAATTTAATATCGGGTCGGGAGTATAAGGGCAGTCGATTTGATACCGCCCGCTTTGCACTACCGTCTAAGACCAATTTATACTCCTACAGATGTTAAGAAATGTGAGGATCAAACTTCTGATCAGCAAAGTTCAAGTGTGAAGGTTTATTCCATTCCTGTGTGCACTAATTTTTATTTTATACCAATTAAAGACTGTGTAACAATAGCACACACTGTAATGTATAAGCACATTAATCGCTCATGTGAGAGCTTTCCCGATTGGTAGTTCTGTTCTGTGGTGATTGTTCAGAAATGTAGGTGTTGCATTAGAAATGAGCCCGAGTTGGATGATCGGTATAAGTGATGAAAAAGTGACAAATAATACAAATATTCTTGAACGCATGGCAGTAGTAGCAAGCATAGTAAATTTGGAAATCTTTTTACTAATATGCTGGCGCTTTGTATGTAATCATATTGGAATGTTAACATTTTTATTGAGTTTTGTGATATTATTCATCTCAGCCTTCTCATGTGCAGATATGTAATATCACACAACATAACAGGTGAGCTTCAGTATAATGGTAACCCAAGCAATCATATTGTGGTAGTTTCAGTGGATGGGGCTTTTGCATTAATTCTCCTTGCTTCTGGAAAGGGTTAAAAGTTTTAACAACTAAATAAAAATGCAACCAGATAAAGCTTCTGATTTGGACTTGTTTGAAAGCTTCTGGCATTAAGTGCTTGGAAATCTCTGAGCCAAAAAGGAACAGAAAATCCTGGTGATGACTGATTTATGTCCTAACAGCTTGCTTACTCTTTAAAGTGTGATGTGCTCTTCAGTACGATTCACTACATTGAAGTAGCAGCTCACAAACTGTTGGCTCAATGTGGGATGAATTTGATCTCACTTGTGCTCTCCTTCCCTTTTCAATCTCCCACATGCTAACTTTTCCCTTCCCCTCATCCTTAGATGCTCATTTTTCCTTTTCCCTCTTCCTTAAGCACTTTATCGGTCTTTCCCCTCTCCCTTTTCCTTTCCCTGGGATGTCAGCGTTGGCTCAATGGTAGCACTCACACCTCTGACTCAGAAGGTTGAGGGTTTAATGAGCACATAATCTAGACTGCCACTCCCAGTGCAGTACTGAGGGAGTGCTGCACTGTCGGACTTGCCATATCTTAGATGAATCGTTAAACTGAAGCCCCATTTGCCCTCTCAGGTGGACGTAAAAAATTCCATGGCACGATTCAAAGAAGAGCAGGGGAGTTCTCCACGGTGTCCTACCAATATTTATCCCTCAACTAACACTGAAAACAGATGATCAGGTCATTTATTTCACCGCTGTGTACAAATTGCACGCCATGTGCCCTACATTACAATGACTATACTTCTAAAGTACTTCATTAGCTGTTACAAAGTTGTAAAAGGCGCTATATAAATGCATGTTGTTTCCTCCTTTATTTTCTGTATTTATCTCAGCTTCTCCCATGACCTTCATGTTTGATTTGTCTGCTTCAGGCCATCTTATTCACCTTCCTGTTCTTTCTGTGGCTCTAACACCAGCTTTTAAACAGGCATCATACACAGTTTTTCCATTTAAAATCAAAACTAAGTAATTTTGCATGTTAATTGCTGATTATAAACTCTTAATCATCAAATAAATAACACTATCAGCTTCTCTGGGGGATACTGGTTGATAGGGAGTTTGAAGCCCAATACAGAGCAGAGGCTATCGGGAGACCCAGAATGGCAGATTTAAACAGAGGGAAAAACCTCAAAAAGTGACGTCATAGTCAGCACAGAGTGTGGAGCGGCGCGGGTAAGTTACAGATAAGTATTTTGTTTACTTGTTAGAGTTTTTGGTGGTTAGTGTAAGTAGTTACAGGAAACTTTCGTTTATCCGGCACCCAAATATCCGGAATTCTCGCTTAACCGGCAAAAATCATCCTCCGAAAACTCCTCTCAAATAACCGGCAATGTTGCCGAGTCGCAGTCGAGTCTCCGCGAACGCCGAGTGCTCCGAAAACTCCTCTCAAATAACCGGCAATGTTGCCGATCCCGAGTCTGAGTCCGAGTCCGCGAACGCCGATTTAGTCAGTAGGGGTACTTTTCAAAAGTGCCACTACTCGGCCTCCTGGCGCTGTCGGAATTCCGAAACACTGCAGTAGCAGGAGTTGATTCTCCCGCGCTGCCTGGAGTCTCTTTGTTAAAAATAGCCTCGGTAGATATAACTCTCCGTTATCCGGTACTTTCGATAAACCGGCACCACGCCGGTCCCGTCGATGCCGGATAAACGAAAGTTTCCTGTAGTTTGTTGGTTAGTGTTTTTGGTGGTTAATGTAAGCAGTTAGTTTGTTGGATAGTCATTTTATTAGTGGTTATCGTTTGTGTTTTGGTGTTAGCTAAACAGTTAAATAGCCTTAAAGCTAAAAAGAATCTATAAATAAACAGACTAAGATATGGCAGAGCAGGTTGTGTGTCTGGACTGCAGCATGTGGGAGACACAGACTAAAAATTAGAGCCAGGCCTTTCAGGAGTGAAGTTAGGAAACACTTCTATCTGCAAAGAGTGGTAGAAGTTTGGAACTCTCTTCCACAAACGGCAATTAATGCTAGGTCAATTGTTAATTTTAAATCTGATATTGATATATTTCTGCTAACCAAAGCTATTAAGTGATATAGGGCAAAGGCGGGTACATGGAGTTAGGTCACAGATCAGCCATGATCTCATTGAATGGCAGAACAGGCTTGAGGGGCTAAATGGCCTACTCCTGTTCCTATCATCCTATATAAAAGCTGTCTGTTCCTAATGCTGCTACTAGTTGGCTGCAAAACCATTCTCCATTAGTTGATTAGAGAAACAAAATGCTCAATGGAGTGCCCTGGAGTATATAATTTTCTGGCTACAGGAAAGACAAGATCAATTTCACAAAATCTGTTACTCCTTCCTAGACACAACAAAAGCACATTTCCCCATGCCCATTCCCTTCTGTAACAGGATTTTATTTGTTGCTTGAAATGACCCTAGTATGCTTACCCCAAGGTCAATAGTTCTCCCCTGGAGAACCTTACCCATGCCACTGACATTAAATGATTGCTTAGCTTTGTCCCTTTTCTGAGATTTTGCTGTGCAAATGTACAGACGGTGGTATATTGACAAATGTCTGATTCGCATCAAGTCCCGTTCACCCTTCACCCCTGTGCTCACTGACCTACATTGGCTCCCGGTCCGGCAATACCTCGATTTTAAATTCTCATCCTTGTTTTCAAATCCCTCCATGGCCTCGCCCCTCCCTGGGCAGAATTTTGCTGATGCTCAGAGTGCGGGTTTGGAGTCGGGTCCGCTGTCAAAATCGAAATGATTGACAGCAGGTTGAGAACCCGCTGCGAACCCGCCTCCAAGTAAGTTTCCAGAGTGTCAGCTCTGCGATTTCAGAACAGACCCGACACCAAACGGCGGGGGAGGCATTTAAGATACTTAACTGCTTGTTTACTCCTATTTTGCCAGCCTTTTTCTATTTTACCACATTTTTAGCGGGGTTCACATTGTTCGGAGATCACGTCAGGTAAGTAGGTCAGGTTCTCTATGTCTCCCCATTGCTGTGAATAGGTGACAGCTGCAAAAAGTGGTATGAAAGCTACCATTTCACATCTGGTCACTTTCTAATGTCAGAAGCTTGAGCCTTCAGGACTTGGAAGACACTTTGGAGCTGTATGCAGTTTGGAAGTGTTTGGAGTAAACTCTCTATCCACAGTCACCTCCTTGGGGCAAGCTCTCTCACCATTGACAGATCGCTTCTGTCATCTCAACTTCAGCTGCCATCTATTCCATCAGAAAAAATCTCACCTTGGTCCTCAGAATCCCAACACAATCAGCCCCAACACCAATATCACCGGGCACACCAACATCACCAACATCCACCGCAGCAACTGCAGCCGGGAACAGAACCCGCCAACCACCTCTCCCGCCGCGACCCTGCCTCCGCTGACGAAATCGCAGCCCCTATCTCTGTAACCACCTCCAGCCCTACAACCCTCCGAGATCTCTGCACTCCACCAATTCTGGCCTCTTGTGCATCCTCGATTGCAAGCATACCAACTAAGAACGTTTCTGTTAATGTGCTGTCAAACATTGCAATCTTTATTTTGAACACTTGGACAGATTTGTGTGCACCTTTGGAAGTGGCTTAGTGAGTTGCAGTGAATGGTGAGACATAACATCCAACCCTGCCCCGTCCCGCCCCCCCCCCCCCCCCCCAATTGGTGATGAGTGTGAAAGGAATGGCTTGGCATTGTAGGGAAGCTTTATGGTGTTGGTGTGGGGTGGTGCCAACCTGGTGCAACATGTGGCAGCTAGGGTGTACAGCGTCAAGTGAAGCAAATCTGGACATGGTGAGGCCATCACTGGTGTCCCGGGCAGCAATGTGCATGGGTGATGATGCCTGTGTCCAGTGTAGCATCAGGTGATTGCGGAGAAGGTTGGTGTGGATGTTGGTGCTGCTGGTGTCCCCGGTGATGTTCATGTTGGGGCTGATCGTGTTGGGATTCTGAGGACCAAGGTGAGATTTTTTCAAGGGCACCGATGCTGATGGAATAGATGGCAGGTGAGGTTGAGATGACAGAAGTAATCTGTCAGTGTTGAGATAGGTTGTTCCAAGGAGGTGACAGTGGATAGAGAGATTACTCCAAACACTTCAAAAGTGCATAAAGCTCAAAAGTGGATTCTAAATACTGACGGCTGAAGCTTGAGATTGGAAACTGACCAGCTGTAAAATGGCAGGTTTTAAACCACTTTTGCCGCTGTCACCTATTGAAAGAAATAGACAGTTGTTCAGAACCCGACATACTTACCTGGTGTGATCCCTGAGCAACAGGAACCTCGTGGAAAACTTGGCAAAATGCTTTGGAACTGGGAAAATGGGGATTTAATTACTTTAAACACCCTCCTAACAAGCACAATTGAATGACCCGCCGCTTAGTGCCATGTCTGCAAAGCGCAGGCAGAACCGGCACTTGGGAAACTGACAAGGAGGCGGGTTCAGAGCCGGATACTGGCCCGCTGTCAACCTTTGCTATTTTGACAGCGGACCCGCCTCCAAACCCGCTCTCTGAGCGCTGGCAAAATTCAGCCCTAAGTGTGCACCCAGGTATTATCACCAGGCTGGTCAGGTATGAAATACATTTTTAAGGTTTCTAATTATGTTGGAGGAGGTTACTTTAACTCAGTATAATTTATTGGTTAAGTCACATTTAGAATATTACTGTATGTGCCATTTTAGTCACCCTACTTTCATAAGGACATTGATGCATTGGTGAAAGCTCAGATAATACTAACAAGAATAATTCTAGTACTTAAGGCTCTAAATTAAGTAGAAGTGTTTATAGAACTGAGCCTGTTTTTGTTTGAGAAAAAAGATTGAGAGAGACATGGTTTAAATAATGAGATGTTAAAGTGTAAATGTAGGCAGCTTATTTACCATGAACCATGATAGCAGAACTGGAGAACCTAAGGACAAATTAACAAGTGTGAAGCAAGACTAGAGATTAAAAAAGAAAAAAAGACTTGCATTTATATAGCGCCTTTCATGACCTCAGGACGTCCCAAAGCGCATTACAGCCAATGAAGTACTTTTAAAAAAATGTAGTCTCTATTTTAATGTAGGAAACGCAGCAGCCAATTGGTGCACAGCAAGGTCCCACTACAGCAATGTGATGATGACCAGATAATTTCTTTTAATGATGTTGGTTGAATAGAAGAATTCCTGCCAAATACAGAATATTGGATTTATGGAACAGTTTCTCATTCACAGTAGTTAATGGTATATCAATAAACTCATTTAATATATATTTATGAATGGCAATTCAGATTATAAGGATAGACTGTTCTTTCACGGCTGATGGCATGGATTTATCATCTGTGGAATGCAATTGGTCAGCGTTAAGTAATACGGGTTGAAAGATTGGATCAATATCCTAGATTTTTAGAAGATTACCTTTATGGACAGAAAATTATCGGTTGTGCACCCAAGATTTTCCTGCAGTATGTTACCAATGAGTACTGCTCCCCACTAAGTGACCTTTCATTATGATGCGAGGTCAGTTCGTGCCAGCGAAGTTCCAGAGTAGCTGCACCAGCACAGCGTTATCTGCTCCAAAATCTGTTACTCATATCTAACGTGGTATATTGCTCGAAAACAGTATAAGATTTTTTTTCTAAGTAAACAATAAAAAGCTTTTCTACATGCAACCATCAAAAGGTTCACATGTGGTTGCACTTGATGGTTAAATATTATCATTGTACTGTTAGTGTTCAAATGGATAAAGTTTCAAATATTCTTGAGTGCTATTGGAACATTTTCAGTCTACAAAGTTTTAGATTTTGTACAGCAAACTTGTGCATTATTTATAATGCAGAACATCTTTCATGTGTTACAGATGCTGGCACCTGCATTTATCCTGTTCACATTGTGGAGGTTAATTCAGAGTACCAACAGCAGCATTGATGCACCTGTACAGCTGAATTGCATGTTCAAACATCACACATGCTCAGTTCTTGATGAGCTACTCTCATAACTTGAAAGCAACTGCACAGTTGTAAATTTTCTGCATGTACTGTTTATTTCAAATTATGTTCATGACTGCAGATCTTCTGCCATTGAAACCAGCAATGCAAAAACTATATTGCTGACTTGAGAGTTCAGCCTACTCGTAGCCAAAACAAAATGGTGGCGACTGGTAGCAGTTTAAATTTGTTGGCAGCAGCACTTTGTTTCCAACTACACAAGGAGAAATTATTTATTGTGGTCTCCGCATTGCCAGAGGCATTGGGTGAAACTTTCAACTTTGGGACCGTAAAATGGGCGATATCGGATCAACCACCCATTATATACCCCGCCCAATTTTGCTTGAAGTCAATGGAAAGGGAAGGAAAGGAAAATCAGGTGGGGTATATAATGAGCAGCTGATCCGGTTTCACTGACTTATGCCCCCCGTCAAAATTGAAAGTTTAGCCATTAGTGCTGTCTTGTGTATAACTGCTTTTATATTGTGTTTAGGGGGGTGTTAAGATCCTCAGCTCCCAACGAATCTAGTGCATCAACCGATGTGATGGACCTTTTATGTAAAATGAAATAAGTAATAGTTGAGAGAATCTTACACCAATACTGTATTATTTACAAGTGCTCCTGGTTGGTTACTTTGTTGCTTCTGACTGCAATCAGTAAAATTGTCCAATTCACCAAGCAAAATAGTTATTGAATTATGTGTGGATAATAAATAAATTAAAATCAAATCTTTAAGTACATTCATTGAATCCAAACTATTCAAATTTAAATTAAAGCAGATACCAAAATTATCATTTCATCATTGCTATGATTAATTATTAGCATTGTTTTTCTACTCACTGAATATTCTAAGAAAAACGTACTGAGGTAGCTGACAGCGAGCAACCAACTAAAGAGGCACCTTCTGCCTTTGCAGAGTCCCTGAATTCCCTCAATGGTTTCTTCCAGTTAAAGGAAATACAGAAAGAACCTAAGATTTTATGCTTGTGGAAAAATTCTAAATAAATCCTGAAACAACACCATATAAACTACTTTTGATCGATTCTTGAAATAAATTGATACTGCCCAATATTTTTGTAAGTGCTTTTCATAAATTGCTTTTAATAAGAAAGTATAAAGGTCAATATTTTTAATACACCAAACATTGTTGTTTGAAGGTTCCCCCCAATCTCTCCCATTTTTAATGAAAGATATCACTTTAGTGGACGACCAGTATATTGGACCAAAACATTGCCTCCCGAGTGGTCCATTATATTGTCGTCTCACTGTGATCGATTTCTAAGGGTGCTGTATACAAGTATACACTATTGGTTAATGCAACTGAGATTACCTTTGAATCATTAGAAGCCACCAAACATGTTCACAAATATACCCTGTATCTGTGTATGCATGTGTGTGTGTGTGTGTGTGTGTGTGTGTGGTTTAGTGTGTGTGTGTGTGTGTGTGTGTGTGTGGTTTAGTGTGTGTGTGTGTGTGTGTGTGGGGGGGGGGGGGGCAAATTAAGATAAAACAAATATTGTTGCTAGCTAAGATACTTCTTACCATCTGTCTTTTTGTGCAAGTGCCAACTATAATTACACACCAATAACTGTGAATAAGACCAGGCATGCATGAGCCAGATACAGGATCTTGTACCATGTAGGATAATTATGCCAAATACTTTACACTATTTTTGAAGAAAGCTGAATGACCATTCTTTTGTTTAGTGATTAGTGTCTAATATTACTATAGGCCTAAGCATACTAATCTGTCACTTTGATCTTTGTCTCAGATGATTCAATTATACAG
The DNA here is from genome assembly GCA_030390025.1 of Squalus acanthias. Taxonomy (NCBI): domain Eukaryota; kingdom Metazoa; phylum Chordata; class Chondrichthyes; order Squaliformes; family Squalidae; genus Squalus; species Squalus acanthias. The sequence continues at coordinate 184,037,946 of CM059425.1, forward strand.
CATGTGTCTTTCACACTGGAATAGCATGGGAGATATGTGTCCACATGAAACTATTGACTGAACTAGTTAAGAGCAGCTCAGCTAAATTATATCATCTGTCAGCTTTTCCAAAAATAAGCTCGTAACGTTCATCACACAGCAACTTTGTGCATGTATTTTTGAGTAAAATAGAGAACATCCTGAAGCCTTTCAATCTTGTTATTGATCAGTGCTTATTAGCTGGATTTATAGTGTGGAAGGTAGGCATTAAAGTAATGGACAGAACTTCTGCTTCAAAGTAGGTGAAAGAACAAACAATCCCCTAATTACATAGTGAGAAAAGACACCAATTTTATACGTTATAAATCCATAGCACCAGATTTGCTTAAATGTACATTTTCTTTTATATTAGGATTGGCAATACTGTCACTATAGTTGAGAAATATAAGTGAAAATGAACACTCACACTGTAATGTAACTAAAATATGTACAAAATGGTAATATGATTGGTTGCACACAAAGGGCTGTACAAGGTTCAGTAAAGGGGCGAACTTAAATGTAGATGAGGCATGATCCCCATAATGCAATTCAGAGAACCATGCAGTTCCTGATGGTCTGAGCACCCATATAAAATGGGAACGGTGAGAAAGTCTTGTTCCATTAAATTGAGTCCTTGTTGTTGAAGATGCATTACCATTCTTGCTATATAGAATCATAGAATATTACAGCACAGAAACATGCCATTTGGCCCATCAAGTCTGTGCTAGTGTTTTCTCACATGTGTCACCTGGTCTAATTTCACTCTTCTGCTGACTCGTCAGGAACAAACAAAAGAGGACGCCGAGGCCGACCATGAGACAGATAGTTCAGATGCACGTGAGCAACTCAGTCTACAGGAGTAATTAGACTGGGTCTAATCAACCAAATGTTTAATTAAGTGCATTGTGCCTCCAATGCAAAACAGTCATCTCCATACATGCCCAGTACTCTTGCCAAATAAAACATCACCCCCACTGGGCCCAGTTGTACATCAAGAACCATAACCTATATAATTTTCCCCAACTTCCTTATCATATGGAAAGAACTGTCACAACACCGTGTTAGTCAAGTAACTTTTATTAACCTTTACAGTGTGTGGTGCAGGTATGTTCAGTTTAAGGGATTCGGTAGGATAGTGGTTATGTTACTGGGCTAGTAATCCCAAGGCCGAGACTAATAATCTGAAGACATGAGTTCAAATCCCACCATGGCAGTTTATGAATTTGAATTCAATTAATTAAATAAATCTGGAATAAAAAGCTAGTATCAGACCATGAAGCTATCGGATTGTCGTAAAAACCCAACTGGTTCACTAATGCCCTTTAGAGAAGGAAACCTGCTGTCCTTACCTGGTCTGGCCTATATGTGACTTCAGACCCACCAGCAATGTGGTTGACTCTTAACTGCCCTTAACATAATAAGAATAAAAATGGATGGACCACCTGGGATCGAGCCAGCCCAGTCGATCCTGTAAAGTCCTCCTCACTAATATCTGGGGACTTGTGCCATAATTGTGCCACAGACTAGTCAAGCAACAGCCTGACACAGTCATACTCACAGAATATGTTTCAGCCAACGTCCCAGACTCCTCCATCACCAACACTAGGTATGTCCTTTCCCACAGGTGGCACAGCGGTATAGAGTCGGGAAGGAGTGGCCCTGGAAGTCCTCAACACTGACTATGGACCGCATGAAGTCACATGGACAAGGAAACCTCCTACCACCTTCCCTCAGCTAATGAAACACCACTTGGAATACCTCTCTCCTCCTTTAAAGATGCTCCTCAGGGTAGCAAGGGCACAGAATGTACTCTGGGTGGGGGACTTCAATATCAAGAATGGATCGGTAGCACCACTACTGACCAAGCTGGCTGAGTCCTGAAGGACATAGCTGCCAGAATGGGCTTGCGGCAGGTGGGAAGAGAACCAACATGAGGGAAAAACCTACTTGACCTTGTCCTCACTAATCTACCTGTCGCAGATGCATCTGTCCAAGACAGTTTTGGTAGGAGTGACCACTGCACAGTCCCGTCTTCACACTGAAGACACCCTCCATCGTGTTGTGTGGCACTACCAACGTGCTAAATGGGATAGATTCAGAACAGAAGCAAAATACTGCCGTTGCTGGAAATCTGAAATAAAAACAGAAAATGTTGGAAATACTCAGCAGGTCAGGCAGTGGAGAGAGAAACAAAGTTAATGTTTCAGGTCGATGACCTTTCATCAGAACTGGAAAAAGTTAGAGATGTAACAGATTTTAATCAAGTGTAGGGGCAGGGAAAGGGGGAGGGGAGGAAAGAACAAAGTGAAGGTCTTGTGATAGGGTGGAAGGCAGAATTGATTAAAAGAGAAAAGGGATGATGGTACAAAGCAAAAGGAGATGGTAATGGGTCAAATAAAGAAACAAAAGATGGGTCTAGAGGAGGTGTAAATGGGAATAGCAGAATCATTACCAACAGCTGCTGTCTGAAAAAATGGGGGCAGAGGTTATGGCCTGAAATTGTTGAACTTAATGTTGAATTCAGAAGGCTGCAAAGTGCCTAATTGAAAGATGAGGTGCTGTTCCTCGAGCTTACTTTGAGCTTCGTTGGAACAGTGTAGGAGGCCGAGGTCAGAGTGGGAGTGGGGCAGGGAATTAAAATGTCAGGTGACCGGAAGTTCAGAGTCATGCTGCGGACTGAATGGAGGTGTTCCGCAAACTGGTCACCCAATCTGCGTTCGGTCTCCCCAATGTAGATTCAGAACAGATCTAGCAGTTCAAAATTAGGCATCCATGAGGCGCTGTGGGCCATCAGCCGCAGCAGAATTGTATTCCATCACATAAGAACATAAGAAATAGGAGCAGGAGTAGGCCATTCGGCCCCTTGAGCCTGCTCCACCATTCAATAAGATCATGGCTGATCTGATCTTGGCCTCAACTCCACTTTCCTGCCCATTCCCCATAACCCTTGACTCCCATTTTTCAAAAATCTGTCTATCTCTGCCTTCAATATATTCAATGACTCAGCCTCCACAGCTCTCTGGAGTAGAGAATTCCAAAGATTCACGACCATCAGAGAAGAAATTCCTCCTCATCTCTGTTTTAAATGGGCAACCCCTTATTCTGAAACTATGCCCCCTAGTTCTAGATTCCCCCATGAGGGGAAACATCCTCTCCGCATCTACCCTGTCAAGCCCCCTCAGAATCTTATATGTTTCAATAAGATCACCTCTCATTCTTCTAAACTCCAATGAGTATAGGCCCAGCCTGCTCAACCTTTCCTCATAAGACAACCCTTTCAACTCATGAATCAACCGAGTGAACCTTCTCTGAACTGCCTCACAATCTTGAAACTCATGGCCCAGCACATCCCTCACTGTACCATTACCATCAAGCCAGGCAACCACCCCTGGTTCAATGAACAGTGTAGAAGAACATTCCAGGAGCAGCACAAGGCTTACCTAAAAATGAGCTGCCAACCTGGCGAAGCTACAACACAGGACTGCATAGATGCTTAACAGAAGCAGCATGCTATAGACAGAGCTAAGCAATCCCACAACCAACGGATCAGATCAAAGCTCTGCAGTCCTGCCACATCCAGTCATGAATGGCGGTGGACAATCAAACAACTAATGGGAGGAGGAGGCCCCATGAATATCCACACCTGCAATGATGGTGGAGCCCAGCACTTGAGTGCAAAAGACAAGGCTGAAGCGTTTGCAACCATCTTCAGCCAGAAGTTGAGGATCATACATCTCAACCTCCTGCTGAGGACCCCACCATCACAGAAGCCAGATTTCAGCCAATTCGATTCACTCCACATGATATCAAGAAACGGCTGAGCGCACTGGATACTGTAAAAGCTATGGGCCCCGACAACATCCCGGCTGTAGTGCTGAAGACTTGTGCTCCAGAACTAGCCACACCTCTAGCCAAGCTGTTCCAGTACAGCTACAGCATTGGCAGCTACCCGACAATGTGGTAAACTGTCCAGGTATGTCCTGTCCACAAAAAGCAGGACAAATCCAATCCGGCCAATTACTGCCCCATCAGTCTACTCTCAATCATCAGCAAAGTGATGGAAGGTGTCGTCGACAGTGCTATCAAGCGGCATTTACTCACCAATAACCTGCTCACTGATGCTCAGTTTGGGTTCCGCCAGGACCACTCGGCTCCAGACCCCATTACAGCCTTGGTACAAACATGGACAAAAGAGCTGAATTCGAGAGGTGAGATGAGAGTGACTGCCCTTGACATCAAGGCAGCATTTGACTGAGTCTGGTACCAAGGAGCCCTAGTAAAACTGAAGTCAATGGGAATCTGGGAGAAAACACTCCACTGGCTGGAGTCATACCTAGCACAAAGGAAGATGGTTATAGTTGTTGGAGGTCAATCATCTCAGTCCCAGGGACCTCACTGCAGGAGTTCCTCAGGGCAGTGTCCTAGGCCTAACAATCTTCAGCTGTTTCATCAAGGACCTTCCCTCCATTGTAAGGTCAGAAGTGGGGATGTTCGCTGATGATTGCAGTGTTCAGTTCCATTCACAACTCCTCAGATAATGAAGCAGTCCATGCTCGCATGCAGCAAGACCTAGACAACATCCAGGCTTGGGATGGTAAGTGGCAAGTAACATTCATGCCACACAAGTGCCAGGCAATGACCATATCTAACAAGCAAGAGTCTAACCACCGCCCCTTGACATTCAATGGCATTACCATTGTCGAATCCCCCACCATCAACATCCTGGGGTTCACCATTGACCAGAAACTTAAATACTGTGGCTTGGAAATATATCGCTGTTCTTTCAAAATCCTGGAACTCCCTACCTAACAGCACTGTGGGATTATCTTCATCACACGGACTGTAGCAGTTCAAGAAGGTGGCTTACCACCACCTTCCCACAGGCAATTAGGGATGGGCAATAAATGCTGGCCTAGCCAGCAATGCCCACATCCTGTGAATTAATAAATAAAACAAATAGTGATATAACAGAGTGGATGTAAAATATATCATGATGTGGAGATGCCGGCGTTGGACTGGGGTGGACAAAAATGAGAAGTCGCACAACACCAGGTTATAGTCCAACAGATTTATTTAATTTTACAAGCTTTCGGAACAGTTCGCTCCTTCGTCAGGTAAGTTAGCAGTGAGAGAATCTCCCAGAATTCACAATTTAAACACAGACAAAATATATTCAAATCTTTCCTACATCAAAGAGCACAGCCAAGACAATGAGATGTGTCCCAGGGGGTCCAACGTGTCAAACCACCTGCTGGCTGCATATCCTGTCAATCTGTGTAGGTTCTTGTGTTAGTCTTTTTAAAAAAAAACACCTGGGAAGACCGGCCATGATGTCAAGTCACGTTCTGTATCGTGACATGAACCCGATATCGCGATTGAGGCCATCCTCATGAGTGCGAAACTTGGCTATCAGTTTCTGCTCTATGATTTTGCGCTGTCGTGTATCTCGAAGGCCGCCTTGGAGAACGCTTACCCGCATATCCGAGGCTGAATGCCCCTGGCTGCTGAAGTGTTCCCCGACTGGGAGGCAACCCTCCTGCCTGGCGATTGTTGCGCGGTGTCCGTTCATACGTTGTCTCAGTGTCTGCATGGTCTCGCCGATGTACCATGCTCTGGAGCATCCTTTACTGCAACGTATCAGGTAGACAACGTTGGCCGAGTCACATGAGTATGTACCGTGTACCTGGTGGGTAGTGTCCTCACGTGTGATGATGGTATCTGTGTCCATGATTTGGCATGTCTTGCAGAGGTTGCCGTGGCAGGGTTGTGTGGTGTCTTGGTTGCTGTTCTCCTGAAAGATGGGTAATCTGCTGCGAACGATGGTACTTTTGAGGTTAGGCAGCTGCTTGAAGGCGAGTAGTGGAGGCGTGGGGATGGCCTTAGCAAGGTGTTCGTCGTCATCGATGACATGTTGAAGGCTGCGAAGAACATGGCGTAGTTTTTCTGCTCCGGGGAAGTACTGGACGACGTAGGGTACTCTGTTGGTTGTGTCCCATGTTCGTCTTCTGAGGAGGTCTATGCGGTTTTTCGCTGTGGCCCGTCGGAACTGTCGATCGACGAGTCGAGCGTCATATCCCATTCTTACGAGGGCGTCTTTCAGTGTCCGTAGGTGTCCATCGCGTTCCTCCTCGTCTGAGCAGATCCTGTGTATTCGCAGGGCTTGTCCATAGGGGATGGCTTCTTTAACGTGGTTAGGGTGGAAGCTGGAGAAGTGGAGCATCGTGAGGTTGTCCGTGGGCTTGCGGTAGAGTGAAGTGCTGAGGCGTCCGTCTTTGATGGAGATTCGTGTGTCCAAGAATGAAACCGATTCTGAGGAGTAGTCCATGGTGAGTTTGATGGTGGGATGGAACCTGTTGATGCTATCATGTAGTCCTTTCAGTGATCCTTCGCCGTGGGTCCAAAGGAAGAAGATGTCGTCGATGTATCTGGTGTACAGCGTTGGTTGGAGGTCCTGTGCAGCGAAGAAGTCTTGCTCGAACTTGTGCATGAAGATGTTGGCATATTGGGGTGCGAATTTGGTCCCCATGGCTGTTCCGTGTGTTTGGGTAAAAAAATGGTTGTCGAAGGTGAAGACATTGTGGTCAAGGATGAAGCGGATGAGTTGTAGGATGGCGTCCGGAGATTGGCTGTTGTTGGTGTTGAGTACTGAGGCTGTTGCCGCGATGCCGTCATTGTGGGGGATATTGGTGTAGAGTGCCGATACGTCCATTGTGACGAGGAGTGTTCCTGGTTCAACTGGTCCATGGGTGCTGAGTTTCTGCAAGAAGTCTGTAGTGTCGCGACAGAAGCTGGGGGTTCCCTGTACGATGGGTTTCAGGATGCCCTCGACGTACCCAGAGAGGTTCTCACACAGGGTTCCGTTGCCTGATACGATAGGACGTCCGGGTGTGTTGGCTTTGTGTATCTTTGGGAGGCAGTAAAAGTCTCCTACGCGGGGAGTACGTGGGATGAGAGCGCGCAGGATGTTTTGAAGGTCTGGATCGAAGGTCTTGATCAGTCTATTGAGTTGGCGGGTGTGTTCTTTGGTCGGATCTGCGGGTAGCTGTCTGTAGTGTTCCTGGTTGTCCAGTTGTCGGTATGCTTCTTTGCAATAGTCCATTCTGTTCTGTATGAAAGGGAAGGAAAATAGCCAAGAGAAGGTGGAGGATGGAAGGGTTCAGATTTTTGTGTCCTATATAGGATGAATGGACTTTACTTGAACAAGGCTGAAGCCAGTGCCCTCACTGGGAGACTATTTAGTGCTTATGGGGGAGGGTTTCAACTAATCTGACAGATGGAAGGGAAAAAAATGAGATGAGGAAACAGAAAAGAGAGCAAAAGGAACAATGAGTGTAGGAAAAATAAAGAAGAAAAAGCAATCAGAAGGAAGAGTGAGGAAAATTAAGATTGACAAACAGACAAAGGGAGGTTTGAGTATATACGTAAATGTACATGTTATGCTGGACAGATTGTTATTTAAGGGGCATGATGTGATAGAATTAACAGAGATGTGGCTTAGGCTAGGACAAGATTGGAAGCTGAATATTTCTGGTGACAAAATATTCAGGAGGGTTAGAGTAGGGAAGATTTGGGATGAGAGAACAAAGGAAGTAAAGGATTCTATCACACTGCTAGAATGTAAGGATGTCCTAATGGGTTGCATTAAGACAGAATCCATTTGGATAGAGTTAACAACAATAATATTGGGTGATTTCAACTACCCCAAGATAGACTGGAATGAAGGTAATCCACAATCCTGCTCCATCACTGTAAATGTGCTGGAGCGGGAATTGCAATTTACTGGCGGACTAAGAGCTTGACCCGGTTGGAGTTTCCAGGATCAGGGCAGGGTCAGGTAATCTTGGGTCGGGGAAAGCAAAATGTGGTGCTGGGCAGATCCCTTTATTAGAGGGCTGATTGAACTTTAGTGGTCTTTAATCTTCTGGTTTGGAACATACCCGTGAACCCCCCTTCCACCTCTGCATTGTACTGGATATCGGTATCTCTCAGGTGTCCAGTATGATCTGGGGAGAGGAGGTGGGAGCAGTGGGCAATCCAATGGGTGATGCCATCCGGCCAGGCCCATCTCTTTCTTCAACACAAGGCCTCCATGGGGCAGATGGAAATTGTGCCCCATCTCCCCCTCCCCCAGAGGGAATTCTCTGTCTATGATCTTCAAAAATGAGAAGTCGCACAACACCAGGTTATAGTCCAACAGATTTATTTAATTTTACAAGCTTTCGGAGCTGTTCGCTCCTTCGTCAGGTAAGTTAGCAATGAGAGATCTTCAAGACAGAGACCCAGCATTACTGGGTACCACTCATTTCCCAGCCACACCAGTGACTGTCCACCAGACTTCTGCCCTAGGTATGCAGCTGAAAATTTGGGACCCATGTTTCTAGTCCAACAAGCAAAGAAACATTGCTTGATTTAGTTCTCAGAAATGGGTGAGGCAAATATCTGAAGTGAAAGTAGTACATGTGGGGGGAAAAGCGACCACAACATCGTTAAGTTCAGTGTAAGGAAGGAAAAGGACAATGAAAAGTCAAAAATAAGGGTGCTGGACTGACAAAATGGGACCAAGCCTAAATCAAATGGATAGGAAAGGTTGAACAAGTTGAAAGATCAGCATTGGAAAATCTTCAAATAAATCACCAGGGTTAGATAGTATTTATTCCAGAGTATTGATAGAGACTGGCAAGCAGATTTGTGAGGCAATGGCAATCATAATTAGTGAGTCACTGGATACTGGGGATGCACCAGTAAATCGGGAATAGGCTAATGTGGTGCTCATATTCAAAAAGGCTGACAAAACAGACATATCGAGGGAATTTTAACTCCCCAAAATGGGTGGGTTTGGGTCAAGTGGGATATTAAAATGTTAAAAATCTCAAATCTGAAACCAACCCGCCCACTTCCGGTTTTAACAGAGGCAGGATGGGGGGCAGGCGACCAACCCACTCCCTGGAGGCGGGTTGGTCATTTAAATATTATATTGAGGCTGCGTGCCTCAGATTTAATCTCCATTTTAAATTTAACCCTGGCCTGCTGGGTTTCCCGTGCCTTGGAAAATCCAGCAGCTAAATGGAGGCGAGGACTACTGGATCCAGCAGGTAAGTGTCTTTCCACTTACCTGCTAGATCTAGCTTACATGTGTCCACCACAACCCCATCCCCCGTGATCAGACACCCCTCACCCCCTCACTGAGCCATGATTTCCCCCCAAGCCACGATCTCCCACCTCCCCGGTTTTTCCTATCCCTCTCCCTCCTCTGCGCTCCCCGGCTGCGGCCTCCAATCTCCCCACAACCCTTCCGATCTCCCCGTCCCACGACCCTTCCATTCTCCCCACCCCGCACCGACCCTTCCGATCTCAACCCCCATGACCCTTCCGATCTCGCCCACCACCGACTCTTTGGTGATGCCAAACTAGGAGGAGTTGTGGAATCAAAGGAGAAAGCCCAGAAATTATAGAATGAGTTAAACAACATATGAATGACCAAAGAATGGCATGTGAAATGATAAACATATCCAACCAATACAGAATAGCAATCAATAAAGCCAATAGAATGTTGAACTACATAACCAAAACAGTAGAATACATATCAGAGGAAGATGTGCTCATCTGTACCGTGCTGAGGTTAGATTACACTTTGAATACTGCATCCAGTTCTGGTTGCCCATGAAACAAAGGAGACATTCAAGGGCGGGAGGCAGTGCAGAGAAGAGCCACAGGCTGATTGCCTGATGTCAGGGGTCTGAGGAAATACTGGCGCGATCTTAGTTTTTCAGCCTGCAAAAGAGAAATCAGAGAGGTGAACTTATAGAGGTATAATTTAGTTATGCAAATTGTAAAGGTTAATTTGGAATGCTACTCTTTGTTAAAATATGGGAGTAAGACAATGGGACAGAGGTTCAAACTAGTAATAGGTACATTTAGGAATGATAGCAGGTTGTTCTTCATGTAGAGAGTGATGAGCACTTAGACTGGATTTGCAGGCAGAGTGGTGGAAACAAAAACTCTGGAAACACTTAAACAATTAGATGCAGTAGTGGGGGGAAAGGAGGGGAATGTAGGGGCATTATGGATCACTGGATTAAGATGGACTTCCTCATCCATAAGTATTGAGATTGTGTAGTAAAGCAGTTCTTTCTGGACCACTTCTGATCAGCTGGCTATAGAGTGCAACAGGCAAAGGCCAGTGATCAGTTGAGTTAGCTGCATTCTCACTGGATGGATGTTTAACATGGAAGAGTATTGGTCTTCAATTCTCTCATTGTCTTTTGTGTCTGTGTTCTTTAATGCTTCAACTTTCTTTCCTGTCTCCCATTCTTCACTTTCTTGCATCCTTGTTTGTAAACTATCGGTGTGGTTAATGAATTGGAGCTACTGAAGTTTGTATGTTTAAAAGTATAGTTTCATTACATTCTTTGGTTCTGTTTATGTTGTTGATGTCTGACACTGTTGTTGATATATTTACTTACTGATGAGTTAACTTAAATTAGGGAAAGATTACGAAGCAAGATTAAAGTTACATAGCAGTGTCAAATGTTATAGGAACAGGGTTAAAGATTACACAGGACAAATGCTGAGTCCACTTTAAGCATTGATTCTCAGACCTTCGTTTATCTTCTTCCCGAACTTGCCGCTAGGAAGCAGCCTAGCGAGGAGCAGTTTTCCATTTCCCCAGACGTGAAATATGTAAACTCTGCTTCCTGTCTCCTCATGACGGAAGAGCTGAAGTTAGTGACTCAGAAGAATGGCAGAGTTTGAGCAGGAACCCTTCATGGTGGAGTTCTGACACAATGCACAACTTAGACTTCTCTTTATCCAATTATTATTTTTGCCAATTTTCTCCTCTCTTGAAGGCATTCCGATATGTTTCCACAAGCATTGGATGCTCTCCAGTCCCTCATCCAAGTAGTCATTCATCATTCATGAGCGTAGACAGTAAATATTGGCAGGCTAATCAGCTATGGGGCTGCAGAGCTAATAGCGAAGTGTGATCCTGTCCACACCCGATGTCTACACATACACACTCCCCAGCAGGGCTCACTGGATAGTGATCAGGAGTGGGAACCCTGGCACACGAGCGCTGAGGCCACTTTCAGCACAGCTTCTGTCATCTTATCTGGAATCAACCCAGACTAGGAATTGAACCCAGGACCTTCTATGGTTTGGATTTATGTTGCCTTCAGCTACTGAGGCATTGGGAGACTTACTACCTCTTGAATCTTTGTCATTTGTTCAGATTAACTGAGCCAGTGATCGAGACTATAATTATAATAGATGCGACTATTAAAAAATTGTTAAGCCATTGAATTTTAAGTTTATACAGTACTGTTGAAATGCACTAAAAATAGAATGTGTACATACACAAAACCTAGGCCCTATGCTTTGGAATTTCCTCCATAAACCCCTCCGCCTCTCCATCTCCCTCTCCTCTTTTAACATCCTCCTTAAAATCCACGACTTTGACCAATCCTTCCTAGTATTTCCTTCTTTGGCTCGGCGCTATCTGTGAATCGTTTTGGGTTTTTTGTCTATGTAAAAGGTACTATATTAATGCAAGTTGTACTTGTTAATGGCCCAGAAATTCGGGTCGGAGGCTTCCCGCGGGTGCAAGCATAGCGGGTGCACTTACATAGCGCGCCTGCCGTTGTGCTGTGGGCCTGCGTGGGATTCCGATCCTGGGCCTCCTCCAGCTGCTGGTGTGCAGTGCTCGCGTATCCCAGCGGCGAAGCTAGTTCGCAGCGTCCCCTGGGATCACGTGGGCCATGGGGAGCCAATCGGAGCAGGGAATCTCCATTCATAGATTTGAAAGGAAGACCTATCAAATCTATGAATAGAGATCGGCCCCAAAACCTAAGTAAAACTTCAAATAATTTTTTTTTTAAATCACATTTTTAAAATAACTATAAATTACATAAATTAACTATTTTAAACAAAAATTTAAATTTTTGAAAAAATTTATTAAAGTTTTTAACGGGGCTAAAAGTAAACTTACCTTTCTTTAAAGTATTTAAAAATGATAAACCTGTGGAAAAAATGTTTCAATTTTACTTAATTCACCTCTTACCTTGTTAAAAGCAGGCCTTGCGCCTGCTTTTTCCATGCGCAGCTGCTAGGGACTTACCCGCACGGAGAAACCTGTAAAAAAAGCGGAAGTTCGATGCGTACGTGCTGCCTCTCCCGCGCACACGGTTGACCCGCGAACCCCTTCCTTCAAGAGACTGGAAGTTCCGGTTTTCCGTGCATGTGCGAAACTGGCACTTCCGGTAGCCCTACGGGTGAGTACACAGCGCGTACTCACCCGTGGGGACCCGAATTTCTAGGCCAATTAATTCATTGCTGACTGGCCTAGTGTCACTGAAGTCTAATTCCAACCTGGCCTGCTAGTCTGTACACTGATAACATTTATAGCGGTTATATTTATTCGGAACATAGGAACAGGGGTAGGTCATTCAGCCCATCGATCCTGTTCCGCCTTTCAATGAGATAATGGCTGATCTGTATGTTAACTCCATTCCCCTGCCTTGGCTCCATATCCTTTTATAACCTTGTCTAACAAAATTCTATTGATCTCAGATTTAAAATTATTAATTGAGCTAGCATCTATTGCTTTTTGTGGGAGAGAGTTCTACAATTCTACTAATCTTGCGTGAAGAAGTGTTTCCTAACTTCTCTCCTGAATGGCCTGGCTCTGATTTTAAAGTTATGTCCCCTTGTCCGAGACTCCCCCACCAGCGGAAAAAGTTTCTCTCTATCTACCCTATCAAATCCTTTCAAAATCCTAAAAACCTCAATTAAATCACCTCTCAACCTTCTATATTCCAGGGAATACAAGCTTAGTTTATGTAATCGTTCCTCATAATCTAATATAATTAATTGCTGGCTAGCCTGATGTCCCAGTCTTTAGGCTATATGTATTTATGCATTTGATTGCCAGATAGCTTGGTGCCCCCAAAACCCAGTTATATCCACGGACACCACATTTGTCGAAAAATAAAAAGATTAATTCATTTTTTAAATGATAAAATACTCTTAGAGTCAGGAGAACTGGTTGTTGAAATAGATGGGAGATGGAGTTTTAGAGGCGCAGCATCATCACCTGTGATGAGAGGAGTGAAATATAAGTATCATGGTAAGTATAGATAGTTTAGTATAGTTATAAGCAAGTGTGACAATAGGAAGTGTGTCATGTAATTTTTGAAATCGGCTGCATTAAGCGAAGTAAAAATACCTTCTGGAAGACTTTGGAAGCCGTTTCCCTGGGACTTGTGCCATTGAAGAGGCTCTTCTCCAAACTTTACATCTCTGCTTCCCAATTTGCCATAAGTTTTGTATTTAAATAAAGAAGGAGCTTGCATTTATATAGTAACTTGCAAAATTTCATGATGCCGCAAAGCACTGCACAGCCAAAAAAGTACTTTTGAAGTGTACTCGCTGTTGTAATGTAGACACACGCCATCAGACAATTTACGCACAACAAGATCCCAAAAACAGCAATTAAATAAATGACCAGATAATCTGTTGTAAATTGGGGGATATATGTCGGCCAGGGCATTAGGAGAGCTCCTTTCTCTTCTTCGAATATGGCAGTGGGATCTTTCACTTTCACTTCAGAGGGTAGACGGATAACGTGTAATCTGAAAAACGGCACCGTCGACAGTGTAGCACCCTCTCAGTATGGCACTGAAGTGCCAGATAAGATTATATGCTCAAGACCTGGAGTGGAGCTTGAACCCACAACCTTCTGACTCAAAGGTAAAAGTCTACCACTGAGCCAAGGCTGACACATAAAATAAATAAATCAAAGTTTTATATAAAAATAAGGACAGATTGTTTGACTTTAAAAGGCGACTGAATTATGTCTGTGTGCCATGATCCACTTATCCGTCACCCTCTAGCCCTGCTTCACCTGAAGACTCCACTTGGTTTTCACTCCCCATATGCAATGCCACAGGAGATTGCCTTACAAATAGTTCCACTTTTCATGATTTTGTTAAGTTCTTTCAATACATCTGTTGCAATCGGAAGCTGCTTAGTTTCTTGGAGTTACTTGGGGAAGAAATTAGTATGCGTCGTGCCTGTTTCTCGAGCGTAAAACAGGTGCAAAGCATACTAGCTGAGCAGTGGGACAGCCTGTGTCAAATTTGTGCAAGCGTTGGCCCCACTGCTAAAATTGTGGGGCCAATTTTTTAACACCTTTTAAAGGATTCATTTGACAAAATAGTCATCGATAAACTCAGGATTCTTCGGTGGGCCCCATGACCGCAAACCAAAGGTAAATATTTTAATTGTTTTTTTTTAAGAAACACTTCATGTGGAGCCAGGAGGAGCAGGAGTGCACCCCCGACTCCACAGGAATCACAATCGGCATGGCTCCCATAGCCCGCTCCGACCCCCCTCCCAGGATTTACCTGAGTGCCGCTGCCGGCGAGGCTGGCAACCCAAGATTGACATTTCCCATCGGGCGAGCTGGCAGAGGAGGTGCGACCAGCATCAGCAGTTCATGCCTATTGTTCAGATGAGGCCCGAGGACCAAATTGCTCCAGGTGCTGTCACTGTGCCCATAAATAGAACAAAATAATACAGATGCAAAATCAGTTTTGCTTTACTTATAAATAACCAGATGAGGCTTGCTTTTTTATTTTACTTGGGAATTTCCTCCAAATATGATTTTTAGCAGTCCTATTGCTAGTTATCAGCTTGTGACATTTTGTCATGTCTACGAGAAACTAGTTTCTCTAGCGAACACATCACAATTTAGTGAGACAAATTCAACTAAACTTTGTATCTTTATTCTTACACGTCCACTGATTCAACTAGTGCCCCTTCCAAAGATTGCCTCTGAAGATGAATGAACAGTGGAAGCAATTAAAGTAAGAAAAAACCTACAGATTGGCTGACATGATTTAAGTTTTCTGCTGAAGCAGTTTGTCATTTTGTGTCTCACAGTCTCTATCAGAATTGACGAAAAGAATAAACATAAATCATTATCCTAATTTATTTCACCACAGAGTAACCCAAGAGTCAAAAAATTGGTTTTCACTGACATCAGGGACTGAAGTAGTCACCGTGAACTTTTTTTCAGCTAAGGATCAATGTAATTAGTAACACTGTCCAAAAACATAGTTTGCACTGGTGAGCAAATTGGCTGCTGGAAGTGACTTATGTCCACATTAGTTATAAGTAATCATTGGACACAAAGATAACAAACTTCCACTAATAATGGTACCAGCTATATTTTGGAATGTTGTAAGTGCTTATAAATTTCAATACCATCATACTTTTGTAACTGAAAGCAACCTATTTGTATAGCCCAATGTTTACAGGTAATTTATGCAGACTATAGGTGAAACAAAAGTACAAATGTAGAGAACAAACGGTGTCATTATCACTGTTTATTTAAAGTAACTATTTTTATAAAGTATAGATAAGATGTAAATTGCCCCAGAGGAACCTTGAAAGCTATTTTGCTTTATTTTCTCACAGAGCATATTAGAGTCTAGAGATATTAGTTTTTTTGAAAGTGAAGTTAAACTGATAAATTAGACCTCATTTATTGAATAGCAGTTAGAACCAATTGTCGAGGGAGTCATTTGACACCTTTGAACACCCTGCTAACTTAATTGGTGATAGTTTGGAGTTGAAGGAAACATTTAAGCATGTAGCAGCACTCTGCAACATGAAAATGGAAAAAGCAAGCTTTTGCTCTCTGACAGGGGGAGTCATATATAGATTTTTGTGTCCATTGTTTTGGCTTATTTGTGTGTGCTTTACTCAGTCAATCAAATATAATTGACACCACTGGGTTCTGCTGTTTTGTGGATGACAGGAGCTAATGCAAGGAAAAAGCTGCAAGTAAACTTCTCTGTGGAAGCTGTGAAAAGGTTCTTGCCAGGCCTGTGACATTTTTTCTCAATTGCATTAATTGACAAACTAGTAGGCTCTCAGCAATGTGATTGATAGTGGTCACTGCAGCCTTTTAAGGCTGTGAAAATACCTTGTGAATAATGATACAAATCAACAGGTACATGTAATTACATTTTATTAACTAACCAATAAACTACAAAACATATAGGGGTGGAATTTGAATAGCGCAGGCCTGTTGGCACGAACTGGGAACACTCCCTGCACCAGAACAGGTAGGCCTGATTTGGGCCTCATTTAAATGAGACCGGCGAGCTGTGAACACCTGCTGCATGTCTCAAGGCAGTGTGCCGAGAGTTCCCCACCCTCCCGGAATGACTGGCAGTTTCCCCGAACGCTGCCTCCAGCAGCCCGGGAGATTCAGTGATTTAAATTTCCCACTGCAGCACGCCCCTTCCCCCCCCCCCCCACTTTGTGAAATCACCGGCTGCTGTTAGAGAAGCCTCGGGCTCGGTGATGAGCCGTGATCACGTGGCGCGCAGTTGGCAAGGGGTGGAGAGTCAGGAATCGGGAGGGCTTGAGAATCGCGGATATCTGCATTTTGACAGACTCGGTTTCCCCTCTTCCCCTGCTCATGGGAGGTCTCCTGGTTCTTGGAACTTGTCCCACAACAGCTGCTGGCACAAAACCACGAGCAAAAATACTCAACTACATGGAACACAACCTTTATAAGGTAAATGCAATAACATTTATAGAAGTCATGTGATCTGATGTCATGTGATCAGATGTTACATGATCAGGCATCACATGGTCAGATGGCATGTGGCCAGAATGTCACATGATCAAAACTCCAGAAATGCCTCCAACCAGAGTTGGTAACCCTAAGTGTGCTGGCGAAGTGGACATCAATTTTGGGCCACTGCGATGCCAGCAATAGCCCTCAAATAGGTTCTAGGAGAGGGGGGTGGGGAGATGATCAGGAGGGGACCAAGCAGGGGCCAGCAATGGTCTTTGGGTCTTCTGTGGAGCCTGGAGAAGCACTCCTGCTCTTCCCAGCTCAGCAGGAAGGGTTTTTGAAAAATAAATTTTAATAACTTGCCACTTGTTAGCGGACACAAGGGCTGCTGAGGAATCCTGAGCAGGGCAGGCCCGAAGTCTACCCCACTCATCGCTGGTAAATTTTCAAAAGGGGTCCTTTAACAGGGGCTTTGTCCCTAATTTATACATTCAAGAGACTTGATGCCTGTTTTAGGTGTCCACTCGAGATTCCTAAAAATTGGGCCCCATGCATTTAACAGTGGGACCAACGTTTGCGCAGATTGCTAAGTTGGTATGATTTGCACCCATTTTGTGACCGAGAAACGGGTCCAATGCATACCAATTTATACCCCATAAAATCTACTTTGATTAGATGGGACTGCATAGTGTGGTGCCCATTGATGTGTCTCTGTCTACATATTTCATTTTTATTGTATCAAAATTAATTTGCTGCATTCTGTGGTAGACACTGATACAGAGAAAAGTACCTCACATCAACAGTATTATTAGACTAGACAAGGTCTTTACTAATAGTTACTTGGAGCTGTGACACAAAGGTAATACCTGACTGTCGTAGATACACACTATTGATAGTATACCAGATACATCTTAGATACCACACATAGAAGTTACCTTCTAATAAATTTTATATTCAGATTTACCCAATCATGTTGAGTTCCCAGATCAATTGAACTGCACCCATTCAGGAATAATAGGTATTAAATAGGAAGTGACGCTGTTCTCTAGAAAAGAGAAGACTGAGGGTTGACCTGATAGAGATCTTTAAGGTTATGAAAGGATTTGATAGAGTAGACGTAGAGGAGATGTTTCCACATGCGAGGGAGACCAGAACTTGGAGCCATAAATGTAAGATAGTCACTAATAAATCCAATAGGGAATTCAGGAGAAATTTCTTTACCCTGAGAGTGGTTAGAATGTGGAACTCACTTCCATAAGGAATAGTTGAGGCAACTAGCATAGATATATTTAAGGGCAAGCTAGATAAACACATGAGGGAGAAAGGAATAGAAGGATATGTTGATGTGGTTAGATGAAGTAGGGTGAGAGGAGGTTCGTGTGGAGCATACACACCAGCATGGATCTTTTGGGCCGAATGGCCTGTTTCTGTGCCGTTAATACCATGTAACTATGTAATCCTTATGGATCAATTTCTTATTTTTTAGGCATTTTTTGACAAGCTCTGTAATGTACTCTAATTTTAAGCACAGTTAATGTACAGTTTTTTTTAATTAGTATTTTCTGTTGTATGGCTCCAATTTTAATTAGGACAGTTAGCCTATGAAACTTTGATATACCAAGCTCACATGATATTTATGAACTCAGGATCCATTAGATTAGGCTCGATCACAGGTTTTCAGGAAACTACAGCTAGAGAGAAAGTTATCTCTGCTGTCTTTCTGGTGCTTTACTTTCTTGCAGTGAAATCATTAACACTTACTAAAATAAACAATATTTCAAACAGGAAGAGAAAAAGACATGAAGGATGTTCAAGTTAATCAGGATTATTTGTAAATAGTTGTTTTTTTAACGGAGTATTAGCTAGACTGGCCTCTCCAGAGAAATTATGATGAGGCGAGGTCACACAGATAAATATATATATACACAAGCTTAACATGCATTGCTTTGAATTTTAAGTTTATATGTTGCAAAACCCTGTCTAGTCTGAAAGCTAAGATTTGGCGCTTGATTTTTAATCATGACACAGGAGCAATGCTAGTGTATCTTCATCAGGACTAAGCTATTTTCACAAAATTACACATATTGTGAAATGAAATGTGCAGGTTGCCAAATTTAATGAGATATGACAAATCATTCTACTTACACCCTGACTTCAATATGGCTCAAGGCAGACAAGTTTCATAAGGTGATATTGTACTAACTCTCTGATAAGCCATAGCCTTTACATATTTGGAAATAATGTAAGGTGGCCCATGTTTTGATATATTTTACATATTTGTGGCATATCTGTGTTAAGTATGGAATGCAGGTGATCCTCCCAAAATAATCTATTCCCTGCTATTAACCAAACTTGGTAGCTTTTCCTCCTTTTGTTTAATTGTCATCCTTTTTTCGCCTTGCAACTTATTTTATTGATCTGTGTGGCTCGTGACTGCATAGTCCTGAAGGGATTGAAATTGCAAGTCCCAGCAAGCCTCAGAGGCCTTGAGATTGACTGGCTCATTTGCACCTCAGTGGAATCCTCCTTACACCAGAGCATCATTTAGATCTGTGTTCTTCCATCTACCTTGTTTGCTGTAAATAGCTGCTCATTATGTCAGGTCAGGCTAGCACTGTGGCGTCATGGCTCAGCGATCGTGAGCAGCTTGCAGAATACTGCAGGGAAGCCTCTAGGGGAAGATGCATGTGTCAGGCTTTGTAGTTGTCAAGGTTATAAGCGACAGTTTAGCTTGAAGGTTTAAAACGCCCTAGCAAAACCCTAACTTCTCTGGCAAATGACTTTACAAAGAGTTGACACTTGGTTTGAAATAAGACAGATGTTGGTGCAGTTTTCTTCAAGTTTGCTCTAATTCTAGAAGGTGCAATTCACCAAACTTAATCCTTTACATCGACTGAAGACTGACAGTGTGAGACAGGCCCATTTATTCTTCTAAACACTTGACCGAATAATTTTCACTGTAGTTTGATTCCACTACTTTAAATCCTTGAAGAAAAAATGTATGCATTGGTCTGTAGCATGTTATATTTTTGGGGGGACCACTATGAATAAGAATATTATGTGAGTACATCATTCTATTGTGTGAGTACATCATTCTATACTTGGGGTCAGCAACAGTGCAACTAAACTGCAATCAAACTCTACTGCATGCTGTGAGTTAACCAGCTGTCAAAGTTCTTGAGGATCAAGCAATAAAGCTGATGTTATCCGGATTCATATTAGGTCTAACCTGATACAAAGTCATTTGCAATCCTTGAACACAAAAAATGTTGTGCCAAACATTTTAATTGTAAAAAGTAGCAGTGTCAGATAATGTTTCAGTCCCTTTGAGTTTATGCTTAATGTATTT
The DNA here is from genome assembly GCA_030390025.1 of Squalus acanthias. Classification (NCBI taxonomy): domain Eukaryota; kingdom Metazoa; phylum Chordata; class Chondrichthyes; order Squaliformes; family Squalidae; genus Squalus; species Squalus acanthias. Next base: position 184,057,904 of record CM059425.1, read on the forward strand.
TCAATGTGCTTACTTTTCCTGCTCTTTGATTTGAAATAGTTTTTAAGCTGCATTATAACTGGGACAAATATGCTGCATGTCCATTCACCACTAATGTTTCAACTAAGTTTAATCATGTTTTAATATGATACATTATTCACTAGACATAAAGTAGAAAAGTGAGGTCAGAAAGAAATTTCTTTAAAGGCTTCAGCCTCAGAATAATTCATTTTTTTGTCAATCTATTGGTTCAATGCTATTTTAACACTAAATGTGAATGAAGCTGTAAATCCATATGTGAGAAATGAACCCAATGGAGATTCTTTTGTTTACCATTAATTATATATTTAGAGGCTTCCATGTGAGGTTTTATGACTAGTGCTGTATCATATTGCCATCTATTTTTAGGAGTTAGCTATAGCCTGTTACTAGACCTACTAAGATAACTGTGACTTCTTTGTTAAATCCACTCAAATTTACCAAGTCCATAAGACATTAAAATACACAGATATTACTTAATTTTAATTTAGTAACAGTCAGTGATTTGGACATTAAATAAATTCAGGAAACCAGTATGCTGGTTCAGACACCAAAGGGAGAGACTATTCTTTGTGCACAGCCAGCATCAACTTACAGGACCGGATTGTTCACCAAATTGTATGTACAATTTGCTGCTATGGAAACAACTAAACTTTCGTTTTCAAAGCTGGCTTTTCAGTCATGTTAAGTGTAAGTAATGGTGACAAGAATTGCTGTGTATTTGATTTAAATTATATTATTGTATCAGTTTTACAAGATTACCAATTACTGTGGAAAGATTGATTCAAGTCTACATTCCTTGGAAGTTGCACTTTGACTTATTCCTACTGCTGCACAGCTGTACTTTGAAAGCCAGAATTTTACAAAATTGTCTCGATGAAAGCTACCATTAGGAAGTTGTTTTTTTTTGTAACACCCCTTCCCTTGTGGAATATGTTGACCTAAAAGATATGTCTCAGTAGGTAAGTAGATGTGTTTCATGTTGTTCTCATATTGATTGTTTTTGCACTTGCTTACTCCTGAGGACAGCATCAGTGATGTATCTGCTTAGAGACCCACTGAAATAGCCTTTTTTTATGGGGCGCGTTGGTCATTTACAATTAAATAGGTACTCAAAACAGCTTGCTACTGCTCTAAAATAAACAGCTCTGAAATGCCCACAAAGGCTTTGTTACAGTGACACAAGTTGGATTATTAAATTACTCATTCTTGTAAGTTAAAGGTTATAATGTTATCAGTTAAATATATTCCCATTACAAATTTTACTGCATTGGGATTTGAGATTATCTGTATTATTTGTTCAAGGAATAGTCTTTATTTGATTCAATATTTATTAAGCAAAGCTGAAGCAAAGGTTTATTTCTATGACATTTTAGGACACTGACAGTACCATGGATGAGGAGAAGGGTGAATCAAGTGACAATAACTTAGAAGCATGTCTCCTTAATGGCCGTCAATTACTCAACAATTTAGGAAACATGGTACGTTATTGCTGACTTTAATATATTTCACTGTCCACTTTCCGTTTAGTAATAAAAAAATGCAGAAGTTTGTTAAAAAGCTAAAAATAAATATTCTTAATTAGAAATACAGTGGATTACAAACAAAATAAGTGATGAATACTTAATGTATATTTGTTACATACCAATTGCCTTCCCATGCCTCCTCAGGTCCATTCTACATTATGCACCATTTCCCAGCTAGGCAAATAACCTTGTCCCATCCCTCTGTTAATGTTGTTCTGAACTAAGTTTTACATTTTTTTTCTATCTCAACATGAGCAAGTAGCTGGTGTTTGCTCAGTGATGTTCTCACTGATGTCAAGAACTCATAATGTGAAGAATTGTGGGGACAAGGCTAAGATCCCACCACTCGGTGGCATAGAAATTGCTGGAAATACACAACAGATGCAAAGTCTAATGTAAAACCAGAAATTCGAACAAACACAACAGATACAGAAGGAAATATAGAACCTAAAATTGTGTGAAATATAAAACAGGATGATACTAAAATTGGAGCCATAGTAAATAATTCTGAGGACCAAAGGAAGCTGCAAGGTGATATTGATAAGATGGTGGATTGGGCAAAAACAGTGGCTGATGGAATTCAATGTCAGTAAATGTGAGGTGGTACATTTTGGTAAAAATTAAAAGTAAAGATTATACTTTGAATAGGGGAAAGCAGGGTGATATGACGAGTAGAGGGATTGGATTCAGGTTCACATTAAATAAAATGTAAAAGTCAAGCTGTAATGGTGAGTCTCTGTTAAACATTAGTATGTCCACATTTGGAGTACTGCGTGAAGGTTTAGGCTCCAATAGGAAGGATGTTGAGGCAATAGAACAGGTGCAATACAGATTTACTAGGATGCTGCCTGGCATGAGGAAATGCAAATACAAAAATAGACTTGAAAAATTGGGGCTCTTTTCATGAAAGCAGAGGAGATTACGTGGTGGTTTGATAGAGGTGTTTAAAATTATGAAGGAATGGGACAGAATAGATAGAAACAGACTGTTTCCGGTGATCAGGGAATCTAGAATAAGGGGATATAAGTATAAATATAGATATAAAATTAAATGCAATTGACATAGGACTTAGAGGAAGAGAAACATTTTTACACAGAGGGTTATGATGCTGTGGAATACACTGTTAAGGTTAGTAATTGAAGCTGAGACCATGTCAACCGTTGAAGGAAATGGAGAAAATGGACCTGAGAAGAGGGTGGGCACAGGGGATTAGGACTATTACTCATGTGGAGGATAAACACCAATATGGACTGATAGGGTCAAACGGCCTATTTCTGTGTTCCATATAATTTTATGCAGTATGTTAAAGCATGATTGAGATGCCCCATCCCATGAACTACCATTTTAATATCCTGGATGTAATACCTGGATAATTCAAGAGTGCCAATGACTTTTAAAGGTTTTCCTCACAAGTGTTATTGTATATTATCTATCGATTAATATAGTTATGTATTCATTTTTTCTGTGTGGTAGAAGTCTACATAGTTAAAAGTTTTATGGCTGATGTATGCCTATAGGGCATAGGCAAGTATCTGATATGCAAATGTGTCTGTAGGCATGCAGCATGCTGATTAGTTCCAATTTCACATTCACAAAAGAAACCTCACAATGAAAGACTATCACTCATAAAAATTCCATTCATAAAATGGGCATTCATAAAAAATTAAAAGCCCTATAAGCAACTATGTTGATTTCCACTCACTCCTCTATGCACTCAGAAAAATAAAACTTATAACATAATAAAGACATAAAAAAATTACAATTCTAGAAAGCAAATGACAAAACTTCCCGATCCCATTTTCCAATAGCTTTAACAACTTTTCTTCACATAGGCCTGGGGTCAGTTGATGTCAGTGGATACAGCTGTATGCAAGGCCCCGCCAGTGGAATGGGGTTTCTGAAAATTTAGGGACCACTGACATTGGAGTATTGAATATTTTCAGATATTTCCAAAACATGTATTCAATGATTGCTTTGCAGAGCATCTTATTAACCAATTATGTTGAGGCTTGCTAGATGATTGACATTTTTCCTCTAGTGGTTTATACCAGACTGGCAATTGGCAAGTTTTTTGACAGATTTAGATGTGTTGTTTACACCCAAATTTGCTAAGTCAAGTTATTAGCATAACTTCAGGTACAGATTTGGATCGAATATGGAACACACCATAGGGTAGATATTCCTGACTTTTACTCCAAAGGAATGCCCATTTGCCCAGGTGGAAAGGTCAGGTTTTACAGGTCTCCATCACTTTTATAATGTATTTCCCTCATTTAAAAACGCTGGATGCCAAGAATACCTGTGAGATCCTGGCATCCAGCGTTGCTAGGATGGTAGAGGGAAAGGCTGACTTCGGAAAGAAAAAAGAGCCTCATGATTAAACACTGTTCAGGAAATGCTAGTGCCTCGTTGTATACAAGAGGAGGATACCTGCACACTGATTGCCGAAAGAAGAAGGAGGAACCAGGCTGTGCTTTTCATTTTAATGCACAGTACCAGAGTCCCGCAGGCCTGCTATTGCTGTCACAAATAAATTCTTCGCCCCCACCTATGATCGGGTGGGTGCCAAAGATATCACAGGGCTACTATAAGTATTGAAAGCAACCTGACCGCAGAATTTCTGATAGGATCAAGGTTCTCCACAGTGGGCAGGTGGAAGTTCCATTCCACCCCACATCTTCACCCCCCAACCACCCTCCCATGACCTCCCAGTAATTTTGGGGCCCTTACATATTGTGATTGGATTTAAAAGGACACCCACCAAGCCAAACCTTATTTCATTTTTTCAGTAGGTATATATTGACTGACCAATGAACATCAGGAGGACTTTACTCTTTCTGAAAGTCAACATACTGGTGCTATTAATTTCGTGCTTAAGATGAACTTAATTATACTGGAGAATCAAATCAAAAAACTCTCACTTACCTGAAGACCGCTGTTGTCGCGGAGCAATCCAATCATCAATGCCACTTCACCGGCGAGCTGCCTGTTACATTCCGCAGCTTGCCGGCATGATGGAAATGAGTCCCAAGGCCCAATATTGGATGCTCCACGGGCCTCACCGTTCAGGAGCAGGGATCGCTCCCTGCACCTCCCGCGCAGCCAAAGGTGGGTGTGCCCAAATTACGAGGCTATAGAGTCCACACCATTTGAAGGGAATGAGGAAAAGAGGAAAAAAATGCAAATGGTAGAAATGTTAAATAAAAACTAAAAGAAAGTTCAAAATGCTCAGCAGCCAATCAGAAAACAAAAGAAACACTAATGGCCCTAATATTCCTCTAGATGGCACCAAAATGTGCCTATTTTTTGTGGCACCGTAGATTAAAAATGGACAGAGGCTGGAATGCCAGTTTTCTGTTTTCATTGCCCTACCCAGTGCTTCCTCTCGTACCGTAATACTGCTTCACCTCACTCTGCCTCAGAGAAGCATTGCGATTAAAATAAAATGCAAATGGGGTCAAATTATGTCAGAAGCACCTGCGCCCAGCTTTCCTCTGTTTCAACTGGTCACAGGTCAAGTGCAGGTTTATGTACTGTGGGCACTGAGGTTACAAAGGCAGCATGGGAACAGCATTGAGTTAGCAGTAACAGACAGCAAATTAATTTGAATAGCTCTGCGCAGTTCTGACCGATTGGATCTTTAAATTTTGGGTGAGATATCGTAAGCTCTTGGGTTGGACTGGAAGACAACTTGGGAGACCATTATCCCTGTCTTCAGAATGGGGATGCCAATTGGGATAATTCTATTATGAGAAGGAAGAGGAGGACAAATGGGGAGCTCTTTGGCCACGAGTTGAGGTGAAATATCATAGGAGAAGGAAGGCACCTACCTGCCGTCTGGAATTAATGTTACCACGTAATTTATATGGAATTTACCAAGGAGAAATGTCTTCAGAGGCTGCGGTTCAACAGGGAAGTAGTGCGGAAGCTATGTAACCTGCTTTGGGCAGACTTGCAGACATGCTATAAAACGGGTATGGCACTGCCATTTTCAATCAGGACGATGACAGCATTGAATTTTTTGCCTTGAGAAGTTTCTCGGGGGCTACCGGTGAATTAGCTAATATTAATCACTCTGCGGTACATTGGTGTACTCACCAAATCACGAATGTATCGCTTGCCAGAGCCAACCAATACATGTCTTTCTGCATGAACCCCAGGGATCAGCAAGTCCGCATACTTTTTCCACGCAACTGGCTTCTCCAAGATCCAGGGAGTGATTGATGGCATTCATGTTGCCCTTTGTACACAGGAGTTCTCCATAACCGAATCGGAAGGGCTTCTAGTCTGTCAATGTGCTGCTTGTGTGAGACCATTGGCAAACCTACCACACAACCTGATGCTGATAAACTAATGCAGAAGTCAAAATACAGAATTTCTACGCCCTCTGCACTGCACTTGTATCTGTGCCATCGGCAAAAGGGAATGTAATTTCAGGTCCCTCTTAGGAGATTTTTACTTCTGGTCTATTGAGACAAGGATTAGCTTGAAAGCATCTTGATGGCAGGCTGTACACTCTTTAGTGGTCTGATCCACACAGATTCCTAGTCATCTGTAAGGAGCAAACAGCAGTTGGGCTTTGGCAGAAGAGACAGATGAGGGCTTCACCTCTCAGGGTAAGGACCCTCCCAACTAACCCCTCAAAATTACAGAAAAGGCAGATACGGGATCAAGCAGTACAGACACTAAGGTGCTGGCAATAGCGACAAGGGCATCTCAAGACATGGCAATCACCAAAGACAAGTCACGAGGTCCCATTGAGGAGCAGCAGTATGCCAACCAAGTTGCTGCTTCCACTATGGTAGCACTTAGAAGAAACAGGATATTAGGAACACATCCCAACACTATCATCAAGTGCAAGCATTGCAGTAGCAAACATTGGTGTAGGGATACATGTATATAGTAGACAGATAAAGTGGTTGCACCTTTTTTGATATGTTTGGCTATGATTTGTTTTCATTAGAGCAAAGGAGATTGAGGGGTAATTTGAAAGAGGTGTACAAGATTATGATTGGTTTGGATAAGCTAGATGGGGAAAGGCTGTTCCCACTAGTTGATGGTACAAGGACTAGGGGACACAGATTTAAGGTTTTAGGCAAGAGATACAGGGAGGACGTGAGGAAAAACCTTTTTATGCAGCGAATGGTGAGGACCTGGAACTCGCTGCCAACGGAAGTGGTGGAAGCGGAGACACTCAATGTTTTCAAGGGGAGACTGGATAGGCACTTGAGGGAAATAAACTTGCAGGGCTACGGGGATAGAGCGGGGGAATGGGACTGATTGGATTGCTCTAGAGAGAGCCGGCACGGACTCGATGGGCCGAATGGCCTCCTTCTGTGCCATTATGACTCTATGACTGTATGATTTGTTGGGCAGGAGGGAATGTTGGTGTTGGAGATAACATATAGATATGGTGATAAAGGCAGGGGTGGATTTGACTCAGCATGTTGTTATGGGATGAGGACAGCAAGGCTGTTTGTGTAAAGGCTCAAGGGCTGCTTTTCAGTGAAAGTCATGTTGATAACTCATTACCATACCCATCTGTCTAGCCATGTATTAGCCTCAGCCACTTATCCTTTTCCTCCTCCAAATCCAGGACAGCCTTTGGCAGGCCCAATGGAATGCCCATGCTTAGCATCGTGCTTGCAGCTATGGGGGGAGTGGGGAAATAGTGACAGATAAAATGTTGCCTTGAGAGGTGTGCACTAAAAGAGTGCTGACACAGCAGGAACAAAAATGCACTGGCTATAATGCAAAGTTCAGTTTGTCAAGTCAAAAACTGCCATCAGAATGCAGGTCTTACAAATATGGCAAGCCAGTTTTAAGTGGTGAAGTTCTTCATTGAAGCTTGCAGGCCTCCCAGCACCTGTTTAAAACAAGTGCTCAGTGAATCAAGAGCTGCGCTGCAAAACAACAAAGGAAATTCGGAACGGAACCACTTTGCATGAGTTTACATACTTTTGTAGGAGTTAATTTGACCAGCACCCACGGTATCGCGAGTCTCATGCCAAGTGTGCTGAAGCCAACCACTGATTTTGAGGGCCGTGCACACTGCTGGTGTGGGGCTGCACCCCAGGTGCACCACTGCAGAATCGGCCCTAAAGTCTCTCCCTTAATTGCATTCCGTGCTTTTTTTATTCATTCTTGGGATATGGACGTCGCTGGCAATGCCAGCATTTATTGCCCATCCCTAGATGCCCTTCACAAGGTGACGGTAGACCATCTTCTACAACTGCAGTCCATGTGGTGAAGGACACTTCCACAATCCTTTTAGGTAGGGAGTTTCAGGATTTTGACCCAGTGACGATGAAGGAATGATGATTATATGTCCAAGTTGCTATGGTATGTGACTTGGAGGTGATGGTGTACCCATGGACATGCTGCCCTTGTCCTTCTAGGTGGTGGAGGTTACAGATTTGGGAGGTGGGGGTCAAAGAAGCTTTGCCGACTTGCTGCAGTGCATCCTATAGATAGTACACACTGAAGGATGGTGTTGAGCTTCGTGAGTGTTGTTGCAGCTGTACTCATCCAGGCAAGTGCAGAGTATTCCATCACACTCCTGACTTGTGGCTCGTCTAGTTTTTGGTCAATGGTCACCCCCAGGCTGTTGATGATGGGGGATTCGGTGATGGTAATGCCATTGATTGTCAAGAGGAGGTGGTTTGGCTCTCTCTTGTTGGACATGGTCATTGCCTGGCGCAAATGTTACTTGCCACTTATCAGCCCAAGCCTGGATGTTGTCGAGGTCTCGTTGCATGTGGGCACGGACTGCTTCATTATCTGAGGAATTGCGAATGGAGCTGAACATTGTGCAATCATCAGCAACAGCCCCACTTCTGACCTTATGTTGGAGGGAAGGTCATTGATGAAGCAGATGAAGATAGATGGGTCTAATGACCCATGTGAAAGACTTTCTTTTAACTTCTCCCTTCATTCTTCCAGTGACAATCCTGAGTCTATGCTCCTTGTTACTGACTCACTAATCAGTTCAAATAATCTTTTACTATTTACATTAAACTTTTCATTTTATAAACCTCTAAGATCCCTCATTATCCTTTGCTTTCCAGTGAAAAAACCCCAGTTTTTAATATCATTGTCATCCATCCCCATAGACGCTGCTGAGTGTTAAATTATCTAAAGTTAAAGTAATACTAACTAGTTAGTTACTGCAGCCTAGGTTAATATGATCTGGTACATAGGTGTGTTATCTACCGTTATAAGGACTGAGAACAGCATGTCACATACAGGCACCTACACAGATGACATTTTAATGTTTTTTTGCAAGCCAAGCATGTACTTCCCAGAAACCACTCCGAAGAGAGTCATGCTCCTACAATGTGTGAAAAATGCTTTATTCACAGAGCAAAGGTCTTACCAAGGTAGATAATCAATGATCTGAAAGTGTCAAAGTTGACATCTCCTCCATGACAAAAACTGCCTCCAAGAAGGTTGGTTTTCACATTTTTGCCAAACATTTCTATTCACCTCAATAATACTTAACTTTCCATAAAGTCCAGAGCCACAAAATTCAGCACGTTAGCGTCGGCAGTAAAGGCCAGTTTTGGGAAAAAAATGGCAGCCACCTCGCTTCTGCTCACTTCCATCAGTGTACTTGGCAGCTCTGCTTCACCAAGGAGGTGGTCACAGAACTCTGCCCCCTCTTGGAACCAGACCTGCAGCCTCAGAGCAGGGCAATGACAGCTCTCCCAGTGGCCCTCAAGGTGACCGTGGCCCTGAAATTTTTCGCCAGCGTACTTTCCGGGCTGGAACAGGTGACATAGCTAACATCTCGCAGTTCGTGGTCCATCGCTGCATCTGGGAGGTCACAGAAGCTCTGTACTCCAGCAGAAGGGACTTCATTGTTGTCTTTCTAAATAGAAAGAAGCCGGAGGAATGTGCACGTGGCTTTGCCAGGATATTGGGCTTCCCCATGGTGCAGGGTGCCATCGACTGCACACACATGGCTTTGTGGACGCTGCATATCAATGGTGAGATATACCCTAACTGCAAAGGCACTTACTTAATGTGCAGTTGGTGTGCGACCATGCCCAGCACATTATGATGGTGAATGCCCGGTATCCTGGCAGCAGTCGTGAGGCCTTTATCCTGCGCTAGTCCGCTGTGCCTGCAATCTTCCAGCAACCACGTTGAACCCGAGGTTGCCTGCTTGGAGACAAGGGCTATCCGCTCTACACTTGGCTGATGACTCCCCTCCTCAGCCCCACCACTTGTGGCCAGCAAACGTATAATGACAGCCACGCTGCCATGAGAAACCTCATCGAGCAGACCATTGGGGTGCTGAAGCAATGGTTCCGTTACCTTGACCGCTCAGGAGGAGCCCTCCAGTACTCACCGGAGGGGTGTCCCAATTCGTGGTGGTCTGCTGCATCCTCCACAACTTGGCCATCATGAGGGCGCAGCCCTTGCCACTCAGGTTCCGTGACCACCTCAGGAGGAGGAGGAGGCAACCTGAAAATCCCCATTCCGGATGGGCTGTCCAGGAGCGCATCATCAGACTCTGGTTCCCCTGAACAAAACCCCAGATCCCCATTGCTCAACACTTCCCCACCTTACCATCCCTGTGTCACGGAACATCACAGCGTCCTCTTGGGCACAATGCTGAAATGAGAGCCACCACAAAACAAACATTCCAAACAAAATTTATAAATGATTAATTTCAATATTAAATTACAATGTGAACTAATCACTCTTGTGTGTTCCCTTAGTGTCTGTCTTCCATGTGCTTTTGCCTATTCTAGTGCTCCTATGAAGTGCTACCCCAATGGCTGCAGCATAGCTGGTGGAAGGCTGCTGACTTTCCGTCATCATCAATGCTTTCAGGCTTGCCGATTGCCATGGCCTCAGTGGCGGCCCCTCCAATTATCTCCAGAACTCTCTCCTCTAGCTGGGTCAGGTTCAGCAGTGCCTGCCCCCCACCTGTTTGCTCCTGCTCGCGCCAGTTGTGAGCCACCTTGGCCTGCAAGAGAAAGGGAAGTGTGTCAGTGAGTTTGGTGCAATGTGTTTGGGTGAGGCTAGTGGTGCAGTTGGTGGGATATGGCATTTGAAGATGCATTCACTCACCTTGACCATTTGCGTGAGGTCATTAAACTTCTTCCAGCATTGAATCCATGTCCTGAGGGAAAGACTGGTGGCATTAACTGCTTCAGCGATCTCCTCCCACTGCCTTTGAACAGTGTGTCTGGAAGGCTACCTGGCCTCCTGCGGGTACAGGACCTGTCTCCTCCTATAGACCCACTGCACCAAGGCCTCCAGTGCTGCATCGGAGAACCAAGGTGTCCTTTCTCTGCCCTGTTGTGACACTGCTAACTTCCAGCTCTAGTCAGGAATGAGGTACTTCTCTCACAAAGCACCTCCCCTTTAACAAGTGCAGACAGCCTTTCACTCTGCAGGCAACCTTTAAATACAGAGCAGACTTCCCACGATATTGGGCCCCCTACTGAGCACTGAGCCAACCAGCAGCACGTTTAGTGCTGGGCTCAGCGCTGCAATTAAGTTAATGAGCAGGCAGTACATGTGTGCTGCATGCACTACTTTCAGTGAAAGAAAGAAAGACTTGGATTTACATAGCGCCTTTCACGACCACCGGACGTCTCAAAGCGTTTTACAGCCAATTAAGTATTTTTGGAGTGTAGTCACTGTTGTAATGTAGGAAATGCAGTGGGCGCGGCAGACCGCACATCGCGATCCCTGCGCCCGTTTTGGGTCTTATCCAAATTATCCCCCAAAGACTTCAATACTGCTCCCCTATCTACGGAGGCTTTTCTAGCACCTCTCTTGGACAAGATACAAGATAAAGCTTGCTACCTGATGGTTGATTCCCCTCACCTCTAGTTTCCAGCTTCTCTCTTGCTATTTCCCTTCCATACTTTCCTGTCTTTCTCTATTTTATCAATCCTATTATGGCCAGTGGTCATCTGAAAATTTCTCCTTTGTTTCCTGTACCTTCCTAAACGCGGTTTCTCCATCCTACATCAGACTATGTTGAAACCTGATGGGTAATTTTACAAGTCCTCACTACTGGTGGGGGGGCCCTGCCTGCCAGCAGCATGTATCAGAAAATCATATGTGTTTCTGCCCGAATTTTTGATGCGCACTTCTGGTAGGTGAGGTACTCCATTTGCTAAAATTACCCTCCTAGGCTAATCTCATAGTCTCCTACTTTAACTTGTTCTTTTCCAGGATCTCAAATTGTACTACTCCTCATGTCCCTCCTGTAATCTGCAAGCTTTTAAAACCAAAGGTTGGCATAACCTCACTACTTGCTGATTCAACTTGCCCACTCTTTTCTACTGTGCTAGTATACTGCACTATGGGCCTTGGATCTTCTCCTTGGTTTTTCATTTTAAAAATCACCCTCACCATTTGTCCATTGGACAATTCTAAATGTATATGGAGAATAAACAATAAATTGGCCCAAAGTCTTTAGAGAGTTAATTCAAGTTCAGCAGAAAGTGTTGTACAGCAATTTGTAGCACAGTCCAAGGTTGACAGAACAAATCCACAACAACATTCTGCACATGTTTACACGAGAACAAATTGATATCAGCAGCGTGTTTGAGGGAGTTCATAAGGTCCCTTATGCTTTTTCTGAAACATTTTCAAAGACAGCTGTATAAACGACTGTCTTCAGAGTGACAGGAAGTTTTAGTCTTTCTTTCCCCAGAGAGACCCTGTATCTGAGCAAGTCAAAAACCCTTGACAAAAGCAAACAGGGGAATTTTTCTCCCTGACCTTTTAGCTGCCTGCTTCAGCAGAGGTGATGCTTCTTGATGAATCAAGAAATTTTGTTGAAGAAATTTTTTGCAACTCTTGAGTATGCATAATGCATTGCAGGTGATAATATGTCTGTGTCCTTTTGACTGCAATTTCCATTTACATGTGACAAGTGTGCATTTTACACCATGTTAGAGCAGGCCAGTTCTCTGAAGATTCTGCAGTTAAATTGAAGATTTTCAGAATCTGCTTTGTAGCACAATCCTAGCTAGGTATCTTTATAAAATAATGTACAAAAGTAACCATTCGCACCACATACTTTTCCAAAAGTTGTACCCATATAATTTTGAGATTGTGCTGTCAGAGCATGCAGATTATTTTACTTGAATTTTCTTAATTGAATACATCACACATTAGATGTGATGTTTCCACTCTGTTGTAGCATGACTAGCACTACTAAGTATAAATTACTTGATCACCCAAGCATCACGTTACCCTCAATTAATACTGGATAATTTTCATCAAAAAAGGAAACAATAAAGGAAACCTATATAAACTATTAATAAATGAAATGGTCAAGGATGTGAATGTGTGTGATTGGTGCACTGGCCCAAACCATCAGGATCATGTGCATACTTGTAATTTATCCCTGAGCTTCCATTATTCTGTATAGAAATAAGAGATTGAATGTGTTTTTCTGTATGTTACTGGTTCAAGGCCAGTAGAAAAAAAGGTTAATGCTTTTCTGGATTTTGCCATTGCTTCCATTACTTATATCTGTCAAGAAGCAATCAGCACTTAATGGTAAAAGCGCAACTGCAGCAATCTCTTAATCAAACCATGGTATTGAAAGGATCCAACTCTTGATACCAGCACATCTGTATTTTGTATACTGCTGGTGTTGTTGACTTGGTGGGCCTTTGCTCCACAAAAATCTACATTTTATAGTGACCGGCCAGAATTTAACCTGCTCAAGACTGAAAGCAATTGAATTATTTAATCAAAGAAAAAATATCTGTAGGGGTGAGGTTTAGTTCAGCACAATTCCAACCTGCACAACAGAGCTGTGTAAATCTTCACCAGCAGTCTTCTACATACTCGGGACAATGCTTCGATTCCATGCTGCCAGTGAGGATTGGCAATCAAGCTACAAAATTATAGTTCTGATTCTCTGACCCGGGTGTGAAATCACCCCTGCTGAGTTTTTTTTTAATTGCAGTTATGCCACTGTGGAGAAGAGTTGAGCTGGGTCCAAAGTTTTGCCTTAAAAGGAGGGAAGCAAGATTGGAGGAAGAGGCACAGTGTTGTGCATCTTTTGCGGCAGGTTTCAGAACAGCATTGAAAGCGTCTCGTGAGCAAATTGCCTACCCATCAGCTTGGTTAATGTTTATGCACAACATGTGGACACCCAAAAAAGGGGAAGGTGAGAAAATGGGGTAGATTTTCGTCTTTGCTGCCAGGGCATTAAGTATTGCCTGGACCATTTGAGAGGGGAGGATTGCATGACCGTAACAAAGCCCACCCAATTTTCTTGCCATTAATTTAAATTGGAAGGAAAATTGAGCATGCTCTGTTGCAATTGTTTGATCCTCCCCACTCAATCATCCTCTCTGAGCTCCACCCACAGACGATGCTTTTAACACCCAGGCTGTAAAGACAAAAATCTGTCCCAATACCTTTAAAAAAGGAATTCTCATTCTCCAGAGCAACAAAAATTAAGACAATTGAAAATTCCTTTCCGAAAGTTGCTCAGTCAATTTTGTTTTTAGTACAAAGATTGAATTTGTCAGTCTGACTCTTAAATAGACTTCCTTATATATTCTAATTTAGTCATGTTTATTTGTTTGAAGTAGAGTTTATTTGCTATATATACATTGGTAGATTTTTCTTACAATCTTCATGGTGTTGTGATGGTCTTTTGTATGTATTATTTCAGAAGTGTTCATCTTCCTGACCATAAGCCTTCACAAACTCAGGAGCAAAATTAGCTTTTCATTAATCATGGGAATTGTAGCTAAAATGTGCAAGAAATATAATTAAATTTATGAGTAGTAAACCTCCCATGGAAATTCACAGCTAAATATCATCTATGCCTCTTTTATGTTCAAGGCTGATTTTGGAGTACCTGTTGGCAGTGGGGATCCCAAAGGCTATCATAAAAAGCCAGTGATATTGGAAGAAGAAACAGAAGAGATAAATATGAATTATGTCAACTCTAGCAGATTGTCAGTGAATGAAGGTAATGGTCATTTGAGTAAAAAAGGATAATTCTTTCAATGTGGATGATTTCTAAATGGTCTTCATTATATATTGCTGAAACTAACATAACTTTGGCCGCGATTTTGCCGGCACTCGGAGGGCGGGTTTGGAGGCGGGTCAGAGGTTAAAGTCGTTTTGATTGACAGCGGGTTCGGAACCCGCCGTCAACCCGCCTCCACGCAACTTTGCAAAGTGTCGGCTCTGGGAGTCCCAATCAGACCCGACACCAAGCGGCAGGAGAGGCACTACATAATCCCATTTGGCTCTTCCCATTTACGACATTTTCAGCGTGTTCCACACCATTCGCAAAACAAGCCAGCTGATTGTGCCGGGTTCAGCAACTACGTGAATTTTTGACAGCTGCACCTGCAGCATAAAAGCGGACCTGTAACATGGCTGACTTTCAGATGGCAGAACTTTGTTTTTTAAGGTAACAACAGAAAATGCTGGAAACACTCAGCAGGCTAGGCAGCATCCGTGGAGAGAGAAACAGAGTTAACGTTTCAGGTCTGTGACCCTTCGTCAGAACTGGAAAAAGTTAGAGATGTAACAGGTTTTAAGCAGGTGCAGAGGCAGGGAAAGGGGGAGGGGAGGGGAGGAAAGAACTAAAGGGACAGTCTGTGCTAGGGTGGAAGGCAGGAAAGATTAAATGTTGCAAATGGAGATGGCAGAATCATCAACAGCTGCCGCCTGAAAAAATGGGGGCAGGGGTAATAATCTGAAATTGTTGAACTCAATGTTGAGTCCAGAAGGCTGTAAAGTGCCTAATCGAAAGATGAGGTGCTGTTCCTCGAGCTTACATTGAGCTTCATTGGAACAGTGTAAGAGGCCGAGGACAGAGAGGTCAGAGTGGGAGTGGAGCGGTGAATTAAAGTAACAAGCGACCGGAAGTTTTTTGAGGTGTTGGAACACATTTTGCAGGTCTATTGAGCTTGTAAGTGGTTAAGCTGAGATCCATATGCACTGTGACTTCCTTGGAAAACCCTCTCCCCACATTGACTGAGCGCTTACAACATCTATTCCTCAACTGACATATATACCAGCGGAATGGGAACCATTTATACCCTCTCATCCTAGTCCTCAGAATCGGAGGACGAGCAGCCACGGCAGCAGCAGAACCAGGCACAACAGCAGCAGCAACAACAGGAGCGCCAACCTTCTCCTCACCCACCTGATGCTACACAGGGCAGAGGGCATCAGCGCAGGGCTGCACCTCGCTGCAGGAGATACCCCCGACACAGGGTTTACAGGCAGAGGATGAGCTTCCTCAACATGACTGAGCAGCAGTGCCAAAGGAAGCTGAGACTTTCACGAGAGGTAGTCACTGACATCTGCGCAATGCTGCACCAACACTGGAGACCAGAGGAGCGGGTGGACACTACGTACCAGTGGCTGTCAAAGTCACCACCGCACTCAATTTTTTTGCTTCAGGGTCCTTCCAGGGATCATCAGCAGACATCAGCAGCATCTCCCAGTCGGCCGCACACACTTGCATCATGCAGGTTACCGATGCCCTCTTTGCAAAGGCACACAATTACACCCACTTCTCCACGGATGAAGCAAGTGTAACCGCGCGTGCGGTTGGCTTTGCAAATATGGCAGGCTTGCCAAGGGTGCAGGGCATCGTAGACTGCACACATGTGGCTATTAGGGCACCCCATCACAACCCAGCTGTATTTGTCAACCGCAAGGGCTTCTACTCCCTTAACGTCCAGCTGGTGTGTAACCACAGGAAGAACATTATGCATGTTTGCGCCAAGTTCCCTGGCAGTTGCCATGACTCATTCATCCTGCGGCAGTCTGCTGTGCCTCAGCTCTTCAATCAGTCAACCCAACTTTCTGGATGGCTACTTGGAGACAAGGGCTATCCCCTGAAGACGTGGCTAATGACGCCATTGAGGAGACCATCAAACGCTACAATGCGAGCCACATTTCCACCAGAGGCATCATCGAGCAAACCATCGGCTTGCTCAAAATGCGATTCAGATGCCTCGACAGGTCAGGTGGAGCCCTACAGTATTCACCAGCCAGGGTCTCCAGAATCATCGTGGTCTGCTGTGCACTGCACAACATCGCACAGCAGCGTGGCTTACCGCTGCCTGAGGAACAAGTGGCTCAGGGCACAGCCTCCCCAGAGGAGGAAGAGGAGGAGGAAGACCTTGCGTAGGCGGATGTGCCAGTTCCACCAGCACGTGAGGCACAGTGCTGGCCGTGAGGCAAGGGATGCACTAATCCATGCCAGATTTGCTTAAGTTTACGAAGCAAACACATGTGGCTGCCACCTTCTTAACACACCATACACCATCTGTACAATAAACTGTGGGTTCCTATCACTCTCACCACCATCATTACAGATGAAAGGCGCCCTGACACCTCACTGTGACACTTCCATTTCTGGGCACACATAGGCCAACTCTTTGAATGTTTGCCATCACATTTCTTTATTACAATTGAAATGACGATGATAATCTTCAATTTGTATTACATCAAAACACCCAAGTGACTATCCTTGTGACTATTTGTGTGTTAACTTTCTCTTACGCGTGCTTCTACGTGGTGCTTCCCCTGTGGCTTCAGCAGTTGTTGAGGCACCTTGCTCACTTTCATGCTGCTCCTGCTTCGACACCTTTGACGGGTGTCCTCTGGGTTTGGGAGCCTGGGAGGGCTCGGCAACAGTCTGCTCCTCCTGTGGCTGTGCAGGGGCTGAGACGGCCTTCTCAGTTGGGTGAGGAATCTGGGGCTTTGGCCAAGGGCTCTGCAGTGGCATGGGAGTGTGAGCGCTTGGAGAGGAGCCCACACTTCCTTGTTGTCGACTACCAACATCCCTCTCATGGGTCGCCCACACTTCACTGCTAGCAAGTAGCTGGAGAGCACCTTGCTGCACATCAGTGGGGCCACGAGGACCCGTCTCTGTACTGACAGTCCTCATAACAGGGACGTTCATGTACCTCTGGTGTCTCTCCTCAATAGCTGCCCATCTATCCTCCATAGCAGACCATCTATTTAGAAGAGTCACCATGCTCTGTTGAGTCTGGCGCATTATGTCCTCCAAGGAGGTTGCCACCCTCTCCAATGGTGGCACGTTCATGCGCCATTGCCTCCACCATGGCATTGCTTATGTTTGAGATGGACTCCTCCATTCTCTGCACACTCGCAGTTACCGTGGATGCAAAACCTGTCAGAGACTCCTGCACTTGTTGCTGAAGTTCCAGCACCGCTCTCTTTCTGGATGGCCCCAGAGGCACAGGGTCCACATGCAGCTGAGCAGAGCTAGGAGTGCCCTGCGGCCTCCAGCGAGAACTCTCCACTGCTGTCCCTGTCTCCACCATCTGCTGATGCTCACTTGTGAGCTGTGATACACCAGGTGACAACACTAATCTATCTCGCAAATGACCCACTGAGGTGTGCGTCTCTGCGCTGGTGCTGGGTGCACTCAATTCTGCTGACACTGCACCCTCAGAGGTTGCAGCTTCCTCTGAGGAGTCTTCCAGCTCTTCCTCCTGGACAGTGGGGAGGGGGGCTCTCGATGGTCCTGTGGGGGAGTAAATGAATGAGTTAGACATGTGATATTAACGTAGCAGGCACATCGAATTGTGCAGATGATCAGAACTCAATCTGTATGAACATCAGATGCCATATCAGTCACTCATGCAATCTAAATGAGAGGGTTACAAATCTATTCTGTCACCAGCTTGCTCTACTGCGCCCATCTCACCGTCCCCCACTTCCAGCTCCTCAACACCTCCGATGATGTCGAGAGCAGCCTCCTCAGCGGTGGTCAAGTGGGCAATCGAAGGTGGGCCTCCTCCTGTCCTGCCCCCTCCCTCTTATTGTGGGCTCTCTTTTCCTGCAATGAGGGACACAAGTGGAGTTTGAGTGAGAATGTTTGAGTGAGTGTAGAGAATCCATAGCATAGATGCTTAGAGGGAGACAAAGATGGAATGAAGTGCCAATACCAAGGGCCCTCCCTGTGCATTGTTAGTTCTTGTCACTGCATAACAGTGATAGCAAGTGTGAGGGGTGCGTAGTAGAATGGTGAAGTGATTCTGTATATAGAGAGAGAGGGATGGTTAAGGGTGCAAGGGATGTAAGGGTAAAGTGGGATGTGCAGGAGTAGATGGACAATGCAGAGTGCTGGTGATGAGAGGAGATGGGGAGCAGATTGAAGGTAAGTGTGATGTTATACTCACTTTTGCTGTGCGTAGCAGGTCATTGAACCTTTTCCTGCACTGAACCCAGGTGCGTGCACACAAAGACCTGGCGCTCACCTCCTCAGCAATTTGCAGCCAAGCTGCCTTGGTTTGCTGAGGAGGCTTCCTCCGTCCATTTAAGGGGAACATTACCTCTTGGCGCCCTCTCACTCCCTCCACAAGAGCATGGAGGGGAGTCATCATCGAATCTTGGAGAAGCCTTTGGTTTTGAAGCAGTCATTTTCAGATGTGCCACACCGAGAAGCAGCAGAATAGGAATGATCAAAAACAAGGCTGCATGGGCCCCTTAAATGCAGCTGGCTGAAAGACGTCAGCAAAGGCGAGCAGCAGACCCGAACCCACTGATTGGGCCGGGTAGCGCACACGACGGCTTAATCAGCCCACTTAAGCCAAAATTGTTATTTCAGAACGGATTAAACCGGCATTGGGACTGGAACCTACCGAACATCGAACCCGACTCCAACCGCCTCCACTCGGAAAATCGCGGCCTTTGTATTATCTTGGTACAAACTATATGATGCCAATATCTCAGTTCCCCTACAACACACTCCTTGCTTTGTGTTCTCTTACTGTTGGCAAAACTCAGTGGCAAAAATGTCAAACAACAATCACAGAGTAAAACTTGCCAACTCAGACATTTCCAATGACACACCCAGGGATCAAAATATCTGGCAATGATAAATTTTCAGAGAAGTCAGCAAATTATATAATTGTATTTTGATATTTTTTGTTTTAAAACCTGATTGGGGTGCAAAATTCCCCAATAATTTAATATACTATACTAAGACTGAAATGTGGTTTAAAGATATTAAGCAAATAAGAGCAGGGCCTATCTGAAGATTCTTGGGCTCTCCCTAGATTCTGAAAGTTTTTCAGAATAAAGAGTTCTGTGATTGGCTTGTGTATTCATGTGAAACTGCTTACTTGAGGGATATGGCTTGAGCTAACATTCTGTTACCAAGGGACCTCAAGTCTGCTGTTATCATTTAATGTGCCAGCACTAAAGACTTAGGAGGGTAACTTTCAACTTACCCCCTTCGTCTGTTCTTTTTCCAAGGGGCTGTTTTCTTTGAGACTATTCCAATTACTGGAGAAGGGCTGGTAAGAGCTCGAACGAACTGTTTATTCTAAATCATAGTTGTGTACATTTCTAGTATTGACTATACGTTATACTCTACCTGATTTTGTGAATAATTTTGATGAATTAATTTGGGCCACTAAATTTCTGATCTGCATACAGTATTTCCACTTATGTAAATAGACTGAAATTGTATTTGAAATCATACATAAATTTCAGTGTGCAATTTACTGCATTTGGAATAAATGTTGACCCCTAATGGCAGGAAGTGAAAAAATGTAAATTTTAGATTGTGAGGGATATGGTCTGTTTACAGACAGAGGAGCTGTGCCTGCCTTGCGAGGGCTCTGTGCAAAGATTTAGTTTGGGGCCCCTACGTTTTATTAGGCAGTAATACTAAATACTACCTAATTAATCTTGCGTCAAATCTGCACACATACGATCGTGAAAATAGTTGACAAAATGATCAGAGATCAGCTATTGCCATTGTGTAGCTGTCCTTTCATTAGATTCATCT
Source organism: Squalus acanthias (assembly GCA_030390025.1). Taxonomy (NCBI): domain Eukaryota; kingdom Metazoa; phylum Chordata; class Chondrichthyes; order Squaliformes; family Squalidae; genus Squalus; species Squalus acanthias. The sequence continues at coordinate 184,078,247 of CM059425.1, forward strand.
GGGACACCTGACTGACTCGGGCCACATGCAATCGCACAGGTTGAACATTCCTTACACTGCTTCATCAAAATCATTCCAGATTCTGAGTTGAATGGCTGGAGCCAATATAGAGAAACTGTCACAGATTATTAAACAAGAAAATGGTTAAGGTAGCTTAGTGATTGTGGTTCTGGACTAGCAACCCAGAAGTTATGAGTTCAAATCCCAGTATGGCAAGTTCTGAAAATTAATTCAGTGGCCCCGATATTAATCTGAAGGTGGCTTCCGTGCGGGGTTGGAATTGCATGCGGGAAACCCAGGCGTCAACTGAGCGGGTCGCAATCTGTGATCTCGACTTAATTGTACTAATCAGTTTTGACTTTCTGGGTTTATCGTCTCCAAGCTTCGCAGCGGGCGTGATGCACACTCGCATGGCGCAATCTCGGCTGTATTTAAAGGGACGGTGCACAAATGGAAATTGGAGGTGTTCAGGATTGATGGCGAACATAGCGCAAGAGCAGCATCCAGATTTAATGCTGCATCGCTGGAATTGCGGCTGGGTGCAGTCAGGAGGAGGAAGGATATACTTTTCCCCAGCAATGGGAGGAAGAAACCAGCTGCTCTCACCAACAAGGTGTGGTTGGAGGTAGCTGAGGAGATGAGCAGCAGGAGCGTTGAGCCCAGGTCATGGATGCAATGTAGAAAGCGGTTTAATGACCTAACCAGGTCAGGAAAAGTGAGTACATTTGCTAATTCAACTGCAGCCTGTGCTTTAAGTTCCCCCCTCCCCCCAATCCTTTCACTCTGTCTTTCTAAGTGTTCTCCATTACATCACTCATCACATCCACTCAACTTTCAGCAGCAGCCAGCCTTCACTTTTTATGCACTTCATCAGCTTCCCATTTATCCATCCACCATTGCCACTCACTCCAATCCTTATGCAATGTGATGACGCATCTGTCTCATAGTCACCCTCACCGAATGCACAGAATACTCACTCACAGGTCTGTTTTTTCGCCCCTTGCAGGTGAAGCGAGCGCAAAACACAAGGGAGAGGGACAGGACTGGACGTGCCCAGCTACAAATAGTACAACTCACAGATGCAGAGGAGGAGACCTGGAGATAAGTAATACATTTGCGTCCCTCTCAGTCAGAGATAGAGAGACAGGGAGCTTGCAGATAGCTGGTGGCAGAATTACAAATATCTCTGACACATATGCTGACTTAATTTCATCAATGACTTAACGATGAGAAGACCGAGTATGGTGATTGTCAAGATTGTGACTTTGCCACGGCTAAATCATATCCCTTTCTTTTGTCTTCCAGGGCCTTCACGCGTACAGCAAGTGTCGCAGGACATCCTTGAGGACGATTCCTCAGAGGACCTCATTCCTGCTGAGGGTGCACCGTCACAGGACCTACAGCCATGCACCAGCACAGGGACTCGCACTTCGGTGGGTCAACTTAGACAGTTAGTTGGGTTTTCACCTGGTGACTCACACCTCACAAGTGAGCATGAGCAGACACTGGTGGCAGGGACAGCTGTGGAGAGTCTGTGTCGGGGGCGCAATCCTCTCCATGCTGTGCTCAGCTGGACACAGATGCTGAACACCAGGGGCTATCATTGAGAAGGAGAATGCTAGAGGTGCATCAGCAACTTCGCCAGAAACTGACAGACATGCCACAGACACTCTCCACAATAGCAGAGAGGATGGAGGATTCCAACTTGATCACTAGTGAATTGGTGGTGCAGGGAATTGTGAGAATGTCTGCCACAGAGAGACAGTCAACCTCCATGGAGCTTCAAGCAAGGCTCTCAAATGAGTCCATGGAGGCCATGATCACGGCCGTGCAGACTTTGGATGCCAACTTGTCTGCCGCCTAAAGAAGATGACAGATAGCTTATCCGTGGCCTTACAACGCGTTGCTGATCTGCACCAAGCTGCTCTCCAGCAGAGTGGTAGTAGTGATGTGGCACTGGGCCAGGAGAGGGTTAATGGCGGAAGGGGACATGGAAGTGGGAACTCCACTCAAAGTGCTCCCACTTCTCACCCGTTGCCCCCCCCCCCACCCCATCCTCAGCTAGTACCCGACATGCTGCCTCTTCTCCCATTGGCTGATTCTGCCCCTGCACAGGTGCAGGTGGAGCAGTCTTTGGTGGGGCCCTCGGGCTCCAAAACGCAGAGCCGTAGGCCTAAAGCATCTCAGCAGTCAGGGCAGGGATTTGAGCAGCCTGCCTCTTCCACTGCTGAAGCCACATGGGATGTACCACGTAGAAGCAGTAGGAAGTGTAAGTTGAAGAAATTGTAATTCACCAAGGGTATGCACATGGATGTTTAACAAAATTGACTTGCACCACTTCCACGTCTTGCCCATTATTGCATCCTGATGGCCAACTCGCCCTTTCACTTGTTTCATGATGAATGCCAATGCCAATACATGTTGGGAACCATTGGGTAGATGTGCAATGGGTGAATGAGTGGTTGAAGGACTGTTTAGTGCAAAGTTTGGGGGGTGAGGCGGGTGGAGGGCAGTTGGTGCTGGTGGTGGAAATGGACCGCAGGATTTCATTCGTTATGTTTCACACTAGGTGAATCTTAGCGATATCTTACTCCTCCTCCTCCTCCTCCTCCATGTTCTTCTCATCCGAAGATGAGTGATGAGCCTCTTCATCCTCCTCCACCTGCAATCCTCTCTGCTGCGCAATGTTCTGCAGGACACAGCACGCCTCTATCATTCTGGACACACTGGCTGGCAAGTACTGAAAGGCGCCTCCAGACCTATCTAGGCATTTGAAATGCAACTTCAACACTCCGATGTCTTGCTCGATGACACGCCTGGTGCTCATGTGGCTCTCATTGTAGTGCTTGTGCGCCTCAATGGGGGGGTTCCTCACAGGTGTCATGAGACAACTTTGAAGTGGGTATCCCTTGTCTCCTACGAGCCAGCCCTTAAGTCTGCTACCTAGAACAAAAAGGTCTGGAATGCTGCACTGCCACAGTATGAAGGCATCATGACAGCTCCCAGGGAACCTGGTGCACACCTGCATGAACTTCTTCTTGTGGTTGCACACCAGCTGCGCATTGATGGAAGAATATCCTTGCGGCTTATAAAAACTCCTGGTTGCTGTGGTGGTGCTCGAATTGCCGCATGTGTACAGTCGTTGGCACCTGTACCTGTGGGAATCCAGTCAGAGAAGCGAATCAGAGTGCCTGCTCATTCTGGCTATTGTCATCACAGGGAAATTTACATAATTGTCGGCCCTGGCAAACAAGCCATCAGTGACCTGCCTTTTGCATTATGTAATGTGTGTCTCTGTGAATAAAGGCTGGTAAGCAACTAAAGACTAGGCTCTAGGCTTCTATCCTTCACCAACTGGCTATCCAGCTTTAACAAATATGACTGAGTCTTGCATGAGATGTGAGTCGGAGATATTTAATTCTGTCACATAGCAGCTGCAAAGTCCCAATCTCTCCATCTCCGACGGTCAAGGACGCAGATATGCCACTGATCTCCATGGCCTCTTTCTCTGATGATGTCAGCTGCACGATGTGTGGTGGCCACCTCCGGTCCTCTCCCTTTCCCTTATGCTTTGTGCTCACTTCTCCTGCAGCGGGGGTATAACAGACCTACGAGCGTCTGTAAGGCATGTCTTCACCCGATGGATGCAGTGCATTCGGTGAGGGTGACTATCAGGCAGATGCATCACATTGCATAAGGATTGGGGTGAGTGGCAGTGGTGAATGGATAAATGGGGAGGTGAGGAAGTGCATAGAAAGTGAATAATGAGGGCTTCCAAACTTAAGTGGCTGTGAGGAGTGATGTGATGGATTATGCTTGACAAGACAAAGTGGGGGGGGTGGGGGGAGGGGTTGCACCACAGGATGTAGGTGAATCTGCAACTGTATTCACCTTTCCTGACCTGGTTAGGCCATTAGACCACTTCCACCGCTGCATCCAGGTACGGGCCACAATGGCCGGAATTTTAATTTGGAGAAGGTGGGGGCAGGAAAGTGGTCGGGAAACCCAGGAGAACGGGTTTCCTGCAGGTGTTGCCGAATTTAACGGCTGGGCCTGATTAGCATTTCAAAGCTCTGTTTCCCGCCAGCAAGATGGAGACTGGCTGGCTGCTGGGCGGGTAGGCCTGTGGCACTAGGCCGCAGAGAGGAGGGAGGGAGAGATCGGGTGGGGCGGGTGTGGTCGGATGCCGGAGGAGGATCGGGGCCCGGGGGTGGGGTGGTGGGGGGGTACCGCCAGAGGATCGGGGCCGGAGGAGGTTTTTGGCCAGAGGGGGTTGGAGGGGAGGTCAGGGGGAGATCAAAGGCCTTGTGGGGGGAGGTCAGAGGCCTTGGTTGGGGGGGGGGGGGGATGTCGGAGGGAGATCAAAAGGGTCGGGTGGTGTCTGATGTCAGATGGTGGGTGAGACAGGGATGCTGAATCCAACAGGTAAGTTGAAAGGCACTTACCTCCTGGATCCAGCAGTCCTCGCCTCCCTTTAACTGGCAGGTTCCGCGAGGCCAGGGAAACCCGCCCGCCCACAGTTAAATTTAAAATGCTGGATCATCGTGAGGCACGGAACCTCATTATAATATTTAAATGGCCGACCCACCTCCTGGGAACGGGTTGTATGCCTGACCCCACGTCCTGCCACCGTTAAATCCGGAAGTGAGCAGATTGGAGGTGGGTTGGGGGTCGGGATTCAGTTTTTTAACTCTTTAATCTCCCACCTGAACCCAACCCACTCGTTTTGTGAGGTTAAAATTCCCCCCAATATTCTTGCTGTTGACCTCCTCAGCCACCTCTAATCACGTATTCTTGGTGACAGCAGCAGGTTTCTTCTTCCCGTTGCTAGGGAAGATTACCTCCTACCTGCTCCTTACTGCAAACTGCAGTACATCGAGTGAGGCATTGTTAAAGGGGTGCAGCCTTTGAACGTCCTGAGTCCATCTTGTACATTTGCCATCTCTTACCATTCACTCCTGCAGCTCAATGTTATCCTGAAAAGGTTAAAAAGAGATGAGTTAAATTCCTAATCTATGTAAAGCCCAACATGGGTTGAATCAAATCTTAGTGGGTCAGTTCAGATTTCCTTCTGGTACCACGCTGCACCCTAACTGAAGGCAAAAGTAGTACTAACATATTTCCAAAGAGTTGCAACGGAGACTGTTATCATGCTTTAAATGTAAAACACATTTTTGCAGGGAGTGAAAGTCTAAGAAACATTAAGGCAAACAAATCTCATGTGTTACAGAATGTTTGTGCCTCCTAACAGAATTAGAAATTAAAATAATCATTGCCCAAACAACATACTGGGGAATAAATTGTTTGGAATCAGTAGAATATGTGATAACTTATCAGGGAGGAGATTATAGTACTCATGTGATAATTTAAAAAAATTATTTCAAAGCAACTTAAAATTCAAACGATTAACTCCTGCAATGCTGAACATTTCTCATGAAGTTTTCCTCACATAAGAATTCTATACATGGTACAAATTAATTGCTTTAAAAATACAATTATATTTTAATCTAGTTTAATATATTCCTGAAGGGCATTGATGTGTCAGTGCTGGACACATGTTGGTATTTTTGCAACTCTTGACATTAATTCTTGTCTGAAATGTTCAATTTCACATGAATGTACATCATTTTTTTGTTTTAAAGGTACAAGAAATTCCATTCCATTTTCTCACACTAATGCTGAGAACAGAGAGCTATCTGAACTGACTACAGCAGCAAGCACTGGAAGATTTCACTGCAGAAGAGCTAATACCCTTGAGACTGTCCAAGAGGCCTCTTTGGAGCACAGTATTGATCTAATGGATGAACAGACACTGGTATCAGCAAGCTACCAATTTTGTAATAATCAACTCTTAAAAATCACTTTAATCAAGTGTTTAAGACACTAAATGATAACAGACAGGGTGGCAGTACTTTTACTGACTCGTGCTTAAAGCCAGCTCGATTATCCATAACCTAAATGGCACACGTATTGGTAAATAAGAACATAAGAACATAAGAAATAGGAGCAGGAGTAGGCCATTTGGCCCCTCGAGCCTGCTCTGCCATTCAATAAGATCATGGCTGATCTTCTACCTCAACTCCACTTTCCTGCACTATCCCCATATCCCTTGATTCCCTTAATATCCAAAAATCTATTGATCTCTGTCCTGAATATACTCAATGACTGAGTCTCCACAGTCCTCTGGGGTACAGAATTCCAAAGATTCACCACCCTCCGAGTGAAGACATTTCTCCTCATCTCAGTCCTAAATGGCCGACCCCTTATTCTGAGATTGTGACCCCTGGTTCGAGACTCCCCAGCCAGGGGAAACATCCTCCCTGCATCTACCCTGTCAAGCCCTGTAAGAATTTTGTATGTTTCAATGAGATCACCTCTCATTCCTCTAAATTCTAGAGAATATAGGCCTAGTCTACTCAATCTCTCCTCATAGGACTATCCCCCCATCCCAGGAATCAGTCTGATGAACCTTCATTGCACTCCCTCGATGGCAAGTATATCCTTCCTTAGATATGGAGCCCAAAACTGTACACAATACTCCAGGTGTGGTCTCACCAGGGCCCTATATAATTGCAGTAAGACATTTTTACTCTTATACTCAAATCCTCTTGTAATAAAGGCCAACATACCATTTGCTTTCCTAATTGCTTGCTGCACCTGCATGTTAACTTTCAGTGATTCATGTACAAGGAAACCCAGGTCCCTCTGAACACCAACATTTCCCAATCTCTCACCATTTAAAAAATACTCTGCTTTTCTATTTTCCTACCAAAATGGATAACTTCACATTTCTCCACATTATATTCCATTTGCCATGTTCTTGCCCACTCACTTAGCTTGTCGATATCCCCTTGAAGCCTCTTTGCATCCTCCTCACAACTTACATTCCCACCCAGCTTTGTATCGTCAGCAAACTTGGATATATTACATTACAAATGCAGTCGAGTAGATGCACCTTTCATTTACGTCAATAATTGGTATATGATACAAATTGTTGGTGTCTGTTTAGTAATTTTATCTTATTTTGCATTTTATTTAAACTTTCAGAAAACCAAACAAGTTTTTGAAAGTAAGACTTATAAGTGAAATGATTAATTTAATAGTGTCAGGCCACATAATTTGATATCATATCTCAGAATTCATACTTAATAACCCAGTTTGAATGGTATAGAGTTATTTACATTGTTGTTCCGAGTAAAACTCCTTGCTGTAGGAAACAGGACTGAACTAAATTTCAAACCATGAGCTTTACAACACGCTGGTGTAAATACCTCACTAATTGGAATCTGCTGCCATTTATTTTGTGATCAGTTGAAGTACATTACAAGCTTGTCTTGGTAATTTAATATTGCCCGGCACACAAACTGACTGAGGGGTTACAAATAATTTAAATGCCGAAAGATTGCTTTTGGTAGCAATGAAATACTATATGACTAGTTAAATGGTTAGTGGATTATTTCATTAGTGAAACAATTAGTTATACAGACTGGTAGACATTGAAAAATAGCTGCCAGTTTGGATTGATGAAACCTTGTTATTGGAAAAGCCCTTTGCTAGAATGGGTTAAGTGAAGAAGAAATGTGTTGGGCTTCATCGTCTACAATCCTGTTGGCTCAATGTATTTTTCTTAATTTGGATTTATAGCTGAGAATGAGCAGGAAGGAACATTTTTCTTTGCAGTAACCACATTAGCATTTTTTTAGCTTTAGCTCTTTCTGTATCCGTAAGGCCTGATGCTGTACAATAAACACTTTTCTGATTTTCAGAGCAGCAGTCATTCTGTAGCAGCACAGTTTGCAGTTTACAGAAAAGAGGTAGAATTTAATTACATTCTTTTACAATTGAATAAAGACATGTCTTTGCTATTTGTAATAATAATTATCAAATTGACCAGCTTTTGAAAACTTACAATAACAGAATATTTTCTATTAGCATAGCTGAGTATATATTGTGGAATATTTACACAAACAATTCAGCTATTTTTCTTTATTTACTATACATATAATTGTATGCTAAATTATATGTAACTAATTTATCAGACACAACACAATTTTACATCTAAACAATTCTGTTTACATGTTGAACATTTTAAAACAACAGTTGTTAAAAGAGTGGATTGGTAGTACTAGAAATAGTTATTTTTACTGCAGAGGCTACACTTACTGACAGCAAAAAGCTCTCACTAACTATATCCAAATATAGGGTGAGACATGATAACGTGCTACAGTGAGTTTATATTATATGCAATAATAGGACAAAAAATGTTCATATGATTCTTCACATCTCAGTGCACCCTCATAATGAGGAGTTAAATGGAGAGTAGCCTCTTCTTCACAGGGAAAGAAAGAGAGAAAATCAAAGAGCATCTCTTGTGTGACAAGTTATAGAGTGGTAGTGGCAGAGACTTAACAGCAAGCCATCTGTCCAAATTCCTTACTAGGCATAATGAAAGGTGTGAAAATACCAACAAATGGAAGAGAGAAGAAAATAATAAATGCGGCAAAAATATAATCAGAATTATGACCAAGCCTAATCTTGTCTTCACCCAATGTTCACATACATACATTTCCAGCAATGCTTGCTAGATAGCAATCAGGTTCTCCTAACCTAAGGCCAGATGTGGCACACCTACCTCTGCTCCAGTTGAGATCAGCTAACTTTCTACGCGCAGGGATTCAGACCTTGGACTTCTTTGTTCTGTATGGCCCAGTTACTCACTGAATAAACTTACTGAGCAATCACTGAAGCCAATTAAAAAAAATTATCCCCTCCATCCCACAAATGCTGTGCAAGCGCATAGCTGGATTCTTCTCCTACTCTAAGGGTACAACTCCAGTCTGTGAGATGATTAATCTTTAAAACCAAAAAAGAATTCAGAGATAATGGCTACCTCTGTTACACTCTCATCATTGTAATTCATAAAAAACCTCTAAAATTAAGCATAGGACCATAATACCACGGACCTATCCCCCAAAGATGGATATCAAAATCAACCATTGCAAACTGTATGGCATTTATGTAACCTACTTAAAAATCCCAGCCAAAACGCCAGTCTCAGCCAATTCATAGACACAAGATGGCATGTGTTTTTCTTCAGATGTGAATGAATATGTGGCCATAGTATAGCAATGTTATCAAAAAGTACTCTTTGTTTGATTTATACAAATGGAATAGTATGTAATTACTGGTGACTGCTGCCCTCTTTTTAAGTGGTGCTTTTCAGAAAGGCACAGATAAGGTCTCATGCTCTATAACGGTTTAACAGCTGTGATTACTTACTTTTGCCATCTGGAGTACATGGAAATGATAGAGTAGAGTTTCCGTTTGTTTTCGCTAATTTTGCGCCCAGATTCCAGCGCAATCGGCCGAGCCAGCGTATAAGATCAGGAATTTTAAATGTAAGTGAGTTACGCCCAAAACCACTTGTGTTCATGTTTCCTGCGATCTTTAGCACTGGTTCAACATTCAATGCGCCCGGATCATGCCCCACCTACAAAACTGGCCCCCAGGTCGAATTGTGAGATTCCACCGATTGTGCTGGTTCCGGAAGGCTCTTCAAATGGCGCTCATTTTCTTGGGTGTATAGGCACTAGGAGGCATGTTTTAAAAGTTTTTTCGTATCAAAAAATATTTAATTTACTAAGTAACTGACTAACATACAACAATAAAACTATTAAATGGTTCAGCAATAACATTTTAAACCATTTTCAGTGATTTTAAATCAGATTACTCACAGACTGGACACCCTTATTAGAAATGTTTATTTTTGCTGACCAACCCATTTTCAGCTGAATTAATAAAACTGCATCAGGTTACCACTCTTAAATACATCAAGGAATACTTCTTAATAGAAAGAAAAAAAAAGAAATAATTACGTTCTATTACACTGCCCGATTGCGCTGGTTCATGGAAGATTTTATGTTTGTGATTAAGCAAATGAATTTTATCGGAAATTTGAACTGTACCCTAACCAGCGCAATTCCAAGTGCATTTTGGGCACATTTTCCTGATTGCGCCCACTGTAGAAACTCTCACCTGATGTATAATAAAAAAGTGCAACTAAAACGTATTTTCCTAATTCAAGTTACATGACAGAAGGGTTTTATCTGTAATGTGAGGATGATTCTATGTATTATGCCAAGATTGACGCAGTTTATTTTTGTGCCTGATGTTTCCTTTTAATTAAAGAAAGAAATAACTTGCATTTATATAGCGCCTTTCAGAACCTCAGGACATCCCAAAGTAATTTACAGCGAATGAACTATTTTTGAAGTGAAGTTTCTGTTATAATGTAGGAAATGCAGCAGTCAATTTACATACAGCAAGGCCCCACAAACAGCAATGAGATAATGACCAGATAATCTATTTTAGTGATGTTAGGTTGAGGGATAAATATTGACCAGGACACCAGGGTAAACTCCCCTGCTCTTCTTCAAAAAGTAGCATGGGATCTTTTGCACCCACCTCTGAGGGAAGTCTGGGCCTCGGTTTAACGTCCTATCCAAAAGACGGCACCTCCAACAGTGGAGTACTCGCTCAGTACTGCACTAAAGTGTCAGCCTAGTTATGTGCTCAAGTCTCTGGAGTGGGACTTGAACCCACGGCCTTCTGACTCAGAGGCGAGAGTGCTACCCATTGATCCACAGCTGACACTCAAAATCAAAACTCCCCACAATTATTATGAAAAGATCCTGGATAGCAGCATTCAGCATAAAAACAATTGAAGTTGTCGAAGATGCATATCTTTAGGGAACATATATTTTGTAGTCTATATGCATTATTTTGTTTCTCATTCAGTATTGCATTCAATTTTTTTTTAGCGAAATAGAAGTGTTGCATTGAATGTTTTGTTGACTGTTGCAAGGTGCATTTGAATTTTGATTTCATACAACTGTTTGTGATGGTGATTTAATTAAGATAACATTCTCTGTTGCAGGCTGCTGCCAAGATAGATGAACTGCATAATGAAATTACAACCATGAGAGAAAATTACAATCAAAAATTCAGATTTCTTCAGGATCAGTTAAATAAAAAGATGTCAGATTGGGAATTGGTGTGTACATTTTCTCTTCACTCTAAAGCAAAACCATGTTTAGATAATTTATGACTAATTTTCTAATGTTAAAAAGCTACTTTACAGCCATAAAATATCTTAAGTTTCAAATTAAAAGAGAAGAACAATTTAAACTGTTAGTTTTAGCTAACGTTTCAAAGGGAACTCTTCACCAAAAATGTCATTTTATCAAAACTCCCTGTCCAATCTAAATCCAATTTATATTCTGTAGAATACCAGGTATTCATAATTGAGTGTAAATGTTGTTGGACTCTGCTCACAGCACGGAGCCTTGCTTGAATCCAGCATGGCTCGGACAATCAGGCGTGCGGCATGCAAGTCAGCGCACCTAAGTCACAGCATTCCTGATTTTCTAGTGATTTATTTAATGACTGGAAAATTGGGCATGCCACAATTCAGGCACAGAGACCTCTACATCTGACTCTGCGATCTGCACTCCTATTGAGTGATGCTCCGTGCTGGGAGTGGAGCTTCACATAATTTACCTTTTAGTGTGGTACACATTGGAACTTTGAACAGAATCAAGGGCCTGCATCATGAACTAACATCAATCAGTTGTACAGTGCTGATGTAGTATTGGATGCGTTTTTTTAAGCAGTCTTTATGGATGGCCTGGTTTCACAGTACGCTGCTATACCAATGTGTATTTTGCTATCGAGAGAAAATATACAGGATCATTTCTCCTATTCTCCACATAACACGTTCCTGATTTTGGCTGGGCTGTCTCAGGATGCTCGACACTTCCCTACAAGAAGAGAAAGATGGATTGAAGAGCCAGTCCACTGATGCTGTACTCATTAGCACCTCCAGCGACTGGTTGCAGAGCAATATTCTCTAAGCCCTGTGGGAACAAGATGACTGTCAGCCCTGTTGTTCAGGTAATGATCCATGGCACAAGGGAACCTAATGAGTGGGAGAAAAATGAATTGAAAATGGGAGGAGAGATTGTTTTCAAGATTAAGCTTTAGCAATAAATAATTATTTATTTCAAAATCCTTGTTACATGCTTGGAAGGGGGGCTTGAGATATTGCAAGAAAGTTAAATATAAAGTAGCTGCCATTAAATTGTTGACTATTAACAATAAAGAAGTATTTATAATAATTTACAAAGTAGACATAAAACAAATATGCCATTCCTGGGAAAATACTGAAGAGCATCTTAAAACCTTAGAATATTCTTTTACCAATGAAGGCCGTTAATTGGGACACCTGGTGGAAATGAAATGGTCCTATTTATCAAACTGTCCCCATTAACCAATATCTATCTGTATTCATTCTAAATAAATTTGTAATCAATTCATGCCTGCAGAAATGTCACTTATAAAGGAATGTTCCTATTAACCAAGATCCCATTAACTAGCAGTAACTGTATATCCATCCAAAACAAAATGGGAGAATGAAAACACATGGTGCTTTGTTCTCTTTGTGAAACACTTTATTTCACATTAGTTCTGCTATATAAAGTTTTACTTAAATCATGACCTTCAAAGAGCATATATCACCACTATTCCTTTGCCCTCACTAATGGACTTTATTTCACCAAAAAACTATCCATCTGAGGAAAATGGTTACTGGAAAGTCACTTAGCTAAAATGATAGTTAAACAAAGCATTAGTTTAGAAACCAAAGTGTCATGGATTAAAACAAATTAAGGTTAACAAGTCTCTACAAGTAAAATAGAAAAAAAGCAGCACAAACTGCAAATCTGACAAACCAACACCACCAATGCAGACACACTGGTGTCATTTATTTTTTGGCATCACACTCATGGCAGAGAGCCTCACCAGCCAGTGTGCAAATCAAAAATTTGGGCACACACAGCACATGATTTTCCAACCATTTAAATGAATTGTCAGAAAGTCGTGCACAGTTCACTCCCCAATTTCCAATATGTTTTTTTTTATGGGATCTGGGCATCGCTGGCAAGGCCAGCATTTATTGCCCATCCCTAATTGCCCTTGAGAAGGTGGTGGTGAGCCGCCTTCTTGAACCGCTGCTGTCCGTGTGGTGAAGGTATTCCCACAGTGCTGTTATGGAGGGAGTTCCAGGATTTTGACCCAGCAACGATGAAGGAACGGTGATAAACTTTCTAGTCAGGATGGTGTGTGACTTGGAGGGGAACTTGGAGGTGGTGGTGCTCCCATATCCTTCTAGGTGGTAGAGGTCGCGGGTTTGGGAGGTGCTGCCAAAGAAGCCTTGGCGAGTTGCTGCAGTGCATCTTGTAGATGGTACACACTGCAGCCACGGTACGCCGGTGGTGGAGGGAGTGAATGTTTAAGGTGCTGGATGGGGTGCCAATCAAGCGGGTTGCTTTGTCCTGGATGGTGTCGAGCTTCTTGAGTGTTGTTGGAGCTGTACTCATCCAGGCAAGTGGAGAGTATTCCATCACACTCCTTACTTGTGCCTTGTAGATGGTGGAAAGGCTTTGGGGAGTCAGGAGGTGAGACACTCGCCGCAGAATACCTAGCCTCTGACCTGCTCTTGTTGCCACAGTATTTATGTGGCTGGTCCAGTTAAGTTTCTGGTCAATGGTGACCCCCAGGATGTTGATGGTGGGGATTCGGTGATGGTAATGCCATTGAATGTCAAGGGGCGGTGGTTAGACTCTCGCTTGTTGGAGATAGTCATTGCCTGGCACTTGTGTGGCGCAAATGTTACCTGCCACTTATCAGCCCAAGCCTGAATGTCGTCCAGGTCTTGTTGCATGCTGGCATGGACTGTTTCATTATCTGAGGAGTTGCGAATGGCACTGAACACTGTGCAGTCATCAGCGAACATCCCCATTTCTGACCTTATGTTGGAGGGAAGGTGATTGATGAAGCAGCTGAAGATGGTTGGGCCGAGGACAATGCCCTGAGGAACTCCTGCAGTGATGTCCTGGGGCTCTGATGATGACCTTCAACCACCACAACCTAGGTATGACTTCAGCCAGTGGAGAGTTTTGCCCCCAATTCCCATTGACTTCAGTTTTGCTAGGGCTCCTTGATGCCACACTCGGTCAAATGCTGCCTTGATGTCAAGGGCAGTCACTCTCACCTCACCTCTGGAATTCAGCTCCTTTGTCCATGTTTGGACCAAGGCTTTAATGAGGTCGGGAGCCGAGTGGTCCTGGTGGAACCCAAATTGGACATCAGTGAGCAGGTTATTGGTGAGTAAGTGCCGCTTGATAGCACTGTCAACGACACCTTCTATCACTTTGCTGCTGATTGAGAGTAGACTGATGGGGCGGTAATTGGCCGGATTGGATTTGTCCTGCTTTTTGTGGACAGGACACACCTGGGCAGTTTTCCACATTGTCGGATAGATGCCAGTATTGTAGCTGTACTGGAATAGCTTGGCTAGAGGCGCGGCTAGTTCTGGAGCACAAATCTTCAGCACGATAGCCGGGATGTTGTCGGAGCCCATAGCCTTTGCTGTATCCAGTGCGCTCAGCTGTTTCTTGATATCACGTGGAGTGAATCGAATTGGCTGAAGACTGGCTTCTGTGATGTTGGTGACCTCAGCAGGAGGCCGATATGGATCATCTACTCAGCACTTCTTGCTGAAGATGGGTGAGGCTTCCTGCTTGCCGTGCACGTTCAGAAAATTATCCTTTTATTATATTAAATGCAAATTTCTAACTAGAATACAAAAAGATTGGCCATTCGCAATGAAAACAATTACAAGTCTTGACCATATTTGGTGTGTGCAGATCTAACTGTAAAATGAAATGAACTATAAATAATATCGCAGACGATGGTATTCAGTGAAGGCTTCATAAAGGCGATTCAGCGTTTCCAGAGGTAAAGCTGCACTTGAAGGGACCGCAGGTCCGAGATAGGGTTTGCAATTTGCAGCTCCAATTTTCTGACTTGCACTTCTTGTGAACGCGGGAATGTGGAATTATCCCTTATATAATCTAAATAGGAACTTTTGCCACATTTTTCATGTATCCTAAAGTGTAATAGTTTTGAAAATACAGAAGGTGGCACTGTTTTCAGTGTTTTTTCTGAAGCGGTCAAAATAGCATGTGGCACAGGAGAGAACATATTTTATAAAATTACCGCATAATATTGTTGAAATCAGAAGCCACAACTCTATGTACAACAAACGGGTAGTGATGGAGGGAGAGGGAAGACATCACTTAGAAGCAGCTAGGTAACACTGATTGAAAGTTGGAATGATCTACCTCATTCTAGTTGTGAATAACAAAATGAATCAGATAGCTTAGTTAAATGTGGTGAGCATCTCTGGAGTAGTGACCTTAAGGTCCAAATGGAAAGGGGAAAGGTTGATACAAAAACAAGGGCACCAGATTGGAACAGAGTAGATTTCAGAGGGAGAGAGGGATTTGAGGAGGGAGTTAGCTGAGGGGAGGTGGACATAGCAGTTGGCACATAGGACTGTAGAACAACAATGGGATGTGTCTATAAAGGAGATTGTAAAGGTGCTGGATAAATGAATAACATTAAAAAAGACTACTTCAAGTTTCAGGATGCTGTGGATAAATAAAGATGTTAGAATCAAACAAAAGAAGTGGGCATGTGGGGCCTATAGTATGATAAAAATAAGAAATAATATGAGAAAGTAAGAAAAGACATTACGAGAGGTTAAAAAAAAGCAAAGAGGGAGTATTAAAATTGAACAGAAAAGGCAATTGTTAAATGTGAGATGGGACCTCTGAGAGGAGAGGATAGTGAGTTAGTAGAGGATAAATGGAAATTGACAAGGATTCTTAACAAGTATTTTGCTTCAGTGTTTACAAAAGAGAAGGATATTGGGAAGGAGGTAATCATGATTAAAAAGCAAGGTGTGAGATATTACAGTAAATAGTACAGTATTCGAGAAGTTGGTTAAGCTAAAGGAGGACGAGGTGCCAGGATATGATGGGATACATCCAAGGGTCCTGAGGGAAATGGCAGAGGCCTGAGAAATTATATTCAGGATTGTATTGAGACAGGATGTATGGCAGAGGACTGGAACGTGCCCAATGTAGTACCCATTTACAAAACAGAAGACAGAGCAAATCTGGTTAATTACAGGCCGGTTAGTTTTAGGTCAGTGACAGAGAAAATGTTAAAATCTTTAATTAAAGATGGAATTACTAAATATCTAGATGAAGACAAAATAATTAGAAGCTGCCAATATGGATCCCAGAAAGGAAAATCATGCTTGACAAGCCTGTTAACGTTATTTGAGGAGATGACAGATATGGTGGCTGGGGAAAATACAGTGGATGCAGTGTACGTGGACCTTTTAGAAAACTTTTAACAAGGTACCACATATGAGACTATTGGAGAAGGTGAAGGGGCATGGAATTAGGGGAAGGGTAGAAAATTAGAATCAAAACTGGATAGAAGGAAGGAAACAGAGAGTACAAGTTAAGGGCTGTTTCTCAGAGTGGTTAGAAGTGGGTGGCTTCTGTTCTGGGATCGCATTTTCTCACTGCCTTTAATCTAGAAAAACATCCCAAGCTGCTTTACAAAGGCATAATTAGACAAAAATGGATGCTGAGCAAAAGAAGAAGATATTAGATGGGGCTTGGTCAAAGAGTTCAGATTTAAGGAGAGCCTTAAAGGAATAGTGGAAGGTGGAGAGGTTAAGGGAGGAAATTACAGAGCGTGGGGTGTAGGAGGCTGAAGGCACAGCTGCCAATGGTGGGGTGAAGGGAGGGGACGATCCACAAAAACCAGAGAATGGAGAGTTTGCAGGTTATGTAGACCTGGAATAGGTTACAGAGCTAGAGAGGGGCAACACCATTAAGGGATATAAATATGAGGATTAGAATTTTAAATTGGAGGCATTGGGTGACAGGGAGCCAATGTAAGTCAGAGAGGACTAGATGATAGGTGAGCAGGACCTGGTGTGGGATAGGATACGGGCAGCAGAGTTTTAGATGAGCTGCATACCAACATGGACTATTTGGGCCAAACGACCTGTTCCTGTGTTGTAATTTCTCTGTAATCTGTTCCTCTTAGACTGAAGTTGATCGGAATTG
Organism: Squalus acanthias; assembly: GCA_030390025.1. NCBI lineage: Eukaryota > Metazoa > Chordata > Chondrichthyes > Squaliformes > Squalidae > Squalus > Squalus acanthias. The sequence goes on from CM059425.1 coordinate 184,095,298, forward strand.
AACTATGATATATCCTTAGGTAACTTAATAAATTGTGTTGTCCAACAGATTCGTGCATTAAAACATTGCAGTATTTGTAGCAGATATACTCTTAAAGCTCTATTAACTTAGATATTCATTTTGCCCAGTCTGAACACAAAATTCATACAAGTCTCACCTCCAGGTCAGATCTGCAATATGATATATTTTAATTCAGATTAAAATCTGAAATGGTGATCCACACCATTTTCAACCATGCACCATGAAAAGAACATAAAAATGTGCTTACTTTTATTTATGCAGTCACACAGACAGGTAGGATATAGGCTAATACAAGTTCAGATATTGTGTATTGATATAAATGCCTGCTATAAGGTTATGAATAATTGGATTTTATCTGTTATATATTTTCTTTTCCAATTTCTGGGTCAGATCTGGGTCTGTTGTTAATTTATCAAACATGAAGCTCCTAGAAAGAATGTGACAGTTGTAATGCCTAATGTAAATTATTAACTGTAAAGATATATAAAGCAGTTTGATTTCTGACTCCAGACACATCCTATTTGACATATTTTTGAAAATATTTGATTGGAGTGATATTACTTTTCATTTGCAGAAACCACAAACATTTTATTTCTTCCTATACTAATTTGCAAAACAAAAAAGCAAAATAGGGTCATGTTGATATATTATTTTTGTCACTGAACTCGGACTGATGATTTTCCTCCCTCCTAAATTTAACCTCTTTAATGTTGAATGTTGCAAATTTAGGAGGGTGCAAGCTGGGAAATATTTGGGTTTCAAATTAAGGATGGGCAGAAGGTTTCAAATTGATATATCTCTTTAACTCTTAAACTGTCAAAGGGCAACTTGTACTAAATAAACCAAGAAGCTGCCAGTCCCACTGCTTTGGATTAAAAAGCACTGTTGGTATATTTCTATAACATTCCTTATGGGTCTGCAAACATTGAGAAATAGAACATTTCAAATTAATTTTATTATAATGCTTAGATATTACAGTGACCCTAAATGCCTCAAACTGAGACTGATAATAGCCACTGCCTACATGGATGAAATTATCAATGTGTTAAAATAACATTTACAGAAAAGGTCATATTGAGCTACAGCTCATTAGAACTTTAAGAATGTTAGAAAAATGAAAAACATGTGTACCATTGAAATGTGATAGTCACTGTACTGTGGAGGCAGAGGTTAAGTATGCAGGTAGTTCACATGCACTCCATGTATAAGCTGCTCCCACAACACACTGATTACTGAAACTGTAGTTAAAAGACACACGCCCTAAAGGTATCTTAGGCTGGTCTTGCTTGATATGACCACATCTCTTAGCCATGAAGGGAAAACATTCAGTCTCAATATATGTGTATAACATTTGAAATGAAAAGCTTTAGTTGTTTTTCCTGCTTTACAACAGCCTGCATTTATATATTGCCTTTAATGTGAGAAAACATCGCAAGCTACTTCACAAATAGGTGCAAGGAAAACAGATGCCAAGCCAGGAAGGGAGAGATTAGTAAGATTCATTGGTCAATGAGATGGGTCTTGAGGAGGCTTCTGAAAGTCGAGACAGAATTTTGAGGTTTAGGGAGTGAGCTCCAGAGAGTAGTGTTAAGGTGCTTGAATTTTTCTAACAAGGCTCTTGTGAGACACTTTATCATCTTGGTGATGGATAGGATTTGGGGTTTAAAGCTCAGCACGGGATGCTAAGATTATGGGCAGTCTGATGAGTAAAGAGGGGAATGGTTTCACTGGCAAGGAAGCAGAGATTGTGACAGGTGCTAAAGATCATGGCTTCAGTCTTCCCGTTGTCAAACTGGACGAAATTATGACTTATCCAAGTCTTGATAAGGGACAGACAGTCTGACAGCATAGAGGCAGTTGCAAGAGATAGAGCTATGTACCATTAGCAGAACTGTAAAAGCTGACTCTACGCCTCGAGGTAATGTCACCAAGGAGCAGCATTAGGGGAAGAGGGTGATAGACCCTTGGGAGACTCTAATGGGGATGGTGAGGGGGGGAGGGGGGGAGGAAATAAGGAAGAGAAGTGATTACACTAGATGCACTATCTGGATTCGGGTAGTTCCATGGATCTGGACCACAGGGAGAGGCATTGGAGGAGGATAGCAGTGAACTGTATTTAATACTGTGGAAAGGAGAAGGGATAATACCCCATGGTCAATTTCACAGAGGATGTCAATCATAACTTTGCCTACAGCCATTTTGGTGCTGTGAGAAGAATGGAAGCTGGATTGGGTACAGAGTTGGGAGATGATGACACATTCAAGGACCTTAGAGAGAAAAGGGAGGTTGGAGATGGAACGCTAGTTGGAGAGGAATAATGGGTCAAGGGTAGGTTCCGTGAGATGCAGATTGATGACCAAGGTTTTCACAGGACATGGATAGTGCCTGAAGAAAGGGGACCATTAACTATGCAAGCTAGAAAGGGGGGGAGGGGGTTGACTGGTCAGGAGATAATAGGGGAGTGGATAAAGGGAGCATAAGATGGCTCTCTGGGATGCGTTTAGTTTAGAGAAGATAGGGTGGAGGTAGGCATGAAACTGCAAAAAGGTAGAGGTCCTGGACTAGAGTGGGTGGGAGACTAGGGGTGGTGAGTAGGATTCAGCTGCATGCATAGACTCAAAATTGGACATGAAAAAGTCCATGAGGTTCTCACATTTGATGTTTGAGGTGATGGTAGAGGAGGTGGGGAAGGGGGTTTTAAGGATACTGTTGATCGTATGGAAAATGAGCCTGGGATTGTCCTTGCCCTCCAGGATGATCCTGGGAGGATAATGCTGCTCTAGTGTGATACTGGATCTCAATTAAATCAGTCCATATGACAATGTGAGTGTCTTTCAATGATAACATATGGCAAGTTTTAAACTGGCTTCTAAAAAATACTTTTCATTATTACATTTTAAGATAACTTTTTTCCTTGATTTACTTATGTGCCATAAGAAATAGCAATAAAAGGAAGTGTATTTATATCACTTGCCTGATAACATGATTTAAAAAAAATATATACTTCCCTCTTAACTTACTCGTTAGATTCCCACTGCTGATCTGCTTTGTGATTCAGCCATGAGGACTGGATTACAGAATTCTCCAAGACTGTCATCAGTCCCATTCTGTGATCAGCCTAAAGAGAGGTGCTTCAGCATCTCTGCCAGCTTTCCCTCCTCCCAAAATGGAACACTCCATATCACATCCCTCCTCCCAAGGTGGAACACTCCACCATGACAATGCATTTCTGCTATTGTTCAGCTAAGAACTGCATAATCGAGTAGGTCCAATATTATCCGATAGGCCAGCTCAGTATCAAGTCCTTTGAAGCCATGATTGAAACTGTCATGAGGGCCAATCATTCAACCCCCTCACAATTGGGCTCTACGCCTGTATAATTCTGCATATAAGTGAGGGGCTCTTGATGCCTTAAAGTATTTCAGGCAGAAATATTGTCCAGCATTACTTTGCTCATTAACACAGAATAAAAGATAAGCTGAATGTGGAAGACAGCTGTTAATGGGAAATAGGCTTTTTAGTTAGGCATTTTAATTGGATTTGTTGCCCCCCTTCAGGTAAGGATTGCAGAGTAGCTGTGAAGGACTACACGATTGCCACCCACTAGCCTGATGCTAATGAAGCTGGGCCCTCAGAATGGACTGACCTCCCGCTAGGACTGACCTCCCGCTAGCCCAAAGTCCGCCCAGTGGGGAAATCTATTCCAACATTTCCAATCTACTTTTTTTTTTTAGGTGTATTACAGTGTAAATTCAATGTGCATTTCAAAGCTATTCTAGTAGTAGGCTCATGTTTCTAGTAGTAAGTCTCTGGATTCCATCTCAATCAAGTTTTCACAATTCTTTATTGTGCCATTATGTCAAGACTTTTGCTGTAAAGTGGCTAGAAAAGACTCTCAGGGCTGTTGGGTAATATCAACGTCGTACTCACAGAAGCCTCACACGAGACTTCTTTCAGAGACAGGAATATGTTTGGAATTCAGCAAATGAAGCCGATGTGGAGTTGCAAAAGGAAGTGATACAAAAATCCTTAGTAAGAAGAACTGGTTATCTGGAGCTAGAAAATTTAATTTGGGACTAATCTGAAAGGCTCTGAGTTTGTTAGGTTTGGCTAGTATCATTGTGAAAATATTCTATCAGATTTGGCATCGTGTTAGAAATTGCTGTGTATTTGCTGTATTTTTTTCAGATGGATGTCAGACACCAGAAAACACTATTGATTCATCCCTGCCACATCTTTATGGCAAAAAACATATAGACCGAGAAATTCCTCAGAGCTGCCCCCTCTCTGCTGGCATTACTTTGCCAGAAGTGCAGCGGAAACCTCATTTACATGAATAAACAGTTACACTTCCGGCGGAGTAACGCTGGCAGAGCAGGAGCAGTCTGAGGAATTTTGCTGGTCATACTGAAAATAGTAACATAATGTAGCAGTTGAAATTTTTGTTTTTAAACCTACAAATAATCTAAATCTTGTGTTCACTGTTTAATTTGAATGTAATGGAACTATCTCTTTATTATAACCATTGTTTTTATAAGGCCAATTCTGCTTTTCTATGGTGTAGGAGAGAGAACTGCTCAATGGACAACTTGACAAGGCCTTGACACTTAAAATGCCTACAGATAGCAGCAAAACCATTCTAGAGATTCAGCATCATCTGAGCCAAGGACATCATAATATTTTGGTACATAACAAAGGTTACAGACTCTTGCAGCACAACATTTTGTCATTTTGTTTTTTCATGTATCACTGATACGACAAAAAAACCTCCAACTCTTTTTTAATCCTTTCTCTCCTGTTGGCTTTATAGATTATACTGTTGCTTGTTTATATGATTTGTTTTGATTTTTAGCTTAAGTATTTTTATTTGTGCTTTGTGATATAACCTAATATTCTGAATGACAAGCTTTCACAAAGGGCTGAGGTGTTTCATGCAATTTTTGCTAACCACTGTAAAATAATGATGACAGGCAGCTTGAAACAAATCTAAATCTTAATGACATTTGTTATTTATGACAACATAAAATTGTGGAAATGTACATCAGGACTGAAAATGTGATTCATTAATAGCGCATTCTAATGCTTTTTAAATTGACTTTCTTTGTAGACTTAACACAAATCAATGGTTATTCAAAATATTTATGATCATACGCTTGCATGTCAGATTGTCTGCAGCTTCAATGGTGTTACATACAGTAATAAGTTATACAGAAGAAAATACTTCAGCACTGTGTCTCCCAAGAGTATACGTGTAGCAAACCGTAATTGAGTACCAGTTTGCATGATGGGTGCAAATCTCCAAAAAGGTCAAATTCTGTTCAGACTCGCTTAGTATTTTAATGGGAGTTTTAATATGTCAGACAGTTCTCTCAGAATAGTGATATCTGTACAGAACTAATAAGCTATCCTGGTTAAATGATCTGTGTGGGATGGATTTTTGAGCTAATTTGATCAATTACTTTGTGTTACAGAGGTCCCCAGATGAGACAGAAGCCAGTGTACACTCTTTGGCAGATGACGAATCAGTGCAGTCAACACATGCTGTCAAGGTAATGAACACTCTTCTTCTTGTCATTTTTCTTCTTTATCTTTTAAAACAGAGTAGCATCCAGTTGGCCCCAGAGAGAACTTAAGATGTGTTTCAGTTATATGTTATGCAGTTAAAGTCTGGGAGGAACGGTTACACTCCCAGCTAACTGGATAGTTAATGTTTCTTATTATATTTGCGAGACATTAATAGTGGGAAATCTGAGATCTCTATAAATGTACTGGATAAGTATTTGTGATGTCTGTACTGCAATAACAGTATCACTAGCTTCTTAAAGTTAGGCTTATATGTTTATTTTCATTAACAAAATGTGTGTATATATAGAAGTAAGTGATATTTAAACTGTACAACAAAAGACAATTTAATCTGCCTTTTACATCTATGTGAGAACAACCTGTTCACTCATATCCCACCCCACACTTAGTAAGATATCTTCTAGTCTGTAGATCTCCTGCACGACATAAAATCTACATCTCCCATTAATAGTTGCATATAGACAGTGCAGATTTCCTCAGAGACAGCACTTTCCCTTTGTTTTGCGTTTCCCTACTTGACAGATCAGGAATTCATCATGGATGTCCTATCACCCAATACACTGGTACAGCAATGTGCTGCACTGGTGAGCGATCTACTAATACCTGTTAAACTCCACAAGAAATTGCAATAACAACAACTTGCACTTATATAGCACTTTTCACATAAAAGAATATCTCAGAGCACTTAACAGGGCAGTGAGGTGGACTAACCAGGAGACGGGAAGAAATTTAGATGGGGAGAGACCAAAGGCGCAATCAGAGAAATGGGTTTCTATGAGGCTTTTGAAAGGAGGGAGGTAGCAAGACAAAATAGTTGAGGGAGAGAATTCCCAGAGGACAAATGTGTAATGACTGAATGATGTGGTGAAGTGGAAGGAGCAGGGAACAATTACTAATCTGGAGTTAGAGGAGTGTAAGGTGCAGCCGGGACTCATAGCATAAGGCGATCACTCAGATAGGGCCATGGAGTGATTTGGAGATGAGTTGAGGATCTTTCACTCAGAGGGTGGTAAATCTTTGGAATTCTCTACCCCAGAGGGCTGTGGAGGCTCAGTCATTGAGTATATTCAAGATAGAGATCTATAGATTTTTGAATATTAAGGGAATCAACGGATATGGGGATAGTTCAGCAAAGTGGAGATGAGGTAGAAGATCAGCCATGATCTTATTAAATGGCGGAGCAGGCTCGATGGGCCAAATGGCCTACTCCTTCTCCTATTTCTTATGTTCTTATGTTTAACTCAATTTGCTAGAGGACAAGGAGCCAAAGGAGCTTTGGCGGGAAGGTACATATAAAGTTTAAATCCATATTACCATTAATACATAGGCAGGAATACAAAGGAACAGGAGTAGGTCATTCAGCCTCTCGATCCTGCTCCACCATTCAATAAGATCACGGCTGATCTTTATCCTAACTCCCACCAGCCGCCTTAGCTCCATATCCCTTAATACCCTTGGCAAGCAAAAATCTATCAATCGCAGATTTAAAATTATTAATTGAGCTAACATCTGCTGCTTTTTGTGGGAGAGAGATTCACAATTCCACCACCATTTGAGTGAAGAAATGTGGATCCATAAAAAATAACTAGTATGGGAGCAAGGAATGAAAGTGAAAGCAAGTTAGTAGGGAAGATTATTCATGTATACACTATAAGTAGGTTCAAGAGACAATTAGATGCATTTCTAGAGAGAAAGGAATTGAAGGACATGTTAATAGGGCAGGCAGGTGGGGTTGATATCTGAAATGGGTGTTGAGATAAATCTTACAGAACATTTTTTCCATAACTAGAAACGATACTTTTTTCAGAATACTAATTATAATATTAACAAAATGCTTTCTGTTCACCTATTATTTCTACAATACTGCTTTTTATTATACAGCATTTTTCTAGTGCGGCCATCAAAGCTAGTCCCTGTGTAATATCCGCAGACATGCACTCCCAGCAAGAGTGGCTGGATAGAAATCAAAGGCAGAATCATTGCTCAGATTTCTCCTCTTCATCCCAAGAAAGCTGAAGCAAACTGCTGAGATGAGAAATATATGAAACATGCCATCAGGAAGAAACATTTTTCTTACATTTTTTGAATTTGCATATATTTCAAGTTGCGGATACTAACAGATGTGTTCTGATCTAGAATTTATCCACCAATGAGACAACAGCACTACTGTCATTTTTGTCGCTCCAGGCTCACACAATTCAAACTGAAGAAATAAGCAAATAAGCACAAATAGGACTGAGTTGCCTGAGGTTTGAGGGACAGGTTGCCAGGGCTCAGGGGCCACAAGTTGTTATCATGAACCTGTCCTCTACTTCCCTGTCTCTGAGCCCCTCTGTGGCATCCCTACCCTCCTCGTAGGGGATGAGATGGCAGGGGTTTACCTTTGGTTACTATGACATGGAGTAAAACCCAACTGTTAGCATGCAGCTCATAATGGTTGTGATGACAGGTGCACGCAATAACCAATTAGATTTCATGTAAGACGTTTAGTAGGGTAGAGGCTAACTAACAGAAAACAGAGAGTCGGGATAAATGGGTCATTTTCAGGTTAGCAAACTGTAACTAGTGGAGTGCCGCGGGGATCAGTGCTGGGGCCTCAACTATTTACAATCTATATTAGTGACTTGGATGAAGGGACTGAGTGTAATGTAGCCAAATTTGCTGATGATCCAAAGATAGGTGGGAAAGCAAATTGTGTGGAGGACGCAAAGAATCTCCAAAGGCTAAGTGAGTGGGCAAAAATCTGGTAGATGGAGTTTAATGTGGGAAAATGCGAAGTTATCCACTTTGGTAGGAAAAATAAAAAAGCAAATTATTATTTAAACAGGGCAAGATTACAAAATGCCGCGGTACAGAGGGATCTGGGGGTCCTTGTACATGAATCACAAAAAGTTAGCATGCAGGTACAGCAAGTAATTAGGAAGGCAAATGGAATGTTGGCCTTTATTGCAAAGGGAATGGAGTATAAAAGTAGGGAAGTCCTGTTACAACGGTACAGGGCGTTGGTGAGACCACATCTGGAGCACTGCGTACAGTTTTGGTCTCCTTATTTAAGGAAGGATATACTTGCATTGGAGGCAGTTCAGAGAAGGTTCACGAGGTTGATTCCGGAGATGAAGGGGTTGTCTTATGAAGAAAGGTTGAGCAGATTGGGCCTATACTCATTGGAGTTTAGAAGAATGAGAGGGGATCTTATTGAAACATATAAGATTCTGAAGGGGCTTGACAGGGTAGATACAGAGAGGAAGTTTCCCCTCGTGGGGGCAGCTAGAACTAGGGGGCATAATTTCAGAATAAGGGGGCACCCTTTTAAATCGGAAATGAGGAGGAATTTCTTCTCTCAGAGGGCCGTGAATCATTGGAATTCTCTTCCCCGGAGAGCTGTGGAGGCTGGGTCATTGAATATATTTAAGGTGGAGATAGACAGATTTTTGAAAGGTAAGTGAGTCAAGGGTTATGGGGAGCAGGCAGGGAAGTGGAGTTGAGGCCAAGATCAGATCAGCCATGATCTTATTAAATGGCGGAGCAGGCTTGAGTGGCCAAATGACCTACTCCTGCTCCTACGTCTTATGTTCTTATGTGATTGTATGTATGGCTATGAGTAAAAAAACACTTCCAGATGGACTGGAGCTACATCCTGGGTATTGATGATAAGCAATTCAAGCACTTTAACACAGTGTGAGGAAAGATAACTTTCAGTGCCTGATATGCATAGTGTAGTGCAATCTTTGAAAGTGTGGTTGGCTCCTCTTACCTTGCCTGACCTGGTAAGATAATTAAACTTTTTCTGGTACTGAGTTGCATGAGTGAGGTGTTGCAGTTGGCACTGACTGCCCTGACCAGCCCCTTCCACTGCCCCTGAGCAGCTTTCCTTGGGGGCCTGTGTCACTCTGTTCCTAAAAGAGTCTCCCTCCTCTGCCTTACTTCATCTAGCATCATTCCATGGCTGTATCAGTGCATGAGGGCTCTCTGTCCTCCCACACACTTCACAGACAATATTGTTAACATTTTGTTCTACTGTTCTTCAATTGGTTTTCCTGGATTCCTTAGCTGCTGCAGGCCTTTAAATCTCACAGCAGCATACTAGTGCATCTCCCCCCTCCACCACTCCCCCACCAGACCCCCCCCCCCCAACAAAATGGATAAGATCCCAATCAGTAGCATTCCTGACAATGGATCTTTCCCTGAATATTTAAAGGAGGTTGACGTTAGAAATTTTGAAATGATCAGCCCACTTCACAGGAGAGTGAGGGGATGACCTCCAAACAAGATCAACCTTCTATCCTAACAGCTCAGCAGTAGATAAGCTGGGTGACCCTATTGAAAGAACAAGGCCATCCAGGTGAAAAATAGTACATTGAACAACTTTCACGGCCCTCCTTTGTAGCGTCCATTTGAAGTCGAGCCATTGCTGAAGCACTCCAGCTGCATCATGGGAGCAGATGTCATTTAAATAAATTCCATGTTCTTAATAAGCCTACGATCACCAGAGCTTTACCAATGTTTTATTAAATACTAGGCAGATCAGCATGCAGCTTCTGGCCATTGCATTATTGACCTCATTATCTCACAGTTGAGAGAAAGAATTTCCTTTCTATAACACCTTTCATGTCAACCTTGGTACACAATGAAATCAGTGGAATCAGCAGGCAAAATAACTGGACTGCCCAAACCCACGATTATAATACAACCATATCTACAAGCCCTGTTACACCTACCTGGCATTGACTGAGGGCAACTGCCCCTGCAGGTTCCAGGTCAGCACATAGTCAGTTGCAGAGCTATGCATTTGTTGCAAGGAGATCTGCAGCTAAGTTCCACCATAGGGATGTCAGTGCCAGTGGCAGTCAAATGTACCACCATCCTCAACATTTCTGCCTTCACTTCCTTCCAAGTTATCATAGGGATCATCTGCAGTATCGGTCCATGGCTGGCCACATGTCTATCAAACAAATACAACAAAATATCAAACAAAAACACCTCCCTGGCGGAGTGGCAGTGGTTGGAGGACGAATGCTGTCATCCAGAGAGAGGACAGCAGGTTCATGCTCCACGGAACCACTGCCACACCCCAGGGAGGTGCCTCAGCAATTCTAGCCATCTGTTGGAGGACAGATTGCAGGACTGCTGTGACACCCTGCAAACCCCTTTCCACACTGGTAAACGCAGCCATGATGGCAACAGTCTTAACTTGCATGGCAGAAATCTGAGCTTCCACTGCAGCACTCAGACATTGGGTGGCTTCTGCTTGTGCTACAATAGAAGCTGAGGCATCAGTCATCAGACTCTGCATCATGGTTGGGTCCACAAGTGCGCTAATGGAGTTGGCCATCACTTCCATGCTGGAAATCATGGGTTCCAAGCTCTGCGCAAAGCCCTGTACAAGGTTGGTGCTGGTCTCCTCCTTGCTCCTTGACATTACACTCAGGCTTTCTGGCAGGCCTGCCAATGGACCCAGCATTTTGTTGAGCATACCCATCAGCCGTCTTCTGTAGGCCGCCCCATCGAAGTCCTCATCTTAGTCCTCTGCAGCAGAACTCGTGTGCGACCTCACCCTCCGGGGTGTTGGTACCTGCGCTACCCTTTCCCCCTGACCTGGCTGCAGCCCACTCGTGCCCGTTGACTCGCCACATGCAGAGCCAGCCTCTAAGCTACCTTCTAAAGTCCACACAGTGCCAGGTTCTGAGCTGGTGGCTGCAAGTGTCAGATCAAGTGACAGTGTTTCTTCTTCTTCATCACTCTCCTCTCCCTCTTCTTCTTGCACCACTGCCTGGCCAGGTTGGATTTCTTGGATCTCTGAAATGAGAAGGACACAAGGTTAGGGTTGTGGTGAGAGGTGGGAGGGAAAGCAAGAGGTGCATGCTTACACCATGTGCAGCTTGTAAAACAGAAGAGATTGTGGGATGAGGGGGAAGTGGGATCTGAGAAGGAGGATTATGTATGAGGATACCAGAATCTTGTATTCTTTCAGTCCTGTCGCTGGCCACAGGCTCGGCTATGCCCATCCCAATAATGGCCAGCACCATCTCCTCCATTGGGGTCAGGTTATGTAGGCATGCCAGTTTGGTCCTGCTGGCACCAGTTATGAGCCACCTTTTCCTGTAAGAGAGAGGGAAGTGTGTCAGTGAGTGTGGTGCAATGTGTTTGGGTGAAGTGCCTGTCATGTTTGAATAGCTGACAGTGTGTGCAAGCTATGAGATGTGGGTGTGAGGCTTGCAGCAGTGGTAAGTATGAGAGGGTGAGGTGAAGCTATGAATGTAAAGTATGAGTTGTGTTTGGTAGAGATTGTTGGTAGGTGAGTGATGGGGGTGTGGTGCATTGAGCAGTGTCTGAGGCTAGTGGTGCAGATGGTGGGATATGGCATTTGAAGATGAATTCACTGACCTTGACCACTCGTGCGAGCTCATTAAATTTCTTCCTGCACTGTGTCCAGGTGCTTGGAACTAAACTGCTGGCATTCACCACAGCTGCTATCTGCTCCCATTGGACTTTGCACATTTGCTTGGAGGGCCTCCTGGCCCCATGTGGAAAGAGGACTTCTCTCCTCGAGTTGACCTCCTGCAGCAAGACCTCCAGTGCTGCATCGGAGAACTTTGGCGCACGCTTTCTCCCTTCTTGTGACATAATTGTTGTTTTCTCCTCCTCACACACTCTTCTGCAGCCAGTTGAATGAGCTGCTGCAGGCAGAATGCACCTACCCTTTAAGAGGTGCAGACTGCCTTTAAGAAGCGCAGGCTAGCTTTAATTGGAGCTAGCCTTGCACGAACTTGGGCCCCCTGCTGAGCGTTCAGCCACTCAGCAGTGTGTTCAGCACTGGGTTGAATGCCGCAATCATGCTAATCAGCAGGCTGCACTAAGTTTGTGTGCTGCCTGCATTTCTTTGAACGGGTGCGGGCTGATTGTGCATTGTGATCCGCATGCCCATTTTCAGGGGCAAACAAATTTCTAGGCCTTTGACTCTCAGAATTGGCCTGTGCCACACCTCCCTTTAAAGGGAGAATAACTCTTGGATTCAAAGTGGCACTAACAAGAGATGGGAGAAGGAGGCTGGCACTGTCAACGCCTTCATTTTGCATGATCTTTATGCAGAGGACCATTTTACAATGGGCTAACATCTTGAGATGCGAATAGGCACTACCCCAGCACATGGGTCCAGAGAGCACATCATTCCTACCTCGCCATCTTGGATAGGGCCTGTCTTTGGCACCTCCATTCAACTGCAGATGCTGTGACCAATCTCTGCCATCTGCTGCATGCTGACTAACAGACCGCCTCCATTCCTTGCACCATTCTTCCTGTTGCTGGTGCAGGCCAGAAGCACATTATTCTTCTATGCCACAGGATCTTTTCAGGTGACTGTCGAGGACATCTGCCTCATCAGCCAGACTGCTGTTCAAATGTGCATCAGGGAGGTGACTGCTGTTATTTTTATTAGGGTAATGCTTTATCACTTTATCCAGTGGAATGGAGACATCATCTGTACAGGGTGCACAGCTTTCATCTGATTAGCAGGGTTCCCTCGAGTGCAAAGAGTCACACATGGTACCCAGGGAAGCATAGTGTGGTGGTCATGATGCCCACGTTATATGAAGGAGAGGAATCACTGTGTGGATACCCTGGGAGAAGACACCATGAAGGCTGGACTCTTACATACTTTCAGCTATGGTGCTGAAACCCCTTGGCAGGCCTTCCAATAATGGTATAACTGCTTGTGTGAAGCAAGCAGTTTTCTTTTCATAACTGGGCCCCTAAAGTCCTCAACTCCATCCTCATCAGCCGAGCTGGGAGAGGACCTTGTCCTCTGGCGAGCTATCTCCTGGGTTGTCCATACCACCACTACCTGCTCATGCACATCACCACGTGCAGACCCCTCTAACTCACTCTCTAACCCAGCCAGGGTGTCAATCTCTGTGCTGGTGCTTGACAGTGAGGGAGTGTGTGATTGTGCCTCTTCAGAAGGATTCTCCTCCTTTGAGAATTATTTTTCGGTGAACTGTGGTTGTTGAGAAGGACCTATAGGAAAGATAAAAGGGAGAATGATTAGTATGGCTCTGAGAAGCTGGACAGTTGTAGATGACATGCATCATAATGCAACTTGATGTAGTCAAGCTGGCTGTGCATTTTTCTGTGCTTCATGAAGGGGTACAAGTAATAAGTTTCAGCCTCAAAATCCTTTGGATTCATTAAGAGTCACTGATGTATATTGTTAGCCTCCTTAAATAATTGGGGAATACATGAATTATACAAAATAAAGGAAACATAAATTATTTCTGAGAATTTTGCAGCAACTTACATCATGATATTCTTGCATCACAGATAATCTGCAGGTTTAGGGAATTGAATTTCTTTTGGTTGATGTAGACCAAACAATTTACCGGAGCCTGTACAGTGCAATGCATCTGCAGTGAAACATATATGCATTTTGGAAATTTGGAAAATTTGCAGAAGTTCTGCAATTGTTCGGAGAAGGGAGAATTAGGTTTTGAAAATAAGGGAAAAATAAATAGCAGTTAATAAACAAGTGCAGGAGCTAATAATACTAATGCAGGCGGAAATATATCACTGACAAGTAACTAACCTGTCGTGCTTTCATTACATTTTTAAATTGTGAAGAAGCAAGGGTAGGAACTACTTATGTATTTACTTATCTCTGCAAATGCACTTATAATACATTATAAGTGATGCCTTTGTGATTGACATCTATGGTAATCGGAATGGTTCGAGTTAATTGCCCAATATAGGCAGTTGCCCATCATAACCACAAGCAGGATAAATGGATGGGACTGTACTGCCACTAAGCCCAGCTGATATTAGCAATTGTTATCTATGCTAATCATTTGCTGCTGGCACAAAATCTGCTCACAAATACAACTTTAAAAACTCCATATAAATTTTAAACAGATTTTATTAACAGTAACTTAGATTAATGATTTGAAGAAAGTAATTCAGCCGCTGAATCAGGTGACAGCTGTGAAATCATTTAACTTTGTTTTTGGTATTTATAATGTCCTTTTGAATCACTCCGAAGTATCAGTTATTATTATACACTTTTAACTGCAGTAGTTGCTTATACTCAGAGACTGTGGAAACTCCCAGTTCCCCCAGTCTTTCTGGGCTATGCAGCAACTGCAGTTGAGACAATGGACAACCCAATTCTGTTGTCAGCTGTGCACCAGAACATCACCACAGGAATGTTTCTCCCATGATTTTCCTTTCCCCTTGTAGGAAGGCAACTGAACTGCATGGATCATTGAACCTGCATCCCTTTACTGCCACGGAGCAGCTTGTCAGAGCACCACTGCTCTGCAGTACTATGCTGCCTTCCAAATAGCCATTACATACAATCATGTTTGTTTTTTAATTTGATGGGATAGCCTTTGCACATTATAGTTCTGGATTTTATCTATTATGTCTATCTGTAGAGATTTGCCAATACAAACTAAACTTAATTAAAATGGCACTCTTTTGAGGTTGTAGTATAATATGTAAGCTTTCACACCAGTGATGACACCTTACTGTTTTATCTCAAATTACTTCTCACAGTTAGTAATTGAACATCCCATGCTATATTTTTTGCAACATTGGGGCTAAATGTAGTGATCTAATTATCACCCTTGACACCTCCCACTGATTTTTTTCTTTAATAAACATCACATTGAACTTACATTGCTGCTTGTTTTATTGTTTGATATATAAACCTTTAAATTTTACATTTGTTTAATATTCTGTGAATGAAATTTTATAAATCAGATTTAATTCAGCAAGGTTTATTCTGTAAAATTATCAAAATACAGGACAAATCAAATCAGCAATTCAAAGATAATTTGAAATAACAAGACCATATGGTATTCTGACCATTTCAGATTTATTAGAATTGCAATTTTTAAAACATGGTTTCCCTTTCATTATTATTTTTTTAAATTTATTCCCCAGTCAAAAGGAAGGATATGCTTGTGGAGCTTGGCCTCTGTGAGAGGCCTTTAGCTGGGGGATTAAATTCATGTCACTGATCAGTTGAAAGTAACTCTTTCACTCTAGAATGCGTTTATATTACATACCTTTGACTTATATCTATAACTTTTATTTTATTTGTGAAAATATTAGTCTGATACTGGTGAAATCCATGATCGTGCAGAGCTGGATACAATTACTGAAGAAGATGTCAGACCAGTACACTCTGATTCACATTCAGCTTTGGATGAACAAGACCTGATTCAGGAATTGTTTGCTAAAAGTTCCTCATCACAAATGGCTGATAAGGGTAAGTACAGTACATCACCACCTGCTCTTTCTATCTAAGTGCAGCAAAATCATTTTTGATTGGGTTAATCATACTTTTGTATGTTGTTTTTGTTTGGGAAATTTAATTTAGAAGACACTTTGCATGGTTGGTTTAACGGTTATGCACCAGACCTTTCTTCTCTGTAGTTGCATATAATGGCTTTTTTCCATGGGATCAGTCCACCACCATCTTCTCAGGGCAACTAGGGATGGGTAATAAATGCCAGACTTGTCAGTGACGTCCACATACTGAGAATTATTTTTTTTTAAGTCTGAAATTTAAAATTCTTGTCTTTAAATCCCTTCATGGCCTTGCTCTCCCTACCTCCATAACAGCCTCTAGCCCTACCTTTATCCGCTCTCGCGAACTCTCCATTCGTCTGACTATGGGCTCTTGGGCATCTCCCCCTACTTTTACCCCTCCATTAGTGGCTATGCCTTCAGTTGCCTAGGTCTTACTCTGGAATTCCTTTCCCAAACTTGCACTGAAAAATACAGGTCTCACAGACATAATGGCCGAGAAATTCAATCGCGCAGCACCAGTTTTTCAGGCGCTAAACGGTATTTGCTGTTGCCATTTGTATTGTTCCCCTGTTGTCTGCAGCCAGAGTGCAGCATCCTTTTAAGAGGTGCTGGCTGCCTTTAACTGGCATTAGAGATGCCCGATCTCTGGCTCCCCAAACAGGCGTGCAGCCAATGAATTGCACATGTAGCAATGGCTACACACCTGGCTCATGATAATGAGCCTACGGCACGAATATTATGTGCTGCCTGGGTCAGGACAGCCAGCAGGCAGAGAAAGGAGGGCACAACTGATAGGAATGTAGGAACAGAGGAACAGGAGTCGGCTATTTAGGCCATCGAGCCTGTTCCGCCATTCAATCCCAGTGCTTTCAATAAATATAGACTCACCAAAAGAAAATCATGTCACATTTGTCTGTTCTCCCTCAGCACCCTCGCTGTCAAAGACTTCTGCCAAGTTCCTTCATAAAATAGAAATCTACATTTCCCCTATCATCGTCCAAACCCCCCAACATTGAAATATAAACAGAAATGAACTCAGAACTCTATGTGCACAAAAAATGTTTGCAATCACCAAAAAGTTCAAAAACATTCCAATCATCCTATCTACAGCTAATTCTACACAGTGTGTTTACTCTCTGTACCAGCTGACTTACTTGTTCAAGCTCCTAATCTACTACTCCTACAAGGCGCTCCCTGTGTGAGATGAGATTGAGTGGTGGTTGGCTGAGATGGTTCCCCTGAGGGTGACTCTTGTCCCAGAGAAGCTGGTGTCAGCTTCCAGCATATACATGGAAACTGTCTCCACTACCAGACATGAGATTGATACTCCCTAATCATGGCTCTTTTCAAGACAGGGTCTCTGAGATCTGGGTCCTGAGGCCCCTCAGCCGAAGGGGGTCATTTCTCCATCCTCTGTGGAGGAACAGATCTCTTTAACTACCAGCTCCACATATCTCACTAGTGAGTTAAATTGGAGCGGCTCCATTTCCAGCTTCGTACCCGCCAATCTGAAATGTTATCGCTGCTGGTTTTGGCAGCGGATGAGACGCCCATGATGGGAGCCTCATTAATAAATGAGTAAATGCAAATTGGGCCTCTCCATGACGTCATTGGGACCACAATGGAATTTTATCATACTCCTGAGCAGAGCACCAAATGTCGGAAAGCCAGTGATGTCCATTAAGGTAAGTAGTGCTCCTTTGGGCCCTACAAGGAAACCCTGAGCCTCCCTTCTCCGTCCCCCAACCGTGATAACCTCCTCACCACTTACCTTATGTCAGGGACATTATCTCAGGTCCTGGCAACGGCCTCTTGCCACCCGAAATCCTGCTCCTGATCACCAGCCAGGTAGTGATTCCCAGAAGCTGTTTTTCAGGACTCCTTGTGGGCCAGGTGGAGCAGGAGTGCTCCCCAGCCCCTCGGCTTCCCCAACCCCGATTACCAGCCTCCACTCCACCCAATTGAGTCCAATGAGGCCCGGGGTTAAATTGTCCTGGGCCTTACGCTGCTAGGCGGGGGGGGGGGGGGTGGGAAACCAGATGGTTTGCAGATTGCTACAGCCCCCGCCTACACAAATCCCGCATTGAAATCCAGGCTAGAGAATCAGTCATCAGTACTTAAAGCTCTTATTACAGCATGGCAAAAGATTTCCTCACTGCCAGTAGCTTTTTTTAATAAATGCTTTTTAAAATAAATACACCCGCACACCCCTTATCTTAAGTATTGAAAATTGTTTTGATAATACTAGAATTGACTCCCACTGCCTGAAACATGTTGGAATGTTGATGATATAATTGCAAAACCAGTAGGAAACTTCACATCCCAACTCATTTCAGAAGGAAGTTTTGCCATTGCAATTCTTTGTAACCAGTGGATCCTAACACATAAAATCCCAAAAGTTTATGCAACAAATCATAAGTAATAATTCTTTTAATCA
The DNA here is from genome assembly GCA_030390025.1 of Squalus acanthias. Taxonomy (NCBI): domain Eukaryota; kingdom Metazoa; phylum Chordata; class Chondrichthyes; order Squaliformes; family Squalidae; genus Squalus; species Squalus acanthias. Next base: position 184,113,644 of record CM059425.1, read on the forward strand.
TACAGAAGCTGTGTACGTATTCCCTTTACAAATAAAATCAATGGAAATTTCAATAATGAAAATTACAATTTGCTAGAGTGTAATTGTCAGCATGTAGCAAGCCATGTTCAGGATGTTGCTGCTAGAAGGAACTGTGGGCTAAAAATTTGGGTGGTTTACACCACCCGTTAACGCCATGAAATGTCAAAATAACGGCAGCCAGCGCTCTTCCACCAGCTGGTGGCAGATTCTGTGGTGAGCACCATTTTGCGTGGTCGGTAGCACTGCCGGTAAACGCGATCACTGGAAGGATTTAAATCAACGAGATCGTGACATCAGTGAGTGTGCAACGCTCACTTGACACCCGATCTGCAGCATTGGATTTCGCCGTTCAACTTACCGGCATGGCTAAACAACAACAGGGAGAGCAGGCATTCAACAGCAGGAAGGAAGCTCCAGCAATGATATTTAAAGGGATCATCAGCAATCAGTTGCACCTGACAATGTTATGCAGTTTGAGTGGCTCTGTGCTACTTTCTGTAACTCCAACAGCTTTCTTTACTTCTTTCAAGGTTCTCACGTAACAGGGAGTGTTGTTGCAAGTGCAGAACTCCTTTATTATTTTTTAAAGGCTTCTGCTCACCACACTTGCTCACAGTCATGGGGGCTGTACTGGCAGTCGACTTCGCCCTCCAGGATCTACGGCAGAGGGAGCGGAAGCAGCGAGGAAGACGGGAACATGCATGCAGAGGGAGGAGGAGGGCCGTGAGGGCTCTCAACAGGAGGCCTTACCCACCTAGGGTCTTCCAACAGCACTTCTCCTACCTCCACTTAAGCGAGGAGCAGAGACTTAGCAGGCTACACTTCACCAAGGAGGTGGTCACAGAACTCTGCCACCTCCTGCAACCAGACCTCCAGCCTCAGAGCAGTGTGACCATGGCACTCTCAGTGGCAGTCAAGGTCACCGTGGCCCTCAATTTCTTCGCCAGCAGTTCCTTCCAGTCTGCAGCAGGAGATATAGTTAACATCTCTCAGTTTGCCGTCCATCGCTGCATCCAGGAGGTCACTGAGTCTCTCTACACCAGGAGAAGGGACTACGTTGTCTTCTCTCTCAGCAGAGAGAAGCAGGATGAGCGTGTATGTGGCTTTGCCAGGATAGTGGGCTTCCCCATGGTGCAGGGTGCCATCGACTGCACACTCGTGGCTTTACGGGCTCCCCGAAACAATCCTGCGAACTTCCGTAACCGCAAAGGCTACCACTCACTTAATGTGCGGTAGGTGTGTGACCACACACAGTGAATCCTCAATGTTGATGCCTGCTATCCTGGCAGCAGCCATGATGCCTTCATCCTGTGCCAGTCCGGTGTGTCAGCAATCTTCCAGCCACCACAGCAAACTCGAGGGTGGCTGCTCGGAGACATCGGCTATTGGCTCTGCACCTGGCTCATGATTCTCCTTCGCAACCCCAACACTCCTGCCCAGCACTCATATAATGAGAGCCATGCTTCCACCAGGAGCATCATCGGGCTACTGAAGCAACGGTTCCACTGCCTTGACTACTCGGGAGGAGCCCTCCATTACTTGGCGACGAGCGTCTCTCATTACATGGTGGTCTGCTGCATGCTTCACAACTTGGGCATCATGAGGGTGCAGCCCCTTGCCACCAGGGATTGCGCCATCACCTCAGGAGGAGGACGAGGAGGAAGAAGACGAGGAGGGAAGAGGATGAGGAGGACAATGAGGAGCAAGAGGAAGAAGAGGGAGGGAGGAGGCAGGCAGCCAAATATCCTTCTGGACTGGTTGTCCGTGAACGGCTCATCAGACTCCGATTCGAATGAATGAAACCCCAGATCCCCGTTGCTCACCACATTCCCATCATACCATCCCTGTCTCATGGAATATCACAGCGTCCTCCTGGGCACAAAGATGAAATGAGCAACATCACAAAAGATTCCAAACAAAACTAATAAATTTATCAATAATGAAATCACACATTAACTAATCACCCTTGTGCAATTCCTTCGTGTCTGTTTTTCGTGTCGCTTTTCCTAACCTAGTGCTCTTACGAAATGCTCCCCCAGTGGCTGCAGCAGGGCTGGTGGAAGGCTGCAGAGTTTCAGTGCGGGAGACTTCAGATGGCCTTGCAGGACGACCTTGATCAGCTTTGGCCCTAGAAGGCCCGGCTGTAGACTGCACCACTTCGGCATGGGTGACAGCAGTCTGGGCTGGCTGGCTGACAGGCAGTGGCAAGGGCAGTGGCGGAGTGCCAGTGGTGGGAGCAGGAATACTGTCATCTTGAGAGAGGACAGCAGGTTCTTGCTCCACTGACCCACTGCCACTCCCCCAGGGCGGTGCCTCAGCATTCCTAACAATCTGCTGGAGCACAGATTGCTGGCCTGCTGCAACACCCTGAAAGCCCCAGTTGACGGTGGTAGACCCAGCCACGATGGCAGCAGTCAGAGCTTGGGCGGCATCACGCTGAGACTGCAATAGAGCAGTCTGAGTTTCAATGGCACCAAGCAGAGACTGCATGAAAGCAGTCTGAGCTTCCGCTGCAGCAGACGTTGGGCCGCTTCCGCCTGTGCTGCAATGGAAGCTGCGACATCACCCATCATGCACACCATCACGTCTGGGTCGACATGGTCTCTCTGGGAGTGCATCATCATTTCCAGGCTGGAAATCCTGGGCTCCATGCTGCGCAGAGCCCTGTGCAATGTTGGAGGCGGACTCCTCCACGCTCCATGACATTACCAAGAGGCTCTCTGGCAGGCTTGCCATTGCACCTATCAATTCTGTGTGCATGCCCATCACCCTTCTTCTGAAGGCTGCCCATCGAGGTCCTCATCTGAGTCCTGTGCAGCAGAACTCGCGCTCTGGGGAGCTGGTCCCCGGGCTACCCTTTCCCCCTGGCCTTGCTGCAGCGCACTCATGCACGGTGCCTCACCCTGTACAGATCCCGCTACTATGCTAGCCTCTAAAGTTCACGCAGTGCCAGTTTCTGAGCTGGTGTCTGCGGGTGAGAAATGCAGTGACGTGGTGTCTTTTTCCTCCTCTTCTTATCCCCACTCACTCTCTGCAGTGACTTCAGAGACAGGGTGCTCGGGTGCTTGTTGATTATCTGAAAATAGAAAGGCACAAGAGTTGGGTTATGGTGGGGGGAGGGGCAAGGGAAGCCAGAAATGCATGCATACCGCATGAGTAGCTTAAAAGTGAGAAAAGACTGTGGGCTGAGGGGGAAGTGGGATGTGAGAAGGAGGATTAGAAATGAACATACCGTTGTTGTCCCCAAGGGGGTCAACCTCGCCGGTTGCCACGGCATCAATGATCTGGAGTACCTACTCCTCCAGCTGGCTTAGTTCTTGCGTGTCCGCCTCTTGTCTGTTGCTGCTCGCGGCGATTATGTGCCACCTTGGCCTGCGTGAGTTCGTGCAATGTGTTTGGGTGATGTGCCTGCCATAGTTGAATAGCTGTCAGTGTGTGCAAGATGTGAGATGTGGGTGTGAGTGTTGCAGCAGTGGTAAGGTTGTGAGCCTGAAGTGAACCTCTGATTGTGAGGTGTGAGTGGTGATAGGTAGAGATTGTTGGTAGATGAGTGCTGGGGGTGTGTTACATTGAGCAGTGTGAGAGGCTTGTGGTGCACATGGTGGTATGTGGCATTTGCTGAAGCCTTCACTCACCTTGACCACCTGTGTGAGGTCATTAAATTTCTTTCTGCACTGGGTGGGGTTCCTAGGGACCACAGTGCTGCCCGTGACATGGTCCACAATCTCCTGCTACATGCTTCGGGATGTGTAGGGCGAAGGCTTCCTGCCAGTTTGCGGGTATAGGATAGCCTGCCAGCAGGAGGAGGAGGAGGAGGAGGAGGAGGATGATGATGATTTATTATTATTCCCCAACAACCCTGACAATGAGGTGCTGCAGCATTACTGCACCTCCCCTTTAAGTAGTGGAAAAAGCCAGTGGCAATCATTACTGTGAATTAGACAGGCCACCTGTTGAGCGTTAAGCCAATGAGCATCAGTTTTAACGCTGAAATAATGGGGGAGAAATTCGTGTTCGCCAATAAAGTTGCCGATGTCACCAGCAAATGGAGTTAATGGCTGCTGAAAGTAGCCGCAATGCTAATGAAGCAAAATTGGTCTGGGGGTCATGGAGATTGTTGGTGCAGTGCTTGTGGCATTGCTGGAGGCATCTGAGACGAAGTTCCTGTGTAGCTTCCCACAGCCTCTGGGAGTGAAGTTGTGGCGCTCGCAAGGAATTGTGGGTATTGAAGAGGTCTGAGAATTAAAGGGGCCATGCACACTGAAGCAATACAAAATAAAATGAAGTGAATCAATGCAGTGTTCAACCCTTTCTGCCTTTAAAAAAATATTTAACATTAAAAAGAAGTCCCAAATGTGAATATTCAGCTCTTAAAGTTGAATTACCTTCCTAACATCAACAAATGGGAAAACTGCCTCAGCACTAACACAAATGGCTCAGCAAGCCAGGGAAGGGACACCCAGCGTCTCGCATGCAGCACTCCAGCTTTGTGCAGATGGTCAACACTGCAAGACAGGCTCTCTACTCACAAGGCCTCTAGAAAGAACGATATGGGAGTACATCACCGAGGCCAGCAGTGTCACCCCCACATCCTGGCTCCAGTGCCCAAAGAAGCTTCAGGACCTCAGACCACTGGTCAAGGTCAATGAATGCATCTTCAAAAGCCGTCTCCTACCAATTGCACCACTAGCGTCACACACTGCTCAATACATGACTCCCAATCACTCACCTACCAACAATCAGCACCAATGGCGAGGCACATCTCCCATTCCTAGCCTCACCTCACCCCCTTGGAGGAAACGGTGCAGACCATTATTGGCAGGGGCATGGCTGAGTCCTTGGCCAGTGGTGGGGCTGAAATGATGCAAGATGCTGTTATCCTCATACGTTATCCTCCTTCTCGCATGCACCTCATGCTTTCCCGCCCTCCCCTCACCACAACTGCACCCTTGTGCCTTCCTCACTTCATACACCCAAGTAATGCAGCCTGCCCAGCCAGTGGTTGGCCAAGAAGAGGGAGAGGAGAGTGAAGAAGAACAAGAACAGAAGATGATTGATTTCACACTCCCAGCCACCAGCTCCTCAAGGTCAACCAACAAGGCCATCTGCAGTGTCCCCCACTGAAAGTCAGCAGCCTTCCACCAGCTATGCTGCAGCCACTGGGGTAGTACATGACATCAGTAGGATAGGCAAAGGCACATACAAGACAGTCACTAAGGGAATGCATAGGGGTGATGAGTTGATTTCTTGATGTCACATTGGATGAACAGACATATACAGGTGGATTGGAAAGTTTGCTTTGTGGTGGATTTTATTTCAGTATCGTGGCCAAGAGGACATTGTGATGGTCAGTAACAGAGGGACAGTAAGGTGTGGGACAAATGTTGAAAGGGGAATTGGGGTTGTGGTCACTGGGACTGGAGGCAGATGATTCCATCCCGGATATCCCGGCCAAAAAGGGGCTGTCTGGGATGCATCCTTCCGTCTGCTTCCTCCTCTGCGGCTTCCTCCTCTTCTGTGTCTTCCTCTCCCCTCTGCAAGCGGATGCTGTAAATATGAAATGACAGCATAAAATGCTGGAAATACTCAGCTGGTCAGACAGCACCTGAGACATTGCCCGCGATTTTCCCTACCTTAGCGGGCCCGTGGCAGGCGACATCAGTGGCGGGTCTCTGCCCCGCTGTTGGATCCATCCTGGCCTCCGACATGGCTTTCCCCTGATTGGGCTTGTTAAGCCCGCCCAGCGAGTTTCCCGGCCAATTGAAGAAAGCGGGCCTGATGACGTCATCGTCATCAGCCGTTTTTTTTTAAAGGGACCATGCGCAAATTTATTTTGACATTTGTGCTGTCAGTGTTCTACAGGATTGAGGTGCTGCAAACACTGATGAGCACTGCACAGAGGTTCACAGCTGCACCCAGGCTCTCCCATGACTCCCTCCATATGCTTATGGAGGGAGTCACAGTACACAGGGAGGTTCTCTTCCCTTCCAATGGGCGGAAGACACCTCCCCAGGAGACCAACACAGCCTGGTTGCACATTGCACAGGAGGGCACAAGCAGGGATGTCGTCAGGAGAACCATGCTTCAGTGGCACAAACCTTTCAATGATCTCAGTAGATCACGAAACGTTACTGCAAAGCCACACTCAACCTCATCCTGCTGTGCCTCTCATTACATCCCCATCACTCTGCCTTCTCTACCTTACTCCTGCACATCCTTACTCGCACCAACTTACCTTGCACTTCCACCCATCCCTCTCTATCTACATTATCACTTCCCCATCTCACTAGCCACCCCTCACACTCACCCTCATCTTAATCCAATCATACCAACTAACAACACACAAGGGTAGGCACTTTCTGTTAATGTGCTGTCAGACATTGAAATCTTTATTTTCAACACTTTGTTTTCTTGGACAGATTTGTGTGCACCTTTGGAACTGGCTTAGTGAGTTGCAGTGAATGGTGAGACATAACGGTACCCCCCACAATGCTGATGAGTGTGAAAGGAATGGCTTGGGCATTGTAGGGATGCTTTATGGTGCTGTTGTGGGGTGTTGCCAACCTGGCACATCATGTGGCAGCCAGGGTGTACAGCATCAAGTGAAGTAAATGTGGCTATGGTGAGGCCATCCCTGGCGTCCCGGGCAGCAATGTGGTCGGGTACTGATGCCCTCTGTCCTGTGCAGCATCAGATTGGTGTGCCTGGTGATGCTGGTGTTGGGGCTGCGATCGGGGTTGGGGGGGGGGGGGGCGGGGGAGAGAGGCCGTGATCAGGAAGGGGGGGGCGGTGGCGGGGGAGAGAGGCCGTGATCAGGAAGGGGGGGGGGGGAAAGAGAGGCCGCGATCGGGGGGTGGGGGGGAGGTGGTGGAGAAAGGCCACAATCAGGGGGGTGGGAGAAGAGAGGCTGCTGAATGTTTTCCAGTATTTTCTGTTTTTGTTAAGAATTTCCATCATCCGCAGTATTTTGCTTTGTATTGAATCCTTACACTTGCTCCAACCAGAATCATCCTCCTGTGCTCATCCCTTCAAGTTCACCCTTCCCATATGCCCATTGCGCTAAGTCTATTTGCTCTTCACCCACTCACCCTTCCCACAGTTATCCTCAACATTGTTCCTCAACTTAACATTTCCAAAACCACACTGATCTTTTCCCTCGGTGTGTTTTGTAGAGAAAGCAGCTGCTGAGTAATTCCTAATCTATTTCGAGCGCCCATTCCTGGCTCGAACTAGGAACTGCCTTTTGAAGTGGCAGGACAGGGTTCCGCAAATGGGGACAAATGGTGCAGGAGTAAGGCAGAGAGTGAAAGACAAATGGTGGGGAACAGGCAGGGAGCTGCAGGAGCCAAGCAAGCTTGATAGGACCCAAACACAGCCGACAGCGGGTGGGGAGAATGGAATTAGAAAACCAGGACATTTCAAGTAGGTATTAATTGACAAAAGAAAGGGGCATTATTGATTAAAACTGAGGCCATTAAAATGTCTGTTGCTATGAGGCCATTTTAAGTTTTTAGAAAAAGCATAGCAGTGGTAGAGGAGCGGGGAGGTGTGACTGGGAGGTGGAATAGTGCCACCTAGTGTAGGTAGGCCTGCAATTATGGCATGACATGCAGATGTTGATATCGGGTTGTCCCATTGTAAACATTGACATAAAGCGTGACTCAAAAATCGTGACAAAGGAAATAAAAGAGGGAATTGTAACTCCCAAAAATGGGTCGGTTTAGGTCGGGCGGGATGTTAAAATGTTAAAAATCCCAAACCCAACCCGACTTAAACCCGCCCACCCGGTTTTAATGGAGGCGGGATGGGGCAGGCAACCAACCCGCTCCCAGGAGGCGGGTCGCTCATTTAAATATTTTAATGAGGCTGCGTGCCGAAGATTTTACTCCCATTTTAAATGGAGGTAAACCCGGCAGCTGAAGGGAGGCGAGGACTGCTGGATCCAGCAGGTAAGTGCCTTTCCAGCACTGCTTATGGACCAGCAGGAGCACTTCCACCCGGCCCACCAAGCTAACCTGCTTCCGCAATCGGCCGTTCCCTCCCCCCTACGATCCGATGTCCGCCTGAGCCACGATCTCACACCGACCCGGCCTTTCTGATCTCCCACCACACCCCCCTCCCGGTCTTTCTGATCCCTCCCTCCCTCCTCTGTGGCCTCTGATCCCCCCGACCATTCCGATCTCCCCTCCGACCCTTCCAGACTCCACCCCCCCAACCCTTCCGATTTCCCCACCCGCTAAACAGCGGCCTCTGATCTCCTCCCCTCCCCGGCTTTTACGATCCCTCTTCTCCGCTCCCCAGCTGCGGCCTGGTGCAAATTTGGCAGGACCTGAGGGAAACCCGTTCTTCCTGGTTTCCCAAACACAAAACTGCCCCCACCCCGTCCCCGCCTCCCCTTAAATATTGGAGCCAAAGTTAATGTGGACAGTAAAGGCATGTAAGACTTTTAAGAGGCGATTTTCAGCAGCGCGTTCATCTGCTAATGATCCTCCAAAGAGGTCTTGAGCTGAAATACCAGTTTAGTCCGCGTTTAGCTCAAAACTCCATCTTGGTAAAGGAGTTTAAGCCTGCGCTGGGAACAGCTGCCTGGAGGCTCGTTAAGGGGCTGATTGCCTGCTAGCGCTCATTAAAGAGGCTGCGCGGCATTTTGGTGGCCAACGCTTGTCCTAACGCCCTCTCCTAACAGCGACCAGCTGTTTGGGAGCAAACACGGCGTTGATGTCGATTTCACGCGCTACTTAAAAGTATATTCACCATTTCATGTTCACTCGCTGCTGGAGGTGTGAAAAGGACCTCTGAAACATATCAGGAGACTTTCTAGGACACTTTGCCAAGACTTCACCAACACTCGAGCAACATTTATTCCACAAATTCTGAGGACTTCACCTGAAAAGAGTAAGTGCTGTACTACTCGACCTTTTTGGACACCTTATAGTAGTCACCAGAAGAAAATGAGTGCTTGGTCATGGGCATCTTGCTAGGGGTCCCCCTTAGTCTAGACAAGGAATGGGAGGAGGACATGAGGCCAGGCAGAGTAGCACCAGCTGCTGCAGGAGAGCGCGACAGGCGGGTGAGGTGGCATCCTTCCACCCTGCGGGTACAGGACATCCCTCCTGCTCTGGACCTCTTCCACCAGGACCTCCTGTACCGCGTCCGAGAACCTGTGTGCCCAATCCTTCAGTCCCTGACCTATCCTGCAAACTGCCGCTGTGCTAGCCAGCGCACTCCACACCTGGGTGCGAAGAGCCCATATATACGGCTCCACGAAAATTGCGTCTAATCAGCACTTGAGTGCTAAACCTGCAGGTTTCTGGTTTAGCACCTCCAGGCAAGTTGAAATTATGGTAATTAGCAATTAGGACCAAAATTGTGCACTAAACCAGACTTTCAAACAGGCATGTCTTATTAGAACAGTATCTATTTAGTGACTATTTTCACCCTTTGGCCAAAATAAACCCCTTAATATATTACTAGTCAATCTTATGTGACATTGCACACACACACATTCAGTGTAGTTTTTAGGTCAAATAAGTTGACTAATTTGAAGGGGAGCAAAGGGTTGGAAGAAGATGAGGAGGAGAATTAAGGGAACAGAGGGGAATGAAGGATACAAGGGTTCAGCAAGTATTTCAAAGGGGAAGTAGGCAGCTTTCCCCCTTCATTTCCTCCCCCTCTTGTCTTTCCGTTGCTCTCTTCTCTTCTGTGTTCGCCGCTTCCCTTCCTCCTCTCCTTCCCCTCTTCGTCCTTACTCCTCTACCCCTCCTCTCCTTCTCCCCTCTCCTTCCCACCTCCTCTCTGCTCCCTTCTCAGCTCAGCCACCTCTGCCCCTTTCTCTTCCCCCCTCTCTTTGCGCATGGGGGAATCAGGACGTATGCTAGAGAAACTTGATGCACATAGGGGGCGATCTAGGAATACCTGGTCAGAGAGGCAGGTTGGCCAGATGCATGTTAAGGCTGAGTAAGAGAGATGGAGGCTGAGAAAGAGAGATGGAGGCTGAGAGGAGAGGAACTCAGAAAGGCAGATAGACAAAGAGATTGGCAAAGACTGGGATGGGGCAAGACCGAGACACAGACTGAGCCTGAGCAAAGAGACACTATGGCCGAGAAACCCCATTGCTGCTGCTCTTCCAGCAAAGTAATGCCGGTGGAGCAGGAGCAGTTCCAAAGAATATCCTGGTCTATGTATGGCAGACAGAGAGGAAGGGAGAGAAAGTTTGTAAGAGACATACAGAATACCAGACATAATGAAAGAAAAAAGGAGAAAAAAAGGCATAAATACAGAAAGAAAAAGAGGGATAAACACATACACTGGGAATTTCCTCAGGGGTTCTCCCGCTCAGCCAGCATAACATCGGCAGAAGATAGGTGGAACACGTATCTATCTGGGGTTTCTGCTAATCGTCCACTGAAGTTATGGTGGCCATTGGGAGAACCCTTGAGGAAATTCCCAGTAAACCCGGAGAGATATACAGAAAAGAGACAGAATCAAGGAGAGACTTACATAAGGAGAAACAGACAGAGACAAACCTAGAGATACACAGTCAACGATAAAAATGTGTGCCAAACGGAGAGAAAACAGATAGAAACAGAAAATGTGGAAGAAAAAGAAAGAGGGAGTGAGAAAGAATTAAAGAGTGGAAAACAAATAGAGACATTGGGGGTAATTATAACCCTTAAAAATGGTTGGGTTTGGTTTGGATGGGAGGTTAAAAAGTTAAAATACTGAAACAGGAACCCAATCTGCCTCGAACTCACCCACTTCCAGTTTTAACGGAGGCGGGATGAGGGGCGAGCGACCAATCCGCTCTCAGAAGGTGAGTTGGTTATTTAAATGTTTTAATGAGGCTGTATTGCCTCATTTTAACAATCATTCTATTTTTAACCACAGTTGGCAGGGTTTCCCTGGCCTCAGGAAATCTTTGAGAGGTCGCACAACACCAGGTTATAGTCCAACAGTTTTATTTGAAATCACAAGCTTTCGGAGCTATCGATTGCCCCTTCCTCAGGTGAAGTAGTAAAGAAATACAGACTCGACAAAGCATATATAGATAGAGAACAATGCATGTGTACCTTACAATTGCAGACAACTAAATTAAATCATCCTGACTATCTGCCGAGGTGTGATAAATCTAGCAGGTGAAAGGAGGCGAGAAGGGTTGAATCCATGAGGTAAGTGCCTTTACAGCACTGCTTGTGGGCCAGGAGGAGCAGGAGTGTTTCCTTCAGGCTCAACAAGCTTACCAGTAAACCCCACCCACCCCCTCCAGTGATCTGTCTGCTCTCCACCCGCCGTGATCGGACTCCTCAACCACCATCTGCTCCCCCGACCACCAATCGGAAATTGACAAAAATAGGTGGGGTGAAAGAGTATCTTTTGCAGTAATTAGCCAGAAACTTCTCTCAGAAAAGCACAATGAGGGAGAATTTCTTTAGGCTTCTCCCAATCTCCCACTGTAACTTTGGCAAAAGATCAGCAGGAACCTTGGAAAAATATCATAACTAGTTATTTTTACCCGATTATGTTAGTTCTCCAAGGATTCTACCAATCTCTCACTGGCGAATCCCTGTGAATATTCCAGGCAAAACAATTTAAAATATAACACTGATGAAAGTTAAAGCACCAATGAATAGAGAAACGGACAGGGAAAGTTGTACTCTAGGGTAAATATCATGGGATTTGTCACAAGATATCATAAAACAACAAATCATTTACTTACATAGTGGACTATATTTGGTGTTTCATGGTATAATACTCCTGTAATTATAAAACAACATATCCTCTGACAAACCCGAGCAATGATACATGAGATCCTCTAGTCTATATCTCAAAGTCTTGATTTAGTATGACAATCACACTTGAATGTGTCATATTTGCACCTGATCAGCAACTTGATCACAACTGAACAACCTTAATTTACCTCAGCAAAATCAATTAGTCTCTAATTGATATCAGAATATCTCTATTTAGATCACTTACCCATGCAAATACACTTGGGTTCCCTATGGACAAGCCATGTTAAATGCAACTAGATCTTAACAGCAGACTATTTTCTTCAAGGCAGTCCTTTACACCTGTTCGGAAAAGGCTATCAGGATGTAGGCACTACCCTTAATACATCATCGACCTGAAACGTCAACTCTCTTTCTCTCTCTACGGATGCTGCCTGGCCTGCTGAGTTTTTCCAGCGTTTTCTGTTGTTATTTCGGATTTCCAGCATCTGCAGTATTTTGCTATCGTACCCTTAATACATTGTTTGTTACATGGTATAATGCTCTTGTCATCATAACCAGCTTATAGGAGATCTGTAAGTTTATTAAAATAACTATTTGCTGATTAAAGACATAAATAAATAAGGCTCACTGTAAGGCTAAGCATAATCCCCTACATAATTATTCAATTGGGTGCTTTACTGATCATGTCAATTCAGTTGAGTATTTTAATTCAGCACAGTCATCAATACCCATGGGTTAAAAAGCAACATATTCAAGGAAAACAGAAATTTGGAAATGAAAGAACATTAGTTAATTATTCTTTGTAGCTGTTTCATTTTTTAAATGGATACTATTGGCTGTACATGTGTCAAGTTATTTTTTTAATACCAATAATATTTAAAAGATTATTTTCACTCAGCAAAGACCATAATGAATTGGGAAATGAGGCAATGTAACTAAGATGTGCCAGTTAAAGGGAGATTGTTTTCTTGAAAATGTTATTTACAACCTTTTATTTTAATTTGGGGAATTGAAAAAAACCATGCATCATTTTTTGCATGCCACCAATTGCAAATGATGCAGGTCAACTCATCTGATTAATCAGTGACTAAGTCATAAATTGAAGATTAGCAATAGTGTCAGCAGGCCCTGCTCATGCTCTGTATCAAACTACTCCTCTGTAGCTCTTCATTATTCAAAGACTGAGTACATTTGAATACCCCAGTAGTAAATAAAGAAGTTCACACAAGAAATCCCCCTCTTCCCCTATCCAAAGGAATTGAAACCTGCCTCTGGACAGTTACCATTCCATAGAAATTTGAAATCATATGGTTGAGTTGCTTAAATATGGTCCAAGGTAGTTAAACTGGGAGCATTAGTTAGATTTTCAGAATACTAAGTCAACCAAGGAAAAAAGTAGATAACTTTTGCAGTTTGGCTCCATGATAGCACTCTCGTGTCAGCTTGACTCAGTGGCAGCATTCTCACATTTGAGTCAGAAAATCGTAGGTTCAAACTCTGCTCCAGGATTTGAGCTGATGAATCAGTACTCCTCCCTGTTGAACACCACTTGGAAGAAGCACTGAGAGTAGCAAGGGCACAAAATGTACTCTGAGTGGGGGACTTCAATGTCCATCACCAAGAGTGGCTCGGTAGCATCATTACTGACCGAGCTGGCCGAGTCCTGAAGGACATAACTGCCAGTCTGGGCCTGCGACAGGTGGTGAGAGAACCAACACGAGGGAAAAACCTACTTCACCTCATCCTCACCAATCTACCTGTCGCAGATGCATCTGTCCATGACAGTATTGGTAGTAGTGACCACTGCACAGTCATTATGGAGTTGAAGTCCCATCTTCACACTGAAGACACCCTCCATCGTGTTGTGTAGCACTATCACCATGCTAAATGGGATAGATTCAGAACAGATCTAGCAGCTCAAAACTGGACATCCATGAGGCACTGTGGGCCATCAGCAGCAGCAGAATTGTATTCCACCACAACGTGTAACCTCATGGCCCGGCATATCCCTCACTCTACCATTACGATCAAGCCAGGGGACCAACCCTGGTTCAATAAGGAGTGTAGAAGAGCATGCCAGGAGCAGCACCAGATGTACCTAAAAATGAGGTGCCAACCTGGGGAAGCTGCAAAACAGGACTATATGCATGCTAAAAAGTGGAAGCAGCATGCTATAGACAGGGCTAAGCGATTCCACAATCAACAGATCAAATCAAAGCTCTGCAGTCCTGCCATATCCAGTTGTGAATGGTGGTGGACCATTAAACAACGAATGGGAGGAGGAGGCTCCATGAATATCCCCATCCTCAATGATGGTGGAGCCCAGCAAGTGAGTGCAAAAGACAAGGCTGAAGTGTTTGCAACCATCTTCAGCCAGAAGTGCCGAGTGGATGATCCATATCGGCCTACTCGTGAGGTCCCCACCATCACAGAAGCCATTCTTCAGCCAATTCGATATCAAGAAATGGCTGAGCGCACTGGATACAGCAAAGGCTATGAGCCCCGACAACATCCCGGCTGTCGTGCTGAAGACTTGTGCTCCAGAACTAGCCACGCCTCTAGCCAAGCTGTTCCAGTACAGCTACAACATTGGCATCTATCCGACAATGTGGAAAACTGCCCAGGTATGTCCTGTCCACAAAAAGCAGGACAAATCCAATCGGCCAATTACCGCCCCATCAGCCTACTCTCAATCGTCAGCAAAGTGATGGAAGGCGTCGTCGACAGTGCTATCAAGCAGCACTTACTCACCAATAACCTGCTCAATGATGCCCAGTTTGGGATCCGCCAAGACCACTCGGCTCCCGACCTCATTACAACCTTGGTCCAAACATGGACAAAGGAGCTGAATTCCAGAGGGGAGGTGAGAGTGACTGCCCTTGACATCAAGGCAGCATTTGACCGGGTGTGGCATGAAGGAGCCCTAGTAAAACTGAAGTCAATGGGAATCGGGGGGAAAAACTCTCCACTGGCTGGAGCCATACCTAGCACAAAGGAAGATGGTTGTGGTGGTTGAAGGTCAATCATCACAGCCCCAGGACATCACTGCAGGAGTTCCTCAGGGCAGTGTTCTATGCCCAACCATCTTCAGCTGCTTCATCAATGACCTTCCCTCCAACATAAGGTCAGAAATGGGGATGTTCGCTGATGACTACACAGTATTCAGCGCCATTCACAACTCCTCAGATAATGAAGCAGTCCATGCCCGCATGCAACAAGACCTGGACGACGTTCAGGCTTGGGCTGATAAGTAGCAGGTAACATTCGCGCCACAGAAGTGCCAGGCAATGACTATCTCCAACAAGCGAGAATCTAACCACCACCCCTTAACATTCAATGGCATTACCATCGCCGAATCCCCCACCATCAACATCCTGGGGGTCACCATTGACCAGAAACTTAACTGGACCAGCCACATAAATACTGTGGCAACAAGAGCAGGTCAGAGGCTAGGTATTCTGCGGCAAGTGTCTCACCTCATGTCTCCCCAAAGCCTTTCCACCATCTACAAGGCACAAGAAGGGAGTGTGATGGAATACTCGCCACTTGCCTGGATGAGTGCAGCTCCAACAACACTCAAGAAGCTCGACACCATCCAGGACAAAGCTGCCCACTTGATTGGCACCCCATCCAGCACCTTAAACATTCACTCCCTCCACCACCGGCGCAATGTGGCTGCAGTGTGTACCATCTACAAGATGCACTGCAGCAACTCGCCAAGGTTCTTCGGCAGCACCTCCCAAACCCATGACCTCTTCCACCTAGAAGGACAAGTGCAGCAGGCGCATGGGAACACCATCACCTCCAAGTTCCCCTCCAAGTCACACACCATCCTGACTTGGAAATATATCGCCGATCCTTCATCGTCGCTGGGTCAAAATCCTGGAACTCCCTACCTAACAGCACTGTGGGAGTACCTTCACCACACGGACTGCAGCGGTTCAAGAAGGCGGCTCACCACCACCTTCTCAAGGGCAATTAGGGGTGGGCAATAAATGTTGGCCTTGCCAGCGACGCCCACGTCCCATAAACGAATAAAAAAACCAAATATAATCTAGGCTGATACTTCAGTGCAATATTGACGGCGTGCTGCATTGTCGGAAGTGCAGTTGTTCTGATGAGACATTAAATTGGAGCCCCATTCAATGTTTCCTCTTTTTTTGGGGATGCGCAGCCCATTTAAGTGGCTGCATGGCCCATTCCCAGATGCCTGAAACTCTACATTGAAAAAGCCGGTTCCGGGCTGCTTATAGAGAACGTTGGCTCTTCTATCTGTACAGATGGACGTAAACGATCCCATGGCATTTCCGAAATGTATTGGCCAACATTCATCCGTCAATAAACACCACCAAAACTGGTCATTCATCTGATCTTGGACCTTGCTGTGCACAAATTGGCTGCAGTTATTGCATATAAAACAACAACTTCAAAAATTATTTATTATCTGTGAAGCATTTTGGGGTGTCCTATTCCATCTAACTTAGGCCTCTAGCAAAATGGTCTTTGATAAGACCAATTCATTTTAGGAAAATAGATTTATTTGGTAGATATAAATCCCTTAATCATACATGCTAACCTACAAAATGTTGAAAAGCTGATGAACTGCTTCAAAAATCTGACAACTCAAAAAAAAACAACATTCAACAACTCTGAATAAAGTCCTATTACCAGGCCATCTGCGACTGTTGCCTAGGCCCTAAGCTCTGCAATTCCCTGTTTAATCCTCTCTGCCTCTCTATCTCTCTTTCCTCCTTTAAGACACTCCTTAAAACCTACTTCTTTGACCAAGCTTTTGGTCATCTGCCCTAATTTCTCCTTATGTGGCTTGGTGTCAAATGTTTTGTTTTATAAAACTCCTGTGAAGCACCTTGGGACATTTTACTATGTTAAAGGCGCTATATAAATACAAGTTGTTGTTGACTGAGTAAATTTAATTCCTTTTTATTGCTTTGGATTTCAGGATTTTATTAGTGTTTCTCTATGTGAATTCTCCATGTGGATTTGGATGAATAATGATTTAGAGTTGAATGCCAGAGAAGTGAAAGTAGCTGCCCTCAACATCAGGGCAACATTCGACCTAGTATGGTGCCAAGGAGCCTAGCAAAACTGAGGTCAATGAGGTTCAAAGGGAAAACCCTCCAGTGGCTGGAGTCATATCTGACATGCAGTAAGATCGTCATGGTTTCAGAGGCAATCATAGCAGCTCCAAAACAATGCTGCATGGGATTCCTCAGGGTAGTGTCCTTGGCCCAAACATCTTTTGTTGCTTCATCAATGACCTTCCCTTCCCCATAAGGTCAGGGGTGGAGCTGTTCACTGTTGATTCCAGTGTTCAGCTCCATTCACAAACACTCCAATTATGAAGTATCCCGTGCCAGCATACAGAACGAATTAGATAACATCTCCCGAGCTTCCGGTCACCTGTCACTTTAATTCTCCGCTCCACTCCCACTCTGACCTCTCTGTCCTCGGCATCTTACACTGTTCCAATGAAGCTCAACGTAAGCTTGAGGAACAGCATCTCATCTTTCGATTAGGCACTTTACAGCCTTTTGGACTCAACATCGAGTTCAACAATTTCAGACCATAACCTCTGCTCCTATCTTTTTTTCCCATATTTTTTCTCTCTCTCACATGGCAGCTGTCGATCATTCTGCCAGTGCTATTTACACTTCATCTAGAGCCATCTTTTGTTTCTTAACTTGTCCCATTACCATCTCCTTTTGCCTTGCCCCATCATCCCTTTTTTCTCTTAATCTCTCTTGCCTTCCATCCTATCACAGACCTTCCCTTTTGTTCTTTCCTCCCCTCCCCACTTTCCCTGCCCCTATACTTGCTTAAAAACCTGTTACATCTCCAGCTTTTTCCAGTTCTGACGAAGGGTCATCGACCTGAAACGTTAACTCCGTTTCTCTCTCCACAGATGCTGCCTGACCTGCTGAGTATTTCCAGCATTTTCTGTTTTTATTTCAGATTTCCAGCATCCGCAGTATTTTGCTTTTGTATTAGATAATGTCCAGTTTTGGGCTGACAAGTAGCATGTATAAATTGTGCCACCTAAGTGCCAGGTAATGACCCTCTCCAGCAAGAGGAAGCCCAAAACCTCACTGGTACCACAATTGCTGAGTACCCTCCCATCAACGTCTTGAGGGTCATCATTGACCAGAAGCTTAACTGGACCATCCATATCAAACCTTGGCTATAAGAACAGAGTAGAGACTGAGTACTCCACAATAAGTGGCTCACCTCTCACTGCTTGTCTAGGTAGGTGCAGTCGTAACAACAACACACAAAAAGATCAACGCCATGCAGGGCAAAGCAGTCAACTTGATCAGCATAGCTGTTACTAGGCTCAATATTCACCCCTTCACCACTAGTACACTGCACCAACACTATATACAATCTACAGACTGCTCTTAAACTGCATTTTGATAATAGATGACATTAGTAGTTAATGTTTTTGCACCATATTATTCTACAACTCAGTGAATGATCCTTTTCATGAATGACCCAGTGCTTTTTTAATGGTCACAATCCATGGAAGTGATGCAGTGCAATTCCTTTGCCATTACAGATTTATGCTACATTATCAAATGGATCATTTCAGCCATCTTAAAGGTGGTTTTGGCATTTGAACCTACACATAGACTTCCTGACATGAAGCAAAATTGAAACTGGAACATGGGGCACTTTTCATCTCTCTAGTGCCTTGTTTATCCCTAAAAACAGTGCTGTGACCAAAGTCACAGGAACAGAACCACCAGCTCTGATTTTCGAGTGGACCTCAATTTAGGGGACCAGAGCTCTCACTGGAAATGGATGGGGACCTAATGAATATATGGAAATCAGGGGCAAATGGCATTGTCAAGACCCCAAACACCATTTTCATCTGTCTGGGTTGCTACTGGCAGTTCTTCAACCCACCCACAAACCATGAGCAGAACAAGTCTGGAGGCAGCCATTTCCAACAGTATTTAAAGGCATCCTCAGCTGCTGTCAGGTAAATCGCTAGTAAGTTTTGGGAGACATTATGCTTGTACTCCAAGATGATTTTTTTTTAAATTTGTTCCTGGGATGTGGGCGTTGCTGGCAAGTCCAGCATTTATTGCCCAACCCTAATTGCCCTTGAGAAGGTGGTGGTGAGCTGCCTTCTTGGCCCGTTGCAGTCTGTGTGGTGAAAATGCTTGTAGTGTCTGTAGAATGTTTCGAACTCTTAAGGTCTTCTGGCAACACATTTTTTTCTTCATGTGGGTTCTGGCAATTCCACTCAGCAAGAGGAGGAGGAAGGAGCAAACAAAGATGCAGCTGCAGAAAGAGCAAATCGATAGAGGTGTGCTCGCAAGAATCCTTGCCCTCCCAACATAGGCCCAGGACAACATACCTGCACTTCTCTGAGGTGCAGTTCATAAAGAGTCTTCTATAGGGAGGCAGTCATACAGTTGCGTCTCCTCCTGCAACAAGACCTGCAACCAGCTACCACAGCTGGCACAACATTGTATGTTGCAGTCACAGCCTCTGCAGCCCTGAACTTCCTTGCCTGCCACTTCATCCAGGTTGCCAAAGGGGAAATCAGTAACATCAGTCAGTCTGCAGTTCATACTTGCATTAAGCAGATGACTGATGCCATGTTTTCTAAAGCAAACACTTTTATTACTTTCTCATGAACATCCGGAAGCAACAGGATAGGGCTCTGTGGTTTGTACAGATTGCAGGCTCTCCCCAAGACCAGGGTCTCATTGATCGCACCCATGTTGCCCTGTGTGCTCCTTCATGCAACCCTAATTGCCTTTAAGAATTGCAAGGTGATTACCTGCAGCACATCATGTAGGTCTGTGCCTGCTTTTCTGGCAACTGCTATGATGCTTTTATACTGAAGCAATCCTTCATCCTCTCACACTTTACTGCTGCACAGCAAGTGAAAGACTATCCCCTGTACACTTGGCTTATGACTCCTCTCAGGAACCCACACTCAGCAGCCGAACTGTCAGACTCATGCCTCAACTAGAGCCCTCATCGAGCAGACCATTGGACCCTTCAAGCAATGATTCCAATGCCTGGACAGCTCTGGTGGTGTCCTGCATTGGGGACAACACATGGAGCCACCATTGGAGGAGGGTCCTCAGCATGATGAAGGAGAGGACACTGATGACATAGAAGATGGCAATGAAGCAGGAGGGGCAGCAGTAGCCTGCAGCTAGAGTTGTTCTGCAGCAGTTCATTGAAGAGAACTTCAGCTGAACAATCCCTTATCCCATCGCATTATCAGTCATGTCCAAAATCTGTCCCAGTCCTTCCAATCTCAAATAAACTACATCTGCCTAAAGACCAATATTGATATTAATGTCAACTAATATTGCAGGGTCACCTGCTACTACATGAACACTCTCTGCATACAAAGATTTCAAAAGTTTATAATTTTACAATCTTATACAATGTCTAACTGTTTTCAAATATCTGCATGGCCTTGCCCCTCCCTATCTCTGTAACCTCCACCAGCCCGGCAACTCTCCAAGATATCTGGGCTCCTCCAATTCTGGCCTCTTGCGCATCACCGATTTTAATTATTTTAATAAATTATTAATTAACCATTAGCAGCTATGCCTTCAGTTGCCTCGGCCCTAAGCTGTGGAATTCCCTCCCTAAACCTTTCCCTCTTTCTACCTCTCCTTCCTCCTTTAAGACGCTCCTTAAAACCGACCTCTTTGACCAAGCTTTTGGTCATCTGCCCTAATATCTCCTTATGTGGCTCGGTGTCAAATTTTGTTTGATAATGCTCCTGTGAAGCACCTTGGGACGTTTTAATACGTTAAAGGTGCTATACAAATGTAAGTTGTTGTTGTAATATTCACCTTAGTGAGCCCCTAGTGCCTGCCTTAAGTGCTCTCTTACCTACTCTAGTGCTCATACATGGTTCTCCCCCAGTGGCTACAGCAGGGGAGGTGGAAGTCTATGGCTCAGTCAATGGCACTTGAGATGCTCATGGTTGGTGACCTTTAGGGGCTCAGACCTGAAAGGGTCCAGCTGAAAACTGCAAAAGGTCATTAGAATTGCTTACTGTCTGTGCAAAATGTGGAGAGTTGGCAACTATGCTCAATACCTAAATCCCATTGAACTCCTTTTGAATTGGAATTCTGGACTCCATGTGGAAGTGGTGGACCCTAGCCCATGGTCTCTATCTTGGCATAATTATTATTGCTTTCATAGAATGGTTACAGCACAGAAGGAAGCCATTTGGCCTGTCGAGCCCGTGCTGACTCTTTGCAAGAGCACTTCAGTTAGTCCCACTCCCTTGCCCTTTCCCCGTAGCCCTGCAATTTTTTTTCCTTCAGGAACTTATCCAATTCCCTTTTGAAAGCCACAATTGAATCTGCCTCCACCACCCTTTCAGGCAGTGCATTCCAGATCCTAACCACTCACTGCATAAAAAAGTTTTTCCTTATGTCACCTTTGGTTCTTCTGCCAATCAACTTAAATCTGTGTCCTCTGGTTCTCGATCCTTCCGCCAATGGGAAAAGTTTCTCTCTATCTACTCTGTCCAGACCCCTCATTATTTTAAATACCTCTATCAAATCTCCTCTCAACCTTCTCTGCTCTAAGGAGAACAACACCAGCTTCTCCAGTCTATCCACGTAACTGAAGCCCCTCATCCCTGGAACCATTCTTGTAAATCTTTTCTGCACCCTCTCTAAGGCCTTCACATCCTTCCCATAGTGTAGTGCCCAGAATTGGACACAATACAGGAATCCCGCCCCAACCGCGGATTTGCCATACGCGGATTTCAAGTATACACGGTTTCCTCTCTGCGACAACTTTTGCCAACCGCAGCAGTGAATTTTGCATATACGCAGTTTTTAATTTAGGATTAAGGTAAATAACATGATTTTATTGCTTTTATATTCTTTTTTATTATGTTATTTGAACATTTATACTGTATTTGCCAACCGCAGTTTTGCTAACCACGGGGGTTTTCAGGGACGTATCCCCCGCGGTTGGGGAGGGATTACTGTACTCCAGTTGAGGCTGAACCAGTGTTTTATACAGGTTCATCATAACTCCCTTGCTTCTGTACTCTATGGGCTGGATTTTCATTGACCCGTGGAGGCGGGTTTGGAGGCGTGTGGGGGGTTTAAATTGCGAAAACTGGCGGGCGGGCACAAGTCCACCTCCATCCCGCTTCCATGCAATTTTCATTAAATCGTGTCTGCTGGTCCCAACTCCGTCCCGCCTTTAAGAGGCGGGTTAGGCTGTTAAGGCCCTTAACAAGCACTAAATTGGCTCTATAATGCCATTTTGAAAGGCCTTTGTGATTTTAACCCTTGTTCTGCGTGAAGCATGCCTGTTCTGAACCACGAATGTAAAACCTGGCGGTAACACATTTCGAAAGCTGACTATCAGCTGCAGGTCCACTATTACAACGGAGTAGTAGTAGTAAAAATATCTGGGAACAGACCTAGGGCTGCTGCTTATTTTGCCTTCAGGTCCTCTCACAGTAGAGTCTCTCTCTCTCTCTCTCTCTCTCTCTCTCTCGGCGGCTGCTGCTCATTTTACATCCAGGTCCTCTCACAGCAAAGGCCAGGCAGTCTCTGAAGACCTTCAATGCAGCAGCAATGATGACATCATCAGCGGCGACTTTCAGACTGAAAACACTAATTGGTTCATGGGTTCCCACATGCTGGAACTCAATTGCCCAATTAGATGAAAATTGCATCAATCTCCCACATCCAATTGCAGTCGGGTGGATAACACGAAAAGTGGATGATACGACCCCAACCCGCCCCAGTATCAAAATCCAGCCCTATGGCTCTATTTATTAAGCCCAGGATCCCGTATCCTTTTTTAACTGCTTTCCCAACCTGCCCTGCCACCTTCAACGATTTGTACACATATAACCCCAGGTCTCTCTGTTCATGCACCCCCTTTAGAATTTATATTGCGTCTCCTTGGTCTTCCTACCAAAATGTATCACTTCACACTTTTCTGCATTAAATTTCATCTGCCATGTGTCCACCCATTCCACCAGCCTGTCTATGTCCTCTTGAAGATAAGCAACTAAACATTTCAAAGATAAACCTAACAATTAGGAGTGATACCAAAGTGTCAGATATGTACAGTACTACATCATCTGTATACAAATATATTTTGTGTTCCTGGCCTGCAAAGTAGATTCAATGTATAAATTATCACCATATGTCCTCTGGAACTTCCTAGCCCAATAGCTCTGCCTTATCACCTTCCTCACTGCCATGAAAAGCTTCATTAAGTCCCGACTGTTCAATATGCTATTGGTTCCCCCATCTCCATTTCATTCTCTTTCTCCCCCCTGCTCAGTGTTCACCACTTTGTAAAGTGATTTGAGATGTCGCTCTGTATAAGAGGAGCACAACAGAACTGCAAGTTATTGAAAACTTTCCACAGTGCTTGTAAAAAGTCTGTTTCTGGAACTCCATCTCCCTGCAAACCACAACTGTTAAATAAAGAAAACCTATTCACAAAATGCACCATGCCTCTAAAATTGCTCTGTGCATTAAATGATGGTTCTTTGATGATTCTGAAGCCTTTGAAGAGAGTAAATCTATTTTCAATACAGTGAAAACTTTTCCTTCACTTTTTGAAACAGTATTTAACTATATGCTTACAGATTGTGATGAATATGATCGAACAAGGAGACTTCTTATGGGACCAGACACGTCAGTCACTTTGAGACCAAATTCAGACCTTTTTACATTTCACCTGTTGACAGAGGAATACATCAAAATGTACATGAAGGTTATTGAATTTAAAGATTCCATCATTAAACAATTTCTTGGAAAAGGTAAGTGCTGTGCAACATTTGGTAACGCTTTACAATTAGTGGAAACACGACAACTGCCTCCTCATCCCTAGGATAGGGAGGAGAAAAATCAGCCAGTTGTCCCAACATCTAGGCTGGAAATGTGCATATGACATGGAGATGGGCCAGATTCTGGATGTGGCTGCCATCTATAGAACCATACACCATGAAGAGTCACTGCCTTCAGAAGAAGAAGGAGAAAGGGGAGCAAATTATAAAACTAAAAACTAATATATCACTGGCCAAGAAAACTTCTAATACTTCAGATCCTGATATGTGTCAATATGATGCTGTATACCTTCAGGCCCTATGTCACACCAAGTAGTAAAACCTGAGGCCAAAGCTGGCTCAATGTATCTATTATATAACAGCAAGTAAACTACATTTGAAAATTATAATTTTACTTATAAAATCTGCATACATTGCATAAAATAGTAAATATTTGGTCGATATACAAGACTCTACTTCATCAAACTGACTGAGCTTTTACTCTTGTAATTTCTATCATCATGTATACCCCCTGTACAGACTTGTAACTTATTTTCAGGTATTTATTCTATATTTAAAAGACACATACACCAAAGTGAAAGATGCATCTATGTGTATTATGTGTATTAATCCCTGAGGTATGACAATTCATTATAAATGTGATGCTTTCCCTATCTGTTTCAAAACAATTTTTTTAGATAAAGCTCTCGCTTAATATATCAGTGCAAGGAGTTTGTGTAGGAGAAATTCTACTACTGCAGTGATTACAGAAAACATCAAACAAAACAATTTATAACACATCCTGTTAATCATTACAGAAATGATCTCTGCTGCTCAGGCATTTCAGGAGATTGCAGTGGTGAGATGCAGCCCAGATGTGGATGTCTTAGCCCAGGTTCGCCTCATGGCCAGTAGCAGTCAGTGTATCCTGAATGAAGTCTTGAAAGGTAGGAGTATAATATGGCACAAAGCCATAGTAGCAGTGCCTAGAGGAAGAATCTGCCAAGCATGCCTCCCTCAGTGCTGCTTACTGTAATCACACATCATTTATTGTCAATGAAAGCTAGTAAGATACAAGCTCAAGGGTTTGACTTTGCAATTTGTTATACCTTTCTGTGTCACTACATTCTATTAGATCAAAAAGCTAGGGCTTAATTGATTGCTAAAGCTATATTCTTTCATTAGATGTAATTGCTTTTAATTGGGATGTTCAGTCACCATGGATAAATTCAAGTTTTTTGATGCATCACTGAAGCTTTGAAAAATGAGCAGAATAATTACATATCACCAGAAATTGCAAGAGAATATCTAAACCTACATAAAACAATAAAGTATAACCCCAACACTTTCTACTTGGAAACCTTTGTCTAGTACACAGTGCAGTAACCACTGGTATCCATGTACAGTATTGTAACAGTATTAGGCAAGTTCTGCTGGTAACTTCTATTGTGTATATGAAGCTTGCTTTAATACAACATCTTAAAAAAACAGTGGGTAGAATTTCCACCATTCATGAATTTAAGCAAAAATGTCAGCAAGACTATAAACTGAGTTTCCTCACTTCATACTCGCAACTTATTTGCTAACGTTTGTGAATAGAGGAAAATATATCCCAATATAGTGAGCAAGTTTATAAACAAGAATCGCAAAATACTACCATAAATATCTTGCAATTTATAGAATAATAATTTCAGTATTACCAACATGTAGTTTTGTATCTGCTGTAATTTTGCCTTTTTTACCCATTTTGGTAAATTATAACACCACAGGGATAATTCCATGATCTTGCACCCCTAGTGGGGAGCCATACTTGCAGGAACCACAGTTTGGAGAACTGGCCCTACTGTGTTATAGCCCTATCTCTGACCCTCTCTCCCTGCGAGCATGGGTTCTCTGCTATGAGAGCAGGATCACAGAATTATCCATTATCTTTTTTAGTGTATCTAATAGTATTATTAAAACAGATCTTTTTAGATATTCTTCCCTCATTTTCAATGAAGTTTTGTACAAATTATATATTGAAGGAACTTTCTTCAGGAACTTGTTATTTGCACGTTAGAAATTCCTAATATGAACAAACCACCCATTCAGCTTCCCTGACAGCTTGCTTGGTCAAAGCAAAATGTGACTAGGCCATACAAATCAAAAGGTTCCAGGATTGTTGCCCAGTTTGGGTTGAAGTAGCCGATCTCAACAGTATGGGCACTACAATTGACCTGTGCCTCTAGGCTAGGAAAGGAAATCAAGCCAGAATTCCTTCACCTGATCACTATCCAATGACATGCTGGAAAGTGTGTATATATGGGCAGTGGGTGAGTACAGGATCAGGCTTGGGTGTGATACCTTATTAAGCTTATCGACATCACTGTCGAGGGTCACGTATGAAGAATATCCACTTGGACAAACTATTGGAGGATGCCGGCAGTGGCAGGTGTAAGTAGCAGACTGTTGTCTTTTTAAAGGCTTTAGCACACCAGTCTTCATATTTCAGCTTCTACATGACAGTTGTACTTTTCAGACTCTAAAACAAGTGTTGTTGAAAAAGTAGTGATGTTCTCATTGCCTGCCATCATGTTGAATTTTATTTCATATTGGCTTAAGTTGTACTAAGGCATTTGTTACAATAAACATTCACCTTGGCCTCTCAAGTAGGAGGACAATGATCTCTCAATACTACAAAGAACAATGGCCCAGAAATTGGAGTTCGATGGTTGCCGCGGGGGTAAGGATCCCCCGCGATATCGCACTCCGCGCCTACCTTTATGGTTTTGGCCCACATGAACTTCAGTTCCTGGGCCTCTCCCTGGTGCCGGCGCGCAGTGTGTGCATGTCCCAGAGGCGCAGTTAGTGCGATGCGACCTCTGGGATCACGTGGGCCAGTTAGAGCCAATGGCAGCACACCATCTTTCATTCATAGTTTTGACAGCAAGAGCTGTCAAAACTATGAATACAACAAGCCCCCAAAAGAACAGCTAAACCTCAATTAAATTTTTTTTAAAAGCCATCACATTAATAAAATAACTATAGTTAAATAAATTAACCACTTTAAACAAAAATTTAAATTTTGGAAAAATTTTAATTCTTTTTAAAAGTTATAAAAATAAACTTACCTTTCTTTAAAGTCTCTAAAAAAGATAAACCTGTTGAAAATTTTTTAAATAATACTTAATTAACTACTTACCTTGTTAAAAGGGCGTCTTACGCCTGCTCTCTTTATGTGTAAAATCTTCAACACTTACCTGCGCGTTCAAACCTGAAAAAAAAACTAAGTCTGCTGCGTGCACGCAACCTGTAGCGCGCACGCGGTTCACTTAGGAACCGCCCCCTTTGCCATACACGAAGTGCCAGTGCGCAGTGCATGCAGGAAACCGGCACTTCGGGACCTAATACGCGAGAGTACACAGTCTAATTTTCGGGCCAATAATTAGATGCTTACTCAAATAGGATTTGAGCTTTGTATACTGACACATGGGCCGGGATCTTTACCTTGGAGTCGGGTTTTGTGTGTGCGGGTCGCCAAGCTGGTCGGGGAGGCGATGTTGTGAGCAGTGCATTGTTCAGTGCGACTCTTACTTAATGGCCCCAATTAAACCAGTCATGCGCGTTTCCCAGCCCAATTAAATGGAACGAGTCTGATTACGTCATCGATGACTCATTTCCAGCGCCAATATTTAAAGCAGCCTTGCACACATATACACAAAAAGAAAATACTGCAGATGCTGGAAATCTGAAATAAAAACAGAAAATGCTGGAGATACTCAGCAGGTCAGGCAGCATCTGTGAAGAGAGAAACAGAGTTAACGTTTCAGGTCGATGACCTTTCGTCAGAACTGGAAAAAAGCAGGAAATGGAACAGATTTTTAAACAAGTGTAGAGGCTGGGAAAGGGGGGAGGGGATGAAAGAACAAAAGGGAAGGTCTGTGATAGGATAGAAGGCGGAAGAGGTTGAGAGACATTTAGAGATGCACACATTTCATTGGACAGTTAATGAAGGAGTGTGCAAAGTCATTTGCAGAGTTCTGACTACTTTTACAAAGCTGATAAAAGTGTTGCTCATGGATACACAAAGGCAAAGGGCCGCACCAAGATTTAGCGATGCATCCCTCCATGCTCTGGTGCAGGCAGTGAGAGCAGGCAGGGAGGTCCTCTTCCCTGGCGATAAGCACAAAAGACCACCCAAAGACACCAGAAGGGCATGGTTGAAGATCGCAGAGGAGGTCAGCAGCAAGGATGTTGTCAAGAGGACATGGGTCCAGTGCAGGAAAAGATTCAATGATCTCATGAGGTCAGGAAAGGTGAGTGCAATGCCACACTCACCCTCATCATGATATGCCTGTCAGCCCAACCCCATTACTCTGCCTTCCCAAACCTACTCCTGCACATCATTCCTCACACCAACCTACCTTGCAGGTTCACCCATCCCTCTCTGTCTATGTACATACACGCATCCCCATCTGAATAACCACCCCTGACACTCACCCTCATCCTAATGCAATCATAGCAAGTAACACCACAGAAGGAGGCCATTTGGCAATGTCACGCCACTCCCTCATAGTCACCCTCTACAGATGTAACCCATCCATTCCTTACACTCATTCCATCATTCTCACTTAAAGTTCTCTTCTTTCCCTCCTTGCAGGAGAAGAGAGCCCAGAACAATAGGGAGAGGCAGAGAACTGGAGGTTGCCCTCCAATTTTCACTCAATTGACTCCAGCAGAGGAGGTCGCCCTAGAGATATCTTGAGTTGCAAAGCTGCTGGCGGTGGGAGCCAGAGAGAGGGGGGCACTCTAGCATCCCAGCAACCTGGTGACAGAATTACATCTCATAGAGCCACATGGCATACAACAGTCACTCATATGGTGACTGATGTCAGCAGTCATTGAATTTTCATCATGTGCATAATGTTACCGTTACCCATTCTTAATATAACACTTCTAAATCATCTCTTTACTCACCGCAGGTCCATCAAGTGCCCCCCTCCCCGCCCCACTGTCCAGCTGGAGGAAGAAGACGACTCCTCAGACGAACCTCCAGCCTCTGAGGGTGCACCGTCAGCAGACCTAAGCGCACCCAGCACCAGCGCAGATACACACACCTCGGTGGGTCCTGTGCGAGATAGTAGTGTCACACTTCACAAGTGAGCAAGATCAGATGGTGTTGACAAGCACAGCAGTGGAGACTCCGTGCCGGAGGGCACAGGACGCTCCAAGCTCTGCTGAGCAGCATGCAGACACTGAGCCTCGAGGGCCATCGAGAAAGAGGGCGATCTTGGAGGGGCCGCAGCAATTGTATGAGGCTCTGGCATCTTTTGCAGCCCTGATGTCTGCAAATGTGCAGAGAATGGAGGAGTCCATCTCCAACATGAGCACCACCATGTCACAGGCGATGGCGACCATGTGCTGTTCCATGGAAAGAATGGCCACCTGCATGGAGCAGCTAATGCGCCAGTCACATGACCACGTGCTTGCTGTGAACAACAGATGGCAGATGCTCATAGACTTCATCTCTAGGAGGGATTTAAATGTAGGGTTGGGCCTTCACGTCCCACTGCTGTGCAGCAAGGTGCTCGCCAACTCCTTGCTAGCAGGGAAGTGCGGGTGGCCCATGAGAGGGATGATGCTGAGAGGGGACATGGAAGTGGGGACTCTTCTCAAAGCGCTCCCACTTCTCCTCCATTGCCTCCCCCTCAGTCAGAGCCCCACATGCTTCCTCGGATCCTGATGGCCAAGTTTGCCCCTGCACAGTTGCAGGAGGAGCAGTCTTTGGCGGGGCCCGCACAGGCTCCAAAACCCAGAGGACGTCCACCAAAAATGTCTAACCAGTTGCAGCAGGGAAGTGAGCAGCCTGCCTCTACCTCTCCTGAAGACACAGAGGTTTCCCCTCATAGAAGCCTCGGAAAAGAAAAATGACACGAAAGTAGATGCACATGGGTATGCACATGGATGTATGAAAAAATGTTCGTGTTAAGTTTCAGTTATTTTGGTGACACACGTAAATGTATTTTTTGCACCACTTTGTGGTCTTGTCCATTTTTGCCTGCTACCTTGTAAGTGGCTTTGTCACTTGGAGTGAATGGTGAGACATTACTTAGCCCTGAGCACTGGGAGTTTGGGTGAGAGGAATGTTTTGGTCATTGTAGGGATGCTTTATGGTGTTGTTGGGAGGGGGACTTAGACAGCATGTGGCAGTCATATGGGTGCATTGGAGCAAGTTAAGTAAATCTGGCCATGATGAGGCCATCCCAGGCCTCCCGGGCAGCAATGTGCACCGCTGCTGGTGGCATCTCCACCTCAGGTTCCTCCTCCTCCTCGTCTTCCACCTGCTCCTCCTCCACCTCCTCTGAAGAGGCTGTGTGCTCTGCACCTTGCTCCTCCTGCAGCTCCAATCCTCGCTGCTGCGCTATGTTGTGCAGTGTGCAGCAAATGACGATGATTCTGGAGACCCTGGTGTGTACTGAAGGGCTCCTCCAGATCTGTCAAG
This sequence comes from Squalus acanthias, assembly GCA_030390025.1. Lineage (NCBI taxonomy): Eukaryota > Metazoa > Chordata > Chondrichthyes > Squaliformes > Squalidae > Squalus > Squalus acanthias. The sequence goes on from CM059425.1 coordinate 184,143,696, forward strand.
GCATCTGAAGTGCATCTTCAGCATGCCTATTATTTGCTCTATGACACATCTGGTGGACATGTGGCTCTCATTATAATGCTCCTCGGCCTCATTGCTTGGCCTCCTCAAGGGTGTCATCAGCCATGTCTTCAGTGGATAGCCCTTGTCGCCAAGCAGCCAGCCGGTAAGTCTGTTTGGAGGGGCGAAGAGCTGAGGGAGGGTGGACTGGCGCAGCAGGAAAGAGTCATGACAGCTGCCAGGTAATCTGGCACACACATGCATGATGATCCTTTTTTGGTTGCAGACGAGCTGCATATTGAGGGAGTGGAAGCCCTTGCGGTTCACAAACACCCCTGGGTGAGCTGGGGGCGCCTTGATAGCCACATGTGTTCAGTCGATGATGCCCTACACCTGTGGGAAGCCAGCCAGACTGACAAAGCTGAGCACCCGCTCAGTAACACTGGCGTCATCAGTGGCAAAGTTGACATAATTGGCTGACTTGTGAAACATGGCATCAGTCACCTGGGTGATGCATCTGTGGGCGGCCGACTGCGAGATCCTGCAAATGTTTGCTGCAGATCCCTGGAAGGAGCCTGAGGCGAAGAAGTTGAGGGCAGTGGTGACTTTGACAGCCACTGGTAAGGCGTGTCCACTGGGTTCTCTGGGCAGCAGGTCTTGTTCCAGCAAGCTACAAATGTTTGCAACGACCTGGCGCGATAACCTGAGCCTCCTGAAGCACTGCTGCTCAGTCATGTCCAGGAAGCTCATCCTCTGCCTGTATACCTTGTGTTGGGGGTATCGCCTCCAGCGCGGTGCAGCCCTACGCTGATCCCCTCCTGTGGAGCATCAGGTCATTGAGGAGAATGCTGCTGCTGGTGTTGTGGCTGCTGCTGCTGGTGTAGCTGGTGTTGTTGGTGCTGTGGCTCATCTTGGTCCGATTCTGAGGTCCAAGGCGAGACAGCATAAGCGGCACCCATGCTGATGTGATAGATGGCAGGTAAAGTGGAGATCAGAGGCCCAATTCCTCAATGTTGTGATAGTGACCAGCAATGTGGTGAGTGGCTTCCGAGGTTGCAGAAATGACCTGCAAACTGCTGACAGATAAATGCACAAACTGGAGTCAGCAAGAGCCTTTCCATTAGCCAACTGATCAGGTTTGATGTGGGAGTATTTATGTGTTTTTCCCAGCTCTCAATTAATGCACTCGCACAATGGCCACTGAGCTTCCGCCTCCCCTTCACAGGCAAGGTTCCCGAGGTGCATGAATCCCGTGCTCCTGAAGTTAAAGCCAAATACTGCTGTTAAAAACCCTCTTAAGAGTCTCTCAACAAGCATTTAATCACTTAAATGAGGTCACCCGCCTCTCCCGATCGGGTCCATGGCCCCCTCCAAACGCATCCGGGCTAAATGCGGAAGTCGGCAGGATGACAGCAGATTCCCGACACGCTGGCAATTTCGGCGAATTTTACTGCCGACCACCCCCAAACCCGTATGCTCGGCAAAGGGAAAATTCCGGCCTTGGAGGGGAATTTTAACCTCCTAAAACAGGTGGGTTTGGGTCGGGTGAGATGTTAAAATGTTAAAAGTCTCAACCCCGACCCCAACCACTTCTGGTTTTAACAGAGGCAGGATGGGGGGCAGGCAACCAACCCACTCCCAGGAGGCGGGTTGGTCATTTAAATATTATAATGAGACTCCGTGCCTCAGATTTAATCTCCATTTTAAATTTAACCCTGCTCTCGGGAAACCCGGTAGCTAAAGGGAGGCGAAGACTGCTGGATCCAGCAGATAAGTTTCTTTCTACCTGCTTTTCCCATCGCCCCCGCCCCCCGCCCCCCCCACCCCCCGCCCGTCCCGAGATCAGACATCCGCCTGAGACACGATCTCCCTCCAAGCCTCGATCTCCTACCCTCCCCCCCCCCGGTCTTTCCAATCCCTCCCTCTCGCCCTTCTCTGTGCTCCCTGGCTGTGGCTTCTGATCTCCCCCCGACCCTTCCAGTCTCCCTACCTGACACCTCCGATCTCCCCTCTGGCTTCCGATCCACCCCCCCCCCCCCCCCCGCCCCCCCCCCCCCCCCCCCCCGCCACCCTGATGCCTCTGCAATCCCCCCTCCCCCCACACCCAATGCCTCCGATCTCCCCTCTGGCCTTCGATCTTCGATTTCCCCCCCTCTGGCCTTTCCAAATCCCTCCTTCATAGAAACATAGAAACATAGAAAATAGGTACAGGAGTAGACCATTCGGTCCTTCGAGCCTGCACCGCCATTCAATGCGTTCATGGCTGAACATGCTACCTCAGTACCCCATTCCTGCTTTCTCGCCATACCCCTTGATCCCCCTAGTTGTGAGTGTTATATCTAACTCCCTTTTGAATATATTTAGCGAACTGGCCTCAACAACCTTCTGTGGAAGAGAATTCCATAGATTCACCACTCTCTGGGTGAAGAAGTTCCTCCTCAGCTCAGTCTTAAATGGCTTCCCCTTAATCCTTAGACTGTGACCCCTGGTTCTAGTTTTCCCTAACATTGGGAACATTCTGCCCGCATCTAATTTGTCTAAACCAGTCAGGATTTTAAATGTCTCTGTAAGATCCCCCCTCATTCTTCTGAACTCCAGAGGATACAAGTTCAGTTGACCCAATATTTCTTGATATGTCAGTCCGGCCATCCCAGGAATCAATCTAGTGAACCTTCGCTGCACTCCCTCAATAGCAAGAATGTCCTTCCTTAAATTAGGAGACCAAAACTGCGCACAATACTCCAGGTGTGGCCTCACCAAGGCCCTGTACAACTGCAGCATCACCTCCCTACTCTTGTACTCAAATCCCCTTACTATGAAGGCCATCATTCCGTTTGCTTTCTTGACTGCCTGCTGCACTTGCATTCCCACCTTCAGTGACTGATGTACCATGACGCCCAGGTCTCGTTGCACCTCCCCTTTCCCTAATCTGCCACCATTCAGGTAATAGTCCGCCTCTCTATTTTTACCACCAAAGTGGATAACCTCACATTTATCCACATTGTACTTCATCTGCCATACATTTGCCCATTCACCCAACCTGTCCAAGTCACTCTGTAGCCTCCTAGCATCCTCCTCATTGTTCACACTGCCTCCCAATTTAGTGTCATCCGCAAATTTGGAGATATTACATTTAATCCCTTCGTCCAAATCATTAATATATAATGTAAACAGCTGGGGTCCCCGCACCGAACCCTGCGGTACTCCGCTGGTCACTGCCTGCCATTCTGAAAAGTACCCATTTACTCCTACTCTTTGTTTCCTGTGTGCCAACCAGTTCTCAATCCACGTCAACACATTACCCCCAATCCCATGTGCTTTAACTTTGCTCACCAATCTCTTGTGTGGGACCTTGTCGAAGGCCTTCTGAAAGTCCAAATACACCACATCTACTGGTTCCCCCCTGTCCACCCTATTGGAAACATCCTCAAAAAATTCCAGAAGATTTGTCAAGCATGATTTCCCTTTCACAAATCCATGCTGACTTGGACCTATCATGTCGCCACTTTCCAAATGGTCTGTTATGACATCTTTAATAATTGCTTCCATCATTTTACCCACGACCGATGTCAGGCTGACCGGTCTATAATTCCCTGCTTTCTCCCTCCCTCCTTTTTTAAAAAGGGGGGTTACATTGGCCACCCTCCACTCCATCGGAACTGATCCAGAGTCTAAGGAATGTTGGAAAATGATCGTCAATGCATCCACTATTTCCAAGGCCACCTCCTTAAGTACTCTGGGATGCAGACCATCAGGCCCCGGGGATTTTTCAGCCTTCAGTCCCATCAATTTCCCCAATACCTTTTCCCGACTAATAAGGATTTCCCTCAGCTCCTCCCTCTTACCAGATCCTCTGACCCCTTTTATTTCCGGCAGGTTGTGTGTGTCCTCCACAGTAAACACCGAACCAAAGTACTTGTTCAATTGATCTGCCATTTCCTTGTTCCCCATTACGACTTGCCCTGTTTCCGACTGCAGGGGACCTACGTTTGTTTTTACTAACCTCTTTCTTTTTACATATTTATAGAAGCTTTTGCAGTCCATTTTAATGTTCTCTGCAAGCTTCCTTTCATATTTTATTTTCCCTGCCCTAATCAAACCCTTCGTCCTCCTTTGCTGAGTTTTGAAGTTCTCCCAGTCCCCGGGTTTGCTGCTACTTCTGGCCAATTTGTATGCAACTTCCTTGGTTTTAATACTATCCCTGATTTCCCTTGTTAGCCATGGTTGAGCCACCTTCCCTTTTTTATTTTTACGCCAGACCGGGATGTACAATTGTTGTAGTTCATCCATGCGATCTCTAAATGTCTGCCATTGCCCTTCCACTGATAGCCCCTTAAATATCGCTTGCCAATTTAACCTCGCCAATTCACGCCTCATACCATCAAAGTTGCCCTTATTTAAGTTCTGGACCATGGTCTCTGACTTAACTGTTTCCTTCTCCATCCTAATGTAGAACTCCACCATACTATGGTCACTCTTCCCCAGGGGGCCTCGTACCACAAGATTGCTGATTAGTCCTTCCTCATTACACAACACCCAGTCCAGGATGGCCTCCCCTCGAGTTGGTTCCTCAACATATTGGTTTAGGAAACCATCCCTTAAACACTCCAGGAAATCCTCCTCCACCGTATTGCTTCCAGTTTGAGTAGCCCAATCTATATGCATATTAAAGTCACCCACGATAACTGCCGTGCCTTTTTTGCACGCACCTCTTCCCTCCTCTTCGCTCCCCAGCTGTGAGGGACGATGACAAAGTCAGCAGCAATCAGAATAATGAAGGAAAGTATTAGTAGGGAAATGCAAAAATAGAGGCTGACCGAGCAAAACCAAGCAATGGACGGAGCAAAATGCGATAGAACCGCAACCTCCCCCTAAAATACATAATGAAAAACCTATCTCTAAGAAGACTGTTTCATCAGGTCAGGTCCCAAAATCCCTTACACCCAAATATTTATAGACAAAGCTCTGCACTGTGCACAGATCCTCACCTGTAGATGCAAAATTCCTGTGTGGGATACTTTACACTTGTATTTAAATATTAAAATGAGGTCACACATACACCAGTCACATGGCCTCATTACCTGTCCCCAAATTGTCCATCAGAAAATTGTCCAGCCTGTGAATTGGTCATATGAGGTCAGGCACCAGATTTTCTGAGCTGTGCTTACTGCCTGCTGCCTGCAAGGCACCATGCCATCGACAGAGCCTCACCACACTGGAACTCTAATGTAATACTGCTGTGGACGAAATCATAATTTTATTGTTTACAGTTGAAGTGTATGAGGGATCAATGCACAGGACAGTATTCTAGATATTTCACAATAGATTTTTAAAGGAAATAAATCTTTCAATCTCTTTTATTTCTATAAGATTTCATCAAGATTTTTGGCACCAAATATCTGCGGCCCTTCTACTGCAACCCTGCCGTAACATCAGAGGTTTTCAGCAGGCGCATTCGCCGCATAATTACCAGCATCGCAGGCGCTTGGATCTTCAGGGCCCCCGTGTTTATTTTTAGCTTATGAGAAACTGCTTTAAGTTAAATAAAGCTAAAGTGATTGACAAAGTGTATTGCACTATCTTGTTTATTTTGCTTCTTACTGGTGTGTTCTTGACCCAAAGTCCTCAGTGCCTTGTTAAACACTGACGGGAGGGAGTGTGCTGTATCATCCTTGGATCGGTTATCCCGTGAGAGAACAACCATCAACTTCAATAACTCTGTGCATGATAAGGCCAGCTTGAACTCCTTTCAAGACATTGGAAAAAGTATTGTTTCCAGTTTCACAGTGGACTGTGCAGAAGATCCATCTAAAACCGATTTTCAGAATAAGTTACAGCTGCCGTAAGTGTTCACTGAAACTGGCTCCCAGTGTACATACTTTATAGTTGAATAACATTTGGCGACAATCTTCGCTGCTACTGTCACAGGATGTGTTCAGCTGTCAGGCACAAAAGCTTAGTGCATTCATCTTTTCCACAGCCTTTTTATCTTGGACAGTTTTAAGCCAATTTCAGAAATATCAGGTTTTAAGTCTAATCTCATACTATTCACTTGTATACTCTGGACAGCCGGATGCACAAAGACCAGGTATTCGATCCCTCTAAATAGCATTTTCGTTAGCAGGCTACTGTCTTCCATCCAGGCTGGTATCAAATGAACCAGAAAATACACCTTTACACATGGTTTGTATTCTGGCAGTGTTTGACATGTACTGGTGGCTTGTATCATAAAATTAGAAATGGTGGTAGAATAAAAGGTTAGTCGTTCAGCTTGCCTGCTTTCCCAGCAGGAGGTAAACTATGAAAAGCCTGTGAAAAGCTATGAAGAAGTTGACATGATCCAAATGTAAAGAAAACAGGAACTAATAATAAAAAAACACACACGTTTGGAAGCCTAGCTAGTGGAGTTTGTACAAAACGTTTTATCTGCTTTAGAAAAGTGACTGCACTTCAAATATATTTAATTGGCTGTGAAGCACCTTGGGATGTCTTGAGAACTTGAAAGGCACTGCATGAATACAAGTTCTTTCTTTCTAAGGCTAAAGTTTGAATCCAGTCCAATCAGATGGAATTAAGGTTCCTCTTTATGATTATTAATAAATAATATGAAATAAGTTTGGGTGGCCTTATCCAGTCCCCATGGGAGCACAAAACTGCCCTGCAGTTTAATACAGTTTGATGGTCATTGACCAGTCTTTCTCAAGGATCTTATGGGAGGAAAGGGGGGAAGATAGAGATGCTGCTAGTTTCATTGAAGAATATTGTCAAGGTCACCCCTATCCTTGCTGACCTACATTCACTCCTGAGCCCCCAAAGCCTCAAATTTATAACGAAATCCCTTCATTGTCCCTATCTCTGTAACCTCCTCTAGCTCCACAACCCCTTCCCCCTCCCCTCCGAACTCTCCGTTCCTCTGACTCTGGCATCTTGTGCATCCCTCTCCCTTGTTCCCAACATTGAAGCCCATGTCTTCAGCTGCCTGGGCCCAAGCTCTAATGGAAGGGCCAGGAATAATATAGATACCCAGATATGCTGGGTCCCAGCCTTCTCTATCAGTTTTGCATGGCTTTGTTTTGGACAGAACTTCATCTGCCACAAACATGGTGAGGTCAGGGTGGGCGTGGCTGGAGGGGGGGGGGGCGGCGGTGAAGAGGGACAGTCAGGCTGAGAGTTTCTCTGGTGCCTCCGGGTATCTACCGGCAGGCAGCTACACCAAGTGAGAGGAGGCAGACTGGCTTGCCAGATGGCAGAAATGGTCTGGACCCCTCAAAGAATTTTCTATCACCTGCAGGAAATCGGCCCCCTGACTGAGAGGGCATCAAAACCATATTTTGGGGGCCAGCAAGTGCATGATCAGGATAATGAAACAATTTGGGTGGAGATAAGGAATAATAAGGAGAAAAAAACACTAGTGGGAGTAGTATATAGGCCTCCTAATAGTTGCAACTCTGCTGGAAGAAGTATTAATCAGGAAATAGTTGGGGCATGTAATAAGGGAACAGCTATAATTATGGGGGATTTTAACTATCATATTAACTGGACAAATCAAATTGGGCAGGGCAGCCTTGAGGAAGAGTTTATTGAGTGTATTAGGGATGGATTTCTTGAGCAGTATGTAACTGATCCTACAAGGGGGCAAGCAACCTTGGACCTGGTCCTGTGTAATGAGTCAGGATTAATTAATAATGTCCTAGTTAAGGATCCCCTTGGAATGAGTGACCATAACATGGTTGAATTCCATATCCAATTAGAGGGTGAGAAGGTTGGTTCTCAAACAAGCGTACTGAGCTTGAATAAAGGAGACTATGATGGTATGAGAGCGGAATTGATTAAAGTGGACTGGGAAAATAGATTAAAGGGTAAGCCGGTACATGAGCAGTGGTGTTCATTTAAGGAGTTATTTTACAACTTTCAAAAAATATATATTCCACTGAGGAAAAAAGGGTGTAAAAGAAATGACAGCCATCCGTGGCTAAGTAAAGAAATTAAGGATAGTATCTGACTAAAAACAAGGACATATAAGGTAGCCAAACTTAGTGGGAGGATAGAAGATTGGGAAGTCTTCAAAAGACAGCAAAAAGTAACTAAAGGATTGATTAAGAAAGGGAAGATAGATTATGAAAATAAATTAGCAAAAAATATAAAAACAGATAGCAAGAGTTTCTATAGTTATATAAAAAGAAAAAGGGTGGCTAAGGCAAACGTAGGTCCCTTAGAGGATGGGACCAGGAAATTAATGGTGGGAAACATGGAGATGGCAAAAATGCTGAACAAATATTTTGTTTCAGTCTTTACGGTAAAGGACACTAAGAATATCCCAACACTGGACAAACAGGGGGCTCTAGGGGGGGGGGAGGAGCTAAATACGATTAAAATCACTAAGGAATTGGTACTCAGTAAAATAATGGGACTCAAGGCGGATAAATCCCCTGGACCTGATGGCTTACATCCTAGGGTTGAGGGAAGTGGCAGTAGGGATTGTGGATGCTTTGGTAATAATTTTCCAAAATTCCCTGGACTCAGCAAAGGTCCTGGCAGATTGGAAAACTGCTAATGTAACACCCTTATTTAAAAAGGGTAGTAGGCAGAAGGCTGGAAATTATAGACCAGTTAGCCTAACATCTGTGGTGGGTAAAATTTTGGAGTCTATTATTAAGGAGACAGTAACGGAACATTTAGATAAACATAATTTAATAGGACAAAGTCAGCATGGCTTTATGAAGGGGAAGTCATGTCTGACAAATTTGCTTGAGTTCTTTGAGGACATAAAGTACAGGGTGGATAAAGGGGAACCAGTGGACGTAGTGTATTTAGACTTCCAGAAGGCATTCGACAAGGTGCCACATAAAAGATTATTGCTCAAGATAAAAAATCACTAGATTGGGGGTAATATTCTGGCATGGGTGGAGGATTGGTTATCTAACAGGAAGCAGAGAGTTGGGATAAATGGTTCATTCTTGGACTGGCAACCAGTAGCCAGTGGTGTTCCGCAGGGGTCAGTGCTGGGTCCCCAACTCTTTACAATCTATATTAACGATTTGGAGGAGGAGACCGAGTGTAACATATCAAAGTTTGCAGATGATACAAAGATGGGAGGGAAAGTAGAAAGTGAGGAGGACATAAAAAACCTACAAGGGGATATAGACAGGCTGGGTGAGTGGGCGGAGATTTGGCAGATGCAATACAATATTGGAAAATGTGAGGTTATGCACTTTGGCAGGAAAAATCAGAGAGCAAGTTATTATCTTAATGGCGAGAAACTGGAAAGTACTGCAGTACAAAGGGATCTGGGGGTCCTAGTGCAAGAAAATCAAAAAGTTAGTATGCAGGTGCAGCAGGTGATCAAGAAGGCCAACGGAATGTTGGCTTTTATTGCTAGGGGGATAGATTATAAAAACAGGGAGGTATTGCTGCAGTTATATAAGATATTGGTGAGACCGCACCTGGAATACTGCATACAGTTTTGGTGTCCATACTTAAGAAAAGACATACTTGCTCTCGAGGCAGTACAAAGAAGGTTCACTCGGTTAATCCCGGGGATGAGGGGGTGGACATATGAGGAGAGGTTGAGTAGATTGGGACTCTACTCATTGGAGTTCAGAAGAATGAGAGGCGATCTTATTGAAACATATAAGATTGTGAAGGGGCTTGATCGGGTGGATGCGGTAAGGATGTTCCCAAGGATGGGTGAAACTAGAACTAGGGGGCATAATCTTAGAATAAGGGGCTGCTCTTTCAAAACTGAGATGAGGAGAAACTTCTTCACTCAGAGGGTAGTAGGTCTGTGGAATTTGCTGCCCCAGGAAGCTGTGGAAGCTACATCATTAAATAAATTTAAAACAGAAATAGATAGTTTCCTAGAGGTAAAGGGAATTAGGGGTTACGGTGAGCGGGCAGGAAATTGGACATGAGGCTGAGTTCGGATCGGTCAGGGCCCTGTGGGTGGCGGAGTGGGCCCAGGGGCTGAGTGGCCGGGTCCTGCTCCTACTTCTTGTGTTCTTTAGATTTGAGGTTAGGATCAGATCAGCCATGATCTTATTGAATGGCGGAGCAGGCTCGAGGGGCCGATTGGCCTACTCCTGCTCCTATTTCTTATGTTCTTATGTTCATTGCTTTTCCCACTAACCTCCCTCACTCTAGCAGCCACCTGTGATGTGCCCATAGTGGTGCGGGTGCCCATCCAGATTATTAAAATTAAGAAACCCATCCCTGACACCTGATACCTAGCGTGGTCTGTAGCTAAGGTTCCCAGTGGTCCAAACCTGGCACTTACATCCGGATCAAAGGCATGCAGATTTTTGGCCCCACTTTTTTGTCATGCAGCTTTATTGATTATAGTGATTTGAACAATGCACACTGTTATTAATGTGCAAATCGACCAGCAACTTGGGAAGAGAAAAAGATACCTTGTGAATTACATTGAATTCACCCACTCTAATTCACCCTCCTTCTCAGTCATTCCTCTGTTTATTTCTCAATCCTTTAATCTTATTGGTTAAGGAGATACCCTGTTGGTTCCATCATTCACCAAGATCCAAGATGCCCTGTTGCCCTCACTGCGCTATTATCAACTCGCACTTCCAACATCTTATAGAGCAAAAATAATTTGAGCTGAAGGTTGCAGGAAAAAGTCTAACTAACCGGCACGCCATGAGATGCCCTGCTCCAGCAAATTCCTGCCTAATTAATATTAGTAAGTAAGTACAGCTAATGTATTCTGTTTCAGATTTCAGATGTATACATTTTAAACAGTTGTAGGCTAATTAAAATTAGTGTATACAAGTGCAAGTTACGTTGCTGGTGTGGGCCCAAGTTATCTTCATAGAAATATAGGAATGCACAAGACAAGATAAACCTTTGTGGTCCATCTGATAGGTCCCCATGTCCACAAAATATCCTATTCCAAGATATCTCTCAGATCCCTCTATCAAGTTTTTCTCCAAGTACTTATCCAACTCTCTCTTGAATTTGCTGATACAATCAGCCCCACTTCTTTGGCGTTCCATTTCATACATTCACTGCTCTACATCAAGTAGTTAGATCAAAATTGCCTTTTTATCTTCCCTCTTCTAAGTTTGAGGCCTTTACGTTCTTGTCATAAACACTCCTAATGATATCCCCTATATTTTGTATGTTATTTTCTTCCAAACCATACTTCCCCAATTATTTTCCCTATGCAACACCTCTTCCCCTGACCAAGATAACCTGTAACAATACTACTGTTAAGTCTGATTTGACAAGTTGACACATTCTGTGTTCTTTTTGGTGCTTGGTGCTTCCACTACCCCCTCTCCCCAATGTAACAAATGATATTTAGAACTTGCTATGCAGCTAGTTAAGGGGGAGAGTCCATATCAAACAGCATATTTCTGCATCAACATGCTATACTAATGAGCTGTGGTTAATAATGTTTAAAATAACACTGCTTTCCTATTAAGAATTAATTGATTTCTAAAAGGCTTTCGATAAAGTGCCACATAAAAGGTTATTATGCAAGATAAGGGCTCATGGGGTTGGGGTAATATATTAGCATGGATAGAGGATTGGTTAACTGACACAAAACAGAAAGTAGGGATAAACGGGTCATTTTCCGGTTGGCAGGCTACAACTAGTGGGGTACAAAGCTAGGTGGGAAAGTAAGCTGTGAGGAAAGAGTCTGCAAAGGGATATAGACAGGTTAAGTGAGTGGGCAATAAGTTGGCAGCTGGAGTACAATGTGGGGAAATGTGAGGTTATTTACTTCGGTAGGAAGATAAGGAAAACAGAATATTTTTTAAATGGTCAGAAACTATTAAATGTTGTTGTTCAGAGAGATTTGGGTGTCCTCGTACAAGAAACACACAAAGATAGCATGCAGGTACAGCAAGCAATTAAGAAGGCAAATGGCATGTTGGCCTTTATTGCAAGGAAGTTGGAGTACAAGAGTAAGAAAGTCTTGCTACAGTTGTACGGGGCTTTGGTGAGACCACACCTGGAGTACCGTGTACAATTTTGGTCACTTTATCCACGGAATGATATACTTGCCTTAGAGGCGGTGCATCAAAGGTTCACTAGGTTGATTCCTGGGATGAGAGGGCTGTCCTATGATGAGAGATTGTGTAGAATGGGCCTATACCCTCTGGAATTTAGAAGAATGAGAGGTGATCTCATTGAAACATATAAGATTCTGAGGGGGATTGACAGGATAGATGCTGAGAGGTTGTTTCCCCTGGCTGGAGAGTCTAGAACAAGGGGGCATAGTCTCAGGATAAGGGGTTGGCCATTTAACACTGAGATGAGGAGGAATTTCTTCACTCAGAGGGTTGTGAATCTTTGGAATTCTCTACCCCAGAGGGCTGTGGATGCTGAGTCATTGAGTATATTCAAGGTTGAGATAGATAGATTTTGGACTCTAGGGAAATCAAGGGATATGGGGATCGGGCGGGAAAGTGAAGTTGAGTTTGAAGATCAGCCATAATCTTATTTGAATGGTGGAGCAGGCTCAAGGGGCCTACTCCTGATCCTATTTCTTATGTTCTAAGAATATGGCTCAGTTTCCAAAGCACGTTCTGTGTATTCTGTTTTATACAGGCAACAACAGCTAAATGATATGACCCAACAATATGAAGAAGAGCAGTGCAGAAACAAACAGCAACTTGCCAAAATGAAAAATCGTATTTCCTGTTTACAAAGAGTAAGTGTGCTAAATCAAGGAATTTACATTCATCGAATCATCCTGTTTTCCTTTTCTTTTTACCTTCACACTATTCCTTTGAAACCAGAAAGCAAGTAAATTGTAAGTTTCCCACCATGTGCTATTCAGGGAGTTGCTTAGTGGGAGAGATGTATCTTCAAGGCAATTACTATGCTTGTATACATCAACTTTACTTGAAAAACAATAGGCTTAAATTTCTCTGCATATTTGAATCAACTCGCATGCTAAACTTCCATTAATGTGTAGTCATTTTATGTATTAGCAGTAATGGGACAATTTTGTAACTTTTGCCCATGGTCTTACCATTGCTCTGGGAAGGAATCCAGTTTAATATACAAACATAGCTTTAATGGTTTGTTAAGCACCAATTAAAGGCGGATATGCTCATTTGTTCATGTTGCCTTCAAGCTCTTGTCTACAAAGGGAGTACTAAGGCACTGGAGAGATCTAGCCCCAACAAGAATGGGAGACTTTATAAGAAGTGACTCAGCTGTTTCAGTTCATACAGCAGCTGAATGAATCCATTGCAAAGACTGCATGAAGGTTAGGATGCTGGGGCAGTATTGGCGCCTCTCTTGATCTCCCACTCTAACTTCAGCAGAAGATTGGCGGAAACCCCGAATCGTAAATAGCTAGAATTTCCAGGAGGATGCACCACTTTTACCCTCTCCTACATGTTCCATCTCCACACAATCCTGCACAGCATCTCCTTCTGAACCGTCACACACCTATCATCACAGGACAATTCAGAATTCCAACAGCTATGGCCTGAATTTGCCGCAAACTTGCACCATAGTAATGATACATTAACATTATACGTAAAAGTTACAGGAAATAATGGAGAAGGTGAGTTATGCCATTATTGTAGAACCTCACCCAAGCAGTCTGGAAATTAATCTTGGATGTTTTTTCTTCTAATTTTCTCAGTTTTTGCAGTCTATTCTTGCCAATTATGTCATTTAATGTCCTGCTGGTGACTGAAAATAATTAGTTTCAGGACCCCCACTTCTTTCTACACTTAGGAAAGTGGAAGCGTTGTAATGGCCTTCCACTGAACATTCCCCTGTTCTTGATTATTGTGGCTGGCCTGGGGTAGAAGCAGAAAGTCCAGGCCAGAGCCTGTGGAAATTCAAACCCTGTGAAATTACCCATTTCCTGGTTTGACAAGTCATGCAGATAACTTATTCTGTTCCATGGGCTTAAGTCGGCTGCAATTCTGGTGTAAGTGGTGGAACTTCTGAGACATAGCTTTTTCTCTTATTATCCTGTCATTTTCATGTATGCACTGCTTTGTGGAAGGCTACATCTTCTGCCAGCAGCCAATGCTACCAGAATTTAGTGTGTATTTCAGAATGGGTGTAACTCTGGTGCAGCTCTCTTACACCCCAAATTCTGATCCCCACAACAGAGCTACACCACTTCTGCACCAGAAAAATCTCAGAATTTTGGCCCCAGTGTTCTTAATTTGTCTTTAATACTTAGGAGCTGGACACAATCAATCGAGCAAACATATCACAGCAAACAAAAAGAGGCACTTTACCAGATGAAGCCCAGGATCCCGATTCCACTCTCCTTTTCACAAGAGCGGATGTAACTCATAATACCAGAGTTTTAACGAAGGGTGTCAACAATAACATCATTTCCAAAGACAACTACAAGGTAAGAGTTACAAATTTCAATCTTGGCTAACAGTGAGGAATGAGTCTGAGCAAGTTGAGTGATCGAAAGATAGATGTACTATTTAACTATTGCTCTGTCATAGACTTGAATACAAATGATTGGGTTTTACTACCTTTTATTTTATTCATGTGGGCATCGCTGGCGAGGCCAGCATTTATTGCCCATCCCTAATTGCCCTTGAGAAGGTGGTGGTGAGCCGCCACCTTGAACCGCTGCAGTCCTTGTGGTGAAGGTACTCCCACAGTGGTGTTAGGGAGGGAGTTCCAGGATTTTGACGCAACGACAATGAAGGAATGTTGATATATTTCCAAGTCAGGATGGTGTGTAACTTGGAGGGGAACTTGGAAGTGATGGTGTTCCCATGTGCCTGCTGCCCTTGTCCTTCTAGGTGGTAGAGGTCACGGGTTTGGGAGGTGCTGCCTAAGAAACCTTGGCGAGTTGCTGCAGTGCATCTTGTAGATGCTACACACTGAAGCCACAGTGTGCCGGTGATGGAGGGAGTGAATACCTCTGTGTACTGTTATTTTAACATAAACAGGCTAATGTTAAAATAGCACAGACAGGGATTTATGCAAACATATTAGTGAGTAAGCTAAAACCAGCACACACATGATATTAAACACACATCAACACAAGTATATTGTGTACAATTAGCAGATTCATAAATCCAACAATATAAGTTTGAGATGGGATTTCCATCAAAAATAAGGGAGGCCTGCCACAGCACAGATGTTGGTAGCTTTAGACCTTCTTTTCAGTGCCCCTTCAAATGGGTACCCATCCAACGGTCCAGTGGGAGAATGGGGCTGGAGGCCCTGTTAGGCCTCTCCCACATCATTTATATGGCTGTCTCATACTTGTCCAGGAGCAAGCACTCCAACCCTCTGGGAAAATGCAAGAAATTCCTGAAGAACGTATAACGGTAGAGACCTGGCAACATGGGTCTCCACCTCTTTTCCTCTGCTTTGTTCCAGTCACAAAGGTAGAGGAAAATGTGTTCCTTCATCTCATTGGTCCGTGTTGAATTCAAGCATGGCTCTCAGAAGTGAAAGGATAGTTGTTAAACATATTGTGCCATCCAGTCCTCTGTAAACAAAAATATTATCTTTGGTTCTATGGCATGTTATGTGTAAATTGATTCAGTTCAATCTATTCTACACATGCCATACATATCGTGATCTATAATGAAAACCTTGAAGTTATGTTTTCTTTTATTCAATCCAGAAAAATTAATTTTCAAATGTAGAGTAGCAGAGGAGATGATAATGAATAGAATGACGTACAAATGGCTTGTTTCTGTGCTGTACAAATGGCTTGTTTCTGTGCTGTACATTCTATGTAATTCTATGTAACTTTCCAAATTTGACATTGGGTTTGGAAGATTTAACTAAAGGACTTAGAAATTTGATCGTGCTGCACCCATTTTTCATGGTCAGTGATCTGCCCATCTTGTGCCAGATGTCCGCGCCCACTATATTGGATCGGGCACCTGGTAGGCATCCTTGGTGCACACCAAAAGCATTCAAAAACATAATTAACAGATTTTAAAAATGGTCCTATGCCACGTGAAAACCATGCCCAGCAGCTCATACCACCACCTGGGCATCAAGAAGTGGAGGAGGAGGAGGAAGAGCAGCGTGATGAGGAAGAAGAGTAGGAGCAGCATCGATCATCAGTGCCCCTAGCTGTCAGAACTCTTGAGACCTCACTCGCACCATCCAATTGGCTTCCTTCAATCCAGCCTCATGGGTCTTGGCCTCAACTGACTACAAATCTGAACACCTGTGCCAAATCAGAAGAAACAGAGGCCTAAAAATTCATCTTGCGCAAAACGGACGGTATCAGATCGGCCGCCCGTTATACGCAGCACCTCATATTCGGTGCCATATTAGGCGCTGCGTATAACCGCCATTTTGTGCCACCACCTGCGACGAATTTGTAGGCCAGAATCTTTACTTCAACAACTGCTGCTTCATTCTAAAACCAGGCTCTGTGTCTCTGAATTTCTGGTCTCCCATAAATCAAGAATTTCTCCCTGCAGCACAGAATCCAATCCCAGAAAGAAGCAGCAAAATCCATTGGAGCTTAGTCTTTGTGAACTGGGAAGAAGTTTGAGTCTCTACGAACTAGGGGAGAAATGGTTTGAGTGAGAGGCTGCCTCTATGAAGAGGAAAGTGCCTTTGCAAAAGGTTGAGAGTGACTGTTGCGGTTGATTTTGGGGAAGTGATGTCTAGTAGGTTGTTTGAATATGGACAAATCCAAAGTTCCCTTACTTCTTACAGAATTTTGGGGCATTAAAAATCTATCAATTCTGAAATGTACTGTCAGTGGCCGTAGGGTTGGTGTGTGGTTAGATGGAGAGGGCAGCATTTGGAAGGAATGTGTAAAATTCTAAATTTGCTACGTATGGCCCTGGTTATCAGTTCCATCTTTTCTACCTAAATATACCTTGGATCAAAATGTTGCCAGCTTTGTTTTACTATCTACCCCGGACCCAAAAGCCAACCATGCAAGACCTTAAATCACTCAATAATGTCTCAGTTACTGTAGACTGTTTCCTGTATGATGGGTACAATGGCAAATAAACCAGACACAGTTCATTAACTACTTACACATAATCAGTTCATAATATCGGCAGTTATTTAACACGTGATATTAGCTGAAGCAGACTTTTATCATTATATGCCATTGGGTAAGATATAAGTTTATGTTTTGATTTTAAGAATATAAGAAGACATTTGATCCATCAAGCATAGTTTTTCTTCTCTTCAAAACTGCAGAATATTCAGTCATTCATCCTTGACCAGTTGCTTTACATGACATGACATTTCCTTGGTCCTAGCAGTGCAAAAAGTATTGTGTTCTGTTTATACTTTTATAATCTTCAATTGTAATGAGGAGCATTAATTACTTTTGCTGGAAGTTTATTCCATATACCCAATATTCTATATGGGAAAATAATTAATTTAGGGGGAGAAATTCAGGAGCACGCATTTTTAATTACCCTGCGCACAAATGGTGAGATCCAAGGAGCCCTGGGCCTCAGACCTCATTATAATGAAGCTGGCGCTGCGGGAGGAGACCGGATCAGAAAGTGCTGGCACCGCGGTGCACAGGTAAGTGACGGGGTTGGTTTCATGTGGCTCGGGGGGGGCAAACATCGGAAGGTCAGGAGGCTGACATTGGGGAAGTCAGGAGACTGACATCGGGGGGGTCGGGGAGGCAGACATCGGGGGGGGGTCGGGGAGGCAGACATCGGGGGGTCGGGGAGGCAGACATCGGGGGGTCGGGTAGGCAGACATCGGGGGGTCGGGGAGGCAGACATCGGGGGGTCGGGGAGGCAAACATCGGGGGGTCGGGGAGGCAGACATCGGGGGGTCGGGGAGGCAGACATCGGGGGGTCGGGGAGGCTGACATCGGGGGGTTCGGGGAGGCAGACATCGGGGGGGTCGGGGAGGCAGACATCGGGGGGTCGGGGAGGCAGACATCGGGGGGTTCGGGGAGGCAGACATCGGGGGGGTCGGGGAGGCAGACATCGGGGGGGTCGGGGAGGCAGACATCGGGGGGGTCGGGGAGGCAGACATCGGGGGGTCGGGGAGGCAGACATCGGGGGGGTCGGGGAGGCAGACATCGGGGGGGTCGGGGAGGCAGACATCGGGGGGGTCGGGGAGGCAGACATCGGGGGGTCGGGGAGGCAGACATCGGGGGGGGTCGGGGAGGCAGACATCGGGGGGGTCGGGGAGGCAGACATCGGGGGGTCGGGGAGGCAGACATCGGGGGGTTCGGGGAGGCAGACATTGGGGGGTTCGGGGAGGCAGACATCGGGGGGTCGGGGAGGCAGACATCGGGGGGGTCGGGGAGGCAGACATCGGGGGGTCGGGGAGGCAGACATCGGGGGGTCGGGGAGGCAAACATCGGGGGGTCGGGGAGGCAGACATCGGGGGGTCGGGGAGGCAAACATCGGGGGGGTCGGGGAGGCAGACATCGGGGGGGTCGGGGAGGCAGACATCGGGGGGGTCGGGGAGGCAGACATCGGGGGGTTCGGGGAGGCAGACATCGGGGGGGTCGGGGAGGCAGACATCGGGGGGGTCGGGGAGGCAGACATCGGGGGGTCGGGGAGGCAGACATCGGGGGGGTCGGGGAGGCAGACAGTGGGGGGGGTCGGGGAGGCAGACATCGGGGGGTCGTGGAGGCAGACATCGGGGGGTCGTGGAGGCAGACATCGGGGGGTCGGGGAGGCAGACATCGGGGGGGTCGGGGAGGCAGACATCGGGGGGGGAGGCAGACATCAGGGGGGGTCGGGGATGCAGACATCGGGGGGGTCGGGGAGGCAGACATCGGGGGGTCGGGGAGGCAGACATCGGGGGGGTCGGGTAGGCAGACATCGGGGGGGTCGGGGAGGCAGACATCGGGGGGGTCGGGGAGGCAGACATCAGGGGGTCGGGGAGGCAGACATTGGGGGGGTCGGGGAGGCAAACATCGGGGGGTCGGGGAGGCAGACATCAGGGGGGGTCGGGGAGGCAGACATCAGGGGGGGTCGGGGAGGCAGACATCAGGGGGGGTCGGGGAGGCAGACATCGGGGGGGGGAGGCAGACATCGGGGGGGTCAGGGAGGCAGACATCGGGGGGTCGGGTAGGCAGACATTGGGAGGTCGGGGAGGCAGACATCGGGGGGTCGGGGAGGCAGACATCAGGGGGGGTCGGGGAGGCAGACATCGGGGGGTCGGGGAGGCAGACATTGGGGGGGTCAGGGAGGCAGACATCGGGGGGTCGGGTAGGCAGACATTGGGAGGTCAGGGAGGCAGACATCGGGGGGTCGGGTAGGCAGACATTGGGAGGTCAGGGAGGCAGACATCGGTGGGTCGGGGAGGCAGACATCGGGGGGTCGGGGAGGCAGACATCAGGGGGGGTCGGGTAGGCAGACATTGGGGGGTCGGGGAGGCAGACATCGGTGGGTCGGGGAGGCAGACATCGGGGGGGGGGAGGCAGACATCGGGGGGGGGGAGGCAGACATCGGGGGGGGGGAGGCAGACATCGGGGGGTCGGGGAGGCAGACATCAGGGGGGGTCGGGTAGGCAGACATTGGGGGGTCGGGGAGGCAGACATCGGGGGGTCGGGGAGGCAGACATCGGGGGGGTCGGGGAGGCAGACATTGGGAGGTCAGGGAGGCAGACATCGGTGGGTCGGGGAGGCAGACATCGGGGGGTCGGGGAGGCAGACATCAGGGGGTCGGGGAGGCAGACATCGGGGGGTCGGGTAGGCAGACATCGGGGGGTCGGGTAGGCAGACATCGGGGGGTCGGGTAGGCAGACATCGGGGGGTCGGGGAGGCAGACATCAGGGGGTCGGGGAGGCAGACATCGGGGGGTCGGGTAGGCAGACATCGGGGGGGTCGGGGAGGCAGACATCAGGGGGGGTCGGGGAGGCAGACATCAGGGGGGGGAGGCAGACATCGGGGGGTCGGGGAGGCAGACATCGGGGGGGTCGGGGAGGCAGACATCAGGGGGGGTCGGGGAGGCAGACATCGGGGGGTCGGGGAGGCAGACATCGGGGGGTCGGTGAGGCAGACATCGGGGGGTCGGGGAGGCAGACATCAGGGGGGGTCGGTGAGGCAGACATCAGGGGGGGTCGGGGAGGCAGACATCGGGGGGGGAGGCAGACATCAGGGGGGGTCGGGGAGGCAGACATCGGGGGGGGTCGGGGAGGCAGACATCGGGGGGTCGGGGAGGCAGATATCCGGGGGGGGGTCGGGACCACGGCCTGAAGGTCGGGAATCTTGGGTCCAGGAGCGGCAGTGATCGGGATGGTGATTGTGGTAAGTACTTACCTTTATATTTGCCGATGATGTTTAGGGTTGTTTTTCCCTGGCCAATGTTGTGGCGGGGAGATCAAGCAGACATTGAGCCCCTTATTTGCATCTTGTTTGTCCTTTACCCAATATGGCGGGCGGCACACATTCAGTTGGAAGTGTGCACATGCTGCCTGCCTGACATTTTGGGCCTTCGGGAGGCCGCATAGCGCCTGAAAAAATGGCACTACGCGGCCCAATTTAACTCCCTCAATCCCTACATTCACTTGAGGTTTGTTAATTCTGAATCATAGGCCAGAATTTTGCGGGGGTCAGTGGGTGCGATCAGTAGTGGGTTGGGTGGGAAAATGTTTTTTTTTGACAGCGGGTCGGGACCCTGCTGTCAACATGCCACATGATGCACCAGGTTGGCACCACCCCACACCAACAACATAAAGCATCTCTACAATGCCCAAGCCATTCCTTTCACACTCAAATCTGTCCAAGAGTACAAAGTGTTCAAACTAAAGGTTTCAATGTTTGACACCACATTAACAGAAACTTTACATGAACATTTCATAAAACACCCAAGTACCTATCCTTGTGTGTTGTTACATACGAACATACAAATTAGGAGCAGGAGTAGGCCACTCGGCCCTTCGAGCCTGCTCCGCCATTCAATAAGATCATGGCTGATCCGATTACTCCACATTCCCGCCTACTCCCAATAACTTTTCACCCCCTTGCTTACCAAGAATCTATCTACCTCTGCCTTAAAAATATTCAAAGACTTTGCTTCCACCGCCCTCTGAGAAAGAGAGTTCCAAAGACTCACAACCCTCTGTGAGAAAACATTTCTCCTCATCTAGTCTTAAATGGGCGACCCCTTATTTTTAAACAGTGACCCCTAGTTCTAGATTCTTCCATAAGAGGAAACATCCTCTCCACATCCACCCTGTCCAGACCCCTCAGGATCTTGTATGTTTCAATCAAGTCACCTTACTCTTCTAAACTCCAGCGGATACAAGCCTAGCCGTCCAACCGCCCATTCCAGGTATTAGTCTAGTAAACCTTCTCTGAACTGCTTCCAATGCATTTGCATCCTTCATTAAATAAGGAGACCAATACTGTACACAGTACTCCAGATGTGATCTCACCAATGCCCTGTATAACTGAAGCATAACCTCCCTACTTTTGTATTCAATTCCCCTCGCAATAAACAATAACATTCTATTAGCTTTCCTAATTACTTGCTGTACCTTTTGCGATTCATGCACTAGGACACCCAGATCCCTCTGCATCTCAGAGCTCTGCAATCTCTCACCATTCAGATAATATGCTTCTTCATATTTTTTCCTGCCAAAATGGACAACTTCACATTTTCCCACATTATACTCCATTTGCCAGATCTTTGCCCATTCATGTAACCTATCTATATCCCTTTGTAGCCTCCTTATGTCTTCTTCACAATTTACTTTCCTACCTATCTTTGCGTCATCAGCAAATTTAGCAACCATACCTTCGGTCCCTTCATCCAAGTCATTTATATAGATTGTAAAAAGTTGAGGCCCCAGCACTGATCCCTGTGGCACACCACTCGTTACATCTTGCCAATCAGAAAATGACCCATTTATGCCTACTCTCTGTTTCCTGTTAGCTAGCCAATCTTCTATCCATGCCAATATGTTACCCCCTACAACATGAGCTTTTATTTTCCGCAATAACCTTTGATGTGGCACCTTATCAAATGCCTTCTGGAAATCTAAGTACAGTACATCCACCGGTTCCCCTTTATCCACAGCACATGTTACTTCCTCAAAGAACTCCAATAAATTGGTTAAACATGATTTCCCTTTCACAAAACCATGTTGACTCTGCCTGATTACTTTGAACTTTTCTAAGTGCCCTGCTATAACATCTTTAATAATAGCTTCTAACATCTTCCCTATGACAGATGTTAAGCTAACTGGCTGTAGTTTCCTGCTTTCTGTCTCCCTCCCTTTTTGAATAAAAGAGTTACATTCGCTATTTTCCAATCTAATGGAACCTACCCCGAATCTAGGGAATTTTGGAAAATTAAAACCAGCGCATCAACTATCTCACTAGCCACTTCCTTTTAGACCCTAGGATGAAGTCCATCAGGACTCGGGGACTTGTCAGCCCGCAGCTCCAACAATTTGCTCAGTACCACTTCCCTGGTGATTATAATTTTCTTGAGTTCCTCCCTCCCTTCCATTTCCTGATTTACAGCTATTTTTGGGATGTTACTTGTATCCTCTATAGTGAAGACCGATGCAAAATACCTGTTCAATTCAACTGCCATCTCCTTATTTTCCATTATTAATTCCCCAGACTCACTTTTTATAGTACCAACGCTCACTTTGTTAACTCTTTTCTTTTTTAAATATCTATAGAAACTCTTACTATCTGTTTTTATATTTCTAGCTAGCTTTCTCTCGTACTCTAATTTTTCTCTCCTTATTAATCTTTTAGCCATTCTTTGCTGTTTTTTATATTCTGTCCAATCTTCTGACCTGCCACCCATCTTTGTGCAATTATATGCTTTTTCTTTAAGTTTAATACTATCTTTAACTTTTTTCGTTAACCACGGATGGTGGGTCCTCCCTTGGAATTTTTCTTTCTTGTTGGAATATGAGGAGAGGTTGGGTAGATTGGGACTCTACTCATTGGAGTTCAGAAGAATGAGAGGCGATCTTATTGAAACATATAAGATTGTGAAGGGGTTGGATCGGGTGGATGCGGGGAGGATGTTCCCGATGACGGGTGAGACTAGAACTAGGGGACATAGTCTTAGAATAAGGGGCTGCTCTTTCAAAACTGAGATGAGGAGGAACTACTTCACTCAGAGGGTGGTAGGTCCATGGAATATACTGCCACAAAAAGCTGTAGAAGCTACATCATTAAATAAATTTAAAACAGAAATAGACAGTTTCCTAGAAGTAAAGGGCATTAAGGGTTACGGGGAGCGGGCAGGAATTTGGACATGAGTCTAGGTTCGGATCGGTCATGGCCCTGTGGGTAGTGGAGCGGGCCCAGGGACCGTGTAGCCTGATTCTGCTCCTATTTCGTGTGTGCAATTCTGTTAGATGCAGGAGATGGTTCTGTGATAGATAGTAGATTGGCGGTTAGGATCAGATCAGCCATGATCTTATTGAATGGCAGGAGCAGGCTCGAGGGGCCGATTGGCCTACTCCTGCTCCTATTTCTTATGTTCTTATGTTCTTATGAATGTATATATTCTGTGTATTTTGAAATATGCCCTTAAATGTCTGCCACTGCAACTCTATTAACTTATCCCTTAACCTAATTTACCAGTTCACTTTAGCTAGCTCTGCTTTCATGCCCTCATAATTGCCCTTATTTAAGTTTAAAATACTAGTCTTGGACCCACTCTTCTCTCTCTCTCAAACTGAATGTAAAATTCAATCATATTATGATCGCTGCCAGCTAGGGGCACCTTCACTATGAGGTCATTAATTAATCCTATCTCGTTGCACAATACCAGGTCTAGTATAACCTGCTCTCTGGTCGGCTCCAGAACGTGCTGTTGTAAGAAACTATCCCAAAAACATTCCATGAACTCCTCATCTATGCTACCTTTGCCCATCTGATTTTTCCAGTCTATATGCAGATTAAAATCCCCCATGATTATTGCCGTACCCTTCTGACAAGCTCCCATTATTTCTTCCTTTATACTCCATCCTACCATGTGGTTACTGTTCGGGGGCCTGTACACCACTCCCAGAAGTTACTTCTTGCCTTTCTTATTTCTCATTTCTACCCAAACCGCTTCTACATCCTGGTTTCCTGAACTTAGGTCATCCCTCTCTATTGTGCTAATACCATCATGAATTAACAGAGCCACCTCTCCACCTTTTCCCACCTTCCTGTCCTTCCTAAATGTCATGTACCCTTCAATATTCAGGTCCCAATCTATGTCATCCTGCAGCTATGTTTCTGTAATGGCTAGTTGTTAGTTGGTATGATTGCACTAGGATGATGGTGAGTGTGAGGGGTGGCTAGTGAGATGGGGATGTGATAAGATAGATAGAGAAGGCTGGGTGGAGGTGCAAGGTAAGTTGCTGTGAGTAAGGATGTGCATGAGTAGGGTGGGGAAGGCAGAGTAATGGGGATGTGATGAGAAGCACAGCAGGATGAGGTTGAGTGTGGCTTTTTACTAACGTTTTGTGATCTACTGAGATCATTGAAAGGTTTACGCCCCTGCATCCTGGTCCTCCTGAACACATCCCTGCTTGTGCCCTCCTCTGCAATGTGCAAGCAGGCTGTGTTGCTGTCCTGGGGAGGTCTCTTCCGCCCATGGGAAGGGAAGAGGACCTCCCTGCGTGCTGTGACTCCCTCCATAAACATATGGAGGGATTCATGGGAGAGCCTGGGTGCAGCCCTGTGCCTTTGTGCAGTCATTGTCAGTGTTTGCAGCACCTCAATGCTGTAGAACACTGACAGCACAAATGTCAAAATTTAGTTGGCCATGGTCCCTTTAAGGAAATCGGCTGATGACGCGTCATCAAATGACGTCACCAGACCCGCTTCCTCTAATTGGCCGGGAAATGTGCTGGGCAGGCCCATCAAAGGAAATTCACTTCAGGCAGCGGGATGGCACCAGCAGCGGGGTTGGGACCCGTCGCCCGTCACAGACCCGCCGAGGTGAGCAAAATCCCGGCCTTTGTCACTTGTTCTGTACTCACAGTCCAAGTTAAATGTTTTCTGCCTCTCAGCATTTTAATTTAATCGGCATAATAGTAAATTTCAGTAGTTGACTCACCAATATAATCATAAATTGTGTTGCTATATTTTTTTCCTGGACATCCTTTCTGTTGGTTAGTCTATTGGCTCTTGCTTGTGTTGCAGAATGCAGTTCAAACCATGGAACAATATATTGACTTACAAAAGGCGAGGTTCTCCCAGTTGGTAAAGCAGTACTCTCAGCATGTCACTTTAAAAGAGGCAGAAAAAAATATCAAGCATCAAGTTGTTATGACAAAGTCCATCTCAGAAGTCTTCAAAAGAATGAAAGAACTGTACATAAAGGTACACTAATTTATCATGAATTGCCATCACTGTTACAATCTATATTATTAAAAGTCTTGCATATGATGTGTGCTTCCTATCCAGAAACTTTACTTCCCGCTGTCGCAATTTTGAGTGACACTTTTTGTGTCAACGTATATAATGAAATCTGTATATGTAAACATTTATAATGGGAATTTCCAATGTAAGTACTTGCCTGTCATAGAAACATAGAAACTAGGAGTAGGCCATTCGAGCCTGCTCCACCATTCAATACGATCATGGCTGATCATCCAAATCCAGTACCCTGTCCCTGCTTTCTCACACAGAATCCCCATCGAGCCTGCACCGACACATATCCCACCCTATCCCCGTAACCCCACGTATTTAATTCCCCCTAACATATCCCATCCTATTCCCACATATTTAATCCCCCCCTAACACTAAGGGTCAATTTATCATAGCCAAATCAACCTAACCCGCACATTTTTGGACTGTGGGAGGAAACCGGAGCACCCGGAGGAAACCCACGCAGACACGGGGAGAATGTGCAAACTCCACACAGACAGTCACTCGAGGCCAGATTCGAACCCGGGTCTCTGGCGCTGTGAGGCACCAGTGCTAGCCACTATGCCACTGTGTAGTTACAGGCCTCCCACCTTTGGCAGTACTGTGGCACTTCCCTATTGTCTTCCAGACCAACCGTTCTGTGGCCTCCTCAATCTGAGACACAGTTCCTTAGCCTTCTCAAGCCCATTCCCTTTGACTCCAATCTTCACTTTTCCTGAAACCTACAGACCCTGTATGGCCACCGACCCTGTTCATTCTCCCCTTGCCTGTCCCAGGTCACACTTAAAAAAGCCTGTTCACTGTCCTTGATTGGCGACCTCTTTTGGAGTGCAGGGGCATGATTCCTTAAAAGGCTTCCCCATGATTTTGGAGAAGACCCTGTTATTTGCAGTTTAAATAATATGAGCTTCTCCATGGTCGTGGAAGAGCACTTCACGGAATCCTGCCAGCAAGGCCAGGGACCAACTTTTAAATTACAGGCAAAGAACATCTTACGCACACTGGAAAGACTTTAAATAATAGAGCCTTCCTCAAATCTGGAGCAAAGAGGAAAACTGAACATTCCTGCTCCTTATCCTAACCTGAACATCCATTCATTTCCTCACCATTTATCTTGCCCTCCAACTGAGCAACTTCTAAAAAAAAAATGTTTTATTCATTTACGGGATGTGGGCATCGCTGGCAAGGCCAGCATTTATTGCCCGTCCCTACTTGCCCTTGAAAAGGTGGTGGTGAGCCGCCTTCTTGAACTGCTGCAGTCCGTGTGGTGAAGGTTCTCCCACAGTGCTGTTAGGTAGGAAATTGATGGCAATAAACCTGCCACTCACTCTTTCCCTCTACTTCCTACTGCCATCTCTCCTGAGAGCCCATTCCTTCTTCTCCCTCGCCCTTTCCCTCTCTCTCTCCAACTGCATCCGCCCAAGCTTGGAAGTATATCGCCGTTCCTTCATCGTCACTGGGTCAAAATCCTGGAACTCCCTCCCTTAACAGCACTGTGGGAGTACCTTCACCACACGGACTGCAGCGGTTCAAGAAGGTGGCTCACCACCACCTTCTCAAGGGCAATTAGGGATCGGCAATAAATGCTGGCCTTGCCAGTGATGCCCACATCCCAGGAATGAAGAGAATAAGCACCCTGAGCGCCTGTGCGTCTCACCCCTCACCTTTTCTCCTCTAACGTATCCCACTCCTGGTTGCATCCTTCGCCATCTGGTACCGCATGGACTAAATTTCTCTGCTCTGCATGAGCCACAACCTTTGTAAGGTAGTTCACAGGTATGGTAGCCTAGTGGTTATGATACCAGACTAGTAGGAACCCAGGTCAAGACAAGTTGTGAAATTGAATTCAATAAATCTTGCAATGTGTGGGCAGCTAGATTGTTGTTAAATCCCAAACAGTTCACTAATTTCCTTCAGGGAAGAGAACTTGCCACTCCTAACTGGTTTGGCCTACACATGTCGCCAGGCCCACAATATGTGATTGATTTTTAATTTCCTCTGAAGTGGCCTAGCCAGCAATGTGGCCACTGCCCAGATCTCTTTCGGTCTCCCCTTTCTATCTCCTTCCTATTACTGGCCAGATTGCCATCACCGAGAATGCTGACTTCCCTACCATATCACTTCCGACCCAAAAGGACAAAGAGAGAAAAGCTGAAGAAGATAGAGAGCAGTAGAAAAGAAGAGAAAGACTATTTTTTTATGGAGACCCTATTGCATTCCATAGCAATGTCAGACACCAGGAACATGCTGGCATTCCTTGCTTCCAGTGTTGCTTTGGCAGTAATCATGGAAACTGTGACATCTATTGTCACTCCATCATTACAACGCAATTTGAACATGCTTGCCCTATATTTGGGCGGACATATTCACTGGCCACTGCCAATTCCAGGGAAAATCCCAGACATTATCACAATCGGCTAGGCTTTTCCTAGGTGACTTGCAATCCTTGTACCGCAGAAACATCCAAAACTGGGTGGAAGCACAGCAGAAAATCTTACCTTATCAATCTAATTTCAGTTTAAAATTATGGTTAAATCTCATTTGAACTTCATTATTACTACTGAAACTGTCTTAATCCCCCAGTAGATTATAGTCTTGTATGCTCCCACCATGCTCAAGTCTGTTATTCTATATCTACTATTTAAAATATTTTCAGAAAAAAAAAAGATGGAACGAGCAAACCTTGAAATTTACAGAACAAAGGATAAATCTTGCCAATACTTTGATGAATACCTTGGAAAATATTGAGGAAGAATCTGGTTTGTTCTTAATAAAGCCATCGCTGTCATGGAAAGGAAGGTAAATTAGTCACATTTTTAATTTTGCTTTTAAACAATAGTGTGAAATAGCTTGTTCATTTGAAAGAATCTATCGGTCTAGGAAGGTACATGGGCTTGTGATCTTCCCTAGCAATCTCGTCAGGTATCTGTGTATCAAATCTCATTTGCTTCCTAGGGGGCTATTCTAATAATTTATCCAATATCCCATGTCAATTTAGGAGGCAGTGACTGTACGTCTGATCCATCTGTTCTACCTACTTGTCCTGAGTACTACGCATTTGATGTCTTTTGTCTGCTGAGGCAACATAGATCAGAAACATTGTTTCCCATAATGTCTATGGGGACTGTTTCTTTCTTCCTGCCTTTCACTGTTCCTATTCCAGATCAAGAAGATCTATCCAAAGCATCTATAAAATCTGAATCCTTAATGCTTTTATTAATCCTAATGTAACAGCTCGAGATAGCTATCCAATAGTATAGTACAAAAAGTTAAATGCGCTCTTTGTAATACAAAGCCTGTCAAAAGCCATGCCTCCAACCTCAATACTTTCTGAAGTAGGTTTTCTCCAATGGCTTCAACCAGGTTGACATAAACAGTTTCCATTGTATTAATGTGACTAACCAGGCTTTTCCACAATGGCTCCAACTCTAGTTCCACCTCTACGCCCGCTAGATGTACAAGATTTTTTTATTTTCCCCA
Source organism: Squalus acanthias (assembly GCA_030390025.1). NCBI lineage: Eukaryota > Metazoa > Chordata > Chondrichthyes > Squaliformes > Squalidae > Squalus > Squalus acanthias. Next base: position 184,172,452 of record CM059425.1, read on the forward strand.
ATGGTCTCCCTTTTTCATTCCTCCTTTCCTGAATGCAGTGACTCATGCTGGGATATACTTCCATGGGCAATGACAACTCCTCAGTATCTCATTTAAGTGGTCATTTTTCATATATAAGAGCAGGGAGTCAATGTCAGAAACTTTTTGCCAACCTCCACACCTGGACACTTTCCAGCAGGGGTCGTTGCAAAGCAATTAGAAGCTGGCTGATTTTTTGCTTCCTTATCCATAGTTTCCGAGGCCTGTTATAGCTGTGATCAGATATCTCAGTACAGCGCAGTGATGGAACCTTGATTCCTGATCTGTATATTCAATACCACATCAAATGGTGCATTTGAATGGTGAGCCAGAAGCCTAGCCTCCACAGGCTTTCTTATCAATGACTCAACTTTGCTTCACTGATGGCTTACCTAACTTGCTCTCTGGCATCTTCTCTGATTAATTCTTTGCTTGACCATCTAAAAAAGATTGTTGTCCGAGGAAGAAGGTACAGAATCAAGCCAGTATTTTTTAAACGGGTCCATCTGATCAGGAAATCTGTTACACTGGATCTCCCTTCAGCTGCAGGAGCACCAACATTTTTGCACAAAGTGAAATTATGTCAAAAGCCATCATTTCCACCTCACTTCTAAGTAGATCTTATTCTTATCCCACTACCCATTAAATGTAGCTAGGGGTGTTATTTTGTACCTTTTTGCATATTTTAATTGTGTAATATTATATATTATACACCAGGAACTCATTTAAAAAAATAATTTTACTAAACTTGATTTTAGACCTGCTTCCATGAAAAACAAGGTTAAAGTAAGTGTGCGTCAGAAACTACCAATAAAAACAGAACAGATGCTTCGAGTACCTGCACCTTCTTTCAGATTTTCTGAACAAATCATCACGTCTTCAGACATCAGTTCCTCAATGCCGGTACTCTGATTTGTATTTTAAAAAACATACTTATGAAAAGAGAACCAAGCGCAGTATAATTGTATTTATGAATGTTTGTGAAAAAAAGAACTTGCATTTATATAGCGACTTTCATGACCTCAGGATGTCCCAGAGTGCTTTGCAGCCAATTAAGTACTTTTAAAGTGTAGTCACTCTTATATTGTAGGAAAACACGTCAGCCAGTTTGCGCACAGCAAGGTCCCACAAACATCATTGAAATACATTATCAAATCAACTGTTTTAGGTGTTGGTTGAGGGATAAATATTGGCCAGGATATGGGGAGAATTCCCCCGCTCCTCTTCGAATACTGCCATGGGATCTTTTATGTCCACATAAGATAGCAGATCTCTCATTGGAAAGATGGAACCTCCAACATTGCAGCAATCCCTCAGTACTGTGCTCAAGTCTCTGAAGTGGGACTTGAACCTACGACCTTCTGAAAACAACTCTCATCATCTGGTAAAAAGTGAATGTCACTTTTTTTAAACACTATCATCTAAACGATTTTATTAATGGAGAAGGACATTTTCAATGCAATGTTCTTCCTCCTTGTTAAATTTAACACCCTAAAAATTTGTTTGCCACCTGAACATGTTCATTCATTTGAATGAGCAGTGAGCTGTGGACTCCTGATTGGTGTCTCCAGGCAGCTCGCTGGTGATGAGGCTTTAAATTTCAGGCTGCTATGTCTCCAGCAGTGGCCCTCAAGTAGGTCGTAAAAATGGAGGGGGGCAAACCTGGAGATGGTCGATCAGGCGACCAGGACGGGGAAAGTTTTGGACATCGGGACAGGGAGTTGAGGCAAACATTGGGATGGGGGTCGAGATGGCGATTAGGACGGGACTCAAGGTAACGGTTGGGAGCAGGGTCGGGATGGGGATGAGAGGTGGCTGGCAGCAGCCCACGGTTTTAATATGGTGCCGGGAGGAGCACTGCTGCCCGTCACCACTCCACATTCAGGTAATTATATTTTACAAACTTACCCTTTTGATGGTGGCCTGCAGTGATCCCTTTATGGCCCAGTGCCGGCTATATTCAGGCAACCAATTTTGCACAGGAGACTTCAAATGGGTGTTAGGCCCCTTATTTGCATATACAAAGAGCTTAACACCTGTTTCAGGTGTGGGCCCTGGACACCTTTTTTTTGCCTGCACCAATAAGGCGGGTGGCGCACTTCTGGCTCGTAATGAATGTGTGCTTCCTGCCCACCTTATTGAAGGCTTAGGTGCTTGTTTAGTACCCAAAAAATAGGCCAACACTTATTATTAGGAAAACTCCTAAAGAGTGGGAGAAATATTATTTAAGTTATAATTCAATAATTATAATTTGTACTTTGCACTTGAGCAATACCCACAACTGGGATGATCCACCGCCCCCCCCTCCATAGTTTGTTTAAACTTGGCCGCAGCTGTTCCTTCCCTAGGTATAAATAATTCATTAATTTCTTTCTGATTTTTCATGGTCTACAATCCTTTTGTATCAAAAGTTCTGTCTTAAGTGTTAGCAGTTGTGTAGATATTGGGAGTCTGTTATCTTTCTTCCAATGAAATTTATGAGTTTGGTTTTTAAAAGGGTTAAAAAGTCCACTGGCACATTGAAATCAACAGTTCAAATACTAAGAGAATCAACCATCCTTATAATTTAATCTTCCATGTGATTCCACAATTCAATATTTTTCCATACTTAGCATAATAGTTCATTATTTTCTTAGACAGTAAAAAAATGTACTATAGAGGACTCAACATCATACTCCCCTAACATCAAATTATAACACACTGTCTGATATTTATGAATGTTTTGTTTCTAGCAATTAGCAGGTCTTTCTAGGAGCTACCATAAAGAGTTTCAAGATCTTCCTTCTAGTAGCAATAAAATTTCGGGGTCTGTTGAGAACTATCTTCAGGGCATATGGAAAATGCAAATCGATAACCCAGAGTCTGTGACACCATGCAGAAAAATATTTGTAACCACACCAAGACTTCTAGAAATGGAATTAAAAAGAATTGGAATTGCTCATCGAAATGTCAGGTAATGCAGTTGACTAGAAATTACATCAATATATATTTTTGCAAACCATTGTCCTTAATATATATCCCTTGCTTTAATTTAATGTTTGGTGTGCGAAATGGAATATGAGGATGAAAGTTCCGATTTCAGGTTCTAACTCAAATTCAGATGAACTGACTCTGGAGATAGAAGAATGGCCTTGCTGGACCACCAAGAATGATGGATACTGTTACGAATTTGGGTCTGCCATAGGTATTTATTTGAGTTTGGTGGTTTCAATGGCTCCCTTAAACAGTACGGTTATCTCCTTTGTTCCAGAAGTTGACTCCCCACTGCCCTGTATCTTGTAGCATGATAGCAGGACTTGGGAGTGTAGCAATGAAACTCCCTTGTAATATTGACCAGATCTCCGTGTCTTAAGCACATGAACTTCTTTCATCTCTCCGAAGGTGGACCAAGTTAACACGAGGTGAGGTGTTGTTAGGTTTGGTTTGTAAGCTGCTTTATTCCATTGTAGACAGAACATACCGAACACTGAGTATGATGAAAATAACTTGATAGAATCAGTTCAACTTCACGTACCATTAGGAAAATGAAGAACACACATACAATAGCCCACTTAGCGGAGTCTTACTTAACATAGAAAGACAGATTTTCTCTGCAATCTGTCCTGCTGACAGCGCAGAGTTTATTTCACCCTGCCTTGACTCCTCTCATAGCCTTCTGACTTTTTTCACTTTCTTGTGTCTACTCTGTTTTTAGAGATTAAAGAAATTTGTCAATACTAAGGTGCTAGATCTTTTCTGAATGACCATATATTGCTAACAAATGGACCATTTCAGAACTCTTCAAAACAAGGTCCCAAACTGCCTCTTGACTGCGACTGGCTTAGCAACTCAGCATGGGTTGTCTGAAACAGCTAACCACTTTAAACAAACTTAAGCTCAAAACACATTTTAAAATAGGTTGGCCTGAATTCTCCTCTGAATTACCATCTGTTTTGGGCAGTAAACAGAGTAAAATGCGTTTTAAAAGCTACTTCCTCAAATCTGTCACAAAAAACTGTACTTACGTTCTCCTCCCAAAAACTGTCAGTTCTCTTTGAGGCTTATCAGAATCTCGCTCCACCACATTGACTGAAAGCCGATAAATCCCCTGGACCTGATGGCCTACACCCTAGGGTTTTGGAAGAGGTGGCTATAGAGATAGTGGATGCATTGGTTGTCATTTTCCAAAATTCCATAGATTCTAGAACGGTTCCTGCGGATTGGAAGGTAGCAAATGTAACCTCACTATTTAAGAAAGGAGGGAGACAGAAAACGGGGAACTACAGACCAGTTAGCCTGACATCAGTAGTAGGGAAAATGCTAGAATCTATTATTAAGGACATGGTAACAGGGCACTTAGAAAATAATAATAGGATTGGGCAGAGTCAACACGGATTTATGAAAGGGAAATCGTGTTTGACAAATCTGTTGGAGTTTTTTGAGGTTGTAACTAGCAGAATAGATAAGGGGGAACCAATGGATGTGGTGTATTTGGATTTTCAGAAGGCATTCGATAAGGTGCCACACGAGAGGTTATTAAACAAAATTAGGGCTCATGGGATTGGGGGTAATATACTAGCATGGATTGAGGATTGGTTAATGGACAGAAAACAGAGAGTAGGAATGAACGGGTCATTTTCGGGATGGCAGGCTGTAACTAGTGGGGTACCGCAAGGATCAGTGCTTGGGCCTCAGCTGTTCACAATCTACATCAATGATTTGGATATATGGGGACAAAGCTGGGTGAGAATGTAAGTTGTGAGGAGGATGCAAGGAGGCTTCAAGGGGATATAGACAGGCTAAGTGAGTGGGCAAGAACATGGCAAATGGAATATAATGTGGAGAAATGTGAAGTTATCCACTTTGGTAGGAAAAATAAAAAAGCAGAGTATTTTTTAAATGGTGAGAGATTGGGAAATGTTGGTGTTCAGAGGGACTTGGGTGTCCTTGTACACGAATCACTGAAAGTTAACATGCAGGTACAACAAGCAATTAGGAAAGCAAATGGTATGTTGGCCTTTATTACAAGAGGATTTGAGTATAAGAGTAAAGACGTCTTACTGCAATTATATAGGGCCCTGGTGAGACCACACCTGGAGTATTGTGTACAGTTTTGGTCACCTTACCTAAGGAAGGATATACTTGCCATAGAGGGAGTGCAATGAAGGTTCACCAGACTGGTTCCTGGGATGGGGGGATTGTCCTATGAGGAGAGATTGAGTAGACTAGGCCTATATTCTCTAGAGTTAAGAAGAATGAGAGGTGATTTCATTGAAACAGACAAAATTCTTACAGGGCTTGACAGGGTAGATGCAGGGAGGATGTTTCCCCTGGCTGGGGAGTCTCGAACCAGGGGTCACAGTCTCAGAATAAGGGGTCGGCCATTTAGGACTGAGATGAGGAGAAATTTCTTCACTCAGAGGGTAGTGAATCTTTGGAATTCTCTACCCCAGAGGGCTGTGGAGGCTCAGTCGTTGAGTATATTCAAGACAGAGATCGATAGATTTTTGAATATTAAGGGAATCAAGGGATATGGGTTAGTGCAGGAAAGTGGAGATGAGGTAGAAGATCAGCCATGATCTTATTGAATGGCAGAGCAGGCTCGAAGGGCCAAATGGCCTACTCCTGCTCCTATTTCTTATGTTCTTATGTTCTTATTTAAGTAGGGTCAAGGGGGCATAGCTAACCCATTCCCCTCCATTTCTGCACCAAACACACCCCAAATAATTATCCCCACTACATCAGTAAGAGCTGCTGCAAGATATCCCTGATGCGGATACAACACTGCGGAGGCCATTTTGTGTGCTGCTACTGGAGGTTGGTGTTTCCTTGACTGTATAGTGATTCTTTTAGTACTTTGCGGGTTGAGTCAGGACTTTTGTTGCTACTTTTACTCAGCTCTGCTCGAAGTACTGCTATGCATTCTCGACTTGGGCCGAGAAATTCAAGAGCGCTGGAAACCTGCTGGTGGCACTGCAAGCCACAGTTAACGGTCGCCGAAATTTATAGCACGAGCAGTGTGGGTATATTGGTGCTGCTTGGTAATTAACATTAGCGCAGCGCTAAACTCACTGTGCAAGGCTGTTTTTGTGGCGGTAGTCTCAACAGGAGGCCCAATGTAGCGTGGCCATAGCGTCCATTGCAGCAAGAACAGCCTTCGCTTAAAGGGGAATTGCCTTCTAAAATGAAAAAAATAAAAATCATTTAATACTAGGCAGCTTTTAGCCCTTATAGCTCAACTGCCTTCTGAAAAAAATTAACATTAAAAAAATTCTCAAATGGCAGTCTTCAGCTCTTAAAGCTGAATTACCTTCCGCACCTAAAAAATGGGAAAAGTGCTTCAGCACTAACACAAATGGCTCAGCAAGCCAGGGAAGGGGCACTCAGGGTTTCGGATGCTGCACTCCAACTTTGTGCAGGGGGTCAACACTGCAAGAGAGGTCCTCTACCCATAGGGGCCAGGAGGCCTTCCAGAAAGAACGATGTGGGACCAGATTCACTGAGGCCATCACTGCCAGCAGTGTCACCCCCACAACCTGGCTCCAGTGCCCAAAGAAGCTTCGTGGCCTCAGACCAGTGGTCAAGGTCAGTGAATGCATCATTAGAAGCTGTCTCCTACCAACTGCAGCACTAGCCTCACACACTTCTCATGCATGAATCCCCCCACCCATCACTCACCTACCAACAATCTCTACCAAACACAAGGCACACCTCCCATTCCTAGCTTCACCTCACCCCCTTGGAGGAGACGGTGCTGGCCATTCTTTGCAGGGGCATGGCTGAGCCCTTGCCCAGCGGTGGGGCTGAAAGGATACAAGATGCTGGTATCCTCATACATTATCCTCCTTCTCGCATGCACCTCTTGCTTTCCCGTCCTCCGCTCACCGCAACTCCACCCTTGTGCCTTCCTCATTTCACACACCCAAGAAATGCAGCCTGCCCAGCCAGTGGGTGACCAAGAAGAGGGAGAAGAGAGTGAAGAAAAAGAAGAAACAACGACACTTGATTTGACACTCCCAGCCACCAGTTCCTCAAGGTCGACCAGTAAGGCCATTTGCAGTGTCCCCCACTGAAAGTCAGCAGCATTCCACCAGCCATGCTGCAGCCACTGGGGTGGCACTGTCTGACATCAGTAGTATAGGCAAAGCACACACAAGACAGTCACTAAGAGGATGCACAAGGGTGATTAGTTGATTTCTTGAAATCATATTAGATGGATAGATGTACAAAGTTGAATTGGAAAGTTTGCTTTGTGGTGGCTTTTATTTCAGCATTGTGGCCAAGAGGATGCTGTGATGGTCAGTAACAGAGGGGCAAGGTAAGGTGTAGGACAAATGTTGAAAGGGGAATTGGGGTTGTGTTCACTGGTACTGCAGGCGGATGATTCCATCCCGGATATCACGGCCAGAAAGGGGCTGTCTTGGTTGCATCCTTTCTTCTGCTTCCTCCTCTTCTGCATCTTCCTCTTCTGCATCATCCTCTTCCTCTTCCCTCTGCAAGCGGGTGCTGGGAATCTGAAATAAAAGCATAAAATGCTGGAAATACTCAGCAGGTCAGGCAGCATCTCGACCTGAGACCTAAACTCTGTTTTTCTCTCCACAGATGCTGCCTGACCTGCTGAGTATTTCTAATATTTTCTGTCTTCTCAGAGGCCTTCCTTTACCATCCGAGGCCTTGCAAGCATCCAGCAGCAATCCTTGCACTCCCTTCACACTTTAAAAACTTTTAATATCTATTGCACCAAGCCACTACTTCAATAAGATGGCCCAGAAATTCCGTTCGCAGCCCTCCCGCAGGAGGGCTGCAATTCAGAAAAATCTCCGCTTGGACCGGAGGGCTCCCGGGACACGCACACTTCCGTTGCTGTGCCTCTTCAATCTGCCGGTGTGCAGGGCACGCGTATCCCAGGGGCCCAGCCAGTTCGCAGCATCCCTGGGATCACGTGGGCCATTGGAAGCCAATCAGAGCAGGGAATCTCCATTCATAGATTTGACAGGAAGACCTGTCAAATCTAAATGAGAAGTCGCACAACACCAGATTATAGTCCAACAGCTTTATTTGAAATCCCTCCAACATAAGGTCAGAAATGGGGATGTTCGCTAATGACTGTACAGTGTTCAGCGCCATTCACAACTCCTCAGATAATGAAGCAGTCCATGCCCGCATGCAACAAGACCTGGACGACGTTCAGGCTTGGGCTGATAAGTGGCAGGTAACATTCGCGCCACAGAAGTGCCAGGCAATGACTATCTCCAACAAGCGAGAGTCTAACCGACCTCCCCTTGACATTCAATGGCATTACTATCGCTGAATCCCCCACCATCAACATCCTGGGTGTCACCATTGACCAGAAACTTACCTGGACCAGCCACATAAATACTGTGGCAACAAGAGCAGGTCAGAGGCTAGGTATTCTGCGGTGAGTGTCTAACCTCCTGACTCCCCAAAGCCTTTCCACCATCTACAAGGCACAAGTAAGGAGTATGATGGAATACTCTCCACTTGCCTGGATGAGTGCAGCTCCAACAACACTCAAGAAGCTCGACACCATCCAGGACAAAGCAGCCTACTTGATTGGCACCCAATCCACCACCTTAAACATTCACTCCCTCCACCACCAGCTTACCATGGCTGCAGTGTGTACCATCTACAAGATGCACTGCAGCAACTCACCAAGGCTTCTTCGGCAGCACCTCCCAAGCCCACGACCTCTTCCATCTAGACGGACAAGGGCAGCAGGCGCATGGGAATACCACCACCTGCAAGTTCCCCTCCAAGTCACACACCATCCTGACTTAGAAGTATATCGCCATTCCTTCATCGTCACTGGGTCAAAATTCTGGAACTCCCTAACAGCACTGTGGGAGTACCTTCACTACACGGACTGCAGCGGTTCAAGAAGGCGGCTCACCACCACCTTCTCAAGGGCAATTAGGAATTGGCAATAAATGCTGGCCTTGCCAGCAACGCCCACACCCCATAAACGAATTTAAAAAAATATATTTTTGAAGTGTAGTCGCTGTTGTAATGTAGGAAACGTGGCATCCAATTTGCGCACAGCAAGCTCCTACAAACAGCAATGTGATGTTGATTGAGGGATAAATATTGGCCAGGACACCGGAGATAACTCCCCTACTCCTCTTCGAAATTGTGCCATGGAAATACCTTTATTTTGATGTTGTGAAGAGAAGGAGGAAAACAGGGAAGAGGTTAGGTTGGAGGTCAGGGATCACTGAAGGTGTTTCTTCCATACACGTAGACACTAACTCAACAGGGACTTGGAAGTATATTGCTGTTCCTTCATCGTCGCTGGATCAAAATCCTGGAACACCCTCCGTAACAGCACTGTGGGAGTACCTTCACCACACGGACTGCAGCGGTTCAAGAAGGCGGCTGGTTGCAATGATAAGTGGGAGGAGTCCACTACCCACATCGGCAGCACACTCTGGGAAGTTACAGCCTACAGAACACCCTATAATAGCCCAGGAAATAGCATCAAGTTTTCAGGAAGAACTTCCAAGGACATTGGTGGCTTCAGAGCTTGCTGTGCGCAAATTGGCTGCCACATTTCCTACATTACAATAGTGACTACACTTCAAAAGTACTTCACTGTCTCTACATGAGATCAATGCTCCTGAAACATTGTTCTTTTGAAGAATGAGGCCTCTGAGGTCTGGGTCCTTAAGCTCTTCAGCTGAGGGCAGTCGTTTCTCCATCCTCCATGGAGGAACGTTACTTTCTCTCTTCCAGTCTCAGGTCCTCATTCAGACTAGTACTCAGTGACTCACCTGATGACAATCCTTCTGACAGTCTAACTAATTCCTCACAAATGGGTGTCTTTGTGCTGGAGCTTGTGCAGGTAAAGAGTTGTATGAGTGGTAGAGGATGTATATTGGCACCAGTGTCTTTTCATGCAGCACCTCCACAGAGGAATCTCAAAATCTGGGGCCCTTCCAAATGCTCACACCCCGACTGTTGCTCCCTCTGCCACCTTGTTGAAAAGTGAATTTTCCATTTAACTGGCATCAGTCTTTTCAACATGGCTCCAAAACTGTATCTCCCTCCAGCCGAGCAGGAGTGAGCCAATGAAGGGTAGTTTCCTGGTTTCCCAACTGCCCTACCTGATTAATGAGGGTTGTGGGAGAAAATTGTATCAGGTTAAAAGCGCTTTCATATTGGGAAGCATTAGGACCACCATGTGATAAACCTGCCAATGGGAAGAGAAACCAGTCCATCATATCTGGGTCCTATCACGAAAAAAATGGCCACAGAATCAATCCCGAACCATGACTGATACACAAACCAAAAGCTCAACACATGCATCCAGCTACGGTTCGAAAAAAACAAAAATGGTATCTAGAATTTTTTTCAATTACAGTCAATTGCAGAAATAGATTTGCCAGGTTTAATGAAATGATTACAGCCATCTTATCCTGACTATTGATTGACTATCCATAAATATGCCACTGTACATGGAAAAAAATAATCCTATTGCTAATTGGTACAAGCAATTGGTTAGGAACATGATTGTGGATTACAAGAATAAGTATTGATGCAGATGATCCAATGCTGAACACCATGGCTCCCGTTGCCCCCCCCCCCAACCCCGCCCCTGCCTTCCACCCCCTCCACACGCCCCCCCCCCTTCCACTTCCACCACACGCCCCCCCTCCCCCCCCACCCCGCCTAGGTATAGGCCAAGTTGAGCACAACTGAAGATATCTGGGGGTGCTACCAAAAAAAAGTGCCACTTATCTTTGTAAACCTCCATGGTCTTCCTGCCAGCAACTTCAGATCATTTGATCCGAGGGAGGCCAGGCAGAAAGGCTACCTACAACTTGTTCTAGGTGGCCCTCCATATAGGCTCCATGAGTGTACCTGGAGGAATATGAGGTGGAAGAATCTGTTAAGACCATCCAACTTTAATTATATGGCTGCATCTGCTTGCATCATAACCACTCCACCCTGTCCCATCCATCCTACCATTGTTTCCTCTGGTTTTGTCCGAGCATCATCCATATCCAGTGGCATTCCAAGAATCTGGTGGTGGGACTTATGCCAGTACCCCTACTCGAACCATAAGTTTTATGGGGGCCAGGCAGCAAAACGAAGAATGCCCAATAGATCAGTGGCCTAGTTTTTCGGGAAGAATCCATCAAATCTTCAGGCCAGGCCTTCTGGCTCTGTCCTCCAAGAACAGTCCACAGAAGACCCTGAGGCTAGCAGCCTATTCTGCATCTGCAGGCCTCTCATACCTGCAGCTTTGCTTTTGGTTTTGTGCAACAGGTGCAACAATGCGCACCAAACTTTGGCACAGAGAGGCTGGACACTGTCTGTACAAGGGGTGAGAGGTGGAAGATTGTTGAGTTGGGTTCAATCCATTAAATTGAAGATTGTATGGAGTTGAATTTCCCTGAAGATTCTCCCGATCGTTCATCATAACTTCGATGGAAAATCTGAAGAAATCTCAGAAAAATGGCATAAATCCCAACACATTCTCCAGGGTTTCTGCGAATCTTCTGTTGAAGTTACAGTAGGCGATCGGGAGACCACCCCACCCCGCCACCCCACCCCCCCCTCCCCCCTCGCCCCCGTGAAAATTAATTAATTATGTGTTTATATTTCTTACAACTGATTTGGGAAATGGAAACTGGTACAGTGGAAGGACATTCTTCTGAGGCTATGGTTCAGACACATTATTGGGGCAGGATAGAAGCAGATTTACCCTTTGCCTGGCCTGTGTTAGGTACCTGAATTAGGAAAGCATGATGCTGATGTTTGGTGGAAAAATATTCCATTTCCCAATATTATTTCTTATTAATTCTTGGGATGTGGGCGTCACTGGCAAAGCCTGCATTTACTGCTCATGCCTAGTTGCCACAGCTGAGTGGCATACTAGGCCGCCTCAAAGGGCAGTTAAGAGTCAACCATGGACCATGTAGGCCAGACGTTTCCTTCCCTAAAGGACATTAGTGAACCAGTTGGATTTTTACGACAATCTGACAGCTTCAAGGTCACTTTTTCTGATACCAGCTTTTTATTTCCAGATTTTTTTCAAACTGAATTGAAATTCTCAAACTGCCACAGTGGGATTTGAACTCAATTCTATGGATTAGTGGCCCAGGCCTCTAGATTATTAGTCCAGTAACATAACCACTGCATTACCATTCCTGATATTGACATGGTTCATCTTGATGACCAAGACTGATAATTAAAAATGTAAAAAAAAAGATGTGATGACCAGATCAGAGAGCAGGATGTCACAGTAACCCCAAATTTCCAATTTAACATTGAACCACTAAATACCACAATGCTCTAGATAATTGAGCCCATTATTTCATATTACCTAATGATATTCTGATAGTAGGACAATGTGAGCTGCCTAATAAAGAAATAAATAAATTCATTATTATCAATATAGTTGTATGGTGCCACAGCTGACACTCCGAGAAGACGAAAGGAAGAATTTTTTAACACATAACAAGCTCCGAAGCTACTTCACAGTGAAGCACCCGCATTGCTACACGCACCTTTACCAAATATCACCTCCGACAATGAAGGTAAGCAACTTTATTACACAAATTGTTGAAACTACTGCTGAATTAGCTCGGCAAACTTTGAAAGTGAGAGTGCTGAAGGTGCCTGGCAGGTGCACTTACACCCTCCCCAGATATTGTTCTCCATAGTTGGGATAAATTTGATCAAACTCTATTCTATATCAATTAGTTTGCAAATCAGCACTATTAGAAGGGCTATGATTAATGTAACATGAATTTATTGTACCATACGAACATACGAATTAGGAGCAGGAGTAGGCCACTCGGCCCTTCGAGCCTGCTCCGCCATTCAATCAGATCATGGCTGATCTGATTACTCCACATTCCCGCCTACCCCCGATAACTTTTCACCCCCATGCTTATCAAGAATCTATCTACCTCTGCCTTTAAAATATTCAAAGATTCTGCTTCCACCGCCCTCTGAGGAAGAGAGTTCCAAAGACTCACAACCCTCTGTGAGAAAAAATTTCTCCTCATCTCTGTCTTAAATGGGCGACCCCTTATTTTTAAACAGTGACCCCTAGTTCTAGATTCTCCCACAAGAGGAAACATCCTCTCCACATCCACCCTGTCCAGACCCCTCAGGATCTTATATGTTTCAATAAAGTCACCTCTTACTCTTCTAAACTCTAGCGGATACAAGCCTAGCCTGTCCAACCTTTCCTCATAAGACAACCCGCCCATTCCAAGTATTAGTCTAGTAAACCTTCTCTGAACTGCTTCCAGCGCATTTACATCCTTCCTTAAATAAGGAGACCAATACTGTACACAGTACTCCAGATGTTGTCTCATCAATGCCCTGTAAAACTGAAGCATAACCTCCCTACTTTTGTATTCAATTCCCCTCGCAATAAACAATAACATTCTGTTAGCTTTCCTAATTATTTGCTGTACCTGCATAGTAACCTTTTGCGATTCATGCACTCGGACACCCAGATCCCTCTGCATCTCAGAGCTCTGCAATCTCTCACCATTTAGATAATATGCTTTTTTATTCTTCCTGCCAAAATGGACAACTTCACATTTTTCCACATTATACTCCATTTGCCAGATCTTTGCCCACTCACTTAACCTAATTATATCCCTTTGTAGCCTCCTTATGTCCTCTTCACAATTTACTTTTCTACCTATCTTTGCGTCATCAGCAAATTTAGCAACCATACCTTCGGTCCCTTCATCTAAGTCATTTATATAAATTGTAAAAAGTTGAGGCCCCAGCACTGATCCCTGTGGCACACCACTCGTTACATCTTGCCAATCAGAAAATGACCCATTTATGCCTACTCTCTGTTTCCTGTTAGCTAGCCAATCTTCTATCCATGCCAATATGTTACCCCCTACACCATGAGCTTTTATTTTCCGCAATAACCTTTGATGTGGCACCGTATCAAATGCCTTCTGGAAATCTAAGTACAGTACATCCACCGGTTCCCCTTTATCCACAGCACATGTTACTTCCTCAAAGAACTCCAATAAATTGGTTAAACATGATTTCCCTTTCACAAAACCATGTTGACTCTGCCTGATTACTTTGAACTTTTCGAAGTGCCCTGCTATAATGTCTTTAATAATAGCTTCTAACATCTTCCCTAGGACAGATGTTAAGCTAACTGGCCTGTAGTTTACTGCTTTCTGTCTCCCTCCCTTTTTGAATAAAGGAGTTACATTCGCTATTTTCCAATCTAATGGAACCTACCCCGAATCTAGAGAATTTTGGAAAATTAAAACCAACGCATCAACTATCTCACTAGCCACTTCTTTTAAGACCCTAGGATGAAGTCCATCAGGACCTGGGGACTTGTCAGCCCGCAGTTCCAACAATTTGCTCAGTACCACTTCCCTGGTGATTATAATTTTCTTGAGTTCCTCCCTCCCTTCCATTTCCTGAGTTATAGCTATTTCTGGGATGTTACTTGTATCCTCTATAGTGAAGACCGGTGCAAAATACCTGTTCAATTCAACTGCCATCTCCTTATTTTCCATTATTAATTCCCCAGACTCACTTTTTATAGTACCAACGCTCACTTTGTTAACTCTTTTCTTTTTTAAATATCTATAGAAACTCTTACTATCTGTTTTTATATTTCTAGCTAGCTTTCTCTCGTACTCTAATTTTTCTCTCCTTATTAATCTTTTAGCCATTCTTTGCTGTTTTTTATATTCTGTCCAATCTTCTGACCTGCCACCCATCTTTGTGCAATTATATGCTTTTTCTTTAAGTTTGATACTATCTTTAACTTTTTTAGTTAACCACGGATGGTGGGTCCTCCCCTTGGAATTTTTCTTTAGAAACATAGAAACATAGAAACTAGGAGCAGGAGTAGGCCATTCGGCCCGTCGAGCCTGCTCCACCATTCAATACGATCATGGCTGATCATCCAAATCCAGTTGGAATGTATATATTCTGTGTATTTTGAAATATCCCCTTAAATGTCTGCCACTGCAACTCTATTAACTTATCCCTTAACCTAATTTACCAGTTCACTTTAGCTAGCTCTGCTTTCATGCCCTCATAATTGCCCTTATTTAAGTTTAAAATACTAGTCTTGGACCCACTCTTCTCTCTCTCTCAAACTGAATGTAAAATTCAATCATATTATGATCGCTGCTACCTAGGGGCGCCTTCACTATGAGGTCATTAATTAATCCTATCTCGTTGCACAATACCAGGTCTAGTATAGCCTGCTCTCTGGTCGGCTCCAGAATGTGCTGTTGTAAGATACTATCCCGAAAACATTCCATGAACTCCTCATCTAGGCTACCTTTGCCCATCTGATTTTTCCAGTCTATATGCAGATTAAAATCCCCCATGATTATTGCCGTACCCTTCTGACAAGCTCCCATTATTTCTTCCTTTATACTCCATCCTACCATGTGGTTACTGTTCGGGGGCCTGTACACCACTCCCACAAGTGACTTCTTGTCTTTATTATTTCTCATTTCTACCCAAACCGCTTCTACATCCTGGTTTCCTGAACTTAGGTCATCCCTCTCTATTGTGCTAATACCATCATTAATTAACAGAGCCACCCCTCCACCTTTTCCTACCTTCCTGTCCTTCCTAAATGTCATGTACCCTTCAATATTCAGGACCCAATCTATGTCATCCTGCAGCCATGTTTCTGTAATGGCTATCAGATCATATTTATTTATTTCTATTTGCGCTGTCAGTTCATCTGTTTTGTTTTGAATGCTACGTGCATTCAGATGCAGAGGATAGAAAGGATATACAAAGGATATACAAATGATAGAAATGTTAGGGAGAAATTATTTCACTCCAGTCTGTGTTGATAGGTAAAAGCAAAACAGTTTATTTAATATTCAGAGATCTCTGGGAGAAGCGTCACAGACCTTACCCGGCCTCGTGACCACGGCTTCTCGACCTCCCGTTGTCAATTACAACCTTTTATTTAAGAATTGTCCACTCACATAGTTACAAAATATCACATGATTACAATTATGTCAATTCAAACTAAACAATTATGTCAATTCAAACTAAACCATTAATTCGTTATATTTCTGATCTTTGTCAGCTACAAACTAAAAGCAATTCAATGACGTATATATGCTGCTATGTTTGCCTGAATCATGGGTCACTGTCTCATTCTTACACTTGTCCATTGTATTCTGGCCTTGAATGTTGCTAGGTTTCCAACTCCCATCCATGCTTATCTCTCCACCTGGGTTCTTATTCTATTTCGTACAGCTAAGAGAGGTTTTAATTTAATTTAATTTAACATGAGTTCAAATTAACTCTTTCACTCCCTCCTGTCGGTCCCGTGCCAAATTAAAAATTTTGGTCAGGGATACCGACTTCTTTTCCGCATTTATCATCCCAGGATTATATCTGTGTTGATAAATTCGCCTCTCTCTTCTATCTATCCTTGGTGTCAGGTGTATGGTGGTCTGTACGAAAAGAAAAGAGCTTTACATATAGATATCCTGTAGCAGCTGTTCATTGCTTGGTTCAATATTGACTACAGCAACTGGCATCATTCTGGCCATAGCTGCCTTACAACATGCATTTAAAATCATCAATATAACACAGAATGCTATTCCAATTACAAGAATAATTATCAGTCCATGCATCAAATATGAACCCCATAATCCCCCAAACAACCATTCCCGCCAGTTTGCCCCTGCGGTTTCGTGTAACTTCCGAACTTCCCTCTGTATGTGCTCAGCCAAATCAGTTATATTTTCTGAACTGTCAGGAATGTATGTACAGCACTCTGTCCGAATCAATGCACATGTTCCCCCTTTCTCTGCTAGGAGGTAATCAAGTGCCATTCGGTTTTGTAGCGTCACTGTCCTTATTGCTACCATCTTGGCGTTAATGTCTATTAGAGCTTCTGCTGTATCATTCCCAACCTGTTCTAAAACCTCTGCCAACAACCGTATCTCTTTAATAGCTCTCGCGACTCCGTATGGGGGTAAATAGATCGCGAAGTATCTTTCAGCCTCAGTAATTTCTCGTTTACAACGATAGGCTGGGTGTTCCTTGAGGTTTAGGCAGTGATGTACAAAGGGTACGACATACCCCAGATAACAAGACCCCGTCCAATTGTAGGGGAGCCACGGGTAAGCTTTATGTCCACATATGAAGTAAGTGTTATTATAGGCTTCATACCTACTCCATATGTTATTCATTATCATGATTTTACCCTTCCATGGCCCCCCACTGGTCATGTTTGGAATTGTACCGAGATTCCACGTCCCATACGTGAAGGTTGCACCACCGTACCCACTCCTGGTCACCTTTAATTCGTATTTCTGCTCGCATTTACTCCAACCCACAGCCAGCCCTCCTGTGCCTTTGCTGACTAAGCACAGACTTCCCTTCGGTCTACCACTTCCCGAGGTGTTAGTGAGTACAAGGGACGGCGGGGGTTGAGCATGATTGTAATTCGGTTGATACCACCCTCGGAAGGCGGTAAGATCATAACCCGCACTCCTCCAGTCTTCCGTTTCCATCTTTTGTCTGAATCCCCAATCTACTAGAGTTCCCCAGGTATCATTTTTACGGATTAACCATTCAGCCATCTCCTGAGCACTAAAGGGTATCGGTCTTAAAGGTATCCCTCCCTTACTATGTATCGGAATATGGGAGCAGACCCAACACGAACTCAAGTTCATATTTTTTGCATAGACATAAGACATATACACAAAGGTATTTACGTGCAGCTCACGCCTCCGTCTCGCTTCGCGATATGCCTGGACTGATGAGCATTGCAAATCCGCGTGACACGGGGCCCCTCCACATTCTATAGTCCAGTTACTTTTACCAGTTAAATAAGTCCTTTTATCTTTCAACAGCCAGGCTGTACTTTCAGTCTCTCGTTCTAACGTCCAATTCTTCTGGCTCCCGTCTCTGGCAGTCAAACAGCGAACTGTGTCTTGGTTACACAGTCTTATGGTATCCCATCTCCAGGGAAGGCACTTGTATTCTAATGAAGCCGCGTTTACTACGTATGCTGCAGCTAAACTAATACACATTATTAACTTCATTTCATCACTCTACGTTAACAATGTCCCAAAGGCTATATTGCCAATCTAACTACTTTACTTGTTGCTTGTAGATTCTATTATTCTGGAGGAAGGAAAAGCACATAATTATTAAATTGGCGGTCCCATCATTCCCTTATCACTTCTATTTGTCTTTTGATGCTTGATATTCGACTTTGCTGGCATTTCTGTTATCTGTTCCCGGCTGCATGTTATCAGTCTCTGTTCTAAGAATTAAAACCCATCTTTGAATCTAACAGCTATTTCTTACAATTCCCTTCTTTGAGAAGGAAATATCCTTATTGACTTCTCACAATCGGCTCTTGACTAATCTAGCTAGTTCTTATTGGTCTCTCAACTTGGGCGTTAGTTAGTAGGGAGTCTTGAAGATTTCTCCCTTCCTTACAGTCCATTCCTTGAGGAGAAGGAGCAACCTCTGACCCCTTACTCAAATTCAATTCACTGTTCCGGTGTTCCAATTCTTCCCCGCCTGGGGTATCCTTTGTTTCTTCTATCTTTCCTGATGTTACCCCGCCTGGGGTCTCCTCTGCATTGCTTTGGATCTTCTCTTTCGGTGTGCTCAATTAATTTGTTTATGCTGGTTAGTCATAGGCATGAGTACCCAATTGGCTTATGTATCAGAGTTTTACTCCACACGTTACATATATCAAATACACTATCATTACAAGTTGGAGAACTACCAGAGCGTGTGAAATAATATGAACGTAAGGGTGTGCTGATGTATTAAGCCCAATATCCCACCAGTGTGAGTTGTCCCCTATGCTGTCAATTTCAATATCTATTCTCGAGTTGTCTTGCTCCAAAACATAAAAATGCTTTAGGGAGGAGTTCAGTCGCATCATGAGCTCACTGAAACCCTCAAACAACAGGGGAATGTCGTATCCGAGTATCCGAATTGTGCCACATAATTGTGTAGCTCATACTTAAAAACGTGTTGGTTGATGGGACAGGTCCTGTTAGACCCATAAAGCATGGTAATTGCAGTAGTAGTGACACAGGAGGCACCACCAAAACCACCTCATACTGGATTCGCACTGGTTTTTCCCACGCTCTGTTACCTACAAAACACAATTATTACAGTCACAGTTAAATTCAGTCTTATAATCATTTCAAGCGACATTACAGTTTAACATCTAGTCAACAAATCATGGACTTAAAAGATTCTCCAGATCTCTCTTTTACTCATATCCATCTTGTGGATAATTCTTACTAAACATGATTTCTCCTTAGCCCTCAATTGTCCCAATCCAGATTCCATGTAACTCTCCACTTCAACTTCAATTTCAATCCCTCTAACAGGTACCAGTGTATTTAACTCTATTCTGATTGTTTCATTAATTAGATAGTTTCTCGATGGAGTATGTGTCAATGCTTTAAAGGTTGTCTTGCTCTCCTGAACCACATTAACCATTTCATGTTTTGCTGTTGTCAAGTAACTGAGCAGACTGAGACCCATTCTTCAGTGCAGATTCATCATACATTCCCGGATGGCAACTGCCTCACATGTAACAAATCACATTTGCACACTCATATCGGTATCTCCATATCATGCCACATGTGCCTTTCTCGGGCTTTCAGGTATCTTATCAAAAGATTGTCTGGAGGTCTTTGTTCATCTTCCTCTGCATGGTCCCGATGTCTTGGATAGTGGCCAGGCTATCAAATTCAGTTTTCTTTAAAAGTTCATTATAGGCAGGGACACAAATGTCTCCAAGAGAAAGCTATCAATTTACTATTCTTAGCTACTCTTTCCTGACTTTCACCAGAAAGTTTTTTTAAATTCCCATTCAGTAGTGTAATTCTCCTGTTTCAATCTTACACCTTCGATCACTTTCCTTTAATTACCATTCATATCTCATTCATGAGCCCTGGAGAAACTTTACTGTTTAGTACAATATTTAAGATTGAAAACATAGTAACGTTTTTTATTTATCATTATTTTAGAAGATCTTTATTTTCCCAAAAGTAACCCAATATATAGTGCCTGAGTCCATTTTGTCATTTCAAAATTATCCCGAAATCCAAACAGCAGTACTGTTGAACTGACAGGTTTTCAATGTTCAATTTCATTTCTATAACTTAAACAGCTGTCAGTGGAAAGGGTTAACTCCTTTGCAGGGTTTTTTAAGAAGGCGGAGCGAAACATTATCAGGTGCACGCAATTGCGTCACTTCACGTAAATTTAAAAAAAAACTTTCCTGATCAGAAAAGACAGTTGTGTTTTCACACTTTAACTGAACACGAAAAGAACAGATAAAACAAAACAAACTAGTACATGCTTGTAGAAAACCATAAATTACATCATATTTCTTATTGTCCTTTCTTCAGATGCCGTTCCAAAATACTGTAAAAACATTGAATATAACTGGAGAAAAATTCGTTTTTCACATTTAAACAAATCAAATCAAACTGCTTTGGAAGATTTCACCATAGCAACTGCGACTCCAAGGTTAAATCTTAGACCGAAACGTAATCCTTTGTTAAACAAACTTTTGTTGTTCTTCTCAGTTTTTTTACACACCAGCTTAACTTAAATTGTAGTTCAAAGTTTTTTTTTTCAATTCTTGGGGCACAATCTATTGCAGCCACACATCGTGGCATTGTCTTCGCTACTGGATCCCTCTTTAACTAACCGTTGAATCGGCTCTGCTTTCCCTGCAAAGTCTGATATAAAATTCCTGCAGTAGTTAAATAGTCCCAACACTTTCCTCACTCCCCGGATTGTCACTGGCCTTGGTATGTCTTTTATTGCTGCCTTTTGTTCCTGTGGGAGTGCCTTATACCCCTGGCTAATTTCGTGTCCTAGATACTTTACTTTGGACAGTCCAACCTGTGCCTTTTTGGGTTCAATTTAAAGCCAGCTTTCTTAAGTGTCTGGAGGGTGGCTAGTAATGCTCCCATGTGTCCTTTGGCATCCTCTGATGCAATCATTATGTCATCGACATATTGGAGTAGGGCACTCTGATACTTTGATAGGTCTAACTCGTCTAAGGCTTGACTCAGTACATGGTGGAATATATTTGAATTATTGTGGAACCCCTGCGGGACCCTAATTCATGTATACTGTCTATCCCTGACAGTAAAGGCGAATTTCCCTTGTGATTCCTCTGCCAATGGTATGGACCAGAACCCGTTCTGTATCCAAGACTGTAACTATTTTAAAGTCTGGTTTCAGACCATTAAATATCTTATTCAATGTGGTCTACACAAATTTACACCAACCAGAATTTCACCGTGGCCACAATGAAAGTCTGGTTTTTAATAGGTTAATCAACCTCAATAACTCCAATTCAATCTAGATCAAATTTTTCTTTTAAACTAACCAGTATCACTTGGAAAAGAAAGAAACCATAGCCACATTAACAAAGAAACAATTACCCATGCCTTGTAAACATTCAAATTCATTTTCTTCCAGGCACATTGGCAACTGTGACTTCAAGGCTGAAGCTTATCTTTTGTAAAACAATTAACAAACTTAAAACAACACACGCTTGTCCATCCTTCAAGTCAAGTCTTCAAAGGGTTAAACAGCTTTTAGCTCTCTGTACAAAAGAGTGGGCGGAGCTAAAACAAAAATGACTAGACACTTTTTTAAAGACAGACTTTCAGACAAAAGAAATACTGTAACTCCTTAAACATTCATAGTCAGAAAACTTTCACCCTTTAACACACACTTTCACACAAACTTAGATCCCAGCATTCCTTTTAAGAGTCCTTTCACTCAACAAATCTTGTGTTTTATTTGTCTCGGCACAGACATTAATAACTTCCATGTCGGTAAACTTTAAGGGGGAAAAATTCAGTCGCGCCCCATTTGGGGCGCAAATATCGTCCGGGCGCAAAGATTAGCGCCTAGCGCTAATTATCGCCACTGACTGGAAACTTCACTTTTATCGACCCCTGAGGTGATTGGAGCGCTAAATCAGGCGCTTCACACCTGTCTTAAGGCGCAAAGGCCGAGGAGCGAGGCGCTAACTCAGAGCGCTGGCGAAGCTCATGTGATGTTAGTCAGCAATGGAACACACACTCAATGGCACCGGCCAGTTCTTAAAGGGGATGGTTGATCTTGCTTTCCATCCACATCCTGCTCATTGCAGCCTTGAATCCCGGCCTGGAGAGACCTGCACATCAAATCTGCTGGAAAGAACAATGGAGAGTACCAGGGAAAGAGCTTAGAGTGCAGCCCCAACAGTCTCTTCTAAATCGATACAAGGAATGGCAAATCAAAATGAACCTGCAAAGTGCTGCTCAGTACCCAAAACTCCTTCACACAACGTTGAATCTCTCCAGATGTCTCTCTCTCTCTCTCTCTCAGAATGCGTAGTTCAAAAATGGCACCAACAATAAAAGGCAGGAAGCGGTCACCTTTAAATAGCGCTCCCCCAGTCCCTTCATGACTGCAGAACGCTCCCCTCAACCTGTCGTTGCTAGCGTCAGGCGGTAAGGCAGGGGGCGCCACTCAATATCCACTCCGGGGCGATACCGGGGCGTTGCACACTCGACTGACGTCACGATCTGCTGGCGCAGGAGATCGTGGCGGTAGTGTTTAGCGCCGCCGCAAAATGTCTAGTTAAGTTCGCGAGCGGCGCAAACATCGCTGCGCCCGGGCGCTAGCTGCTTTGCGCCCCATTAGCGCCCTCTTAAGGCGCTAACGGGAGGCGCAACCAACTGAATTTTTCCCCCTAAATTTCTCTCTTTTTTTTTCTTTTTATCTTTGATTTGTGTCTTAACCCCTTTTGTTATCATTATCAACTGATGTGTTAAAATTACTCCTGCCTTTCTAGTTTTCTTTTGTTTCTGCTTCTCCCACCACTCCCGTGCGCCATTGGTTTTCCTATTGGATCTCACCCATCTTTCTTCCTTTTATCAATCAAACCCTTTTATCCTCGGCGTAGAGCCAACTCATAATGTATTAATATCGTTACTAGCTTACCGCTTTCCGGCCCACCCTAGTAACTCGTTCTCAGAGGTCTGCCTATCGTCTACCAGTTGTATGGTGGCGGCCCCGACCTGTAACTATTCTTGCTCACAGAGGTGAGTTTTGGGCAGCTACTCGGCCCCTTTCACATGTAGCCATTAATACATTATCACAACACGTCACGTCATACAATCCAACAGATCCCGCAATGCAACACAGCAGAGAGGTCTTACAGATTCTTTGTCTGTCTCGGATTCCCAACTAACTCTGGCCGTCACGTGGGGCCCAATCGCCCTCTTAATTTCGGCTCAGCATGGGTCCTCGAGACATTTAGAGTCCGAAATAACACATCAGGCTTCAATCTTACTTAACTATTATTAGTACGTTTGGTTAACCTTATTATTCCAATATTACAAACACCTTATGCGCTACCTAGGTTGTAATAAACTGTTTCTTACCCGTCACAGACACCAGATTCGTTGGATACTGCGTCGCCGTCACACCGCCCTGCCAAGTGACCCAATTTCTGGGTGGTCAAAGATTTGACTACTCGCCCCGTTCACTGGTACAGGCGGTCTTTCAGCTCCGAAGTATCCTGCCGACTACGCCAATTGTTAGGGAGAAATTATTTCACTCCAGTCTGTGTTGATAGGTAAAAGCAAAACAGTTTATTTAATATTCAGAGATCTCTGGGAGAAGCGTCACAGACCTTACCCGGCCTAGTGACCACGGCTTCTCAACCTCCCGTTGTCAATTACAACCTTTTATTTAAGAATTGTTCAATCACATAGTTACAAAATATCACATGATTATAATTATGTCAACTCAAACTAAACAATTATGTCAATTCAAACTAAACCATTAATTCATTATATTTCTTATCTTTGTCAGCTACAAACTAAAAGCAATTCAATGACGTATATATGCTGCTATGTTTGCCTGAGTAATGAGCCACTGTCTCATTCTCACACTTGTCCATTGTATTCTGGCCTTGAATGTTGCTAGGTTTCCAACTCCCATCCATGCTTATCTCTCCACCTGGGTTCTTATTCTATTTCGTACAGCTAAGAGAGGTTTTAATTTAATTTAATTTAACATGAGTTCAAATTAACTCTTTCAGAAACATAGGCCAGATATAGAGCAAACGTATCTTTAATCTGCTCCAGTAACATACCTGAACCACAGCTTCAAAAAATGAGTAGACAGAAAATCATGACGCAGCGACCACTCTTTCTCAATATGTGTTCCCAGAGGTGGAGGATCCCCACCAGGAGCACAATTTCACAAAGTTAGTCTTTAAAATACTTATGTAATAGTTTCGTTCAAAGGCAATCAGCTACAGTATTAGCAGCTTATTAATATCAGTGCATCACCAGCCGAGCTACTATAGTTAGTTTTAAGTCCAGATAGGAGACTGGTGAAACTTTTACCGTTGGTTATTTATCTCTCTCAGTACAGGGTTGGGTTCATTGCATGATATTGCAGATTGTACAAGTTTATTTTTCTTATCTCTGAATGGTGCATCTGTCTTGTAGAGGAAAACCACACAGGGCCCTATTTGCATAGATATTGGCCCAGAATTTGCTGGGAAAATAACGGCGAGTTTAATGTGAATACTGCTATTAGTGTGTAAAAAGCCCAGCAATTTATGGCGAGGAAGAGATACGCCATGACTTGCGAATTGCCACAGGTTGCTCCATCCTAAAAATCGGAGCTCACGTCAAGCTCCCCATGAGTTTCAAGAAATTGCTGCATTTGCGCTGTTAAAATGAATGGAACACATGGCAGAAAGTTAGGGCTGGTATTTAACGACATAAAGACCCCTTTAGTGATGAGATTTATGCTCCTGCACTGCCACTCAACCTCTCTGGCCCAGAACAGGAACAATTGAAACAGTGGAGTCTCATTCCTGCAGGTAGTAAATTGTTCTGAGAGGTTTTTAAAATTTAAATTTAACTTTTTTTTTTAATTCTTAATTTCTGTCTCTTTTTTCTCTCTCTTAATCCAATCTTTCTTTCCCTCTTTATGCATCTAATTTGACTCTAATTCACCCTATTTCCTTTTCTGTCATTCCTCTGTTTCCTTCTCTATCCTTAAATTTCATTGATTAAGGAGATAGACTGTTGGTCCCGTCGTTCACCAAGGTCCCGGATGCCCCATTGCCCTAGCCGTGCCGTTATCAACTCGACCCTTGTGCCTTTCTGCTGTGAGATATCCGAGATGTGTCACCAGCACAGCCTGTCCCTGAAGTTGCGGAGGATAGTGATGGAGGAGAAGAAGACACACCATTACTGCATCAGGCACTCCCAGCCACCAGCTCAGAAAATGGCACAGAATTTAGAGGGTAGTATAGAGACGCGATCTGCACATGGTGAGGCACCAGACATGAGTGGGCTGCAGCAAGGCCAGGGAGAAAGGGTAGCTCAGGGGGCCAGCTCCCTGGAGGGCGAGTTTGCACATGAGTTCTGCTGCATATGACACAGAGGATGACCTCGATGGGGCCTTCAGAAGAAGGGTGATGGGCATGCACACAGAAATGCTTGGTGCAATGGCAAGCCTGCCAGAGAGCCTCTTGTCAATGTCAAGGAGCATGGAGGAGTTTGGCTCCAACATTGGACGGGGCTTTGCGCGGAGCTTGGAGCCCATGATTTCGAAGAAGAAAATGATGGACAACTCCAGGAGAGACCTTGTGGACCCAGCCATGATGCTGCGTGTGATGGGCGATGTCGTGGCTTCCATTGCAGCACAGGCAAAAGCGATCCAACGTCTCAGTGCTGCAGTGGAAGCATAGACCGCTCTCCTGCAGGCTCAGCTCGGTGCCACGCTGGCTCAGACTGCTGCAATTGTCGTTGGATTTACAAGTGTCGAAAGGGGCTCGCAGGGTGTTCACAGCAAGCCAGCAATCTGTCCTCCAACAGATGGCTAGGAATGCTGAGGCGCCGCCCGGATGAGTGGCAGTGAGTCTGTGGAGATCAAACCTGCTGTCCTCTCTCAAGGCGACAGCATTCCTACTCCCAGCACTCCACTCCACCATTGCCATTATCACTGCCTATCAGCCATGCCAAGGTGCTGCAGTCTACAGCTGGGCCTTCTAGGCCCATAACTGCTCCATGTCGTCCTGCAAGGACATCTGCAGTCTCCCCCACGCAAAGTCAGCAGCCTTCCACCAGCCATGCTGCAGCCACTGGGGGAGCACTGCGTAGGAGCACTAGAGTAGGTAAAGGCCCACTAACAACAGGCACGAAGGGAATGCATAAGGGTATTTAGTGGATATTGTAATGTTGATTGGATTTGGATAAATTTATGATTTTTGTTTGGAATGTGCATTTTGTGGTGGTTCTCATTTCAGCTTCGTACCCAGGAGGATGCTGTGGTGTTCCGTGACTGAGGGATGGTATGATGGGGAACTGGTAAACAACGGGGATCTCTGCTTTCATTCACTGGAATCGGAGTCTGATGAGGCGTTCACCGACATACCGTCCGGAACGGGGATTTGCTGCCTGCCTCCTCCATCCCTCCTCTTCCTCGTCCTCATCTTCTTCCTCCTTCTCCTCTTCCTGAGGTGGTCTCGCAATCCCTGGTGGCAAGGGCTGTGCCCTCATGATGACCACATTGTGGAGCATGCAGCAGACCACCACGAAATGGGACACCTGCTCCGCCGAGTGCTGGAGGGCTCCTCCAAAGCAGTCAAGGCAGCGGAACTGTTAATTGAGCACCCCGATGGTCTGCTCGATGATGTTCCTCGTGGCAGCATGGCTGTCATCATATAAGTGCTGGGCACGAGTGGTGGGGTTGCGGAGGGGAGTCATTGGCCAGGTGCAGAGCGGATAGCTCTTGTCTCCGAGCAGCCACCCTCAGGTTTGACGTGGTGGCTGGAAGATTGCTGGCACATTGGACTGGTGCAGGATGAAGGCATCATGACTGCTGCCAGGATAGCGGGCATTCACCATCATGCTGCGCTGGGCGTGGTCGCACAACAACTGCATATTAAGTGAGTGGTAGCCTTTGCGGTTACAGAACATCTCAGGATTGTTACACGGTGCCCGCAAAGCCACGTGTGTGCAGTCGATGGCACCCTGCACCATAAGGAAGCCCGCTATCCTGGCAAAGCCCCATGCGCGTTCGTCCTGCTTCTCTCTGTTCAGAGAGAAGACAATGTAATCCCTTCTCCTGGAGTACAGAGCCTCTATGACCTCCCGGATGCAGCGATGGACTGGGAGATGGTAGCTATGTCTCCTGCTGCAGACTGGAAGGATCCGCTGCCGAAGAAATTGAGGGACACGGTGACCTTGAGGACCACTAGGAGAGCTGTGGTCACCCTGCTCTGAGGCTGCAGCCTGGTTGCAGGAGGTGGCAGAGTTCTGTGATGACCACCTTGGTGAAGCGGCGCCTCCTAATACACTGCTCCTTGCTTAAGTGGACGTTAGAGAAGCTCTGTCGAAAGACCCTAGGTGGGTAAGACCTCCTGTTGAGAGCTCTCCTGGCCCTCCTCCTTCCTCTGCGCATATCTTCTCCTTTTCTTCGCTGCCTCCACTCCCTCTCCCAAATATACTCGAGCGTGAGGGGGACTGCAAGTAGAGCCCCCGTAAGTGTGAGGAAATGATGTAAACTGAAGCCTTTCATAGAATCATAGAATGGTTACAGCACAGAAGGAGGCCATTCGGCCCATCAAGCCCGTGCCGGCTCTCTGCAAGAGCACTTCAGCCTGTCCCTTTCCCCATAGCCTTGCAATGGGAACAGTTTCTCTCTATCTACTCTGTCTAGACCCCCTCATGATTTTGAACACCTCTATCAAATCTCCTCTCAACCTTCTCTGCTCTAAGGAGAACAACCCCAGCTTTTCCAGTCTATCCACGTAACTGAAGTCCCTCATCCCTGGAACCATTCTTGTAAATCATTTCTGCACCCTCTCTAAGGCCTTCACATCCTTCCTAAAGTGCAGTGCCCAGATTTGGACACAATACTTCAGTTGAGGCCGAACCAGTGTTTAATAAAGGTTCATCATAACTTCCTTGCTTTTGTACTCTATGCCTCTATTTACTTCACCTGACGAAGGAGCAGCCGCTCCGAAAGCTTGTGATTTCAAATAAAACTGTTGGACTATAACCTGGTGTTGTGCGACTTCTCACTTCTATTTATGAAGCCCAGGATCCCGTATGCTTTTTAACCGCTTTCTCAACCTGCCCTGCCCCCTTCAATGATTTGTGCACATATATCCCCCAGTATCTCTATTCATGTACCCCCTTTAGAATTGTACCTTTTAGTTTATATTGCCTTTCCTCGTTCTTCCTACCAAAATGTATCGCTTCGCACGTTTCTGCGTTAAATTTCATCTGCCACGTGTCTGCCCATTCCACCAGCCTGTCTATGTCCTCTTGAAGTCTATCACTATCCTCCTCACTCTTCACTATACTTCCAAGTTTTGTGTCATCTGCAAATTTTGAAATTGTGCCCTGTACATCCAAGTCCAAGTCATTAATATATATCAAGAAAAGCAGTAGTCCTAGTACCAAGCCCTGGGGAACACCACTGTATACCTTCCTCCAGTCCGAAAAACAACCATTCACCACTACTCTCTGTTTCCTGTCACCTAGCCAATTTCGTATCCATGCTGCCGCTGTCCCTTTTATTCCATGGGCTTCAGCTTTGCTGGTCGGCCTATTATGTGGCACTTTATCAAATGCCTTTTGGAAGTTCATGTACACCACATCTACCTCATTGCCCTCATCAACCCTCTCTGTTACCTCATCAAAAAACTCAATCAGGTTAGTTAAACACGATTTGCCTTTAACAAATCCGTGCTGGCTTTCCTGAATTAATCCATGAGAATGAGGCATTCTCCACTTGCACCAACACTCCCTGTGACCTCAGGAACTTTAAATAAGTTTAGAAAGCTGCAAGAGTTGCAGAAAGTTACACAGAGCCAGTCAAACTGAGAAACCATGTCAGCTGCAAGTTGTTGATTATGATTCCCTTTAAATATCGCTGCTGGGGGGTTCCTTCCACCTGCTGAATGCTTGGTCATTTGGTCGTGATATAGAGAGGGCAGTAAGTGGAGCGGCAACAGCAAAAATGGCAGATCGTGCATCAAGTTGCATACTCATTGACGTCATGCTCTTCCTCATTTCCATTTCTGCAGCAAGCGCAGTCAATGGCAGTGCTGCCGACCTGCTGAAATTGGTGGCCACCACGGGACTCACCGGAAGCGAGGTGGTCGCCATTTTTTCTTCAAAACGGGCCTTAATGGTCGGCGCTAAACCCCCAAATTTCGAAGTCACAGCCTCCCAGTGGAATTTCCAACACCAAGTTAGGGAACTCAGGTAGTGCTACATCAGGACCACTGTTGCAACACCAGAAGAGATAGTGAGGGCCCTTAAAGGGGAAGAAGTTCCCCAAAGATGCAGAAACCATGTTAACCATGTTAAATGAAGGAATCATTCAGGTTAAAGATCCTTCTGCACTATTTGAAGAAGAGCGGGGAATTCTTCCACAAGTAATACAACAGCAAAAACAAATTAACTGGTCATTCATCTCATTGCTGTTTGTGAAATTTATCTGTAGGCAAAACAGCTGCCTGTTTGCCTGCATAACAACAGTCACTGCACTTCCAAATAATTCATTGTATGTGAGGGGCTTTGAGTTGTTTCTCTGCAGCATGATATGACACTCCAGAAATGTAATTTTAAAAAAAATCTAAAATGCAAGTGCCAGCAGCAAGTTCTGTCGGTTCTCCGTTTGATTAAAAAAAATGATTTTAGTTGTTTAATAAAACTGTACGTTAGTGCAGAACAATAAAATCTGAATACCAGGCCGTCAAAGGGCACGCCTGCAGGTCCAGCCCTAGGATGTGGTCTGGACCACCGAAGACCTCCAAAATTTGAGTGTTATAAGGGGACTGATAAGTGGCATGATTTTTGGTTGAAATGAATTGAAGGTGTATCATGTATTTTATCATCTTATCATCGTGGATTTTATTTTGGTTTTATAGAGTCACGTACATACAAACTTCCACCTATACAGACTTCATCTGAAGCTAGCCTTAGGCCACGCAGCAGAAAAGGTATGTTCATTATGAATTGAAAAAAGCCGAATATATATAAAATTGAAGGTTTCAAATTTCCTGTGTTGTTGTGTCAAGAAACTGGAATAATCTTGGCAGGCGGGGGAGGAAAGTTAGACAGGAAGCTTTCCTGTCAGATAACTGCCACTTATGTGACCCATGCTGGAAATGTGCATTTGTAGATATTGGGTCAGCATAAAAATTAGCATCACTTGGAGAACGGCCCTCCACTGGATTTTAAAAGAAAACATGACTAAAGCATTCTTTGTTTTTCGATCTTACTTCATATGTACGTGCACTTCCTGTTTGTCATATGTCATGCTCCAAAAAGCTGATAATGCAGCCTGTGGCATTGTATTACCAGGCACAGAGGCCTAATGTCTACTCCAGGCCTTTTTACCTGAGTGCAGGGCACTGAGAGCAGAAGTACCTGGAGTGCTGGGAGCTTGTGCACCAGCTGTACATGAGGCTAAACAAGGCTCCATTTGCAGTGCATGTGGTTTACTCCCCATAATGAATGACCAGTGCATTCAGCACCCACGATAAATTGCATGTCAAGGGAGGGCCAAAAGGGAAATCCTTCTGTATTGCAGGTTTTGGAGGAGAAATCTGCAGAGCAGACCATCCATTTCCTGGCTGGGGATAGTATTTGACATGGAGATCCCCATCAAAAGCAACAGAGAGAACATTTCTTATAAAGGGATTGGCTGCACTAAAAAAATAACTTATTACATTGGGTGTCATGTGAGGGAATTTGTGTATACAAACTATGGAACTTGGGGGTAAAAATTAGGTCGCGCCCCATTTGGGGCGCAAATATCGTCTGGACGCAAATATTAGCGCCTGGCGCTAATTATCGGCACTGACTGGAAACTTCACTTTTACCGCCCCGGGAGGTGAGTGGAGCGCTAAATCAGGCGCTGCACACCTGTCTTAAGGCGCAAAGGCCAAGGAGTGAGGCGCTACCTCAGAGCGCTGGCGAAGCTCATGTAATGTCAGTCAGCAATGGAACACACACACAATGGCACGGGCCAGTTCTTAAAGGGGATGGTTAATCTTGCTTTCCATCCACATCCTGTTCATTGCAGCCTTGAATCTCGGCCTGGAGAGACTTGCACATCAAATGTGCTGGAAAGAACAATGGAGAGTACCAGGCAAAGAGCTCAGAGTGCAGCTCCCACAGTCTCTGCTAAATCGATACAAGGAATGGCAAATCAAAATGAACCTGCAAAGTGCTGCTCAGTACCCAAAACTCCTTCACACAACGTTGAATCTCTCCAGAAGTCTCTCCCTCTCGCTCTCAGAATGCGTAGTTCAAAAATGCCACCAACAATAAAAGACAGGAAGAGGCCCCCTTTAAATAGCGCCCCCCGCAGCCCCACAGCGATTGATAGCGTTCCAGTCTTCTGGTCGTTGGATGCGCCAGGCGGTAAGGCAGGGGGCACCACTCAATTTCCGCTCCGGGGCGCCACAAGGGCGTTGCACCATGGAATGACGTCACAATCTGCGCGCGCAGGTGGTCGCAGCGGTAAAGTTTAGCGCCGCCGCACAATCTCTAGTTAAGTTCCCGAGCGGCGCAAACATCGCTGCGCCCGGGCGTTAGCGGCTTTGCGCCCCATTAGCGCCCTCTTAAGGCGCTAACGGGTGGCGCAACCAACTGAATTTTTACCCCTTGATCTTTTGCTTTATGATTGGCAGAAACTCACAGGTGTGAGTGCAGAAACTGTATGTTCTTGAAATTGCCCTGTAAACCTAGATTGCGAAAAATTCTTTTGTATCATAGAATGATACAGCACAGAAGGTGGCCATTCGGCCCATGCCTGTGCTAGCTCCTTGAAAGAGCTACCCAATTAGTCCCATCCTCCTGCTCTTTCCCCATAGCCCTGCAATTTTTTGCAACTAAAGAATTTATCTAATTCCCTTTTGAAAGTATTGGGCCAGAAATTCGGCTCCCTGGCTTCCCGCGGGTGCAAGGATCCCGCGCGCACCTACCTACTGCGCCTGCCGTTGACCTCTGGGCCCACGGGGACTTCAGCTCCTGGGCCTCCTGCAGCTGCCGGCGCGCAGTGCTTGTGTATCCCAGGGGCGTAGTTAGTGCGATGCGTCCCCTGGGATCACGTGGGCCATGGAGAGCCAATGGCAGCAAACCATCTTTCATTCATAGATTTGACAGGAGACCTGTCAAATCTATGAATTGAAATCGGCCCCAAAACAACACCTAAACTTCAAATAAATTTAAAAAAAAATCACATTTTTAAAATAACTATAAGTTAAATAAATTAACTACTTTAAACAAAAATTTAAATTTTTGAAAAAATTAAAATACTTTTTAACAGTGCTAAAAATAAACTTACCTTTCTTTAAAGTATCTAAAAAAGATAAACCTGTTGAAAAATTTTTAAATTGTAATTAATTAACCACTTACCTTGTTAAAAACGGCTCTTGCGCTTCCTTTTTAAAAGCACAGCTTCTTCGATACTTACCTTCCCGGAGAAACCTGAAAAAAAAACGAAGTTCGCTGCGTGCGCGCAGCCTCTCCTGCGCTGTCTGTTTTGCCTCCTTTCTTCCGCTTCCTCCCCTTCTGCTTCTTCCTCTTCCTCCTTCCCCTCTTCCTCCTCCTCCTCTTTCTCCACCTCCTCTTCCTCCTCCTCCTCTCTCTGTGTGCAGCTTGTCCCCTTTGCTGTCTCTGTTCCATCTCTATGTCATGGTTTGCCCAAGGGGGACTGCAACTAAAGCCCCCAGGACTGGGAGCAAGTGGTGTTCTCAGAGGCCTTCCTTTAAGAGCCAAAACCTTGCAAATGTCCAGCAGCACTCCCTGCCCTCCCTTCACACTTTAACAATTTTTTTAATGTATTACACCGAGCACCTACTCCAATAAAATGTAAAGAAACCAGTACAAAAGCAAAAGTCTAAATTTACCTGAAAGTTGCGTGTGTCCTTTTAAGAAGCGCTGGTAGGGGGTCCATCATACAGCTGCATGCACGTTCGGCTGTGTGTGCTGTGGAGAGGGCGTTAAAAAGAGCAGAGACGTCCAAAATACCAGATTGTGCGTCAGTTCACTGTTGCACGCTCATTGACGTCATGATCTGACTAATTTCCATAACTGGAGTGAGCACAGGCAACGACATGCTGCGACCTGACCAAAATAGTGGCCGCCATGTTCTGCACCGAAGTGGGCGGAAGCGAGGCAGCCGCCATTTTTTCATCCAAACTGGCCTTATCAGCCGCTGCAAACGGGCCGAATTTCTTTAGTCATCCAGGGAGCTCTAGCTTTGGATACCATTCCTTTCCCTCTCATGAGAATTTGCCTAGTCTGCACTCAAATTAACTCTTCTTTGATGGTCACCCATTGCTCATTTACTTTTTCATCTGCCAATCTTTGACTCTAATCCACCTGGGCCAGCTCTCTTATCAACTCATTGAAATTATCTCTCCTCCAGTTGATTTTTTCTTGTCCTTTTCCATAACTACTCTAAACCTAATGATATTCTGATCACTGTTTCCCAAATGCTGTCCCACTGAAACACGCTCCACTTGCCCCACTTCATTCCCCAGAACCAGATCCAGCACTGCTTCCTTCCTCGTTGGGCTGGAAACATACTGATCAAGGAAGTTGTCATATGCATTTTGGGAATTCCTCCCCCTCTTTGCCCTTTGCACTTTTACTTACCCAGTCTATATTAGGATAATTGAAGTTCCCCCATTATCTACTCTAAAGTTCTTGCATCTTTCTGTAATTTGCCTGTAAATGTGCTCCTCTATCTCCTTCCCACTATTTGGTGACCCAGCAGCGTCATAGCTCCTCTATTGTTTGTTAATTCTAACCAAATAGATTCTGTCTTTGAATCCTCAAGCATACCATCCCTTTCTAGTGCTGTAACAGTATCTTTGATCAATACTGCCACCATACCCACCCCTCCTTTTTTCCCTTCCCTATCTTTCCTGAATACATTGTAGCCAGGAATATTAAGTGCCCAAAGCAGCAAAACAGTTGTACAAGAAGAAGCTTTAAACTTGGGGCTTTAGTGCAAGTGCTTCCAGTGCGCATTATGGTGCATAATATAAATCAGGTGCTTTAGGCCTCAGCACCCCATAACACGGATCACTGGTGCCCAAAGCACAGCTGAAGTGCGTATTACTAACCCCAGTATGTCATACCCTTTTTTACTAGAGAGACAGCATAACATCACTGTCAGATATAGTGCCGACGTGTCGTCTTCTTCTCCTCCATTACTCTCCTTCAGAACTTCAGGGACAGGCTGGGCTGCTGGCAGTTCTTGGGTATCTGAAAGGAGAAATGCACAAGGGTCGGGTTGTGGTGAGGGGAGGGGGGAAAGCAAGATATCCAGGCATACACCATCAGCAGCTTGTAAGGGAGAAGAGATTGTGGGATGAGGGGAAGTGGGATGTGAGAAGAAGGATTAGGTATGAGTATACCATCATCAACAGCAATGCTTTCCATTTCTCCGCTTGCCACGGACTCTGTCACTACCCCTCCAATTATTGCTAGCACTGCTACCCCCAGGTCCGTGAGGTTCTCAATTCTTTCTTGCCTTCCACCCGCCTGTTGGTGCTCCCGACGGTTGTGCACCACCTTGGCCTGCAAGAGAAAGGGAAGTATGTCAGTGAGTGTAGTGCATTATGTTTGGGTGATGAGCCTGCCATGTTTGAATAGCTGGCAGTATGTGCAAGGTGTGAGATGTGAGTGTGAGTGTTCCAGCAGTGGTACGTGTGTGAGGGTGAAGTGAAACTATGATTGTGAGGAATGAGAGGTGATAGCTAGAGATTGTTGGTAGGTGAGTGATGGGGGTGTGGTGCATTGAGCAGTGTGTGAGGCTTGTGGTGCAGATGGTTGGATATGGCATTTTATGATGGCACTCATCTTGACCACTCGTGTGAGGTCATTAAATTTTTTGCTGCACTGGATCCAGGTCCTGGGGACAACACTCATCGCAGTGATGGCTGGCCCGATCTCCTCCTCGATCCTTCATGTGGTCATCCTTGAGGGCCTCCTGCCTCCACGCCATCTTTGGACCCCCAGGACCAAAGCCTCTAGTGCCGCATCAGAAAATCATCTAGCCCATTTTCCTTGGCTGTTGGGCCATGGTTTCATTTCGACTGACAATGCCCTGCTTCTGCAACAAAGCACCTCCCCTTTAAGTAGTGCAGAGAGCCTAGGCCAAACTTTATTGGCCAGGAGATTGCACCCGATATTGGCCCCTCTGTTGAGCACTAAGCCAATCAGCAGCGCATTTAGCGCTGACATCAGTGCCGCAGGCAGCACAAATTCTGCGTGCTGCCTGCACCACTTTGATCGGGTGCTGGGCGATGCCACCACCCGTTTTTGGGCCTTATCCAATTTCTAGGCCAAGGTGTTGCAGATGGCACCCATGTGGGAGTTTCTCATATCAACCTTTTGTCTGACTTGCAAAGAAAGAGTTTGCAGTCAATTAATGTTCAAGTTGTATCTGGCCACAGAAATATCATTGTACATGTCAATGATTTGGGAACAGAAGAAGCACAGGGAGAGGGTGTAAATAGCTGTTCGGAGCCCAAGGCCAACCTGTGGATCCAAGACTGTTGACCTCATTGAGAACGCTCTAAAAACAGAATAAGACCTTGGGCCGGTAGTCTGAACATCCATTTGCTGTACCATGCCTGCCACTTCCACCTCCACAAAATATGTGCCATCCAGCATTAGTATCATGAAATTATGTTTTTAAATGGGCAATGGTTGTGTACAGTGCTTAAAATAGTATCTCTCCAAGGGGGCGGAGATCCCCAACTTAGGCTTGTGTCTGTAGCCTATTCAAATTAGCCGAAGAGAGTCATAAGAACATAAGAATTCGGAGCAGGAGTAGGCCATGCGGCCCTTTGAGCCTGCTCTGCCATTCAATAAGATCGTGGCTGATCTTCGACCTCAACTCCACTTTCCTGCCCGATCCCCATATCCCTTGTTTCCCCTAGAGTCCAAAAATCTATCTATCTCAGCCTTGAATATACTCAACGACTCAACATCCACAGCCCTTTGGTGGGGAGAGAATTTCAAATGGAACATTCAGCTAGGTCCACCCTTTATCCTGCAAGCATAGGCAAGCTTACACATTGGACCAGCTGAACCCCATTCTTCCCATTGTTGGGAAATCTGTGTCCCATGACCTCTTCTCCCCATCTCTCCATCATTGTACACTTGCCCAACATTTTTGTCTTCTGTTTAAAATCTCTCCTCCCACCTCTGTTTCTCTGCTGCAATCATAGCCTACAGTCAGAAGCCTGAGGCCTCAGCAAGTCATCCAAAGAAATCTGGTTGGGCCGAATGGCCTGTTTCTGTACCGTATATCCTATGTAATTCAATTGGCCAATTATTTTTTTTTAAATATCCCTGCCTGAAAGAAAAAATTAAAAGAGGATGCTGGCCGATGGGTAGCAACGTGGGGGAGGGCTAGCTTGGCCAAAGAATTTCTTTTATAGATGATCCTGGAATGGCTGTTACTCAAACAGGTCAATGACAAACATGTGGGGCACCTTTCTGTTCAAAGTACTCTCCATCTCTGCAGTACTAGAAAATACATATGGAGTATTTGAGGCAAATAGCATAGATGCATTTAAGGGGAAGCTAGATAAGTACATGAGGGAGAAATAAGTAGAAGGATATTCTGATAGGGTTAGATGAAGTAGGGTGAGAGGAGGCTCGTGTGGAGCATAAATATTGGCATAGACTAGTTGGACCGCCTGGCCTGTTTCTGCGCTGTAAATTCTATGGAACTCTCTGTAATTCTATTTAATCTCCAACCCACTGAATAAATCTTCAATTTATCTGTTAATTTTTCAGCCTCCTTTGTGTTTTCACCGTATATCAAATTGGCCCACTAGTGATTGCTTATCCAGGATCGTGGAATAATTGTAATGGTCTCTTTGGACTATTTCCTGAGGAATTCTTACAATAGATACTGGTCTAGTAGTTAAATACCCACTATCAGTCTGTTATTATAGTTATTATTGTTTGCAGAGAATAATATTATAAAAATGAGGTGTCTCTGCTTAATTATAGAAATGCTTGAAGATGTCCATGACCAAAATACAGCCTCATCTCATCACTGAGCGTTTCTGTCCTCCTAACAATATTGTCAATCTGCACCTCAGAAGTCAGACAGACAACTGGACATGTCTTCAGAGTGTTACCTTTGAAGCCACAAGACGAGAAAACAATTAATAAAATATAGATAAGTAAAATGTATTTGATTATTTAACAATAAAATTTGAAGAATACATCTTTGATAAATCTTTAGTGAATTATCCAGCAGGTTTTATGTTAGAGTAGGGGGCAGAGTGCAGGTTAAATGCTTTAATTAAGTCAATGACCTAACACTTACATAGCTTAAAATGTATGGTTCAGGAAGATTCATTTCTACATTTACATTTTTTTAAATAAATCCAAATTCTTATTTTTTAATATATCAGCAGTGATGTCTTAAATTTTCCAAGCTTGGTAATGAATCACTACAAATTGAAAACACAAAAAAGGACACAATGTGGCTGGTAATGACAGCGTCCCATATTATCGGGTGCTGAAGCCTATTAAAGCATACAATGTGCTCCATGCTCCTTAATGCACACTATTTAGTTGACACATAGAACTGGAGCAAAAAATATGTGCAAGGCTCATTAAACCTGCAAATTCTACTTAAATTCAGCCAAACTCCATAACACAGCTGGTGTGTCTTCAAATAATTAAATGTTTCCTTCTGGTGTCCTTCTCCTTTTAATAGGGCCATCCTTCCATAATGATGTATAAGGTGCCTGGCCTTTGAAGGCCAACGTGTCAAAGGGGTTGTTGTGCTCTTTTTCAAATGTTGCCGCTTGAAGGGCAGCCAGCAGCCCTTGACAGCACTGCCTTCCAGTTGCAACCCTTGCAGCGTTTCCAGCATGATACGCATTATGCACTGGGAGCACCACAAAAATAGTTGATGAGGTGATCTCATATTTTCACGTGAGGCCAGCTCACTGGTGCACAGGCATCACCAGCAAGTGATTTGCTGTGATCTTAGCATCATTATGCTATAACCGTATTATTGGCCCCAATAACTTTGCCTTTCTGAACTATAGTAAAATGGGCACTTGGAAATGAGCTTTTGCAATAATAAAAAAACTAGTAGATTAAACAATTTGTATGCTATCACACACATGCTCAGAAGAGGGGTTGCTAGTTATCTGGATATATTTAAATTCTATCTTGTCAATTTGCCTGTCGAAATAACACAGACGCAATGGAGTTAGAGTCACAGCTGTTTCTGTTTTCTCCGCCTCATTTGTTTGTGAAGATTACTAATTAAACAATTGGTGTAAACATACTGTGACGTGTTTGTTTATCCCCTCACTTGGTTGAAGATTTTTTTCTGTGCATTAGATATAGTGAACTTGTAAATCTGTTCTTTATAAACACATTCATGTTTTTGCTACATCTGGTACAGAGGAGAAACTTGACATCCTTCACATCCTTGAATCAGTGGCATAGCTGCTTTGTCTCATTCTGCCCAATTTTGGGGTGGTAATCGACACACTTCTGGTTGCACCACCATTGCACTGCCAGGAAAAATTAATCTGCTTATTAGTACACCATTATTTGGTTTTATTTTGCCATTACCACCTATTATGCCATCTGCCTGTATTCATTTGCTAAAGGGCTGCCCCACTTCAGACAGGTTCCATTGGGAAGTCCCCATTATCTTTGCTTCTAAGGAGAAAGGAAAGAGCAACAGAGAAAAATGAATACCGTGGGCACATGGCAACCACCTGCCAATATCCCCATGAGAGTATACATGCAGCAGCACTCCTGTCTGTATGTAACAGAGGTGCCGTGCTTGTGGAGACTTTGCTTTCTAAAGGAAACGATGGGGGTGATTTTGTCAATGGGGGCGCGTTGGAGGCGGGACTGCTGCTTGTCGGGTTGTTGTCCCGCCTCCATCGACTTGTGGCCACCCCACGCTATTTTCCCTTGATTGACCTTGTTACACCCGCCCAGCGGGCTTAGCAGGCCA
Source organism: Squalus acanthias (assembly GCA_030390025.1). Classification (NCBI taxonomy): domain Eukaryota; kingdom Metazoa; phylum Chordata; class Chondrichthyes; order Squaliformes; family Squalidae; genus Squalus; species Squalus acanthias. Next base: position 184,211,548 of record CM059425.1, read on the forward strand.
ATTAAGGGGAAGCCGGTTACAGAGAACGTCAGCGTATGACGTTTTATCTGTCAAAAATTTTTGACAGATGAAATGTCATCGTTTGACAGCTCTGTGAAGCTGTCAAACACTGACATTCTCTGTTGTTTGATGAGTCCTTGTATTCAAGACTCATCAAACCTCTTTAGCAGAAATTAGATGGTTGTTGCATTGGAGAATGCAGCAGCCATCTGTCATCTCTGCCAGTGAGATGTGAGACTCTCCGCATCCCCAACTGTTGAAGCCTGCAGGAAGAAACAATGGTAAGTAAGCATTTTCCATCACTTTCCACTCACCTCACATACTTACCTCTCCACACTTGCACCCATCACTTACCTACACAGCGCACTTTTGGACCCCTCAGACCCCCGCAGACCCACTGCTTGCCCCGGTGACCCTGGCGGGGTTTCCCGACGTCGGGAAGCCCGCGCCTCTGCCTCCAGGAGACGGGACCCAGCGCGGGTCGGCTACCCGCCTCCTGGCAAGATGGCACGGAGGTGGGTTGGGGGCGGGATGGGCACCCGCCCCCAGATTCTGCCATTTTCCTGGCAGTCCCGCCTCCATACCCGCCACCCCAGGGCTGGCAAGATCGCGCCCTATCAGAGAGTTTTGGCACATGGTGCAAGAAGACTTGCAGCCAATCTCAACCACATGTTCTGAGAATGGGGTTAAGGTCTTAGCTGCCCTTAACTTCTATACCACAGGGTCACTGGGGACATCTGCAAAATAAGCAAGCTATGGATACAATGTTCACTAGAGCTAGCTTTCCAAAAGACAGAAGTTGGTAACATGATAGGGTACTGCAATTTTATGAGTGTCAGAACTGCCGAATGTTCAAGGAGTCTTAGATTGCACCCACATGGTCATAATACTACCTTGATCAATGCTCAGACGTACATGGGCAGGAAAAGATACCAGTGTACAGCTCCTTTGTGACCAAGAACACAACATCATGCTTGCTTTCCTGGGAGTTACTATTATGCCTTTATTTTAAGGAAATTCAGGTATGTGAGTGGCTGGTAGGAGGGCTCTGTAATGATACAACTAGAGTAGACCAAAGACCAGTTATTCTGTGATAGCACCAATGTTGAGCTGAGCATAAGCATGCGACAGGTCAGGCTTGGAGAAAACCTTTGACCCAGAGAGTGCTGCATACAAATCTTGCGATGTAGGTAATGGGTACTGCTCATCGTCAACTGCTTGGTTGACAGTAACTTTGTAGTCACCGCACAAGCATACAGTTTCGTCTGCTTTGGGCACTACCACAATCGGGATAGCCCATTCACTTTTGTTAGTTTTTACCAGCACTCCATTCTCTCTGAGCTTCGTTAGCTCTTCCTCCACCTGACTTTTCAACGCATAGGGGATCGGCCTTGCCTTACAATAGACAGGCTTCGCGTTGGACTTGATGCAGATATGCGCGTCATACCCAGTGATGCCCTCATAACTGCCTGTGAACATGCTTTCGTACTTGTTCAGAATTGTGTTGAGTCGCTTCTTTGAAGTATCTTCACTGAAGATGTTTTTCTAGTCTAGTTTTAACTTTCTCAACCAGTCTTTGCCCATGAGAGTTGGCCTGTTGTTGTAGCTCGCTACAATAATAGGCAGCTTTACTGACTGGTCATTGTGTTGAACTATACATTCCATTTGTCCACATGTCTCTAGGATTTCTCTGGAGTAGGTTTTTAACTCTACGGTACTCTTTATAAGTGGTACTTGATTAAACTTACTCATGATTGAGCAGTCCACGGTCGTGTCGATACACATATCAACATATTGCTCGTTGATCAAAAGTTTTGTATGGAAATCTTTCTCACGACTGCTAATGTTGCCGCTAGTGGCATAGATACTGCAGATACCTAGTTCTTCAACATCTGGTGTGTTCACTTCAAGATTGTGAACTCTCCCTTTTGTTGTCGCTGCTTTACATTGCCACTAGAATGGTTCTTCCTGCTTTAGATCTAGCTCTGCAAGCTGTTGAAATATGGCCTTGCTTCTGGCAGTGAAAACGCTTCACATTTCTGTATTGGCAGGACTGTGATGAGTGATTTCCATTGCAGCGATAACAATTCACTGAACTGCTCTCACCGACATGCTTTTGACTCGGTCTCACAGCTTTAGGTTCGGTGGTGGCTTTGTGACTGTCGACCTCAGCTGCACTAGTCACTTGAGTTGGATGGAGCTCCCTAGCATCCTTAGCTATCTCCATAGATAGGGCAATTGTGCATGCTAGGTCAAAGGTTAGGCTCGAAGTGTTCAGTAACTTGGACTGTGTGCGCTCATCCATACACAAACTTATCTCGCAACGCATGATCCAAAAATGTGCCGAAGTTACAATGCAAAGACAGGTTCTTAAGAGCTACAATGTACTCACTTTGTTTTTGGTTTCTGGTACCAAACTTATAGCTCTCTGCTATTTCTGATGGATTTGGGTCGAAATGGTCCTTGAGTTTCTCGACAATGTCTTCAAATGACGCATCCTTCACTTTCCCTCGCCTTGGTTTGTCAATGTTCCGTAGACATCTGGCCTGATCTCCGTTAGAAAAATTGCTTTATTCCATTCACAAATTACTTTATTTTGAGCTTGAACATTCTCATCTGCACCTTTGGTCTCAATAATGTTATTGGCCCGAAAGTTACTGCTCAGTGTAAGAACTGAATGCTTCGCGAGCTCAGTCATACATGCCGAGGCTTCGATGAATCCCGTAGGCGCAGCCATGATTGTCCTGATCCCGTCAAACAGTGGCTCAGCATGCTACCTGTGTACATGTGAGAATCAACGCTGATGTTGCTGTGTATACATACATGCGAAGGCGAAGCACAGATGATTCTGCATGAGTATTAACGGTAAAACTTCGCAAAAATTCAGTTTCGGTGTCACAAATTCACCTTAAACTTGTCCACTCGAAGGTTGAACACTATCCTTCCATGATCCCAAAAAATGGCTTCGGGATTCCATCCTCATCGTCAAAATGTAATATATGTGGGTAGAACAAATGAAGGACAAAGACACGATGAGTTGCTAGTTCATGTGCTTGCTTTATTAGGCCAGAGCAAACTGAGCATGCTCATACCAAACCAAGTGACAAACCATGTGATAATACATTACAGTGAGGCTAAGTTCCATTGTGTTAGCATTTTAGCCTAAGTAATTACCATGTCCAAGTGAAAGGCAGGAGCCCAGGCACCAACAGTGCCTCAGAAAAAATGGTCTTCAGCATTTAAACAGGAGTGGTTTTTGGAAGTTGTGGAAACCGAAAGAACCAATGGGCTCGATTTTAACAGCCCTGAGGAGGCGGGTTTGGAGGCGGGTCAGCTGCGAAAATCAGAAAAAATGGCTTCAGACACCCAACCCGCCTCCATCCCACTCACACGCGATTTTCGTGAGTGTCGGGTCAGCCGCTCCCAAACTGACCCGACTCCAACCGGTGGGACAAGAGCCTGTTAACTGCCTTGTTAATCCTATTTTGATAGCGGTTTCCCATTTTTGTGCCTCTGGCTCCTGTTTCCCGTCTTGTCAGAAACAGTCCAGCTGCAAGGAGACGAGTTTCTCGAGGACATGAATTGTAGTCATTATTGGTGCAGAACTTTAAAAGCGCTCCTGTAACATGGCTGGCATTCAAATGCAACAACTTTATTGTTGTAGGTTTGGGATAAGATTTTGCAAATCTACTGACATTGTGACTGGTCAAGCTGACACACATCTGCTGTTTGAACTGATTGGAATAATTTCAGGCCACTTTGAGCTTGCGCTTGGAAGCTTCTTGTCTCAACTGAAATCTATAACAACGGGATGGGAACCATTTACATCCTCTCATCCTGGTTGTCAGATTCGGAGGAAGAGCAGCGCGGCTTAGTGCTGCTGGATGAACAAATGGCTCAGCACACCTCCTCCTTGGAGGAAGATGAAGAGGACGAGGATGAGGAGGAGGATGAGTAGGAGGACGGGGAGTGACGCCTTGTGGGGCCAGATGTAGCCAATCCAGCAGCAGGCGACCACATTGATGGCTGTCAGGCAAGGGATGCACTCAGCCATGCCAGATCACGTAAGCTTACGCTTCAACCACAGGTGGCTGGCACATGGAGATGAATATAAGTCCGACATTCTCAAACCCCAGGCATCATCTGTCCAATAAACGGTGGTTTGCGCTCAGTGTCACCACCATCATTCTTCATGAAATCGCCCTGAGCCCTCACTCTTGAACTTCCATTTCCGAGAACACAGAGGCCACACTTTAGGTGATCTCAGCAGATCATTAAACCTTTTTCGACAATAAACCCATGTGCGTCTGCACACAGACCTCGAGCTCACCTCCTCAGCAATTTGCAGCCAAGCTGCCTTGGTTTGCTGAGGAGTCCTCCTCCTTCCGTTTCCAGGTAAGAGGAGCTCCTGACGTCCTCTAACTCCCTCAACAAGAGAATGGAGAGAGCCCTCATTGAACCTGGGTACAGCCTTAGTTTTTGGAGCTGCCATTCCTGCAGCTCCCAGCACCTTTAGGAGAAAAAAGCATTAATATTACTAAGTAAATGATTGGAACACATCTGGCATCTTTTTCATTTCATAGTCAGATAATAAAGTCATATATCAAAAAATCATGAATCTCTTTCTGGAATAATATGACCAGCAATATCATTCGTTAAATTTTGCTCAGAACAGATGCTGTCAACTCCCCTTTCTAGATAATACAGCACCAAGACATCCCAATGACATTTGTATGCAAAGGGCACATGGCCCCTTTAAATTTTCAAACAAACAATGCGTCATCAGACGCTAGAAACTGACATCCTCCAAGCAATTGCCTGGAGGGACCCGCACGTCGGCCGTAACGAGGCCAATTAAGCCAAAATCGGAAGTGCTGGGAGGTGGCAGCCGGGTGCGGGTCCGAAAGCTGCCGAGCAGCTGGCCCGCCCTCAACCCGCCTCCGTTATTAAATTTGAGCCCATAGTCTCTGGTAGGGGCCTTTTGAAACTGGGAGACATTTTTCAGTATTCAGTGAGCACCAGGGTGGTGTGTAAATTCTGTTCTGAAGCCAAAGTTAATGAAGAATTTACAAGTGGTAAAAGATGGACTGAATGGAAATTAGACTATCTGAAATGCCACTTAGTTCAAAAAACTCATATTGATGCAGTTAAAAGTTTACGCGACCAGAAACATGGCATTGGAATTCAGCGTTTATTTGCGGAGTCTGCTGAAAACCGACAGAAGCGCATTGAAAAGGGAAACGCCAGCGAGCAAATCCGGACAAAATAAAAATTCTGATTGACAATGTGGTCCTTGCTATAAAAATAAACGCATCCATGTTGTCGGTGCTGAAAATTAACTGCGGATGCTGGAAATTCCGAAATAACAACAGAAAACGCTGGAAAAACTCAGCAGGCCAGGCAGCATCTGTGGAGAGAGAAACAGAGTTAACATTTCAGGTCGAAGACCTTTCGTCAGAACTGGAAAAAAGCAGGAAATGAAATAGATTTTAAAGCAAGTATAATGCTGGGAAAAGGGGGAGGGGATGAAAGAACAAAAGGGAAGGTCAGTGATAGGATAGAAAGCAGGAGAGATTAAGAGACATTGAAAGACATTAAGAGATATTCAAGGCAAGAGGAGGTGGTAATGTGACAGGTTGAGGAACAAAGGATGGCTCTAGATGAAGTGTGAAATGCGCTGGCAGAATGAAGGACAGCTGCCAGCTTCTGGGAGGGAAGAAAAAAAAAGGCCAAACAAAAGGGTGGATAAAAAAATAAAATAAAAATATATATATATGTGATGGGGGCAGGGGTTATGATCTGAAATTGTTGAACTCTATGTTGAGTCCAGAGGGCTGTAGAGTGCCTAAACGAAAGATGAGGTGCTGTTCCTCGAGCTTACGCTGAGCTTCCATGGAACAATGCAAGAGGCCGAGGACGGTGAGGTCAGAGTGGGAGTGGAGCGGAGAATTAAAGTGGCAGGCCACCGGGAGCTCGGGGTCCCCCTTACGGACTGAACGGAGGTGTTCCGCAAAGCAGTCACCCAATCTGCGTTTGGTCTCCCCAATGTAGAGGAGACCACATCGTGAGCAGCGAATACAGTATACTAAATTGCAGGAAGTACAAGTAAATCGCTGTTTCACCTGGAAGGGGTGTTTGGGGCCCTGGACAGTGGGAAGGGGGGAGGTATAAGGGCATGTGTTGCATCTCCTGCGCTTGCACAGGAAGGTGCCGGGCGAAGGGGAAAGGGTGCTGGGGGTGGTAGAGGAGTGGACTAGGATGTCGCGGAGGGAGCAGTCCCTGTGGAATGCTGAAAGGGGAGGTGAGGGGAAGATGTGTTTGGTGGTGGGATCATGCTGGAGGTGGCGGAAATGGCAGAGGATGATCCGTTGAATGTGGAGGCTGGTGGGGTGAAAGGTGAGGACAAGGGGAACTCTATCATGGTTCCGGGAGGGCGGGGCAGGGGTGAGGGCAGAAGTGTGGGAGATAGAACGGACACGGTCGAGGGCCGTGTCAACCACAGTAAAGGGGAATCCTCGGTTGAGGAAAAAGGAAGACATATCGGAAGCACTAGTATGGAAGGTGGCATCGTCAGAGCAGATGCGGCGGAGACGACGAAACTGGGAGAATGGAATAGAGTCCTTACAGGAGGCGGGGTGGGAGGAAGTGTAGTCCAGGTAGCTGTGGGAGTCAGTGGGCTTGTAGTGAATGTTTGTCAATAACCTATCCCCAGAGATGGGGACGGAGAAGTCGAGGAAGGGAAGGGAAGAGTCAGAGATGGACCATGTGAAGGTGAGGGAAGGGTGGAAATTGGAAACATAGTAAATGAAATTTTCTAGTTCAGGGCGAGAGCAGGAGACAGCGCCGATACAGTCATCAATGTACCGGAAAAAGAGGTGAGGGAGGGGACCCGAGTAGGACTGGAACAAAGAGTGTTCCACATATCCCACTAAAAGGCAGGCATAGCTAGGACCCATGCGGGTACCCATAGCAACACCTTTGATCTGGAGGAAATGAGTAGAGTCAAAGGAGAAGTTGTTCAATGTGAGAACAAGTTCAGCCAGGCAGAGGAGGGTGGTGGTGGATGGGGACTGGTTGGGCCTCTGTTCAAGGAAGAAGCGGAGCGCCCTCAGGCTGTCCTGGTGGGGCATGGAGGTGTCGAGGGATTGTACGTCCATAGTGAAAAGGAGGCGGTTGAGGCCGGGAAACTGGAAACTGTTAAAGTGGCGGAGGGTGTCGGAAGAGTCGCGGATGTAGGTGGGAAGAGACTGGACAAGGGGAGAAAAAATAGAGTCGAGATCGGCCGTCTCCAAAATTTACATAAACTAATTTTAAAAGTTTGTGTATGATTTTTTATTTTAAAAGTTTTAATTTAACATTTATATTAATCTTTATGCTGGTGAAAGCAGGCCCTACACCTGCTTTTACCAGGTGTAAGGGTTTCATGGGCAGTTGCTGGGCAGTAGTTGGGCAAATAGCCCAACTCTGCGCCAGCGAAAGTGATTTTACTTTCGGCTCGGAGGATTTGTCAAGGCAAACCTTGACAGATCGCAAGATCCGGTTTTGCACATGTGGAAACCCGGAACTTGCGGGGCCTTTTACAAGGCTTACAACGGCGTACGCTGTGCTGGGGAATGGAAAATCCAGGCCAATATCAATCTTATTTACTTGCATTGTTGTATATATGCTTTTAGTGGTTGTGGTTGTTGTTGTAAAATGTAAAATGGTCAAAAAGGTCGGACTCAGAGGAGTTTGTGGCCCATCCAGTACAATTAATAATTAGAGAGAACATTGGATAGCACCATCATGTAGGTGCATTTCTGCTGTGCCACTAGTTAAAGGCATTGGCTCTATATGGGCATTGATCTGTGGGAAATCAGACCTAATGGTCATAACAAAATCAATGAAAACCTGAGCGATCTTTGACTGTATGCAAACTCCAATTGCTTGGAAGCCAGAAGAGAGAAGCCTTCCAATCTAGTCAGCCGACTTCAATACCATCTGTCTGAACATTCATGGAGAAAGCACAGACTGTTGTTAGGGGCTCTGTCATGGGGATCTTGGCTACAGATGTCCCTGGAACTGCCTCACACTCCATGGCCTTCGTCTGAGGCAGTCCCTCGGACTGCACATGCAGACTCCTCCACTCAACCCACCACTGCAGGGCACTGTCTGACACAGCCTCCCCGCGCACCCCCCTCCCTCCACCCCAGTGAATTCACATATGCTCGATGTTCTTTTAAATGCAGAGCCTGAAAGAGCAGATCCACAATGCCAAGGGGAACATTTCCTGATCCCCTGGTTAGCAATGTCTCCTTCTTCATGTACCACCATCAGCTGATCCTGTTCAATTGTGCTCTGTGCTTCACCTAGTACACTTCATTCTGACTCACTCTCTAATTCCTCCAGGTTTAATGTCTCTGCACTGCTGTTTGCAAAGATGAGAGTGAATAAAGCATGTGCTATGAAGTACTGGTGTGGCCTTATGCAGCGAGGGCCCTGGTTCTACTTCTTCGACTTCTAGAGTTTAAAATGGTTGCTAAGGAACAGAGTTCACATGACTTTCACTAGAAGATGTGACAATGAAGGTTGCATGACAGGAAATGGGGTATATAATAACAACAACTTGCATTTATATAGAGCCTTTAACGTAGTAAAATGTCCCAAGGTGCTTCACAGGAGCATTATAAAACAAAATTTGACACTGAGCCACATAAGGAGGTATTAGGACAGATGACCAAAAGTTTGGTTATAGAAATAGGTTTTAAGCAGTGTCCTAAAGGAGGAGAGAGAGGTGGAGAGGTTTAGGGAGGAAATTCCAGAGCTTAGGGCCTAGGCAGCTGAAGGCACGGCTGCCAATGGTGGAGCGATTAAAATCAGGGATGCGCAAGAGGCCAGAATTGGAGGAGCTCAGAGGGTTGTAGGGCTGGAGGAGGTTACAGAGATAGGGATGGACAAGACCATGAAGGGATTTAAAAACAAGGATGAGAATTTTAATATTGAGGCATTGCTGGACCGGGAGCCAATGTAGGTCAGCGAGCACAAGGTGAACGGGACTTGGTGTGAGTTAGGGCATGGACAGAAGAGTTTTGGATGAGCTCAAGTTCATGGATGGTTGAAGATGGGAGGCCAGCCAGGAGAGCATTGGAATAGCCAAGTCTAGAGGTAACAAAAGCATGGATGAGGGTTAAAAGATATGATGGTAGATTAAAAGGTATGATGGTAGATAAGCAGTGGCAAACATTTAAAGAAATATTCCCAAATTTTCAATGAATATAAATTCCATTGAGAAATAAAAACTCCACGGGAAAAGTGATCCATCTGTGGCTAACTGTGTCCACCTCACAGCTTACTTTTCCACCTAGTTTTGTATCGCCAGAAAACTTGGATATATTACACTCGGTCCCTTCATCTAAGTCATCAATGTTTGCCACTGCTCATCTACCATCATACCTTTTAATCTATTTTCCCAATATAACTTAGTCAACTTGCGCTTCATCCCTATGTAATTGGCTTTATTTAAGTTTAAGATTCTAGTGTCAGACTTAAGTATGTCACTCTCAAACTTAATATTATGATCACTCTGCCCCACAGGATTATTTGCTATGAGATTACTAATTAACTCTGTCTCATTACACAATACAAGATCTAAAATAGCCTGTTCCCTGGTTGGTTCCACAACGTATTGTTCTAGAAAACTGTCTCAAATGCATTCCATGAACTCGTCCTCCAGACTACCTTTGCCAATTTGATTTGTCCAGTCTATATGAAGATTAAAGTCTCCCACGATTGTTACAAGCTGCTATTATTTCTTGATTAATACTCTGTCCAACAGTATAGCTACTGTTAGGGGGCCTATAAACTACTCCCGCCAGTGTTTTCTGCCCCTTCTTATTCCTTATCTCCAGCTATACTGATTCTACTTCCTGATCTTCCGAGTCAAGATCCTTTCTCACTACTGTCCTTATGCCATCCTTTATTATCAGGGCTATCCCCCCTCCTTTTCCATTCTGCCTGTCTTTTCAAAACATCAAGTACCCTGGAATATTTAGTTCCCAACCTTGGTTACATTGCAACCACGTCTCTGTAATGGCTATTACATCAAACCCATTTATCTCTATTTATGTCACTAGTTCATTTATCTTGTTACGAATGCTTCATGCATTCAGATAAAGAGCCTTTAATTTAAATTTTTTACGATTATTCCCTGCTTTGACCTTATCCGCTGATGCACTATTACCTTAAAACTCTCTATCTCTTCCTGTCACACTCTGCTTACCTTTACCCAAATCGCTATACTGCTCCATTGCATTGACTTTTCTCTTTAGATTTCTAAATTTCCCCACACCTGACACCTCCCCCCTCCTTCTACAGCCCTAGTTATTCGATTCACCAGGACACTGGTCCCAGCCCAGTTTAAGTAGAGCCCATCTGCATAATTATTCCTCTTTCTATGACATAATTATGCAGTACATAGTAATGATTCTGTACACATTGAGGGACTGTATAGCAACATCTTCTCTGAGCAGTTCAGCCAATTAAATCACTACTTCAGCATTCCAATCGTGCATTCCTTAGTAATAAAAACAGAAAATGCTGGGAATACTTAGCAGGTCAGGCAGCATCTGTGGAGAGAGAAACAAAGTTAACAATTCAGGTCGATGACCTTTTGTCAGAACTGGAAAAAGTTAGAAATGTAACAGGGGAGGAAAGAACAATAGAGAAGGTCTGTGATAGGGTGGAAGGCAGCAGAGATTAAATGACAAAAAGGATGATGGTGCAAGGCAAACCGAAGACTCCCCTCCACTGTGGCTGACAGGGCTCTCGACCGTGTCTGTTCCATTTCCTGCACTTCTCCTCTCACCCTTCCCCTCCATTCCATAACCATGATAGGATTCCCCTTGTCCTCACCTTCCACCCCACTAGCCTCCACATTCAATGGATTATCCTCCACCATTTCCGCCACCTCCAGTGTGATCCCACCACCAAACATGTCTTGCCCTCCCCTGCTCCCCTTTCAGCATTCCGAAGGGACCATTCCCTCCGCGACACCCTGGTCCACTCCTCAACCACCCATAACAACCCCTCCTCTTCCCACGGCACCTTCCCTTGCAAACGCAGGAGATGCAACACCTGCACTTTTACTTCCTTCCCACCGTCCAGAGCCCCAAACACCCCTTCCAGGTGCAATAGTGATTTATTTGTACTTCTTTCACTTTAATATACTGTATTCGTTGCTAACAATGCAGTCTCCTCTATATTGGGGAGACCAAAAGCCGATTGGGTGACCGCTTTGCGGAACACCTCTGTCCAATCTGGAAGCTTGAGCTGAGCCTGCCACTTTAATTCTCTGCTTCACTCCCACTCTGTCCTCGGCCTCCGACACTGTTCCAATGAAGCTCAACGTAAGCGCGAGGAACAGCACCTCTTTCGATTAGGCACTTTACAGCCTTCTGGACTCAACATTGAGTTCAACAATTTCAGATCCTAACCTCTGCCTCCATTTTTTCAGACGGCAGCTGTTGATGATTCTGCTATTCCCATTTACACCGCTTCTCGACCCATCTTTGTTCCTTTACTTGTCCCATTACCATCTCCTTTTGCCTTGCACCATCATCCCTTTTATAATTTAATCTGTCATGCCTTCCACCCCAGTTTCCTCCCCTCCCCCAATTCCCTGCCTCTGTACTTCCTTAAAACCTGTTACATCTCTAACCTGAAACGTTAACTCTGTTTCTCTCTCCACAGATGCTGCCTGACCTGCTGAGTATTTCCAGCATTTTCTGTTTTTATTTCAGATTTCCAGCATCCGCAGTATTTTGCTTTTGCTTGTGCATTCCTTAGTGATGACATTAATATAAGTTATTGGGGAAGATTATTGCAGTGAAGGATATAACAAGGTGTGTTTTGAAGCATATGGTGGTAACATGGAGTTAATTTAAATAAATGGAATTGTTGGGCCTAACCGCCTTTAATTGTTTTTTAAAAGTTCTTGCCAACTTGTGTTGTTATTGATAGTATTGGGCCGGAATATGCGGTCGGAGGTGTACCTCCGGAGTAGGCCTCCAACCTCAAAAAAATCCGAATCTACCTGCTGGCTCCTGGGCTTCGGAGACTTCGGGTCCTAGACCTGCAGGCATATGCCTGCATAAAGGCCCATGGATCCCAGGGACGCAGGCAGTTTGGAAGCATCCCTGGGATCTCATGGGCCAGGTCCTCCAATCAGAAAGGAGGATTCCTCATATACTTATGGGGATTCCATTTATAAATGGAATCCCTATTAGCATATGAGGAAAAAAAGAAAGACTTGCATTTATATAGCGCTTTTCACGACCACCGGATGTCCCAAAGCACTTTACAGCCAATGAAGTACCTTTTGAAGTGTAGTCACTGTTGTAATTTAGGAAACACGGCAGCCAATTTGCGCACAGCAAGCTCCCATGACCAGCAATGTGATAATGACCAGATAATCTGTTTTCGTGATGTTGGTTGAGGGATAAATATTGGCCAGGACACCGGGATAACTCCCCTGTTCTTTTTCGAAATAGTGCCACGGAATCTTTTACATCCACCTGAGAGATTGGTTTAACGTGGCATCTGAAAGATGGCACCTCCAACAGTGCAGCACTCCCTCAGTACTGCACTGGAGTGTCAGCCTAGATTTTTGTGCTCAAGTCTCTGGAGTGGGAATTTGAAGCCACAACCTTCTGACTCAGAGGTGAGGGTGCTACCCACTGAGCCACAGCTGATAATTAAAGTCCTACATCTGCTTTTACCAGGCGTAAGGGTTTCATGTGCATTTGCTGGGCAGTAGTTGGGCAAATAGCCCAACTCTGCATCAGCGAAAGTGATTTTACTTTTGATTTGGTAGATGTCAAGGCGAACCTTGACAGATCACAAGTTCCGGGTTTTCACACAGGCGCAGCGCATGCGGAAACCCGCAACCTTTTACGAGGCTTACGAATTGGCCCTGCAAAATCCAGGCCATTATAACTTAATCTAACTGGGATCATATTTTGTCAGGGTCAGAGTGGGCTTCTGAACCGCTTTGGCCAGTCCGAAATCATGGTCCCCAGTGCAATTAATATAGCCATTCTAGGACTTGCAATAAAAAAAATGCAGTGGGCCTATGTTTTCATTCCCGCTGAGTACAAGTATCTTTCACTGGTTGGACCGCAGAAGACAAGCTGTAAGGACACGATGGGACTGCGGAAGTCGGGACAATGGAAAGGTTCTGAGCGACATTGTGAAGCGGCGCCGGGAAATTCCGAGCGTCACGCGGGGCTTTCACCAGCGCCGCTAATTAGCAACGTGATGTCACAGAAAACTGCGTATTTGTGCGCGAGGCTGGGCCTGGGCGAGAGTCACATGACTCGAGAGTGTGCTCCTGACAGAGAAGATGGCGGCAGAGCGAGAACCTCCTCCGTTTGGAGATGGGGATGTGGAGGGAGAGGGCGAGGACTCGGAGTTCAGGGAGCTGGAGGGGAGCGAGGATCTCTTCGTCAGCACCACCAGCACCATGGAGGTGAGTGCCGGAGGGGTCTGGGTGCGGGGTTGCAGGGCGGCGGGAGCCCGGGGCCGAGCAGACACTTGTGATTTCCCCCCCCTCCCTCGGGTTTTCGCTTCTGTTCAGTGACGGATCCGTTTCCCGGAGTCTGACTCAGCTCCGCTCCTCTTGCGCTGTGCTTGTCGATAATGTCATTCATTTTAAATGACACTGCGTTGAGTGGAGACACGCTGTTAACTGCCGCCTACACACGGTTTAATGGAAAAACTTGTTTTTTTTAACAAAACGACTGTTGAACGCAGTGAACTTTGTCCGGGCGTTACTGCGCATGTGACAGCTGGCTCGTCTCCACTTCCTGTCAACAGCAGAGATTTTCTATAACTCATTGAGGGTTTCCTACTTTCTATAATATGTAATTTAGCGCTATTGATGTCCGAATACATAATCACTAGATGAACCCTAGTTGGGTGGTGATGGGTGTCGTCTACTCTCATTTATAGTGCATTGCTTAACAAAATTATCTTTGTCAGCTATACTCTCCAATACATCAAATCGGGGCCCACAAAAGATGATTGCATTCATCCTTTTTTGACTTGACATTAATTTCCAAAATTTATTTGCAAAATGTTAAACTTCTTTAGAAATCTACAGTTTGAGCAACCTGTACTGAGTAGAACAGAGGAAATGTTTTTATGCATATGGTTAGTAGGATAGTTTCTAAGAGGAACAATAATAGCTTTTACAAGGGAAGTAGGATAATTTTTTGAAAAAACTCCTAAGGGGATGTGGAAATGGAATGAGACCAAGTGGTTAGCTAGAACAAATGTGGTGGACTGATCGGCTTCCTTCTATGCTGTAAAATTCTATTTTTTGTAATAAATCTCTTGTAGATTATGTTAACAGCATTAGCTTTGACATGAACATCTAAGTGCCCTTAATTGCCTTTTGAAAACTAATTCTGGATAACCCAAAAAGAAAATTTAATTTCCTTGATCATAACTGATTCTAGCAAGTAATGTTCAGTGCATATACTCTTAATGCAGTCCCCACCACTTAAAATGCTCAGGTTTAAAACTGGTAATCACCTTATATTGGCCAAAAGGTGATGGCCATTGTCCATTTGCATTAATGTTAATGTCAAAATTGCCAGTTGTGGCACCTGAAGTGCTCCATTTTATTTTGGGCAGAAACAGCTGTGCACAGAATCTCAGTTTCCAGAATCATCCCTGTGATATTGTATGAGTGAAGTACATATGAAGAACTGATACATAGTTTTAAATATATAATTATATTTAACAAAAATAATACTTCATGCACAATAATCCCAGCAGCTGAAATTTAGTGCCCTAATTGGGTGTTCAAGTTGTTTAAATGGTTGTTCAGTGAAAGAGTTGAGATTTGTGTGCTTTTCCTTCCTCTCTGGATCTTACTGAAATGCTACCTGATAATGGCTTGTTTTTGCATGACTGGTCCTGCTCCTCCTCCAGTTTCTTGATGACAGCGGCCAGGGTGAGGTTGGCACTTCAGGTCTAGGGTCTGGCAGTAATGCTTCCACATTATATGGGCCATTGTGTGTAACTGGCAAAACTAGTTCGCCTGAATGTGTCCACTATAAACGATGGGGACTGTTTTAGTTCATGTTTTTGTCAATTGAACTGTTCTCGTGCATTAACCCAGCTCTCCATTTTGCTAGTCAATAGACTACTTGTATTCTCTTCTCCATAGCTGAGAGGGTTGGCTGATAATCTATGTTTCTGCATATACCAGTCTAATGCTCATGTTTCCTCTTGCTTCTCTACTTAAGATGTTCCTTGTGGAGAATAGCAATTTAAGCCCCTATCCTGTTGTCCTTTTGCACAGTGGATTACATGCCAAAGTACAGCGCTACTGAGCTATACTCTCTGTGGAAAAATATACCCTTTTCATTCAAAGCCACCTCATGGCAGCAGTTCTCCCATGATCTATTATCCTGCAGCAGCTGCTGGATATACCTACCTCTATTTTATCTTAAGTGCAGGTACAAATGTGTGTTTTGCTCAGCGGTTGTCTATTTATGAAAATATCACTCTGGCAACATGGAAGTTTCTGCCAAGATTAAATCACCTGGTAGTCAGTGTAAAGGGAGCTTTACCCTCCAGTTAATGTGCTGTCCTTGACCTGAAAGTACTTGATGTCGATACTTCATTAAAATAATTCTATTCCTAAGCACAGAAAAATCTTGATCTGGCAACCACAAAGCAACATTTTGGTGCCCAAAAGTCAGCATCTGAGTAGTGCATTCTGTTTAACACGTTAAATATATGAACCATTAATTGCTGGATATTTCAAATGCCATACCTTTTCCCACCAGTATATAGTTTGCATACTTGGTTTTTCTTGAATAGCTGGAGTTAAACCTGATACTTCAGTTTTATAATATTCTTTGATGGTGTTGTAAGTCACCCTCTCTGCCTTCCTTGAGCAGAGGCCCAACCAGCCCCCATCTGTCATCGCCGCCCTCCACCTGGCTGAACTTGTTCTCTCATTGAGCAACTTCTCTTTTGACTCCACTCACTTCCTCTAAATAAAAGGTGTTTTACATAGGATATATGGCACAGAAACAGGTCACTTGGCCCAGTCCATGCCGGCATTTATGCTCCACTTGAGCCTCCTGTCTTTCCACATCTAACTCGATCAGCATATAGCCCTCTATTCCCTTCTCCCTCATGCTTGTCAAGCCTCCTCTTAAATGCATCTATACTATTTACTTCAACCACTCCCTGTGGTAGCGAGTTCCACATTCTCACCACTCTTTTTGGGTAAAGCAGTTTCTTCTGAATTCCCTTTTTGATTTCTTGGTGAGTATCTTATATTGATGGCCTCTAGTTATGCTCTTCCCCACAAGTGGAAACACTCTGTATCCACTCTATCAAAACCTTTCATAATTTTAAAGACCTCTCTTAGGTCACCCCTCAGCCTTTTTTCAAGAGAAGAGACCCAGCCTGTTCATCTTTCCTCGCATTTCTGGTATCATCCTTGTGAATCTTCTCTGCACCCTCTCCAGTGCTTCTATATCCTTTTCATAATATGGTGACCAGGATTGTACACAGCTTTCCAATTTGTGGTCTAACCCAGCTTTGATGCAAGTTTAGCATAACTTCACTACTTTTCAATTCTATCCCTCTAGAAATAAACCCTAGTGCTTGGTTTGCTTTTTTTATGGACTTGTTAACCTGTGTCGCTACTTTTGGTGATTTGTGTATTTGTACTCCGAGATCCCTTTGCTCCTCTACCCCATCCAGACTTGCACCCTCTAAGTAATAAGGGACCTCCCTATTCTTCCTACCAAAATGTAATACCTCACATTTGTGTTGAAATTAATTTGCCAATTATATGCCCATTCTTCAAGTTTATTGATCTCCTGTAATTTGTTGCAGTTCTTCTTAGTATTGACTATCCCCCCAGTTTGGTGTCCTCTGCAAATTTAGAAGTTGTGTTTTTGATTTTGAAGTCTAAATCGTTGAGAGAAACTGAACAGCAGTGGTCCCAGCACTGATCCTTGTGGAACACCGCTATCCACCTTCTGCCACTGAATAGCTATCCTTTACCCTCACTCTCTGCTTTCTGTCTTGAAGCCAGCTAGCTATCCATTCTGCGACTTGTCCCGACTCCGCATTCTTTGACTTTGTTCACTAGTCTATTATGTGGCACCTTATCAAAGGCCTTTTGAAAATCTAGATAAATTACATCTACTACATTACCCTTGTCTACTCTCTCTTTTACCTCTTCAAAAAATTCAATGAGGTTGGTCAAGCAAGACTTTCCCTTTTGAAATCCATGCTGACTATTCATTATTTTTGGTTTCTAGATGTTCTGTTTTCTCCTTTAGTAGGGATTCCATTATTTTTCTTACCACAGACATTAAGCTGACTGGTCTATAGTTCCCTGGATATGTTCTATCTCCCTTCTTAAATATAGGTATTACATTAGCTATCTGCCAGTCCTCTGGCACTACACCTTTTTCAAACTAATTATTAAATGTGTAGTAATGCCTCTGCTATCTCTTCCCCCTAGATTTTAAAAAAAATGCGTGGATGTAATCCATCCAGACATGGGGTTTTATTCTCCTTTGAGTTTGATTTTGTATATTTAATATATCTCTCTTTTTTTATTTTAAATGCACTTATCTCATTACTAATCTCATCATCCAATGTCTTATCAACCTGTTCTATTTCCCATGTAAATACTGAAGTGAAGTAGTTATTTAATGGGCCGGATTTTCCGATCGGAGGCTTCCTGCATGCGGATGCCTCCGATCTGGAAAAATCTACGCCCTTACCTGCTGGCTCTGTAGGGCCCAAGACTTCCGATCCTGGGCCTCTCCTGGTCTGCGCA
Source organism: Squalus acanthias (assembly GCA_030390025.1). Classification (NCBI taxonomy): domain Eukaryota; kingdom Metazoa; phylum Chordata; class Chondrichthyes; order Squaliformes; family Squalidae; genus Squalus; species Squalus acanthias. The sequence goes on from CM059425.1 coordinate 184,229,408, forward strand.
CGCAGGGGTGCAGGCGGTTCGCAAGCGTCCTTGGGATCATGTGGGCCATGGGGAACCAATCAAAGAAGGGAATCCCCCTTCACATTTTTGACAGGTCTCTACGCATAGATCTGTCAAAAGTATGAATGGGGGTCACTTAGTTAAACATTATACTTTTTTTAAATCACGTATTTAAAATTAGTTAAAATTACATTAAATTAAATCTTGTGAAAAAAAATGACTACAGGGCTAAAAAAAAATGTAAATTATAAATGAGATTTTTTTTTTACAAACTCTTATGCTGGTAAAAGCAGGCCTTACGTCTGCTTTTACCAGGCGTAAGATTTTAAAGGTTTTCCGCGGGCGGAGGTTGTGCAAAGCGGAACTCTCTGCCTGCGGAGGCCCTTCTCCCAGGCAGGCGGAAGATCTGTCGAGGGAATTCCGTGGGGGTTGGAATATCCGGCCCAATATTTCTGCCAACTCTCTATCGTTGCCTGTGGTATTATCCTGTCCATCCCTTAATGGACCTATTCCCATCCTGACTTTGTTTGTGCCTGTAAAATATTTTACTTTATTTTATGTTCCTTGATAATTTAATTTCATAGTTCCTTTTTGCCTTCCTAATTTTTTTTGACTTCTCTCCTAATCTCTTCGTATTCTCCCATATTATGCTGTCCATGTACTTAATGTATGCCTCTTTCCTTACCTTCAATTTTTCCCTTATGGCTTTATTCATCCATGTTGCCTCATTAGTGTTTAGTTTTATTTACCAGAATGTATTTTTTTCTGGACTCTGTTGGACACCGTTTTAAATGTTTCCCATTGCTGTTCTAAATTGTTTGCCAATATTATTGTCCATTTTATTTTCCCAAGTTCTATTCTCAGCCCCTCAATCAGCTTTTCTCCAATCTATTACCCTGGTCTTCGTCATACCTATGTTTTTCTCAAGTATTATCTTAAAACGTATTATATTATGGTCACTATTGCCTAGGTGTTCCCCTAATTTTACTTCCCTTATCTGCTCTGGTTCATTCCCCATTACTAGATCCAATAGTGAATCCTCCCTTGTTGGGCTTTTTACATATTGGGTTAGAAAGGAGTCCTGTACACATTGTAGGAACTCCATTCCCTTATCCCCTTTACCTACCTCTTCTGTCCAATTAACATAGGGGTAGTTGAAATCCCCCATGATTATACTGTTTTTTACTAATTTCCTTAATTTGTTTGCATATTTCTTCCTCCATCTCCCTTCCACTATTAGGTGGTCTGTTGACTACCCCCATTAATGTGATTTCTTTTTTCTCACTTCTATCCACTTTGTTGCTATGGGAACCCACATGGGTCCTAGCTATACCTGCCTTTTCGTGGGATATGTGGAACCTTCTTTGTTCCAGTCCTGCTCGGGTTCCCTCCCTTTTTTTTCCGGTACATTGATGATTGTATCGGTGCCGTTTCCTGATCTGGCCCTGAACTAGAAAATTTCATTCACTTTGCTTCCAATTTCCACCCTTCCCTTGCCTTCAGAGTCCATCTGACTCTTACCTTCCCTTCCTTGACTTCTCTATCTCCATTTCTGGTGATAGGCTATCGACAAACATCCACTATAAACCCACTGACTCCCACAGCTACCTTTACTACACTTCCTCCCACCCTGCTTCCGGTAAGGACTCTATTCCATTCTCCCAGTTTCTCCGTTGCATCAGTTCTGACACTGCCACCTTCCACACCGGTGCTTCCAATGTGTCTTCCTTTTTCCTCAACCAAGGAATCCCCTCCACCGTAGTTAACAGCGCCCTCGACCGTGTTTGTTTCGTTTCCCCAGAACCACGATAGGGTTCCTCTTGTCCTCACTTTCCGCCCCACTAGCCTCCACATTCAATGGATCATTTTCTGCCACCGCTAGCATGATCCCACCACCTTCCCCCTCCCCTTTCAGCATTCCAAGCGACCGTTTCCCCTGCGACACCTTGGTCCGCGCCTCAATCACCTCCAACCCCCCCCCTCCTTCCTGTGCAAGCGCAGGAGATGCAACACCTGCCCTTTTACTTCCTTCCCACTGTCCAGGGCCCCAAAAACTCCTTCCAGGTGAAAGTGATTTACTTGTATTTTCAATTTAGTATACTGTATTCGCTGCTCATGATGCGGCTTCTTGCACTGATTCAGTGAAGCTCAACCCCAGCTCGAGGAACAGCGCCTCATCTTTCGATAAGGCACTTTACAGCCTTCTGGACTCAACATTGAATTCAACAATTTCAGACCATAACCTCTACCCCCATTTTTTTAGATGATAACTGTTGATTCTGCTATTCTTATTTACACCTCTTCTAGACCCATCTTTTGTTCCTTTACTGGTCCCATTACCATCTTCTTTTGCCTCACACCATCATCCCTTTTGTCTTTTAATCTCTCCTGCTTTCCATCCTATCACAGACCTTCCTGTTTGTTCTTTCCTCCCCTCCCCCTTTCCTTGCCTCTGCACTTGCTTAAAACCTGTTGTCTCTTAACTTTTTCCATTCTGGCGAAAGGGATATGGGGATCAAGTGGGAAAGTGGAGTTAAGGTCGAAGATCAGCTATGATCTTATTGAATGGCACTATGGCCTACTCCTGCTCCTAATTCTTAAGTTCTTATGAAACGTTAACTCTGTTTCTCTCCACAGATGTTTTTATTTCCGATTTCCAGCATCCACAGTATTTTGCATTTGTTTTAAATCACCCTCTCGTTGGATATTCTATTGGGCTTTTGCTGGTAAAGATACAGCAGCCATGAGCAAAACTTTTCTTCAATAACGTGCATTTTAAATTAACCTGAGTTTCTCCGTTGAAACTGATCTGATACTGATTGAACTGTTGCTGACTTCAAATAACCACAGACAATTGGTTTTGTAAGTAGGCCAGTATCTCTCTTCTAAATGGATCTAGTGTGTTTTTATTGGATTTAATAATTTAGTGTCATGCTCCCTTTGTTAAGATTACACAGAACCAAATTTAATTTCTGGTTAATATTCCCAATACCTGTCCACAGAAATAACTGCAAAGACAAAAGAATTGTAATACCTTCAGTGATGTGCAGTGAAAATGCCTACCATTTTTCTAGAATAGTAAATGTTTCAACTGGAGGGTTAAAAATTATAAAATTAAATTTTCTATGTGGTTGAGTTTATTTCTGTGCATCACATTAAACTTTTTTGTATTCCCTTTAGGATGAGGAAAAAGTTAGAGAACCAAAGGAATGTTGGTCACTTTTTTAGTGTCTGGTGGAAACTGGTACAGTGCAAGGTGCCTACAAGAGCCAATTGGTGTAGCATTGTCCATGTTTATATTGCAGGTTGACTTCATAAAACTGGAATCATAAAAATAACTGGTGTGGTTAAAATTGTGGCTTGCAACTCTTTCTTGGCTGCTAGATCCTTCGCTTCACCATTAGTGGCCATGCCTTTAGCCTCCTATGCCTCGTTCTGTGGAATGCCCACCATAAACCTCTTCACCTTCCTCTTCTCCTTTAACCCACCTCTTGAACCAAGCTTTTGGTCATCCCTCCTAATATCTCCCTCTTTTGGTTCGGTGGTTTTTTCCTTGCTTGTTTGTACCTTGCGATCTTTTTTGCGTTCAGTGCTATATATAAATGCCCATCTGTTTATGGAGCCTTGGGACATATGGTGGAAGCGGTGTACTTTCCTTAAATATGATCTAGGTTACTGTTGCTAGAGTTGTAGAGGAGAAATGTGTTTTTGACCACACTTGGAGTGCATCCATGATCAAGTCTAGCATCTTTGAATTTGTTTTGCTTTCCTTTGATAAAGTTGTAATGTAAAATCAGAGTTGGAGTGCAGCTTGACTCGAGTAAAGTGCAGAGATTCTGGAGGCAAATCAGGCCCTGATTCTGGAATTATACGACAACTTAAAATATGTGTGAAGCTTGGCACCTATTTTGCAGTTGTAGTGTAAAAAAATATTGATGCGAGAGAAATCTGGCCGGATCATTCCCAATAGTGAACTGCTCTAGCGGCAGAGCATGATGGTGAGAAGAGATCTTTAACTTTGAACTCCGTTTGAAACTTGTAATGTTGGCAAAGATCTAGAAAATAATTTTTTTTTTGGCCTGATTGTTTAGGCAATGGTTATCTGCTTGCCTTGTGAAAGTGATTTTCAAAGTACATTGAGGTTTCTGTGCTTGTTTCTTGTAGCAGTTGTGTGGAAAGGGCAGAGTGGGAAGTAACTAAACTGACCGTTGATTCTTTTGCAATATGTAGGTGTACCACAGTGTGAATAATAAGTTTAAAGGCCAACATAGCATAGTTTTCATTCTAACAGTTTTTAAAGCATATTATTTATGGAAAAAGGAGTAAGTAAGTAGCCCAGAGTGGTTTTCTGACACTTATGCAATATGCAGCTAGCGCTTGGTCTATTTGGATCTGTTTACTGGAGATAATGTTTTAATTGCGACTAATAGGATTAGGGTTGCAAAATTCCAGGAATTTTTAAGAAGAAACTTTCCATGGGAATTTGTTTTTTTTACACACTGATGGTTTTTGTCTCTGACCCTTATTATCTTTGTCATCAAAATAGACATACTGTTCCATACAAATAAAAACAGGCTTTCAAAACTTTATTTAGGTTATAATTTTGAACTTTATTGAACCCCCCACAAAAAAGACCCATCTACTAAAATAAAAAGAGCGTCCGCTTATTTAGCCTGTAATTTGTCCTTATTTTGTCCCTTTGAGTCTTCTACTCATGAGTCTTGAGTCTTCTACTCATTGCTCCTCCTGATTCTCCGGCTCTGTCCATTTTCTCCTCTGTGTCACTGTCTAGCTGTGTGGTGGACACTTCTGTATCTGGCTCAATAAGTTGTAGGTTCGCCCGGTTAGTCACCAGTTTCTCCACTCTCTTGTTAGTCAGCCTGTTGCGCACCTTTGTATGCGTATTTCCAAAAAGTGACCAGTTTCGTTCAGAGGCCGCTGATGAAGGTGGGATTTGGAGTGTCACCGATGCAATGGGTGACAGGGCCTCAGATGCACAAAGTCCCTTCCACCAGGTATGTGCACTGATATGTTTGCATGATTCCCGTCCCCATTCCAAAGACCTTGCTTGGTAGAGAACTTTGCCAGACTTCCCAGAACTTTGCCCACGTCCAGATTGAGGTGGCGTGAGAGGGTAAAAATCACACTAAGCACTGTTGATCTGTTCTCCAGAAAGTATTGGTCTCCCAACATGCTTTGGGTCCAGCATGTATGCTGCAGCATGAATCGGCTTGACACACAATTCTTGACGCGTCTGTATGAATTGAACAATTGCCTTCTCCTCTGCTTTGAGCAGCAGGGATGTGGGTAGGGCAATGCTGATTTGTTCTTTTAAATCAGCAAAAAGCCTGAACATCTGACAAGACAGCGTCATCTCCTTCAATCTGACCAATTGCAGATGCTACTGGTGAGAGTAGTTTAAGGCTGCTAACCACTCTCTCCCAAAACACATCATCCAGCTGTATTTTCTTGATGGTGGTTTCCCTATCCCCAGACTGGGATATTGACATTTCTTGCAGCGACTCCTTACCCTCCAGAAGGCTGTTGTACATTATGACAACGCCACCCCATCTAGTGTTGCTGGGCAGCTTCAGTGTGGTGTTCTTGTTCTTTGTTGTTTGCTTGGAGTTGTAGGTTGCTGCAACTACCTGTTTTCCCCTGACATACTTAACAACTTGCTTGGCTCTCTTGTACAGTGTTTCCATGGTTCTCAAACCCATGATGTCCTTGAGGAGCAGGTTGAGCCCATGAGCTGCGCACCCAATAGACTTAATATGAGGGTAGGCCTCCTCCACTTGAGCACAAGCAGCCTTCATATTCGCAGCATTCAGTAACTACTGCAAAGACCTTTTGTGATCCAAGATTGTTGATGACCGCTTTCAGCTCATCAGCAATGTATGTGTCTGTTGTCCTTCGTGTCTGTGCTCTTGAACACTAGGAGAGGAGTGGAGACGATGTAGTTTGATGCCCTCCCTTCGTACATTTGACCACCCATCTGAGATAACTGCAACACAGTCTGCCATCTCTATCGTTTCTTTGAGCTTTCCTTGGACTCTGTTATACTCCTCAGCCTCCAGCAAATAAGTAGAGAAAGCATGTCTGGTGGGAGGACAGTATGCAGGGCGAATAACATTGAAAAATCTCTTCCAGTACACATTGGCTGTGAGCATGAGGGGTGAGCCTGTTGCATATACAGCTCGAGCAAGGCACTCATCTGCATTCTTCTGGCTATGGTTATCCATTGTATCAAAGAACCTTCCAAGTGGGCCAGGAGTTGCTGATGAGCCTGATGCTGAATGTGAACCGTCATCTTAAATGGAAGCAGAGGAACTCTAGGCTGACTGCTGTGAGTGAAGTTGTTGCAGTTGGATAAATGCTGCTGCATCTTTGTGGCATTCTTTACATATGGCTTTGTACAGTGTTTGCACATGTACACAGTCTTTCCATCTTTAATGCCTGGGGTAAAATGCTTCCACACATCCGACGGTAAACGTGGTATTGTTCTATGCAGAGAAATAAAGGGCCTTCGTCTGTGTCGAACTGCGGTCAATCAGCACGATTGCAACAGGGTGAGTAAATTTTTCCTGATGCTCCATGCGATGGAAGCATGACATGTGCACGCACGATGCTACATCACCAATAGAGGGAGCTAATCGCTCATCCACTCATCCAACCAATCAGGACACATTTGTTCACAGTCACACACAAAACTTGTAATTATTAAAACAAGCCAAGTAAAAAGATAAACATATATTGATTAAGAAATTCCTTAATTAAGATTCAATTTCTTAGTAATTTTAAGAGGACCTGTGGGGGGGGGGGGGGAAGAAATACGAAAAAAACAATATTATGCTAGCATATGCTTTTTTGGGCAAAATTCCCAAGCTAAACTTCCCGTGGGAAATTTACCGGAAACTTTCCACCCCTTCGCAACCCTAAATAGGATATAGAGCAATGGCGATGCTGTTAAATGAATGGATATTTTGTGAAACTTATTTTGCTCTCAGGATACAAGTATTTCTTATGTAATTTCAGCATGCCTTTGTATTGATAGTGGAGCAGATCTGTTTCACATTATCTATCATGTAAAAAATCTCTTCCACATAGAATGTGGTGCAAGCAATTAAGTTTAACGTAACTATGATGTACTGATTTCAATCTATGTATAGATTTTCTTTGTCACTAAATATAGGTAAGTTGAGCTTTTTTTTTAAAAAAAAGTAACTATATAAATGTCATTCTGTAAAGGCTGTTCAAGTACTTCACAAATTTTGCTGTGCACATGAATAGTTGGTGATTAGTGTTTCCTCACCCATTGTTACCTCTCAAAAATGAGAAGCGACCATTACTTAGCCTGACTTCCTTTGTATTTATCTGATGAAAGATTGTTTAATGTTTTCTGAAGTCTGCATTACATTGACATTTTGTTTTACTGATTAACCACAGTGATGAAAACTGGAATAATGTATGACTAAACTTGCTGATGTGCTGTTCTTTTTCAGTCCAGCCCATCTTCACCTGAACCTGCCAGTCTTCCAGCTGAAGACATAAGTGTAAAGTCTAATGGTCCCAAATCTGAGATTTTGCTGGATGATGACCGTGAAGACCTTTTTGCTGGTGAGGCACATCTGCAGTTTATTTTGTATTTTATGGATTTCAGCTGCAGGTCCATTATCTCCACAGCTCAACAACCTCCAGTATAGTTGAGACAATTCTGGTTAATTCAGTTGCAATTTTGTCCTTTGCAGGCTTAACCATTATAAGCCAACTGTGCAGAATAAAACAAGTATACTTGCTAATCAGTACATGCAAATGTGATTTTAGGGCTATAGTACCTTTTCTTGCATTAGATGTCAAATGACAACTGCTGAATTAGTATTAATACATTTTTAACTCGCTTGGTTTTGAGAACTGAGTTGGGTCCCACCGGTTAAGTGTGTAGAACCTTGCCCAGATTGTGTCCTGAGCATCTCTTTAAAATTGAAGTTATAACAATGCTTTAAGCCTTAAACTCACCTTTTGGCAAGATACTTCAGCTTATTTTTCTGTGTCTGCTTATGTAAGTTCAAGTGTATCTCTATGCCCAGTGATAATCAATAACAGACATTTTATATTCTGCAAGATTGTTGACAAAATATGCCTGAAGTGCAAATGTTCACAATGCTCTGTCTGCACCAGAATAAGCTGATGCCAACATAGTGGTGCTTTGAGTACACTTGATGACTGTCAGGAACTTGAGTTTCCCAAAAAACTGTGCTGATAACACTTGATTGCCAGTTTGAAGGTGTTATCCGGACTTCAGTTCCTAATTGTCAGATGCCCCGATGATTCTGTAGTCCCAGCTCTCTTGTTTCTGCTTCTAAGTACATGCCAGAAATGCCTAAAGAAGCATTTCAGTTCTTCTGAAAAATCTTCCAAATAGGACCAGTTTTTAATTGAAGTACACCCAGCTGTCATTAATTGCACCCATTTATTGGACCTTTTTGTAGCTAACTTTTATTTCTGGGATATTCCCTATGCTATGCATCTTGTAAAATGTTTGGCTTTGAGGGTGATCTTGTGATTGAAGTGTCCAGTTCTCCAAGCACAGAATTTCTATGTATCCAGTTATTCTTGCATGGAAGTTATAGCCCTGGGTTTAATCCCAGGGTTTCAGATCTTCATGTGGAGTACTGTTAATCAGTTGAGGTATGGATTATTTCTAACTCTAGTGTACAGCATTCCTGATGTAAGAATGAAATTCCTGCAAATCAGTTGTCTTTTATCAAAGTTCCAATGTAGTAAATATTGTACGAATATGACTTCAGTGATGAAGGATTTGTGGAACTGATTTTTTAGGTGGAGAGGGACTTTTGTTAGATGATCTGGTGATGAAATCCTGTTAAGTGTCTAATAAATTTTCATGGCAAGTATTTTGGGTTGCTTTTTCAGATCTACTTGGTAATGAAGTCTTGGATAAGGTGGCCAGTGTAGAAATCTGAATGCAGAAGGAAGTAACCATAGCAGGTGGTTGTGGGGGGGGGGGGGGGGAAGAAGGAGAAACTGGTTTCAATTCTGAGGTAATTCTCAAACTTGCCTGTATATAGAAGTCCTCAGATGGAAGGCCAATGAATTCTTTCGAAGAGACACAGCAGTAATGATGGAATTTGGAGGTTTGGGGGAAGGGAAGGCATGGCCAAAGGAGGAGGTAGAGATGAACTAGTGTTGAGAAATAATAATTGACTGTAACTTGGTGGAGAGGGAAAATAATTGAAGTACAGTTCTTAGGCAGTCCCTCAGAACCGAGGATGACTTGCTTCCACACTAAAAATGAGTTCTCAGGTGACTGATGAGTCCAATGCAGGACCTACAGTCTGTCACAGGTGGGGCAGACGGTGGTTGAAGAGGCGGGTGGGTGGGGTTCTTGGGTTGACGTGCGCTCCTTACGCTGTTTGCGCTTGGCTTCTGCTTGCACCTGGCGAAGAGACTCGGTGTTCCCGGATGCTTCTCCACTTTATGCGGTCTTGGGCCAGGGATTCCGAGGGGTCGGTGGGGATGTTGCACTTTTTCAAGGAGGCTTTGAGGGTGTCCTTGAAGCGTTTCCTCTGCCCACCTGGGGCTCTCGTGCTGTGTCGGAGCTCCGAGTAGAGCGCTTGCTTTGGGAGTCTTGTATCGGGCATGCGGACGATGTGGCCCGTCCATCGGAGCTGATCGAGCGTGGTCAAAGCTTCGATGCTGGGGATGTTGGCCTGAGCGAGAACACAGACGTTGGTGCGCCTATCCTGCCAATGGATTTGCAGGATCTTGCGGAGGCAGCGTTGGTGGTACCTCCAGTGCTTTGAGGTGCCTGCTGTACATGGTCCATGTCTCTGAAGCATACAGGAGGGCTGGTATCACTACTGCTCTGTAGACCATGAGCTTGGTGCTGGGTTTGAGGTCCTGGTCTTCAAACACTCTCTTCCTTAGGTGACCGAAGGCTGCACTGGCACACTGAAGGCGGTGTTGGACTTTGTCATCGACGTCTGCCCTTGTTGACAGTCGGCTCCCGAGGTATGGAAAGTGGTCCTCAATCGCCTTCTCCCAGTGGCTGAAGAGCTCCTCCCAGAGTCGCAATGCAGGTTCCGCCCACTAAGGGGCACAATGGACATGATCTTCACCGCGCGTCAACTACAAGAGAAATGCAGGGAACCGCACCAACCGCTGTAAGTGGCCTTCTTTGACCTCACAAATGCCTTCGACACTGTCAACCGTGAGGGATTATGGAGTATCCTCCTCAAATTCGGCTGCCCTCAAGTTTGTCACCATCCTCCGCCTGCTTCGGCGACATGCAAGCCGTGATCCTGACCAACGGATCCACCAGACCCAATTCACGTACGGATCGGGGTCAAGCAAGGCTGTGTCATCGCACCAACGCTCTTCTCGCTCTTCCTGGCTGCAATGCTCCATCTCGCCTTCCGTAATCTACAGAACAAACTGGAAACTGTTCAACCTCTGTCGCCTCCAGTCCAGATCCAAGGTCGTCCCATCCTCTCATTGAATTACAGTATGCAGACATCTGCGCACACTGAGGCCGAACTCCAAACCATTGTCAACACCTTCACCGACGCGTACAAGAGTATGGGCCTTACACTAAACATCCGTAAGACAAAGGTCCTCTACCAACCTGCGCCTGCCACACAGTACTGAAGTACAGTAATGTAAGTATATTGCATGTGTTTGAGGTTGCCCACCATGTCAGTATTTGCGATCCCATGCTGCAGTCAGATGGCAGATTTTGGTCCATGAGGTTAAGGTTGATGTGTACAACAAACTTCAGAATTCCGCAGCTCACTGGTTCAATGGAATCAAAGGATGACTTCCCTTCTAGCTCTTAAAAATAATTTTGGAATGTCAAAAGAACATTATGGGGTGAACAGATGTGCATAAAGGTTGTACAAAGTGTGAGGAGACGTAACTGAAGTACTTGTGCATATTATCTTGGTTGCCTGTTGGGATACTACGTGCTTTGGGCTCCAAGTGCATATTTGTACTATACCATGGTTCAGCTTTCTAAAGAACATTTCGTGGTTATTTGTTGTTGGGATTAAAAACAGTGAACGGTCAGTTGTGATTGACATGGCTGGTCATGTTCTACATGCAAACGGTACAATCACATGTACTATAGACTCCCAAATAGTCAGAGGGAAATAGAAGAGCAAATATGTAAGCAAATTGCTGAGAAGTGCCAAACAATAGGGCAGTAATAGTAGGGGATTTCAACTACCCTAATTAACTGGGATAGAATCAGCGTAAAAGGTATAGAGGGCGCAGAATTCCTAATGCATTCAGAAGAACTTTTTTTAGTCCGTACCTAGCAAGTCTAACGAGAGGGGCGATTCTGGACTTAGTTTTAGGGAATGAAGCTGGGCAGGTGCATCAGTGGGAGACCATTTTGGTGGTGGTAATCATAATTCAGTTACATTTAGTGTAGTTATGGAAAAGGACAAAGATAGACCAGGAGATGCCAATTTTACTAAACTCATGTGATTTAGCAAACGTGGACTGGAAACAGCTACTTGAAGGTAAATCGGTGTCAGCAGTGGGAGGCATTCAAGGAGGAGATAGTGTGGGTTCAGAGCAAGTATGTTCCCACAAAGAAAAAGGGTGGGACTCCCAAATCTAGAGCCCCCCCCTGGATGTCAAGGGGCATAGAGTAAGATGAGGCAAAAAATGGAAGCTTCTGTCGGATACAGAGCTAAATACTGCAGAAAGCCTAGAGGAGCGTAGAAAGTGCAGGGGTGAAATTAAAAAGGAAATTAGGAAAGCAAAGAATGAAAAAATATTGGTAATATCAAGGAAAACCCAAAGATGTTTTATAAATACATAAAGATCAAGAGGATAACTAAGGAAAGAGTAGGGCCTATTGGAGACCAGAAAGGTAACCTGTGTGTGGAGGCGGAAGACTTGGGTATGGTTCTTAATACTTTGCGCCTGTCTTCACAAAAGCGAGGGACGATGCAGACATTGTAATTAAAGAAGAGGAGTGTGAAATATTGGATGAGAGGAACCTAGTGAGGAAGTATTAAGGGGTTTAGCATCTTTGAAAGTAGATAAATTGCCAGGCCTGAATGACATGTATCCCAGGCTGTTAAGGGAAGCAAGGGAGGAATTAGCAGAGGCTCTGACCATTTTCTAATCCTCTCTGGCTACAGGTGTGGTGCTGGATGACTAGAGGACTAACGTACCGTTGTTTAAAAAGGGAGAAAGGGATAGACCAAGAACATAAATAGGAGCAGGAGTAGGCCCTTCGAACCTGCTCCGCCATTCAATGAGATCATGGCTGATCTTCTGCCTCAACTCCATTCACCGGCCCTATCGCCATATCCCTTGATGCCCTTACTAGTCAGAAATCTATCGACTTCTGTTTTGAATATACCCAATGACTGAGCCTCCACAGCCCTCTGGGGTAGAGAATTCCAAAGATTCACCACCCTCTGAAGAAATTTCTTCTCATCTCAGTCCTGAATGGCCTACCCTTTATCCTGAGGCTGTGGCCCCTGGTTCTAGACTCCCCAGCCAAGGGAAACATTCTCCCAGCATCCACCCTATCAAGCCCTGTAATAATTTTGTATGCTTCAATGAGATCCCCTCTCATTCTTCTGAATTCAAGAGAATACAGGCCTAGTTTACTCAATCTCTTCTCATACGACAGTCCCGCCATCCCAGGGATCAATCTTGTGAACCTTCGTTGCACTCCCTCTATGGCAAGTATATCCTTCCTCGGGTAAGGAGACCAAAATGGAATACGCAGTACTCCAGGTGTGGTCTTACCAAGGCCCTATATAATTGGAGTAAGACTTCTTTACTCCTGTACTCAAATCCTCTTGTAATGAAGGCCAGCATACCATTTACCTTCCTAATGGCTTGCTGCACCTGCACATTCACTTTCAGTGACTCATGTACAAGGACACCCAGGTCCCTTTGAGCATCTGCATTCCCCAATCTTTCACCATTTAGGAAATACTTCCTTTCTGTTTTTTCTACCAAAGTGGATAACTTCACATTTATCCACATTATATTCCATCTGCCATGTTCTTGCCCACTCACAGCCTGTCGAGATCCCCTTGAAGCCTCTTCACAACTGACACTGCCACCAATTGCAGGCCAGTTAGCCTAACCTCAGTGGTGGGCAAATTATTAGAAAAAATTGATGGACAGTATTAATCGTCATTTAGAAAGGCATGGATTAATAAGGGACAGTCAGCATGGATTTGTTGAAGGAAGGTCATGTCTAACTAACTTGAGGTAACAAGGAGGGTCGATGAGGGTAGCGCGTTTGATGTAGTCTACATGGATTTTAGCAAGGCATTTGACAAGGTTCCACATGGCAGACTAGTCAGAAAAGTAAAAGCCCATGTGATCCAAGGGAAAGTGGCAAGTTGGATCAAAAATTGGCTCAGTAGCAGGAAGTAAACGGTAATGGTCGATGGGTGTTTTTATGACGAAGGCTATTTCTGGTGGGGTTCTGCAGGGGTCGGTATGGGAATGATGCAAAAATTGGCCATGTGGTTGATGGTGAGGAAGAAAGCTGTAGACTGCAGGAAGATATCAATGGACTAGTTAGATGGGCAGAAAAGTGGCAAATTGAATTCAATCCAGAGAAGTGAGGTTATGCATTTTGGGAGGGCTAACAAGGCAAGGAAATACACAATAAATGGTAGGATACTAAAGTGTGGAGGAACAAAGAGCCCTTGGGAGTGCATGTCCACAGAACCCTGCAGGTAGCAGGACTAGTAGATAAGGTGGTTAAAGTGTACGGAATACTTTCCTTTTATTAACCAAGGCATAGAATTTCAGAGCAGGGGGGTTAAGCTTGAACTGTATAAAACACTAGTTAGGCCACAGCTGGAGTACTGCATACAGTTCTGGTCACCACATTACAGGACAGGTGTGATTACACTAGAGGGTACAGAGGAGATTTACAAGGATATTGCCAGGACTGCAGAATTTTAGCTGAGGAAAGGCTGGGGTTTTCTTTGGAACAGAGGAGGCCGAGGGGAGACTTAATTGAGGGGCCTAGATAGAGTGGATAGGAAGGACCTATTTCCCGTAGAGGTCCATAACCAGGGGGGATAGATTTAAAGTAATTGGTAAAAGGATTAGAGGGGAGTTGAGAACTTTTTTTTTACCCAGAGGGTGTGGAACTCACTGCCTGAAAGGGTGGTAGAGGCAGAAACCATCACATTAAAAAAAAAAGTACTTGGATAGGCACTTGAAGTGCCATAACCTACAAGGTTACGGACCAAGAGCTGGAAAGTGGGATTAGGCTGGATAGCTCTTTTGACTGGCACAGACACGATGGGCCGAATGGCCTTCTGTGCCATAAATTTCTATGATTCTATGGTATCTGTGTATACCTACACATTTGTTGGATAATTCCCCTGTAGTGGCTTGCAAAATATGTTTCTGGATAAATATTGTAGCTAATGTTTTACAACTCCTGTTTTAAGTGACCTACAAGCAAAAATGTAATAAACTTGGCACAGTTGGAGTGCTCAAAACTTGTAAATAGGAGGTAGATGGTGACTGTTTCTTAACTTACATTAATTTTTGTACTGTGGGAGCTCTGCATGTAGTCAATTGAGTTTGGACTCTAACTTCCCCCTCCCCACCCCCAAGCAAAATCTTTGTTCTGAATAAACTAATGTTAGTGCTTGCAGTTGCATTTGTGGCCTGAGTTTTCTGGTTTAAAATAGTAACCAGAGAAAAGTGGCACATGGTTTTCAAAATAACTTTTTATAACTATCAAAACTGGAGTGTTTTAAAATGTTCTTGTTTTGCAAAGCATAATACAAAAATGACTCTAGCCTTACTGCTTTATACATTTTTAGTAACTCTTGGGGGTAAAAATTGAGTCGCGCCCCATTTGGGGCGCTAACCTCGCCGGGGCGCGACTTTTAGCGCCCCGAAAAAATTAGCGGCCCCGCGCCGGAACTTCAGTGGTTGCGCCCCAAGAGGGAAGCGGGGTGCCACTGGAAGCACCCCGCATCCCTCTTGGGGCGCTGCGAGTGAATATCCTGGCGCTACGTGCCGCAGCGCCACGCGCTGCGGCACGTCGCGCCGCGGTATTGCAGGCCTTCTTCCCCTTAAAGGGGAGGGACCCTGCGCAGCGCGAACCGGGGCCCAGCTGGGCCCCCAGGGATCGGGAGTGCCGGCAAAAGAGCCCGGCACTCGAAGTGCCGGGCTCTTGGAGCGCAGCCGGCACTTCACGGTGGGGGGGCTTCACGGGGGCCGGGGACAGCAACAGGGGCAGGTGCTGGCAGGCGGCCAGCAACAAAAATGGCCGCCTGCCACCTCCCCTTTAAATATCGCCGCACGTACGCCTCCCTGAACCCGTCGGACATAGCGTCTGGCGGTAAATCAGGGGGCGCGACTGAAGATCACGGCCGGGGTGCTGCGCACGGCGATGACGTCATCGCCGGCGGCGCAGTGCCACAGGGCGCTACCGGCTGCCGCCGCCGCTAACCTCCCACTAAATTTTTCGGGAGGCGTGGGCGGCGCTGCGCCCGGGCGTTAGCTGCTTTACGCCCCATTAGCGCCCTCTTAAGGCGCTAACGGGAGGCGCAAGCAGCTGAATTTTTCCCCCTTGGTATGTTGCAAATCAACTATAGAATTTATTGGGTTATCCATAGGAAAGCAGTTCTAAATTTAACAAGTGGTTCTTGCAATAAAGCTTCTCCTCTTTCCCCCTGCATCTTTTTTTTTCAGAAGCCACAGAGGAAGTGTCTCTTGACAGTCCAGAAAGGGAAAATATACTTTCTCCAGAACCAACTCCAGCTATTACACCAGTATCTCCAACACTCATTGCCCCACGAGCAGAACTAAAAATGTCTAATCCCATGATGTTTGATCGATCCAAGGAGGAGGTGAGAATGATGTCCAATTTCTTGTCAACTTGTTATCTTCATGTGTAATAGTCTGTCCTGCACTTTTCATACAGAAGTTTCTTGTGTCTTTTTTAGTTGGTGTAAGTATCCATTGAGAAAATGTGTTCATATAGGATCTTATCCCATCTCCAGTGCACTTCATATACAGTAAATTACTTTAGTGCAGTTACTGTTTAGATGAATGTGGTAACCATTTTGGTCACAAACAGCAATGAGATTTATTCATTTTCAAGTTGAGCAATAGAAAAATATTGGCCAGAACACAATGAGAACGCCGTGTTCATGTTCAAATTGTATAATGGGGTATTTGATGTCTTTCTGATCAGTGTAATTTTACTGTTCTATTGAGTCACTCCATGAATTATAGTTTTACACTTTATGGTTTCAACCATAAGGATTCACTTTTAAAATTGGAATTAAGTGCATTGAGTACCCACTTAATTTAGGAGTTCTGTGTGGTGTGCTTAACAGTTCTGAAAGTATTTGGGTCAAGATGCCAATTTTTGTCTTTTATTCTAGCTTGAGGAAGAAGCAAATGGAGATGAGTTTGACATTCATGTGTCTGTTTCTGACCCTGAAAAAGTTGGTAAGTAAAAGCTTTAACATAGCTGACCTTGTGTAAAAATTCACATTTTAATAGTGCATTAAAATGGGAGTAATGCTTGGGCTACCTCCTTTACATTGACCCTTTTTAGATCTGACTGCTTTTTATTTTAAGAAAAGAGTACTTCTGATATTTGTTGTATCTGCTCTAAGCTTAAAACTTTCAGTTCTGCTTCTACTGTTGTCCTTCCCCTCCTAGTTTTTCTATATTCTGTATATTCCTGTCCTTTGGTTTGCTTTTATTTTACTGTTCTAATTCTTCCCTTTTTTTGCCTCCCATTTCCTCTCTGGAAATGGACTTGTTGGGCTTAAAGGCCTTTTCCTGTTCTCAGAACTACTTCGAATAGCTTTCCTGCCTTCTTGCTGTGTAGTGCATTGTTTTCCTCCTGTCCATCTTTGTCTGTACCTTTCTCCTGTCCCCACTCAACTTTTGTCATTTTCCCACATTCACTTTATTTTTGGAACCTGCACCAAATGAATAGTCATCCAAATATTTTCTTGCATTTGCTGTTACACAATGAAGTGCTTGCTACTTTTTTATTGCATTACTATGATGAGTCTAAAATCTTTTTTTTTTTTTTGCTACTTAGGTGATGGTATGAATGCCTACATGGCTTACAGAGTATCAACTAAGGTAATGGTGGTTAATGGCATGGCGTTTCTGCTAGGGGCACAATCTGCAGAATGCGCTGAGCATTGCCGATTTTGCCGAGGTGAAGTTACGCTACAGTTTCTGCGCAAACATATTAGCATAAGCCCGAACATAAAATCTCCTATTAATCCCAATTAAGTAGCATAATGGTCTCGTGACTGGAACAGGGCCAATGGGCCGCCCTCCAGCATCAGACGCGTGGGATTTCCAAGAAATGAGCAATTCTTCAACTTTGATTTCTGCAGCAGCAAGATCTGAGGCTTCCATTAATTAATTACTGCAGAAGAGCAGCACATACCTGTGTGGCTTCAATTGACAGTTGATCAAGGGTCTTGTGTACCATTGTGATAATTGATTAAAGTAATTGCAGGAGTAACAAACCTGGGTCAGTGGCTTTAATTGACTGCTGGTTACTGCAAGCCAGGTGATTAATGCTGGATCCGTGGGTGGCTTTGCGCACGAGATCTGGGCGCAATGTGATGAACACCCCCAAACGGGGTGCAATTGGCGGAAACTCGTCCTTCTGACCTGGTGTGTGGCCAGATTTGGTTTGCGGGGACTGCTTTGGGTGAATGGATCTTTGAACCAACTAACTGATACTGCAGCGTAAAGTGGTTATGGGTGCAACTCGCACTTCAAAATGCCACAATCTTTAGTGCTATTTCATTTGATGCTGATATCTGGATGGAAATCATTTGGAAACTACAGGCCACAGACTTTATTTATACCAATGCCATTTTTAGACTTTAATAGGGATTAGTATTTAACGGTAGTTCTCTCCCCACCCCACTTTGAGCCTTTTCCACTTTCAGACTATAATGGTACCTTGATGGGGGTATGCTTCCAAAATGGAAATTGAGCTAATAGATCTCAAAAGTATAATTCCCAAGGCATGGGAATGAAACCAAATATGGTAGAAATAAATATTGGACTGTACAATGAGACAGCTTCTCATTTACAGCTTAGTCATGTGAAAATTCTAGCAGATAATGGAGTTTTAATTGGTAATTGACTTGTAATTGAGGGTGGGGAGCATAGAGAGAAGCAAGCTGTACCAAACTATCTTGTATCTTTGTGCAATATTTGTTTGCAGGCTGTACATTTCCTTCAGCAATCTACTGTTCAATGGATGCTGTATTAAGTATTCCCTTTAAGTGTAGATTCTAATCTTTTTAGCATATATTTTCTTTTTAAAGTAGTTCAGATGCTAACTTGCAGTTTGCATGAGGCTGGACTAAATTTAAACTTCACTGGGCCTGAGCCAGGATTAATAAGTACCAGTGCTGCTAATTTCAGAGGTGGAAAAAATAATATTCTAAAGATACTTTTTGTATGTTTGAACTGGCTGAATTCAAATTTAGACATTAAAATGACAAACTTGCTTTGCATATAAAATCTAGCATTGACTTTTTCAAATCTCTAGTTAAACATATGGCATCAACTAACTACATTTTAAATTGATGCTTAAAAGGGGCAAATATGCATCAAAACAGTGTGCTTGTAAGATGGAGTAATTCTGGATATATTTTCTTCCATTATACAGACTGCTTTGTCCATGTTCAACAGCAAAGAATTTACAGTCAAAAGGAGATTTAGTGATTTTCTGGGTCTGCATAGCAAATTAGCTGCAAAGTATATGCATGTGGGCTACATAGTTCCTCCTGCACCAGAAAAAAGCCTTGTAGGTAAGAACAATCATTCATTGTGGGAAAGTGCAATTAACATCTGCATCATCTGAGTGGCATTGTTTCCCTGTGGCAACCTTTCACCTTTAGTAATCTTTCTTAGACCAGTATTGTTCTACAGCCTCATCTACTTTAGGCTACAGTATATGGTTTGGCGAGGCTGGTACTGTTTCTCCATAATGTTAGGATGTTGCACAATCTGCCATTTCTTCTCAGCGAGATTGGTTTTCTAGCGTAGGTGTGGTTAAATCTTTTTTTTTTGACAAACAAGATTGCTATTTCTTCATCTGCAGAAGTGATGCCTTGGTACCTCCCATTTTTGACAACTTTTTCTCCCCATCCTCTTCTTTCTGCATTATAAACCTGGTGTGCACCTGAGGGATAGGGGGAGAAAGAACTTGACCTAAACTATTCTAAATAGTGAAGGCTATTTGCAGAGCCCCACAATGGTGCAACAAACCTCTACAAGAAGAAGGGAAAGTAGGCTTAAATTCTGTATACATCACTAGAATCTACCAGCAACCAGGTTGGAAGGGCTGCAGAGAAGTTGGCAGCCTGCTTCACTTTTTTTAGATCTGCCTACACCTTGAGCCTTGCTAGAAATAGTTACCACTAGTGTTTTTTAGTTAAACCATATTTCTGTTGGATTTTCTAAAGTTGTCCACCAGCATTTATATGCTGCGGAAAAACTGATCATTCGCTTTGATACGGCACATATTTCTGGAAGCTTGATCTCCATTTTTAGACAACTGATTGGGGTACACAAGGTCCCTTTGCCAAGTTGGCCTGAGTATTTCTTAAGACCAGATGTGAGAATGGGATTGGAGGGACCGAAGCCCTTATCCAGTGGTTGGTAATACTTCAATCTATATCTTTAGGAATTTTTAGACTACTTTTGCTTTGGGAGAATATACTTTATTTTAAACTTAAGGCATCACCTTTCTATGACTTTTGAGTGGTGTAAAATTTGAACTGATCTTGCCTTTCTGTATAATACTTTTCTCTCTTCCCATCTCCCCAACTAAACATCAAGTTCAAGCTGCACTGAAGATCTCTCTATCCTTGATTCCAACTCTCTTCAATAATCTTTTCCTCCTTTTTGGGGTGGGTGAGTGTGGAGAGCTGAAGTTCAGCTGTGTAAGTTCATAGCCTGCTGGATTAGAGTTCAGATTCTCTCTGCCATTTAAATATGAAAAGGATGAGGTTTATTCACTTGGCACTTAAAATTTGCTTCTGGTCTGGGAGTGCTAGAATCTTGCAGCAGAGCAAGAGGCCATTAGCCCATTGTGCCTATGTCGGCTCTTTGAAGGAGCTATCCAGTTAGTCCTACTACCCTGCTCTTTCCCCATAGCCTTGTAGTTTTCTCCCCTTCAAGTATTTATCCAATTCCCTGTTGGAAGAAGATTCAATAATAACTTTCACTACCCTTTCAGGCAGTGCATTCCAATCATAATCACTCGCTGTGTTAAATAAATAAATTCTGCTCATCTCGCCTCTGGCTCTTTGTCAGTAACCAGAGGAGACACAATTTAAGGTAATTGGCAATCAAAAAGGGTCTAGAAATCTGTGGTTGTCCTTGGCAAGTTCTTACTTGAGGAAATTATATTTATTGGCCTGTAAAATAGTTCTACCTTTGTCTTTTAACCTCAAACGGGTAGGAAATGACCAGAAAGCTTACAAACTTTGGTGCAGGCAGCAACTCCTTAATTGCTATCCCAAAATGCTGGTAAAATTGAATTGTTGTATTGTTCCTGCACTTGACTGGACTGAGTTTTAGCTGTTTAAACCCTGGGCATATCAGTTTTGTTAGTGCTTCAGTTATGAAATTGGAATAATGCTCCTTTCTTTAATTCTAAAGGCATGACCAAAGTCAAAGTTGGAAAAGAAGATCCATCATCAGCTGATTTTGTTGAAAAAAGAAGAGCATCCTTGGAGAGGTAAATTGCTTTGAAACAGGGAAATGTGTAATACTTTAGGTGTGTGATCAAAAAGGAACTTGAAATCTTCAGGAGCCATGTTCTATATGTAGAAGACTGTTTCACATTTCAAATCCTGATGTTCTAAAGCTTGTACTGATCCATGTGCTACTGATCCATGTGCACATGTAAAATGGCGAGTACTTTTTTGTTGTCATTGAAGTCCTTTGAGGGCTTTTGTTTCTGTCTCCATGATTGTACATGTTTGTAAAACATTAAGATGAGGATCATGAACTTCCTCATTTGGAGGGAGGTTGGTTTTTAACAAGATCTGTGCATGTAGACATGTGAGCATAGGGTCAGCTGTAAATTCTCCCATTCTTTGTTTTTGTTTTTCTTCCCCTGCCCCCTCCATTCCTCAAGGATGGTTGAATGGCCTGATCTTGGGTTTGTGCATGTATAATAGCCATTTGGCCAAAATACCTGAGGGTGACTGGCATTCATGGACTTGTGCTCCAGCAAGGAGTTCCTTCCTTTTGGTGAAGGGAACAAGCAAAATCACTGAAGAAATACCCCTAAAGTGAGTCCACCTGTGGCCATTCATATAATTAAGAATGTGTCTCATGTTCCAGAAGCAGTATTGATTTTTGATCCTCAATCCTGACAAATCCATGCCCTTATAATTAAAAACTGCCTGGCTTGCATTAATCTTCCAGTATTGTGTAATTTTGCTGCCAAATTTGCTTTGAATTGCAGATACTAAATTTGGGCAAGATTTTAGACCATAGTGGCCTGTAATTTGCAGTCAGCGGCGAAGCAAAGGCGTTTGGTCCTGGCCACGTAGTAAGCTTCCCACAAAGATCCCGCAATCTCTGTGGCGAAGTTTGGCTTTTCTGACAGGCAATTGAAATTAGTGTAGTTTAGTGGGAATCCCACAGCGACTTGCTGCCATATCAGCAAGCTGTCCACACAGCCAATCACAATGCAGAATTCTCTCAGACTGAGAACCAGGAAGTGAGTAAGCTCCTTTTGATTCTAACTTTTTAAATGTGTAGAACAAAACAAAGATTGGGGCTCTCTCATGGGGGAGGGGGGAAGGAAGAGAGAGGAGAGAAAGGTAAACCTGAAATAAAGATGAACAAACTTAAAAAAAAAAAAATTTAGCTTCATTTTTATTACTGGATAAATTTGCCACTCCCCAAAATTAAAATTAGTTTTTCAGGGCCATAACATTTGTTTAGCAGTCAATATGCTGTTAAAATCCCAGTTGCACCTAATCCAAAAGGGTCTAACTTTTTTAATGGATATTTAACAACGGTATTACCGCAGAAGAGTCGAAGTTTTCGTCAGTTTCCCTGATTTCACAGATTATACTGATTTCTGGCTGTGGTGGTGTGGGGAGGGCCACAGCGCAGCTAGTGTCTAAGCAGTGGATGGCTGCAACTTCAGGATTTTCACATTAGGATGCGCATGCGCTACATCCTGAAGTTGTGGTCAGTTTCAAAGGGGTAATAACAGTGAAATGTTCGTTTGTTGTTATTAACCACTGCAAATTCCAGGCCAATAGATCTATTTGCAATTGGAGTTGTAGCACACAAGTTTGGCAAATAGTACAAAAAACACCATGAAGAACTTAAGTATAAAACTTTTCATTTTTGACAACGTCCTGGTGACAGGAGTTCTGTAGCTGCATCAAATTATTTCCATTGGGTCAGGAGAAAAGTGAGCTTTCCATCTGATTGCTAGAAGTTGTAAGAACCCCAAACTGAAGTAAACGTCTCTTGGCAAGATTTTCTGATGAAGTTGATGCATTCAGATCTACAGTTGATAATGCTGCATACAGTGTGCAAATACCATTTTGCAGTCTGGAGCTGGACATGATTCAAACAATCAGCCAGTCACAAACAATATCTGTGAAACAAACCATTTTGCATTTTTAAAGCTGATGGACCTAGATCCAAAACTTCTTTTAAGTTCTGATAATAGCTTTCTCCTAGATAGAATGAGCAAATGCTCCTTTTTGAGCAGATAACTTGAGTGACTGACAAAAACTTAAAAGCTGGTTGTCTACCCATTGGCTAATTCTTGGGTTTCAGGAAAGAAAGAGCATTTGAATTGAATAGTGCTTTGCCTGGATGGCATGTTTTTGGGCAGCTGAGAAATTTCCTAGAGTTGAAGGGACTTTTTAAAAGTTTCCTTTCCTTTTTGATATATAGCTGTCGGTCAAAACCCCTCTAGACTATGTCTAGTAACTAACATTGGTACATAGCCCAGTGTTCATCTCTGCTCTGACATGGCCCCTGCCCACAAAAAAAATGCACAAACCCAGGGGAAATAAACAAGGAAAGCCTTGCAGAAGCAAATGTGACTCCTATGGATGAAATCTGGGCTTTGCCAGGCCAAAAGCTAAACCTTCATCCACTGCCAAAAATAATCTTTTGAATTGAACATACTTAAAGCTTGTCCTGATTTTAATACCATCTCCTGATCACTTGTTTCCCATATCTATTTTATGGATATAAAGTCAAACCACCTCCAGATTCTGTTAACTTTTAATGAATACCTACATTGGTGACTTTAGCAGAGATTGTATTGATAGCATAAATTAAAATGTAATTTTGCTATTTTTATAGCAAGTCTTTATTTGGGGTTTTTTTAGTTGCAAGTTAGTTTAACTCCATTTTTGAGTTCTAAGTGGGTAGCCATTTCAGCTCATGAATTTCAAAATGCCATTAATTCTGTTCCTTGGGCTACAGATGGCTTTCATCCCAGGTTGCTAAGGGAATTGGGGGAGGAGATGGTGGAAGGGCTTGCCATAATTTTCCAATCTTCCCTAGATGTGGGGGAGGTGCCTCAGGATTGGCAAGTGGCAAATGTGACACCATTGTTCAAGAAAGGGTGTAAGGACAATCCTAGTAACTACAGGCCGGTCAGTTTAACATCAGTGGTGGGTAAAGTTTTAAACAATAATCAAGGAAAGAAGTAACGGGCACTTGGAGAGGTTTAAGCTAATTAAGGAGAGCCAACACGGATTTGTAAAAGGCTGATCGTGTTTGACTAATCTAATTGAATTTTTTGATGAAGTAACGGAGGATTGATGAAGGGAAATGCAATGGATGTTGTCAACATGGATTTTCAGAAGGAGTTTGACAAAGTACCACATGGAAGGCTGGTTAACAAAATTGAGGCTCATGGAATAGGTGGGTCAGTGGCAGCTTGGATAAGGAATTGGCTTAAGGACAGAAAACAGCAAGTTGTGGTATATATTTCTAAATTTGCTGATGACACCAAACTTGGGGGTGTGGCAAACAGTGATATCAATTGACTGCAACAGGACATAGAAAGGCTAGCAGAATGGGCAGACAAGTGGCAGATGGAATTTAATAGAGAAGTGTGCGATGATGCATTTTGGCAGAAGGAACCGGGAGAGGCAATATACACTTAATGGCACAGTTTTAGAGTGTGCAGGGACAGAGGGACCTGGGAGTTAATGTGCATAGGTCCCTGAAGGTGGCAGGACATATTGAGTGGTTAGCAAAGCATATGGGATCTTGAGCTTCATAAATAGAGGTATTGAGTACAAAAGTAGAGAAGTTATACTGAACCTTTAGAAAGTGCTGGTTAGGCCACAACTGGAGTATTATGTCCAGTTCTAGTCACCACACTTTAGGAAGGATGTGAAGGCCCTTGAGGGTGCAGAGGCGATTTACCAGAATGGTTCTGGGGATGGGGGATCTTAGCTACAAGGACAAGTTAGAGAAGCTGGATTTGTTTTCATTAGAGCAAAGGAGGTTGAGGGGTGATTTGATTTAGGTGTCCAAGATTATGACTGGTTTGGATAGGCTAGACGGGGAAAGGCTGTTCCCACTAGTTGTTGGTACAGGACTAGGACACGATTTAAGGTTTTGGGCAAAAGATACAGTGGGGATGTGAGAAACTTTTAGTGAGTGGTGATGACATGGAATTTGCTGCCGACAGAAGTGGTGGAAGCAGAGAGACACAATGTTTTCAAGAGGAGACTGGATAGGCACTTGAGGGAAATAAACTTGCAGGGCTACAGGGATAGAGCGGGGGAATGGGACTGACTGGATTGCTCTACAGAGAGCTGGCATGGACTTGGTGGGCTGAATGGCCTTCTGTGCCGTTATGACTGACTTCCCAAGTGTGACTAAAAATGGGAGGGATTCATTTTCTAAAATCAACTTGAAATTGGCAAACACTTTAATCTTCAATCTGGGCCCATTACCTAGGTTTCTCATTAAGAGGTGAGGAAAGGGTCTCCTAATGTGATTTTTCTTGTTTCCTATCCAGGTGACTTGATGTGTTGGAGTGTTCAAATCTTGGATGGACTTTTTTAATCTTTTAAACATTAGGAGCTTTGATGCAGAGGTGTCTCTCAAAAGAGGAAACTGAACTTGGAGTAATTTTCGCAGTGCAGATGTGCGATCTCCATTTTTAGATCAGAGGAGATGGTGAAGCCAAGTTTAGATGACAGACTAAGAGCAGTAAAAGGTGGTTGCTGTTGGCTGAACCTGCCAGAGACATTAAATTGTATTTTTGGCAACAAAAAACAATCATGGGAGCAATTTGAGAGGAAATTAACAAGTCAGTCATAAACTGTTTTAGAAGTGCATGATAGATCCTGCTAAAGTCTTTGGCAATGTCCATGGTGATGCCCAGTGAATCACCATGATGTTGAAAGGCAGGGTGGGAGGTACATGATTGCCAATGGAACAGGCATGCTGAAAATCATGCTAGAAGAAGCTGGCATTTTAATACTCAATTTGTATTCAGCCCCCAATTGCATGTTAGTTTCCCAACATCTTTTGCCATTTAGTTACAGGGTTCTTATTATTGAAGATATCAGTATTTTAAGTGACCTAGCCAGTTTAGCAATCCATATAGCATGATCGATCAGAGGATACATTGTCCTATTAGAACAGGACCAATTTTTGAGTGTGCACTTACCGCATGGTGTCTTGCCCAGTGGAAGTACTTATCTCAAAATCTGGAGCAGTGCGTCCTGGACTTTGCAATATGCTCACCCCGCTGCCACGGTTCATTGCTAATATTTGGAAAACAGCATGGATTTGTCACGAGCAGGTCATGGTTGACTTTTAAATTCTTGAAGATATCTGTATAGATAAAGGGAATAAATATTGGTTGTGTGTAATTTCAGAGTTTTAGGTGCCACGTGATTCTCTTTTTTACAAAAATGAAGGCATGCTCTATTAAAGGGGAATGTAGCTTTATAGATTGAGGGGCAAAGCGAACAGCAAAGGTAAATTCATGTTTTTCACGCAAGTTAGCATAACATAGATGGATGCACTTCAATGCAGCCAAACATGAAAAAATACATTTTGGGGAGAACAATGAAAGGAAGTATATCTTAAACAGGAAGTCTTAAATTTAGGGATGCAGACACAGATACATTTTTAAAGATGGGAGTGGAAGTTGAAGAGGCTATTTAAAAAGGTGATGGATTTTATATTTGGAGGCATTGATTGTGAAAGCAGGGATGTGATACTGAATTTGGATAGGCATCAGTTTGAGTACAAGGCATTGATAAGGCCACCAGTATTGTGTGCAGTTTTGGGCACCCTATTATAGGAAAAATTACCACCATAGAAAGGCTAGTGGAGATTTATTACAATGATGCTAAATGAGGACTTATAGTCGTGAAGAAAGGCTTAAAAATTTGGGCTGCTTTTCCACTGGAAGGTTGAAGAGGAAATACTAACAGTTTTGGTTAAAATGTGTTTGAGGGTAAAAAGTGTTTATACAAGTTGGCAATGAGGGCTTTTGGATTTGGGATTATCACTAGAAGAATGCAGAAGGACATTAGAATTTTTTCCCCATGGGGTTATTAGAACATGGAATACTTTACCACGAGTGGGTATTAAGGTGCAAATTTGAGCTAGAGAAAACATATTAAATTAATGGCATAGAGTTGTTACAAGATCAAAAATCCATGAATAGCCAAATAATTAATCTATGGGTAATGTGGTTGAGCTGCAAAACTTTGTAGTCTGGATGAGAGAATTGCCTGGTATTATCTTGACATGACTTGCTTTGATGTATGATATTTTGTGCATCTTGATGCACAGAATAAAAATTACATTTCAGAGGAATCTGACATTTCTTTGCCCTTTTTTAAACGTGTTGACGTACCAAAAGGTCAGTCATTAATTGTCGGCATCAGATGGAAGACTTTGTGTGGAAGACTGACTCTTGTGTTTTGTTTGATTTCATGCAAGACAAGAATTGATATTTGAAATGCAGAAGCTATCTTTTAAGTTGTGGTTAACATCCACACTGTACTAAACTTTTAGATTAATAACTTGTGTGTGTATATAAACAATTTTTAAACCCCTTTGGTTTCTGATCAAATGAGAAATTTATAGGAATATCATTTCTTAAATCTCAGGTATCTGCAGCGGACAATAAAGCATCCAACCCTGTTGCAAGATCCTGATTTGCGGCAGTTTTTAGAAAGTAATGAGGTAAGTGTAATGTCATTTCAGAATGTTTAATTCTGAAATGGCATTTTATCTTGACTGAAAATATTTGATCTTGAGGGTTTTCCTCAATGATGCAGTGGGTAAATTCAAGGCATGGTGTGGTATTATGTCATACAGAGCAGAAAGGCCCTAGATGTGATCTCTGATCTGTTGATAGCTGAGGTCCAGGGGATGGGGAAAGGGGTTGATGCTACTTTTTATGACTACTGCTGGAAAGTATTTTTAAAAATATAATGCCCCATAGTCTGATGGCCTTGCCAAGCATAAGCATAAGAATTAGGAGTAGGCCATATGGCCCCTCGAGCCTGCTCCGCCATTCAATAAGATCATGGCTGATCTTTGACCTTCACTCCACTTTCCTGCCCTATCCCCATATCACTTGATTCCTCGAGTCCAAAAATCTATCAATCTCAGCCCTGAATATACTCAACAACTGAGCATCCATAGCCCTTAGAAGGTTGAGTCTTTGGAATTCTCTGCCCCATTGTGAAGAAATTCCTCCTCATCTCAGTCTTAAAAAGCTGACCCCTTATCCTGAGACTGTGCCCCCTAGTTCTAAGTTCTAGACTCCAGCCAGGGGAAACAATCTCTCTGCATTTATCCTGTCAATCCCCCTCAGAATCTTATGTTTCAGTGAGATCACCTCTCTGGGCCTATACTCTCTCTCGTTTAGAAGAAAATCTACTCCATCTCTCCTCATACGACAACCCTCTCATCCCAGGAATCAATCTAGTGAACGTTTGTTGCACTGCCTCTAAGGCAAGTGTATCCTTCCTTGGATAAGGAGACCAAAACTGTACACAGTACTCCAGGTGTGGTCTCACCAAAGCCCTGTACAATTGTAGCAAGACTTCCTTACTCTTGTACTCTAACCCTCTAGCGATGAAGGCCAACATGCCATTTGCATTCCTAATTGCTTGCTGCACCTGCATGCTGACTCTCTTCCCTTTATTAGGACACTTAATATCTCTGAACACCAACATTTAATGATTTCTCACCATTTATTAAAAAAAAAAAATATTGGGCTGGATTTTGCGACCTTTATGGATGCGTATGAGGCGTGTACGCACCCTTGGGGCCGCTCAAGTGCCGGAACCAGCACTTGCGATCTATCAATTCTCTTGACAGATCATCTGCATGCACAGGAAAAGTGCCTCTGCGGGTGGAGAGTTGCGCTTTTTGCACAACTTCTGCCCGCTGAATA
The DNA here is from genome assembly GCA_030390025.1 of Squalus acanthias. Taxonomy (NCBI): domain Eukaryota; kingdom Metazoa; phylum Chordata; class Chondrichthyes; order Squaliformes; family Squalidae; genus Squalus; species Squalus acanthias. The sequence continues at coordinate 184,257,894 of CM059425.1, forward strand.
ACTCAAATTCTTACACCTGGTAAAAGCAGGCATAGGGCCTGCTTTTACCAGCTTAAGAGTTTAAAAAAAAAATAGAAAAATGAAATTTGATAACTCATTTATACATTAAAAATACTCTTCAAAAAGGTACATTTATTTTTAGCCCTGTAAAAACACTTAATTTTTTTCAAAATTAAAATTGTTAAATATTTAATTAAATGGCATTTTAATTCATTTTAAATGTCATGTTTTTAAAATTTAATGTGTTGGTGCATTTTTTAGGTGATTCCCCATTCATACTTTTGACAGTTCTGTATGTACAGAACTGTCAAAGTTGAATGGGGAGTCCCTTCTTCCATTGGTTGGGCCGGTCCACATGATCCCAGGAGTGCCTATGAACCGCATGTGCCTCTGGGATACATGGGGCTCTGCCTGCGCAGGCCCAGGAGCGCAGGCCACCAGGTAAGTTTGTAGATTTTTTTTTTTTTTCCGATAGGAAGCCTCCTATCGGAAATTCGGGGCCTTTCTGTTTTCCTACCAAAGTGAATAACCTCATTTCCGCACATTATATTCCATCTGCCACCTTATTGCCCACTCACTTAACCTGTCAATATCCCTTTGCAGGCTCTCTGCGTCCTCCTCGCAGCTTACTTTCCCACCTAGCTTTGTATCGTCAGAAAACTTGGATACATTGCACTCAGTCCCTTCATCTAAGTGAACAATATAGATTGTAAATAGTTGAGGCTCAAGCACTGATCCTGGTGGCACCCCAATATTTACAACCTGCCAATCTCAAAATGACCTGTTTATCCCTACTCTTTTGTCCATTAACCATGCTAATATATTGCCCCCAACCCCTTTGTGCCCTTATTTTGTGTAACAACCTTTTATGTGGCACTTTATTGAATGCCTTTTGGAAACCAAATATACTACATCCACTGGTTCCCCATATCTACCTTGCTAGGTACCTTTTTAATAAAACCATGTTGACTCTGTCTAGTCATACTATGACTTACTAAGTGCCCTGTTACCAAGCCAAGTAATGGATTCCAGCACTTTCCTGACAACTGATGTCTGGCTAACTGGCCTGCAGATCCCTGTTTTCTCTCTCTTGAATAGCGGGGTTACATTTGCTACCTTCCAATCTGCTGGGACTGTTCCTGAATCTAGAATTTTGGAAGAGTGCAACCAATGCATCCACTATATCTCCGTCACCTCTTAGAACCCTAGGATGTAGGCCATCCAGTCCAGGGGATTTGTTGGCTTTTAGTCCCATTAGTCTCTCCAGTACTTTTTCTCTACTGATATTGAAAGACTTGTGCAGGCTCAAACATGAATGGTTACTGGAGCAGTGGATTTGTGCTACTAGAACATGTGGAATCCTACTATGAATGAGGAGTTGTTGCTTTCAGTAGAGGGGAACAGACTGGGCAATAAATTGTCTATATAACACACTATCTGGAACACCTCACTACAAAATAACAAGTGGATGCAGCTTCAAACTAGTAAAAGGCAAGTTAAGGTGTGGTGTAATTTTTAACGATCAACATGGAGAATAGACTTGGGGGTAGCTCACCTGTCCAGAAAGTAAAGTAGTGAAGGTGAAAGCCCTGGAATAATATCACAAAACAGTTGGAAGCTATGATGGGACTGTGAAATCTTTTTGGATGGATGAGCCAAGATGGGCTAAATGCCCTTAAGAACATAATAGGAGCAGGAATAGGCCATTCGGCACTGAGCCTGCTCTGCCATTCAATAAGATCATGGCTGATCTTCTACCTTAACTCCACCTTTCCGCATTATCCCCATATCCCTTGGTTCCCTCCCAGCATCAACCCTGTCAAGCCCCTTAAGAAATGTTTTACGTTTCAACACGACCACCTCTCATTCTTTGAAACTCTAGGGAATATAGGTGTAGTCTAATCAGTCTCTCCTCATAGGACAATTTCCTCCTCCTCCCCCCCCCCCCCCCCCCCAACTAAATCCCAGGAATTAGTCTACTGAACCTTTGTTGCACTCTCCAAGGCAAGGAAATCAAAACTGTGCACAGTACTCCAGGTGTGGTCTCACCCAAGGCCCTATATAATTGCAGTAAGATGTCTTTACTCTTGTACTCCAATCCTCTTGTAGTAAAGGCCAACATACCATTTGCTTTCCTAATTGCTAGCTGTACCTGCATGTTAACTTTGTGATTTAGTGTACAAGGACAGCCAGGTCCCTTGATGTGAATAGGAGGTAGTGAGACATAAATAGTATTTCTAAGCATGGTATCTTTTTTCCACCCCACCCCCCCTCATATGAAACCATATTTATTTTCTGACCAATAATAGTTTGGTTTTAAACATGGAAAGGGAGAAAGCATAGCAGTGAGACTGCTGGTTTTTTGGAAGCTAAGCAACCCAGTTGCTTTGGATAGTTATAGATTCTGTCAATGCTTCCCATTGAATCTACTGCAATTAAACTGAATTCAGTTGATTTTGAGTAGTTGCTGGATGGGGAGTCTTCACTTTGATCTGATCAAGTGGATTACATGAAATTGTATACAATGAAAGTAATGGGAGAAAGGATTGCTGTAGTTGTGTAGGAATTTAAATTTTAGAGTTTTCAGCAAATTTCCCCTTGAGTCATGCCCAGTTTAGTAAAATTTTGGATGGGGGTGTTGGGGATATTGAGGTGGGAAATGCACAAGAGGGTCACTAAATTGTCCTACTCTTGAGTTCAGTACAATTCTTGCTGTAAAATGTCTGTCAGCTGCCTACTCATGGGTTAAATGTTGATGCCAGCAATTTCTTGTATGAAGCTCAGGCACTGACTTTCAAGTCTTTGTAGAAATACAATATCTGTAATAATGGGAATAGAGTTTCTTGTCTAATAAATCACCACCTGGCATCAGCTCTTCAAAGTATTTTCTCCAGTTATCCATATCAAGTTTTGGGGTTAGCTGAGTTCTAAGAGACCAAGCTAGTCCTTCCCTGGGGGTGGGAGGATGGGGAGGAAGGAAGAGAGCTTTTGCTTTTCAAAATAAAAGTACAAATTACTTGTGCACCGCCTATGTATTTTGTGTTGGTGTTGATGAAGTTTGTGCAAACGATACGTTTGCTATACGCGATGGCTGGTGCAACCTGATGGCTAAGATCCTGGAGGTGGTGGGCAGCACAGTGTGGTTCCGTGCTATCTTCATGATCTTCGCCAGCATTTCACATTTAAAATGTACTGTTTGAAATAATCTGCAAAGCATATTTGATAGTGCAACTTACTCTTCTGCAAAGAATACCATGGATGACCTTTCTGGGGAGGGAAGGAGAAGTCTGTGTAGAGAATTTTTTAACTTGTTTGTCAAATGCTACTCTTCAAAAAAATCAATACATTTAAGGTCAAAGAACTGAAGCTTTGTTGGTTCACTGCACTGTAAACATTTTTCAAGTGATAAGCCTTCAAATCCCTCATTCTCTCTTTCTTCTCTTCCCCCCACACCCCCACCTCCATTCCACAATTTGGCAGAGTATTCAGTCATAGTCCTACCAATCCACTACCCTCACTTTCCGCTAGCCTTTTTAAAAACCTTTTTGAAACTCATCTTTTTAACCACACTTTCAGTTTCCCTCCCACCATAGGGCTGGAGGAGATCATGAAAGTAGGAGTGGCAAGGCTTCGGAGCATAGTAGGCCATTCGGCCCCTCGAGCTTGCTCTGCCATTTAATGAGATTATGGCTATCATCCAAATTCAGTACCCTGTCCCTGCTTTCTCCCTTGATCCCTTTAGCCTTAAATATATCTATCTCCTTGAATATATTTAACAAATTGGCCTCAACCTTGAAGAATTTCAAGAATATTGGTTGATTCTCTGGAACTTGGGAAGCCAGATGAGATTTGAAAAGATGGGTGATGGAGACATTGGCATTTGTACGGTTGAGAACCAGGGTTGCAGCATTCTAGGTCAATTGGTAAACAAAAAATAGAGGCCAGGAAGGAGAGTTTTGAAGTCCAGAGGTGATAAGTTTGGATTAGGGCTTTGGGAGTGGCTGGGGAAGAAGTAGGGACAGTCAGATGATGTAGAGGTGAAAGTAAGTGGTCCAATTGGATGTGGAGAAGGAGCCAGAGTTGAGCAATATAACAAGGTTGATTACTTGGAGGTTAAGCAGAAGGGAAATTGATTAGAGCCTGGAGGTGCAAAACTGTTTTTAGGAGCTGAAGAGACTAGCTATATAAATAAAGGGAATGTAGTAGATGTGAGGTTTTCAAGCTGGTAATGAGGGAATGTAGCAACATAGATGCAAAGTTGGTAAATGAAGGGTTATAGAGTTGATGAGTACTAAGATTGGAGAGAAGGGTTGGAAGTGGCATTCCAGGGGTCAGTGCTGGATTCACACTTTTTTGTTCCCTTCCCTATGTATAGATTTGGGCTTGAGCATAGAGAGCTGGCAACGCAAATTGAGGAAATGTTGGCCAACAGCATGGAGGAATATCTGTTTCGAGAGCATGGATTGGTGAAAAGGGCAGAGAGCTGACACTCCATTTAGTATGCAAGTGTGAGCGAGGAGGAAGGAAAAATGAGGAATAGAAGGATGCAGATAGATGTAGATCAACAGACACCTTGTGGTTTAAAAACATAATTCCAGAGGTGGTAGTACAGGTAGATAATACCATAAAACCCAAAAATGTTACTGGCCTTTTTATGGTATCATAGAATGGTTACAGCACAGAAGGAGGCCATTCGGCCTGTCAAGCCTGTGCTGGCTCTATGCGAGAGCACTTCAGCTAGTCTCACTCCCTGCCCTTTCCCCATAGCTCTGCAAAATGTTTTCCTTCAGTTAATTATCCAATTCCCTTTTGAAAGCCACAATTTAATCTGCCTCCACCACCCTTTCAGGCAGTGCATTCTTAAATCTATGTTCTCTGGTTCTTGACCCTTCCGCCAATGGGAACAGTTTCTCTCCCTCTACTGTCTAAACACCATGATTTTTGAATACCTCTATCAAATCTCCTCTTGACCTTCTCTGCTCTAAGGAGAACAACCCCAGCTTTTCCAGTCTATCCATGTAACTGAAATCCCTCATCCCTGGAACCATTCTTGTAAATCTTTTCTGCACCCTCTCTAAGGCTGTCACATCCTTCCTAAAGTGCAGTGTCTAGAATTAGACACACTGCTCCAGTTGAGGCCGAACCAGTGTTTTCTAAAGGTGGTTCATAACTTCCTTGCTTTTGTACTCTGCCTCTATTTATGGAGCCCAGGATCCCATATGCTTTTTTTTTAACCGCCTTCTCAACCTGCCCTGCCATCTTCCAACGATTTGTGCACATATACCCCCAGGTCTCTGTTCCTGCACCCCCTTTCGAAATGTACCCTTCAGTTTATATTGCCTCTCCTCATTCTTCCTACCAAAGTGTATCGCTTCACACTTCTGCATTAAATTTCATCTGCCACGTGTCCGGCCATTCCACCTTGAAGTCCATCACTATCCTCGCTGTTCACTACTTTCAAGTTTTGTCATCTGTAAATTTTGAAATTGTACCCTGTACGTCCAAGTCAGTAATATATACAGGTTGAGCATCCTGAATCCGGGACCGAGGCTGAGCCGGTTTTCGTATTTTTTCCGGACTTCGGAACGTGCTTCTGATGTCCGGAAATATCGCAACCCAGGCTCTGGCGTTTCCGGACATCAGAAACACGTTCCGAGTCCGGAAATGACCTGGGCCCAGGTTGCGGTTTGACGGTGTCCGGATTCCGGACGACCCTGCCACTGATCATCCTGGAGTCCGGAACATTCTGGATTCCGGAACTCCAGATTTTGGACGCTCAACCCGTACCAAGAAAAGCAGTGGTCCTAGTACCAACCCCTGGGAACACCACCTTCCTCCAGTTTGGGAAAAAAACAACTGTTCACCACTACTGTTTCCTGTCACTTAGCCAATTTCATATCCATGCTGCCACTGTCTTATTCCATGGGCTTCAACTTTGTTGACAAGCCTATTATGTGGCACTTTATCAAATGCCTTTTGGAAGTCCATGTACACCACATCAACTGCATTGCCCTCATCAACCCCCTCTTATCAAAAAAAACTCAATCAAGTTAGTTGAACACAATTTGCCTTTAACAAATCCATGCTGGATTTCCTTAATTAATCCACACTTGTTCCAGTAACTGTTGACTTTGTCCCAGATTATTGTTTCCAAAAGCTTCCCCACTACTGAGGTTAAACTGACTGGCCTGTAGTTGCGGGTTTATCCTTATCCTTATCTTTTTTGAACAATGGTGTAACATTTGCAATTCTCCAGTCCTCTGGCACTACCCCCATATCTAAAGAGGATTAGAAGATTATGGCCAGTACCTCTGCAATTTCCACCTTTACTTCCCTCGGCATCCTAGGATGCATCTCATCTGCTCCTGGTGACTTACCTACTTTAAGTACAGCCAGCCTTTCTAGAACCACCTCTATCAATTTTTATCCCATCCAGTATCTCAACTACCACCTCTTTCACTGACTTTGGCAGCATCTTCTTCCTTGGTAAAGACAGATGCAAAGTACTCATTTAGTACCTCAGCCATGCCCTCTTCCTCCATGCTTAGGTTTCCTTTTTGGTCCCTAATTGGCCACACCCCTCCTTACTACCCATTTACTATTTATATGCCTATAGAAGACTTTTGAATTCCCTTTTATGTTAGCTGCCAATCTATTCATACTCTCTCTTTTTGACCCTCTATTTCCTTCCTTTCTTCCCCTCTGAACTTTCTATGTTCAGCCTGCGTCTCATGTATTCTCAACCTGACATCTGCCATATGCTGATCAGTGCAATTTCACTGCTGTAGGTGGCATGGAAGCCTGATGGGAGGGCTTTGGGTGGGGAGTGTTAGAATTGCAGTTGAGGCATTTCCTGGTATTGCTCCACTGATTATTTTCTTAAATTCTTAGAGTTGTGCTTAATCTGATCTATGGATTGTTATCTGGATCAAAATTAATTTCTCTTTTTTTAATTTTAATTCAACAGATGAATGAAATTGCAGTTTTTTTTATATAAATGTGTCAACACTTCAGACTAAATTGGAAATTTGCATTATGTGGGCCTTAATGGAAGAAAAACAAATAGAAAAAAATTGCTTGTTTTTTTCTGTTACAATACTGTGGATCTGCCTATAGACATCTGTTACTTTCGAGTGAACGAGGTTGGCAGTCTTTTTTTAAACTTTCTCCGCCCTCCCCCGCGGCCCCCAAAACACACTCCAGCTTTTAAAAAAAAAAACCTAATTGACCAGGTTTTGCTGTAAAAATAACTCTGAACGACATGCTGTTATGCGCAAATCAGCCAGCAACTTATACTGAGGAAGAGCTACCCCATGAATTGTGAATCGCCACAAGTTGCTTCGCTAAAATGGCATCTCATGCTTAACCTCTGTGATTTTCATAAACTTGCTGTGTGTGGCCACAGAAATTTAAGTCTAATAATTATCAATGTAAGGACCCTATTAATACAAACATATATATGAACATACGAATTAGGAGCAGGAGTAGGCCACTCGGCCCCTCGAGCCTGCTCCACCATTCAATAAATTCATGGCTGATCTGATTACTCCACATTCCTGCCTACCCCAATAACCTTTCACCCCCTTGCTCATCAAGAATCTATCTACCTCTGCCTTAAAAATATTCAAAGACTACTTCCACTGCCCTCTGAGGAAGAGAGTTCCAAAGACTCACTGCACTGAGAAAAAAATTCTCCTCATCTGTCTTAAATGGGCAACCCCTTATTTTAAACAGTGACCTAGTTCTAGATTCTCCCACAAGAGGAAACCTCCTCTCCGCATCCACCCTGTCAAGACCCCTCAGGATCTTATGTTTCAATCAAGCCACCTCTTACTCTTCTAAACTCCAGCGGACACAAGCCTAGCCTGTCCAACCTTTCCTCATAAGACAACCCGCCCATTCCAGGTATTAGTCTAGTAAACCTTCTCTGAACTGCTTCCAATGCATTTACATTCTTCCTTAAATAAGGAGACCAATACTGTACACACTACGTTAGATGTGGTCTCACCAATGCCCTGTATAACTGAAGCATAACCTCCCTACTTTTGTATTTAATTCCCCTCGCAATAAACAATAACATTCGATTAGCTTTCCTAATTACTTGCTGTACCTGCATACTAACCTTTTGCAATTCATGCACTAGGACACCAGATCCCTCTGCATCTCAGAGCTCTGCAATCTCTCACCATTTAGATAATGCTTCTTTATTCCTCCTGCCAAAATGGACAATTTCACATTTTTCCACATTATACTCCATTTGCCAGATCTTTGCCCACTCACTTAACCTATCTATATCCCTTTGTAGCCTCCTTATGTCCTCTTCACAATTTACTTTCCTACCTATCTTTGTGTCATCAGCAAATTTAGCAACCATACCTTCGGTCCCTTCATCCAAGTAATTTATACAAATTGTAAAAAGTTGAGGCCCCAGCACTGATCCGTGTGGCACACCACTCGTTACATTTTGCCAACCAGAAAATGACCCATTTATGCCTACTGTTTCCTGTTAGCTAGCCAGTCTTCTATCCATGCCAATATGTTACCCCCTACACCATGAGCTTTTATTTTCCGCAATAACCTTTGATGTGGCACCTTATCAAATGCCTTCTGGAAATCTAAGTACAGTACATCCACCAGTTCCCCTTTATCCACAGCACATGTTACTTCCTCAAAGAACTCCAATAAATTGGTTAAACATGATTTCCCTTTCACAAAACCATGTTGACTGTCTGATTACCTTGAACTTTTCTAAGTGCCCTGCTATAATGTCTTTAATAATAGCTTCTAACATCTTCCCTATGACTGATAAGCTAACTGGCCTGTAGTTTCCTGCATCCTGTCTCCCTCCCTTTTTGAATAAAGGAGTTACATTTGCTATTTTCCAATCTAATGGAACCTTCCCTGAATCTAGAATTTTGGAAAATTAAAACCAACGCATCAACTATCTCTCTAGCCACTTAAGATCCTAGGATGAAGTCCATCGTGACCCGGGGACTTGTCAGCCCGCAGCTCCAACAATTTGCTCAGTACCACTTCCTTGGTGATTGTAATTTTCTTCCCTTCCATTTCCTGATTTACAGCTATTTCTGGGATGTTACTTGTATCCTCTATAGTGAAGACTGATGCAAAATACCTGTTTAATTCAACTGCCATCTCCTTATTTTCCATTATTAATTCCCCAGACTCACTTTTTATAGACCAATGCTCACTGTACACTTTTTTAAATATCTATAGAAACTCTTACTATCTTTTTATATTTCTAGCTAGCTTTCTCTCATACTCTAATTTTTCTCATTAATCTTTGTCATTCTTTGCTGTTTTTATATTCTGTCCAATCTTCTGACCTGCCACCCATCTTTGTGCAATTATATGCTTTTTCTTTAAGTTTGATACTATCTTTAACTTTTTAGTTAACGACGGATGGTGGGTCCTCCCCTTGGAATTTTTCTTTCTCGTTGGAATGTATATATTCTGTGTATTCTGAAATATCCCCTTAAATGTCTGCCACTGCAACTCTATTGACCTATCCCTTAACCTAATTTGCCAGTTCACTTTAGCTAGCTCTGCTTTCATGCCCTCATAATTGCCCTTATTTAAGTTTAAAATACTAGTCTTGGACCCACTCTTCTCTCTCTCAAACTGAATGTAAAATTCAATCATATTACGATCGCTGCTACCTAGGGGTGCCTTCACGGAGGTCATTAATTAATCCTATCTAGTTGCACAATACCAGGTCAAGTATAGCCTGCTCTCTGGTTGGCTCCAGAACGTGCTGTTCTAAGAAACTATCCCGAAAACATTCTATGAACTCATCTAGGCTACCTTTGCCCATCTGATTTTTCCAGTCTATATGTAGATTAAAATCCCCCATGATTATTGCCGTACCTTTCTGACCAGCTCCCATTATTTCTTCCTTTTATACTCCATCCTACCGTGCAGTTACTGTTAGGGGGGCCTGTACACCACTCCCACAAGTGACTTCTTGCCTTCATCATTTCTCATCTCTACCCAAACTGCTTCTACATCCTGGTTTCCTGAACTTAGGTCATCCCTCTCTATTGTGCTAATACCATCATTAATTAACAGAGCCACCCCTCCTTTTTCCTAGCTTCCTGTCCTTCCTAAATGTCATGTACTCTTCAATATTCAGGTCCCAATCTGTCATCCTGCAGCCATGTTTCTGTAATGGCTATCAGATCGTACTTATTTATCAGTTCATCTGTTTTTTGTTTCGAATGCTACGTGCATTCAGATGCAGAGCCTTTAGTTTTGTCCTTTTTTTATTATTTTTTGTAACCTCTAGCCTTATCTGTTTTACTCTTAGATTTGTACTCTCTGTCCCTTCCTGTCACGGTCTGTTTATCATTTCCCATATTAATACCTTTCTCTTACCTTGTCTCTACTCTTTGATTTACCACATCTTCCCAAATTTGATCCCTTGCCCCCACTATTAAAAGCCCCCTCTACCGCCCTAGTTATATGACTCGCCAGAACACTGGTCCCAGCACAGTTCAGGTGAAGACTGTCCCAACGATACAGATCCCACGTTCCCCAGTACCCCAGGAATCGAAACCCATTTCTCCCACACCAGTCTTTGAGCCATGCATTCATCTCTCATTTTATTTACCCTATGCCAATTTGCTCGTGACATGATAATTGTTAATGACTGCAAATCAACCTTTCTTGCCCAGAAAGTAAATCAAGTGTGGAGTCTCATTCCTTCAGGTTGTGAATTGTCTTCCCCCCGCCCCCCCCCCCCCCTCTCTGCTGTTATCGGCTCACACTTGCAGCAAATTGGTGGGCAAAATTTTTTAACACTTATTTGTACAGTTGTCCATCTGACTAACTAGTCATGCTATACCACGAGATCCCCCACTTCCGCAAAATCTGGCCTAATAAAACAAAGGTATACCAGCACACTGCATAAGCTACTTGCTTTAAATTGTGTTGGCATTGAAGCAAAATTTCAAGGAAGAACTTGCATATATTGCTCTTATTCTAGGCAAATCTTTAGCTGGCAGTATTGCTCAATCGAGCAGTGTATTTAGTCGATTTAATGTTTTGATAGAACTGCTTCAGATGTAGTGATTAAATGGGACCTAGAACTTTTCATCAGAAGCAAATAGTAACTGCTGTATTCAGTTCCTTTTTGGAATTTTAAGGTGCCTAAGAAAATGGTCATTAGAAAGTTTGTATCTAAAGTGAGTAGGCTGCAGTACAGAGTTGAAGTAAGTATATTGAAATGTATGAGAGCAGAAAATGCTGTGGCCCTTTCTTTGCACTTTAACTAGACACAAGCAAGGCTGTTAACAGGATTGCTCACCCTTATTTGTCATTCAATTCTAGCTGCCTCGTGCGGTTAGCACCCAGGCTCTAAGTGGAGCAGGCATATTGAGGATGGTGAACAAGGCCGCCGATGCTGTCAACAAAATGACAATCAAGATGAATGAATCGGATGCAGTAAGAGCTGATTTTTGAACCTGATTAATGAGATGAATTAATGAGATTCTTCAGTTCCTTTCTAAGGGTGAAAAGACAACAAAATGGGCTAGCTATTTGCTTATTTTCTTTTGATTCACAGTCAAATTGGTGTAGGCTGTGACCACAGTTAATTTGTTTTTCCTTAAAGGAAGAAATGTAGTTTACTGTTGGTAACGTAATTTGTAATGATTTTGTTCGTGGTAAATTAACTCCATTCTTCATCTGACAGTGGTTTGAGGAAAAGCAGCAGCAGTTTGAAAATCTGGACCAGCAGTTGAGAAAACTACACACCAGTGTTGATCTCCTGGTCTGCCACAGGAAAGGTTTGTAAACTATTATGTTGAGGCTCTGAAGACAATTACTGGATATAGTGGGCTGTTTAAATACTTGCATATCTAGCCTCTGTTTTGAGACTATCTTCTTGTACAGATTTTCACTTTTCCAGAAATCAGAGCAACATTCAAGTCTGGCTGCAGCCAATATTTTGAATGATCAACCCCTATTTTCTGGCTTTTATTGTAACTGTTGTGACTCCACCTCCCATACTTGTTTGCTCTGCTGACTGGGGAGGTGGGGGGGAGAAAAAGAGAAGACAGAAGGAAATTACTGTGACGTGTACAGTTAAAATTTACCAGTGATGATTTAGCTATCTTTTAACCTTGTAATATCTGATTCAATGCCAGAATTTTTGAGTGCCTCACACTTGACTCACTGGTTCATGTTGTCCTGCAGTCAGTTGTTGACTTTTTCTCCGGAGTAATATTAATGCTGTTTTGAAACGTGCCTTTTACAGCTCAGAGGGAAATGCCAAGCCTACATTTCTGTCGTCCTGTGATTGATCTGGTTATTGCAGTGCAATAATCATTTTCAATCAAACTTGGTGAAGCAAGGTATAAGATTTATTTCTATAGAATCATAGAATAGTACAGCATGGAAGGAGGCCATTTGGCCCATTAAATCTGCGCCAGCTCTTTCAATGAACAATCCAGTTAGTCCCAATCCCCAGCTCTTTCCCCAAATCCCTGCAATTCTTTTCTCCAAGTATATTTCCACTTCCCTTTTTGAAAGCTGCTATTAAATCTGTATCCACCACCACCCTATCAGGCAGTGCATTCCAAAGCTGAACCACTTGTTGCATAAAAATGGTTTTCCTCATATCACGGAACGGTAGCATAGTGGTTATCTTACTGGACTAATGATCCGGAGACATGAGGTCAAATCCCAACACGGCAGCTGGGAAATTTAATAAGCTAGTATCCGTAATGGTGACCATGAAACTATCATTGTCGTAAAAAACCATCTGGTTCACTAATGTCCTTCAGGGAAGGAAATCATCTGTCCTTACTTGGTCTGGCCAATATGTGACTCCGGACCCACAGCAATGTGGTTGACTCTTAACTGCCCTCTGAAATGGCCACTCAGTTGTAAAAAACACTACGAGAAACAATAAGAATAAAACTAGACTGACCACCCGGCATCGACCTCGGCACTGGCTACGGACACTACAGCAGCACACCCAGCCCAGTCGACCCTGCAAAGTCCTCCTCACCAACATCTGGGGACTTGTGCCAAAATTGGGAGAGCTGTCCCACAGACTAGTCAAACAACAGCCTGACAGTCATACTCACAATCATACCTTTCAGCCAATGTCCCAAACTCATCCATCACCATCCCTGGGTATGTCCTGTCTCTCCAGCAGGACAGACCCACTAGGGGTGGCGGCACAGTGGTATACAGTCGGGAAGGAATGGCCCTGGGAGTCCTCGCCATTGACACCGGATCCCATGAAGTCTCATGGCTTCAGGTCAAGCATGGGCAAGGAAACCTCCTGCTGATTACCACCTACGCCCTCCCTCAGCTGATGAATCAGTACTCCTCCATGTTGAACACCTCTTGGAAGAAGCACTGAGGGTAGCAAGGGCACAGAATGTACTCTGGGTGGGGTCTATACTGTCCATCACCAATAGTGGCTCGGTAGCACCACTACTGACCGAGTCCTGAAGGACATAGCTGCCAGTCTGGGCCTGCGACAGGTGGTGAGAACCAACACGAGGGGAACCTACTTGACCTCGTCCTCACCAATCTTCCTGTTGCAGATGCATCTGTCCGTGACTGCAGTGACCACTGCACAGTCATTGTGGAGACGAAGTCCCGTCTTCACACTGAGGACACCCTCCATCGTGTTGTGTGGCACTATCACCGTGCTAAATGGGATAGATTCAGAACAGATCTAGCAGCTCAAAACTGGGCATCCATGAGGCGCTGTGGGCTATCCGCATCAGCAGAATTGTATCCCACCACAATCTGTAACCTCATGGCCTGGCATATCCCTCACTCTACCATTACCATCAAGCCAGGGGACCAACCCTGGTTCAATAAGGAGTATAGAAGAGCATGGCAGGAGCAGCACCAGGCATACCTAAAAATGCAGTGCCAACCTGGGGAAGCTGCAACACAGGACTACATGCATGCTAAAAAGCAGAAGGAGCATGATATAGACAGGGCTAAGCGATCCCACAATCAACAGATCAGATCAAAGCTCTGCAGGTATGCCACATTCAGTCGTGAATGGTGGTGGACCATTAAACAACTAACGGGGGGAGGAGGAGGAGGCTCCATGAATATCCCCATCCTCCATGATGGTGGAGCCCAGCACGTAGTGCAAAAGTCAAAGCTGAAGCGTTTGTAACCACCTTCAGCCAGAAGTGCCGAGTGGATGATCCATATCGGCCTCCTCATGAAGTCCCCACCACCATAGAAGCCAGTCTTCAGCCAATTCGATTCACTCCATGGGATATCAAGAAACCGCTGAGCGCACCGGATACAGCAAAGGCTGTGGGCCCCGACAACATCCTGGCTGTTGTGCTGCAGACTTGTGCTCCAGAACTAGCAGCGCCTTTAGCCAAGCTGTTCCAGTACAGCTACAACACTGGCATCTATCCGACAATGTGGAAAACTGCCCAGGTATGTCCTGTCCACAAAAAGCAGGACAAATCCAATCTGGCTAATTGCCACCCCATCAGTCTACTCTCAATCATCAGCAAAGTGATGGAAGGTGTCATCGACAGTACTCACCAATAACCTGCACACTGAGGCCCAGTTTGTGTTCCACCAGGACCACTCTGCTCCAGACCTCAATACAGCCTTGGTCCAAACATGGACAAAAGAGCTGAATTCCAGAGGTGAGAGTGACTGCCCTTGACATCAGGGCAGCATTTGACAGTGTGGAATCAAGGAGCCCTAGTAAAACTGAAGTCAATAGGAATCGGTGGATGGGGAGAGGTTGTGGTGGTTGGAGGTCAATCCTCACAGCCCCAGGACATCGCTGCCAGAGTTCCTCAGGGTAGTGTCCTAGGCCCAACCATCTTCAGCTGCTTCCTCAATGACCTTCCCTCCAACATAAGGTCAGAAGTGGGGATGTTCACTGATGACTGCAGTGTTCAGTGCCATTCGCAACTCCTCAGATAATGAAGCACTCCATGCCCGCATGCAGCAAGACCTGGACGACAATCAGGCTTGGGCTGATGCATGCCAGGTAACATTCGCACCACACAAGTGCCAGGCAATGACTATCTCCAACAAACAAGTGTCTAACCACTGCCCCTTGACATTCAATGGCATTGCCATCGCCGAATCCCCCACCAATAGCCTGGGTGTCACCACTGACCAGAAACTTAACTGGACCAGCCACATAAATACTGTGGCAACAGGAGCAGGCCAGAGGCTGGGTATTCTGCGTCATGTCTCTCCACCTGACTCCCCAAAGCCTTTCCACCATCTACAAGGCACAAGTAAGGAGTGTGATGGCATATTCTCCACTTGCCTGGATGAGTGCAGCTCCAACAACATTCAAAGCTGGACACCATCCAAGACACAGCAGCCCGCTTGATTGGCACCCCATCCACCACATATTAAACATTCACTCCCTCCACCACCGGCGTACCGTGGCTGCAGTGTGTACCATCTACAAGATGTACTGCAGCAACTCGCCAAAGCTTCTTTGGCAGCACCTCTCAAACCCACAACCTCTACCACCTAGAAGGACAAGGGCAGCAGGTGCATGGGAACACCACCACCTCCTAGTTCCCTCCAAGTCACACACCATCCTGACTTGGAAGAATATCACCGTTCCTTCATCATCGGGTGAAAATCATGGAACTTGTTCCCTAACAGCAGTGGGAGTACCTTCACGACACTGACTGCAGTGCTTCAAGACAGCGGCTCACCACACGTTCTCTAGGGCAACTAGGGATGGGCAATAAATGCTGGTGGTGTCAGTGACGCCCACATCCCATAAACAAATTAAAAAAAAAAAAACACCTCTGCTTCTTTTGCCAATCACCGTAAATCTGTGCCCTCTGGTTATCGACCCTTCAGCCATTGGAAACAGTTTCTCTATTTACTCTATCTAAACCCTTCATGATTTTAAACACCTCTATCAAATCTCCTCTTAGCCTTCTCTGCTCTAAGGAGAACAACCCAGCTTCTCTAGTTTATCCATGTATCTAATCCCTCATCCATGGAACCACCCTACTATTCTGTACCTTCACCTCCTTCCTAAAGTGTGGTGCCCAGAATTGGACACTATACTCCAGCTGGGGCCGACTAGTGTATTATGTAGGTTTAGCATAACTTCTTGGCTTTTGTACTCTACCTCTGTTTGTTTATAAAGCCCAGGGTCCCATATGCTTTAACTGCTTTGTTAACCTGACCTGTCACCTTCAAAGATTTGTGTACCAACACCCCCAGGTCTCTGTTCTTGCACCCCCTTTTAAAATTATACCATTTCAGCTTGTAATGTCTCTTCATTCTTCCTACCAAAATGCATCACCTCACACTTGTGTCGCATTTTATCTGCCTTGTGCCCACCCATTCCACCAGCCTGTCTATCCTCCTTGAAGTCTATTACTATCTTCCTCATTATTAGTACACTTCCAAATTTTGTCATCTGCAGATTTTGAAATTGTGCCGTTACCCCCAAGTCATTATAGTTATAGTCATAACGGCACAGAAGGAGGCCATCCGGCCCATCAAGTCCGTGCCAACTCTAGAGCAATCCAGTCAGTCCCATTTCCCCCCTTCCCCCCCCCCCCGCTCTCTTCCCGTAGCCCTGCAAGTTTATTTCCCTCAAGTGCCTATCCAGTCTCCCCTTGAAAACATTGAGTGTCTTCGCTTCCACCACTTCCGTTGGCAGCGACTTCCATGTCCTCCCCACTTGCTGCGTTAAGTTTTTCCTCACATTCTTCCCCCCCCCCCCCCCCTGCCGTATCTCTTGCCCAAAACCTTGCACTCAGGGACACAGATTTATGTCAGAAACAGCAGTGGTCCTAGACTGCTAGCAGTGAACCTTGGGGAACACTACTGTATACCTCCCTCCAGTCTGAGAAACAGCCATTCACCGCAATTGAGGCGAATAATATAGATGCATTTAAGGGGAAGCTAGATAAGCATATGAGAAGGGAATAAAGGGTTATGCTGATAGTTAGATGAGGAAGGATGGGAGGAGGCTCAAGTAGAGCATAAATGCCAGCATGGCCTGTTTCTGTGCTGTATATTCTATGCAATTCTATGCAACTCTTTGCTATCCCTTAGCCAATTTTGTATCCATGCTGCTGCTGCCACTTTTATCCACGGGCTTCAATTTAACTAACAAGCCTATTATGTGGTACTTTATTAAATGCCTTTTGCAAGTCCATGTACACATCAACTGCACTGCCCTCATCCACCCTCTTTTTCCTCATCAAAAAACTCAATCGTTAGTCAAACACAATTTGCCCTTAAATCCATGCTGGCTTTCCTTTATTGGTCCATACTTGTCCAAGTGGCTATTAATTTTCTACCGATTTTATTTCTAAAAGCTTCTCCACCACTGATATTAAACTGACTGGCCTGTAGTTGCCAGGTTTATCCTTCTATTTTGAACAAGGGTGTAACATTTGCAATCCTCTAGCACCAACCCTGAATCTGAGGAGGATTGGAAGATTGTGGCCAGCACCTCTGCAATTTCTACCCTTACTTCCCTCCACAATCTAGGATGCATCTCATCTGGAGTGGGCAACTTATCCACCAAGTACTGCCAGCCTTTCTAGTACCTCATCTTTATCTATTTTTATCTCCTCCAGTATCCCGACAACCTCCTTATTTATCCTCGCTTCGGCAAATTCCTTTTTCTTGGTAAACACTGATGTAACATACTCCTTTAGTACAACAGCCATGCCTTCTGCCTCCACCAATAGATCTCCATTTTGATCCCCAATTGGCCCCACCAGTCCTTTTTGAAGTCTTTTACTGTTAATAATCCTATAGAAGACCTTTGGTTTCCCTTTTGTTAGCTGCCAATCTATTCTCCAATCTATAACTTGGTTGTACTTTGCAAAATAAAAATAAAAATGGTTTACTTGTAACACATTTGGGGGCTGGTGCAGTAATTTTGCAACTATTGGATTTAAAACTTTTTGTAACATTTAAAGTTATTTAAATTATTTTTCATATTACTTTTTGTTTAGAGCTCTCAGCCAACACCGCTGCCTTTGCCAAGAGTGCAGCCATGCTGGGTAACTCTGAGGACCACACTGCCCTGTCAAGAGCACTATCTCAGCTAGCAGAAGTTGAAGAGAAGATAGACCAGCTTCACCAGGAGCAGGCTTGTGCTGACTTCTACTTATTTGCAGAGCTTCTAAGTGATTATGTTCGACTCATCGCTTCTGTAAAGGTAAACTAAGTGGTCAGGCAGATCTGGAGTAATTCCAGCAGGGTCCTCTGGTCAGATCTGTAAAATGCTGCAAACTCAAGATTTGTTCTAAACATATGGGTGTTAATCAGATACATCCTGTTAACATTTTTGTTCTAACTTGGGACAAACCACATTCAACTTAAGTTGACTTGTAACTACCATACCAAAACTAATATGCCCTGAAACATGGAGCTAAATCCCTCTTGAGCAAAGGAACAGTACACTTTGGGACTGAAGTTTTCATTTACAGGTGAATAATTTAAAAGCTATGTCTTTGGTAGTCCATACAATGGTCTTGTTTCTTTTTCATTGTGTTTAAGCAGAAATTTAACCTTCTCAGACACTACATGCATTATGGGATGGGAACTGCTTAGTTGTATCTGGCCTTTGCTTGTACAAATAAGAACATTAAGAAATAGGAGCAGTGGGTAGATAAAACTATAATGGGCAACCGCATTTGGGGTTGTATAAATAGGACGTAAAATACAAGAATAAGAAAGTAATAAACTTTATACAAAACTTAGGTAGGCCACAGTTTGGGCTGTGTGGTGTGTGTGTAAACATGAGCAGAACCCTCCCCCTTAGAATCATAGAATGGTGCAGAAGAAGGCTGATTGGCCCATCGTGCCTGTGTCTGCTCTTTGAAAGAGCTAGTCAATTAGTCCCACTCTGTCCCCATAGCCCTGTAAATTTATTTCCTTCAGATATTTATCCAAGTCCCTTTTTTTGAAAGTTACTATTGAATCTGCTCTCATCATCTCCCTGTTGCCTATCACCTTAAATCTGTGTCCTCTTGTTACTGACCCACTGGAAACCATTTCTCCTTATTGACTATCAAAGCCATTCATGATTTTGAACACTGGAGAACAACCCCAGTTTCTCGACATAACTGAATTCCCTCATCCGTAGTACCATTTATAGTAGATCTCTTCTGCACCCTCTCTAGGGCCCTAACATAGTGCGCTGCCCAGAATTGAACTTAATACTGCAGCTGGGGCTGAACTAGTGTTTTTATATATAGGTTTAGCATAACTTCCTGGCTTGTGTACGCTATAGCTCCATTAATAAAGCCTTTAATAATAAAGCCAAGGATCCTATATGCTTTTTAATGGCCTTCTCAACTTGTCCTGCCACCTTCAAAGACTTGTGTACATACACCCCAGGTCTCTCTGTTCCTGCACCCCTTTAAAATTGTACCTTTAGTTTATATTGCCCCTCATTCTTCCTACCAAAATGTATCACTTCACACTTTTCCATTAAATTTCATCTGCCAGGTGTCTACCCATTTCATTTACATTTCTGAATTTCGTGTCATCTACGAACTTTGAAATTATGCCCTGTATACCCAAGTCCGGGTCATTAATGTACATCAAAAAAAGCAGCAGTCCTAATACCGACCCTTGGGGAAAATCACTATACTTCCCTCCAGTCTGAAAACAATCGTTCACCAATGCTCTCTGCTTTCTATCCCTTAGCCAATTTCGTATCCACACTGTCTCTAATCCCTTGGGCTTTAATTTTGCTTACAAGTCTATTATGTGGTACTTTGTCAAATGTCTTTTGAAAGTGTATAACTGCACTATCAAAGAACTCTATCTAGTTAGTCAAACCTTTAACAAATCCATGCTGACTTTCATTTATTAGCCCATCATTTTCCAAGTGGCAATTTTTTCCTGGATTATTGTCTCAAGGTTTGCCCACCACCAACATTGGGCTGACTGGCCTGTAATTGCTGGGTTTATCCCTCTCCTCTTCTGTGCTGTAAACTTCTATGGGTAGTATGAGTCCACAGGAAGCTGCTTTTACAGGGTTTAAAATGTCTGATTCCTCTTCGCTGCAGGGTGTGTTTGATTATCGAATGAAATGCTGGCAGAAATGGCAGGATGCTCAGGCCACTCTGCAAAAGAAAAGGGAAGCCGATGCCAAACTCCAGTATGCAAATAAACCTGACAAAATACAGCAAGCTAAAGAAGAGATTAGAGAAGTGAGTATTTTCTTTGCCTGGACACTGTTTTGGCTAAGATAACTGAGGAATATTATATTTAGAGCAATATAGGTAATTCTAAACAACGATTGGATTTGCAAATCTAATGCATGTTTTGTTGTACATAATATTTGAAACTTACTAAACTTTACTGTAACAGGCCGCCATAAATCCACAACACTGTAATGGATAGTAATTTGTAAAATTTTAAACCATCATCCTTTTTTGATGTGCCTGTCTCAAAAAATGGGCTTTCTGTACACTATTGTCTATATTTATCCATAAATGTTTCATTTAACCAATTGCTTCAGCTCATGCAGGGTTTTCTATTGTCCACGTTTTATTTTTGCCATTTCGTCTCTGCGTTTAACCAAGCTCCAATGAAGTAAAGTGGTTGGTGTGATGAAATCCAGTTCCAATGTTTACCTTTGTTTTAGTTTGTAGCTTTTTGATTAATGAGCCATTACAGTTGGTAACTTGACAATCTGTAGTCAATTGTAGTGTGCTGAGTATTTGAAAACCAATTATCTACCTCCTCTGCCTAATCAACCAAATCTAACTTGCACTCGCTCACACATTGTATTTCTTTTTTCTTAAGATAAATTTTCTTTAAAAAAATACAGCTTCTAGAAAATACAGCAATAGTTTTTTGTTCAGTTTAGATTTCAATATAGCTGTCACTTAACAAGCTACCAAAATCTGGGGAATCAAGACACTTAAAGATGATCGGCTTTGGAAATATTCAAGTTTGGTTTTTTCATCTTCCTGAAAGTTAAGTCCTTATCTTGAAGTTACACAACTACAGAAATTATTTGCTGTTGATGTATATTCTAGTGACATTATGGTTTAATCATGCTAATGGTGTTGCTATAAATCACACATCTTGAATGGTCAATGCATTTCTCATTGATTTTTAAAAAAATATATATTATCTTGGTTTATTTGGAGTAACACCCCTTTAAAATTATGCATACCTGTCCAGTGGCCTATTAAATTGTTCAAACCAATATTTTTATCCATCGATCCTTGCTACATGTATTTACTAAAGGATGTTGGGGTAGAGATTCTGTTTTTAGGCTCAATTGTGACCAAAATGCACTCAAAATTGTGCTGTTTATGTAAATAGATATTGGCAGGAACTTGAAGCCTAACCTAAAACTTAAAATCTTCCATGAACCAGTGCAAACTGGCAGCAAAATAGAATGTAATTGTTTCTTTTCATTAAAAAGTACTCCTGTATTTAAGAGTGGTAACCTGGTGCAGTTTTATTAATACAGCTGAAAATGATTTCAGCAAAAATAAGCATTTTTAATAAGCGTGCCAGTCTTCCACCTTTTTAAGTAACCTTATTTAAAATCACTGAAAATGACTTTAAAAAACTATTTAATCGTTTCATTGTACACTAGTCAGTTCCTTAGTAAATTAATTTCTTGATCTGAGAAAACGTGCCTACTAGTGCTTGTGCGCATAAGGAGTGCAATTTGAAGAGCATTCCTGAACCATCGGAATATTGCAATTTTGGGCATGGTCAGTTTTGTGGGTGGGGCCTGATTTGAGAGAATTGAATCTTGAACCTGCGTAACAGACGTGAAAAACACTAGAGCAAGTGGTTTTGGCAATAGCTCGCTTGCGTTTAAAATTCCCTGTTCTTTTGGGTTGGTTATAGAATCATAGAGTAGTATAGCACAGAAGGAGGCCATTTGACCCATCGAGTCTGCATTGGCTCTTTTGAAGAGAAATACTCTCCTGCTCTTCCCCATATTCCTGCAATTTTTTCTCTTTATCCAATTACCTTTTGAAGGCTACTATTGAATCTGTATCTACCACCACCCTCCTCCTATCAGGCAGTGCATTCCAAATCCTAACCACTCGTTGTGTAAAAATGTTTTTCCTCATGTTGCCTCAACTTAAATCTGTGCACAAACACCCCCAGGTGTCCCCTTTTTTGCACCCCCTTTTCGGCTGATTCAGTCCAGATTGCATTGATGTAACTTGTGGAAACTCAGCCCCGTTATTTTCTAGCTACTGAATTTCTTATTTGCAATGTGTTTTGTTTTGGTTCTTTCCTAATCACCTTGCCCTAAATTTAGGCTCTTGTATCTTTGGTCGCTCTCGTGGATGAGTCCCAACTCCCCATACCTTTTTTTGAGTGTCTATCCTTATCCTGAGATATAGGTAAGCTTTTAGTAATGTGCAGGGAAGTGGACAGCAAATTCTCTCTCGTAATTGCTTTTGTCTAATGAACTTACCTTTCATATAAGAAATTACTCCTAAGATGAAGTCTAAATCTAGGGCAGGGAGCTAGGAAAGAACATAAAGCTACAATTAAAGTGATAAAAATATTGGTGTGAAGAGATTTAAAAGGCCATCACTGGACAAGTGTGTGTAATTTTAAGGGGTCAAATTGCCAAATAAATCATCGATAATATAAAATCGCACAATGAGATGTACTGAATATTAACAGTTAGCATGTTTAAACCATGTCATTAGAACATGCATCAGTCGGGAGCCAATTTCTCCAGTTGCATAGCATCAAGATGAGCACTACCTTCAGGAAGGTGTACTATAACCAAATTAATTTAAAAAAATCTTGTTTCAGTGGCAGCAAGTGTTAAAGGTGCTAAATGAAATCCTTTTTTTGTAACTTGCGTAATTTGTTTTACCCTGCTTCACAAGGAAATTGAGGAGGTAGGAAGCTTTTTTAAACACTGGTTCGAATAACTGCTACATCTTGTATAAAATCTATTTCAGTAGAAATGTACTTTGCAATTTCACCTATTCCATTTTTGTCCATTCTTTACTAGAGATAATTCCCCTATTAAAACCAGTTACACTAAAATTACATTTATGAATCTACAGCTAGTATTTTCAAAGTAATTCCTTACCATTGTTACTTTCACATGGTTTTTATTTCTGATTTTGTGCAATTTGTTTCCTTTCAATTTTGCTTCCCTTGCTTCTCCTGAAGCCACTTATTCTTTCGGTATGGTTCCACAAGTGCCACTTGCTGTTTTAGTATATTGCCCAACCAATTAATGTGAGCTTTAATGGTCAGTGTTTGAATGCTGTTTGAGAGGGAGGGAGGTGTATTGCATCCATGGCCTCATTTCTCTCTTTCCTCCCTCCCTCCCTCCCTCCCTCCCCCCCCCCCCCCCTGTGCCCTGGCTGAGATCTGTTGGCTCAGCACACAATGGGAAGAAAGCCTTGTACATGGCTCTGCTACTCACAGGACAAACTTGCTGAGCTTTTGGGAGTAGATTTTTGTGCATTCAAAAAAGCTGATTAACTTTTTTTTTTTAAAAACACTGCACCATGGAATTGTCCAGGAAAGTACTTTGGGGGTACATTTTTTGCTTCTATTACTGAAGAGAAATTAGTTACAAATCCATACTTTTGGACAAGAAAGCCTTTTATATCCCTACATAATAGAGGGGGGAAATATTTAGTTGAAGTAAAGCCTAAAATAGGAACACTTTTTCTAAAAGCGGAGGATAACTAACACCAGCATTAAAAAATGAACAGTTGTAGTGGTGGCAGTCAAGGCTTAAAGGACACTCAAGGATTGCAGATTTGCCAAGTCTGATTTTTATATACTAAAATAAAGATATGACTGATTAACTAAATCAATACTTCACATGCACTTCTGATGTGATTCCACTATTACAAGATAGGTGTGTAGCTAAAATTACTTCATTAGAAGTAACATAGTTTTGACCATATTCATGCAAAACCCAATGCCATATAATCAGAATCCTCAGGGAAATGGAGGTCATGTCAGTCACTGGCTTATGTGCTCAGTTGCTTGTTGAGGTCGGGTCTGGTTCCATGGATTGTAGGATGGTCTGTCCTACTTTAAGATGGGAAAGAAATCAGATAGTGTAAATTTAATATTTGTGGCCTTGATAAGGAAGCTGTTGGAAAGCATTGTGATTTGGTCTCTGATCATTTAAAGAGGTCTGTGATTATTAGGGTTGCCCAAAATGGGGTTAGGAATTGTAGGCTATATAAAACTCATTTGCACTACATATTCATTCTGGGCTCTAGACATGGTGATAACTAGATTCTGGAGAGGGTGTAAAACTCTTAGTGGTGAGGATAGATGCCAAGACTGCAGAAACACAGGCTAGAGGGGATATGATTAGTTTTATTTAAAGTTAAAGGATCGGATAGAGCTTTGTTAGATGAATGGAAATGGGTAATCGAGCAGTAGGACAAGATGTTGAGCCTATAAAATCTCGAGGCACAGTAGTGATGCCAGGAAATATTTTTTCACAAGTCTTCACTCTCGAACAAACTGTTAAGACCTGATTATGTAGTTGCTGAAGTCATTTTAAGAGAATCTGAGAGAATAAGACAGTTATGGGGGCAAGTTAATGAAACTGATTTATGGGCAACTCTTGTGTTCTTTACATGATTGGCAAATTCCCCTCGTGTTTGAAAAGAGGAATAAATCTCACCCAAACCATTGCAGCTTGTAAGCTAACATCAGTAACTGGTAAAATAATGGAAAGTGCTCTGTAGGCTGAAGTACCGAAATATCAATAACTACAGCAAACCTGGATTTAGGAAAGGAGGAACCTGCTTGAGAAGCTTATTATTTTGAGGGCATTACAATGAAGTGTATATATAATTTAATTATAAAGCTTTTATGTGACTTGCTAAAAGCATCTAAGTGGGAATCCAGGTTAGGATATGGGGAGTGGATAAGCTCTTTAAGGAAACTGAGGTACAATGACTGGTGGGGAGATGTGAGTAGAGTATCAAATGGGCATGCTTGAACCCATGTTTTCTGATCTTCATGAACAATGGAGGTGTGGAGCTTCAGCCTCTCTGCAACCCTGTTGTGGTAAGCAGTTGTGGATATGTGACCATATTCTAATAGCTGATTTCCAGTTAACTCTTTCCAGCAGCTCTCATCCCAAGTTTTTTTTATATGACTGATATCTGCCTTTTAACATGGATGTTCTAGACATCCAAGTACACTGCCTATTGTACTGGTAGGATGCCTGCAACTTTATTGAATGCCCTTATCTAAGAATTTTCCACTTTGTAGTTTTATCTTGTGAAATATCTCTAACTCTGTTGCAATAGGATGTTTTGTGGATTCTTAGTAGGATTACCAGTTTTGTGGATTCTTGTCTGACAGTACAAAGCGTGTGTGCTCATTCTTGCACCTTACAACTGGATTTAAGTATCACTATAGCAAATACAGGATACAACTACATTAGGCGATTCATATAAAATACACTTCTACTTTGCAATATATGGTGTAATTGGTTGAGCAGAGATATCTCCCATGGCTTTAACATGTTAACCATATTTTATATGCCATGTTTACAGAAGTTATATAACTAGTTGATGGGATAGTTGGGTACTTGATGGGCACAGCATACCTAGACATGCTACAGAGAAGTGCCTTTGAATTTATTCTGCCAGACCATTTGCATGACCTAAATGCACTCCTGGTAGATGCTGGATATGAAACAACACGGCCAGAAGTCCAATACATGCAATTCCTGGTTGCTAGCATTGTGATTTTTGGCTTTTGCAGTCTCAGGATCATCTAGGAGAGTTGGACACTTACCCACTTAATCTTCAGGCTGTCGCAGGATCCTCTGATCCATGGGTAGTTTCTTCAGGTGTCTGCTCAGTGACTTAACTTGGGAGGTTGCCAGGAAAGCTTGGGACAGCACAGTAAAGGTAATGGGTTTCAAATCCTTTTTGGCTTGCATCTGGGGAAAACCTAGCAGAGGAAAATCTATCTTTATAAAGGTGGATTTGGTGCCCCCCCCTCTTTTTTTAATCTTTTCAACATTCACACAATTAAAAGCCTCCCTTTCTTTAAAAAAAGTGTTTGATTTAATGAAGTAGCTGAGGGATTCCATGTGCTTCCTATACACAGGATGTTGAATCACTACTCATAAATATTAAAATGCTGGAACCTCTGATTTTCCACAAACTTTAGTTTAATAGAATTTGCAATTCCTCTAAAGCAATCAACTGTGGTGTATATACAACCTGGTGCAGGATTCTGTCTTTCTGTAATGCATTGCCCTCAATTTTCAGCATCTCAAGGCAGGCAGGATATTTGAACATGAGCTCTTGCAGTGGGGTTTGTTGCTTCTACTGAATGCCTCCGGCTTAGATTTGTGCTTTTGGGAATGTATTATCAACTCTTGATGCTTCCAAGTGAAATAAATGTAATCATTTTAAAGTAGTTGGGAAGAAGGGTATCTAAGGTAAACTGTAATTTCTCTTGATTCTTTTCAGGCCCATTTTCCATCTTGTAAATTTGCTTTACAACTTTTTCAGCTTTTGTCAGGGTGGGATAGATCTGTACAACAGCATCCCAAAAATTGTCACTTGTTATAGATATATAGAGAGAAAGTATCGATCTTAGTTCAGTCACTTGAGGTGCAGAGGCAAAGATTTCCAGAGAAGGAACACTGGAGGGCAGATCAAATCAGTTCAGCTCTTGCATGCTTGACTGGTTTATAAATGGCAGTGGCTTGGAGCTGCTTGCCTTTGTGCCTCCCATCAATGCTTTTTGATTGGTGGCAGGAAGAGTGTAGAAGTTGGAATTAAGTAGCTGGCTGGCAGTTGTGTATATATTCTGTTGCAAACCTCTTCTCTCCATTTTTGTTCAGTTCCCACAAACTTTGCATCAGCTCCCTATGACTCATATTTGACATGTCCACCAGCTTTTAAAATTAGCTTCTAAAATGTTATATCTCATGCTCTTTTTTTTTCTAATTTATTTCTTTGTTGCTTTATTTCCCTTCCTCATTTTTCAGCAAGTCAGAGTTCCTTAGTGGGGGAGAAAATTGAAGGAAAATGTCACATCTGAGCTTATGCACCACCTTGTGCAAACAGAGGCCTAGGAGTGCAAGTCTCTGGTGATGGTGGGGGATGGAGGAATTGGGAAGTGAGGGAAGGATATGGCAAAAGGCAAAATAATAAATGGTTTGTATTCCTAATTTCAAAACAAATTCTTGCTTTATGCACAATTTGGCTTATAATGCCCCAGGGGATAGAAGTTATTTCATTGACAGTTGAATGAGCATGCTGTTGCTGATGCCAAAGAAGCACATTGTATTTTGCATAATGTAATCAATTTTTTGACTACTTTAACAATTTCTTGGAAAATGATTAATTTTTATCTTGTGTGCTCACTGCCCTATCAACAGTAGTGTAACTTTTGGTCTTCAGAAAACAAGACTTGAGCTTTAAGTTTCCAATTATATTGTACACCTTACCTAAATTATTTTATCTTCTGTGGGCGCTCAACCACACAACTTAAGGTAAAGCTTGACATTTCAGGTCTCTTGTAGTAATGCAAAATTTCTGACTGTATCCAATAAGTTGCATTCCAGTTGCAAATTGCATTTATTGTCAAACTTCAGAATCACAATGTTTCAAGGAGCCTCAATTTTAGATCAGACTTGAATAGGAGATTGACTAGATGTGGCTGAAAGCATTCAGTTGGGTGTAAAAGAGGATATTGAAGGTAGGGGAAGATGTAGAAAGTCTTTAAGGGGTTTAGGGAGCATGGGGGCTAGATGGCTGAAGGTTCTGCCAATAAAGCAGAGGAAGGGGGGGATATATAGATCAGCATCGAAAGAATTGATGGATGTCGGGCTGCAGAAAGCTGCAAAATTGGAGAGGCATGCAGCAGTGAAGGGATTTGAAGATGCAGATTTTGATGTCTGCTTGAGGGCAAGTGCCAGTGGTGCCTCACTAGGATGGTGGCATGGTATATGGGTAACACATTCCATGTCATCTAGAAGTTTGTGGGATGGAGCTTGGGAGGCATTGGAAAAGTAGAGTCTAGCAGTGACTCCCAGCTTTGTGATGCTCATTCCAAGCTAGTTGTAGTCATCACATTTCCATGCTTCCAGCAACATGGGCACCACAGTGCTCATCATTAATTTTAATAAATTTCAACATGAAATTTTAAACCAAATTGAGACACTATTTTCCTCTTCCACAAGATAATTTATATTTTAACTGTTCTACAGAAATCTCTAATATAAATATCATGGAAAAGCCAGTTGGACAATCCAGCTTGTTCTAAATGTACAGGAAACTTTCGTTTATCCGGCACCCAAATATCCGGAATTCTCGCTTAACCGGCAAAAATCATCCTCCGAAAACTCCTCTCAAATAACCGGCAATGTTGCCGAGTCGCAGTCGAGTCTCCGCGAACGCCGAGTGCTCCGAAAAATCCTCTCAAATAACCGGCAATGTTGCCGATCCCGAGTCCGAGTCCGCGAACGCCGATTTAGTCAGTAGGGGTACTTTTCAAAAGTGCCACTACTCGGCCTCCTGGCGCTGTCGCAAGTCCGAAACATTGCAGTAGCATGAGTAGATTCTCCCGTGCTGCTTGGAGTCTCTTTGTTAAAAATAGCCTCGGTAGATATAACTCTCTGTTATCCGGTACTTTCGATAAACCGGCACCACGCCGGTCCCGTCGATGCCGGATAAACGAAAGTTTCCTGTACTAGTTTGTTTTGTGGACTGGCCAATATCAGTCTTGTAGCCAAGCATGTATGCTTCCATTCCCTCTTGAATGTCACTCTCAATTTCCCTTTTTTAATTCCTTCAAATGGAATACTCTTGGAATTTCCATAATTACAGCCATCAAACTCAAATTCCACCCATAACTTGAGTATGAACTGAGTGAATCTAATTTTACAACCATGACTTCATTGGCAGAATTTTGCTTTTATTTGGTTGCTGATGGACTTTGATTGCAATCTTCACTTTCTTAGCTTTCAAACTTACAAGCCTCCTGCACATTACATAGTGTACATTGTCAATTTTTGGTTTCTTAATGGAACATGAATTGCTTTAATTACTGAATCAAGCTCTTCTGTCCATAATTCAAATTCATAACTTATTTTGCCTACTTTTTCTAAGATTTCACAAATGCTAAATTGAAGGATGCCTGAGATTAATGTACTTGCAGCTATAGTTAAATGTACTTGAACTTAATTTAACAAATTAACATTGTCAAAGTTTTATTCAATTAGCTGCTTGGAACAGAAGGTTACTATTGTGTTTAGGAAATCCAATGACTTTTGCCAAAGGCTTTGCTACTGTAAGCATTTTGAATGCTTGGGAATATGACTAATTTATCTGTAATTCACATTTTTTCCCCTCAAGTGGGAGGCAAGAGTTCAACAAGGAGAGAGGGACTTCGAACAGATCTCGAAAACCATTCGCAAGGAAGTAGGCAGATTTGAGGTGTGTAGAATGGTCCAGCATCCTGAGTAAATTTACAGCTGTTTAAACCACCTTTTAAGCCATTTTTTGATCTTGTTTCTTTTCTATTTGCAGAAAGAAAGGGTAAAGGACTTCAAAACTGTTGTAATCAAGTACCTTGAATCTTTAGTACAAACACAGCAGCAGGTAAGTTGTAGCTTTGAGGTTGATTAGACTAGATAATAGAATTGTGGAAGGCAAAGTGCCTGTTTGCATTAAGTACAGTGAAACTCATTGCCAGAATGCCCAAAGAGGCCAATGTGCTTCACATTGCTCTTGCTGTATCGATTTTTGTTAACTTTAGACGACAAGGTCTGCAAAGTCATCTGAATTGTAGAACTGACTTCTGAGAATGATCTCTGCCTTGTTTTCACATGATGGGCACTTTTTTGGTTTGCAAATTGCAGTAGTCTTGGTGTATGGGGTGAGTGCAGTGGATCTAATTAATGTGGGGTGATGTCTAAATGTGTACATAGTGTCAGGTAATGCTTTTGAACTGCCAGTTTATATAGGTTTTTTTTTCTTGATTCATTTTCTGTCTTAAAGCATGCAAGTCGAGCACCTGAGCAGTGTGTTGGACATGTCTTTCTGTGTGGGGGGAAAACTGGGCTTTACTCCCTTAGAAACCAGTAACATGAATTGAGTCTTGGTGCAAATTTGCATCCTGCAAATCTATGGCGCAGTGCTTGATACCATCCTGCTGTTTATCCCCTCCTCCTTTCTCCCTTTCTCTCCTCTCTCCTACCCCCCAACCCCACCCAATGAAAAGTACTTCACTGGCTTTGAAGCTCTTTGGGGTGTCCTGATGTGAAAGATGCTACATATATGCAACTTTGTTTTCTTTCTAAGCAAACTAAGTCCTAATAGAACATGCAGTCTGCATCTTTGACGTTATTCAACAGTGTAAAATCTTTGCTCCTTTTCACGAGACCACCATTAAATTATAGGCATGGGAATTAAGAGTGCATTACCAGGGTTCTTAAATTGCCCAACCACAATTTCTTGCAAACTATTTTGCAATAAATACAGTACTTAAATATATGGTCTTAAACTAGGTATAACTTGACTACCTGCTCTTTTTGATGGTTCTTTTTATTAAAATGTTTTTTCTAAATGTTAGATTCCATTTAGAAGCTACTAATCTCTCCAATTATTTTTCAGTTAATTAAATACTGGGAAGCATTCCTGCCTGAAGCCAAAGCAATAGCATGAAATCCCGATGTGATGATGAAATGTGGCCTGTCTCTTGTTTACAACTGGTTCCATACTAAGCACTGACTACAGAATTCCAACTTAACCACTATATATTTTAAAATTGTAATACTGTATTACAAAAGTGGTTTAATAGAAGATTCCTTTTTATTCTGTTGTATTTTGTTAACCAGCTGCATGGCCTGATCCAGTCAGAATGAACTGGACTGTGGAATGAAATTCTGCAGTAGTTGCTGAATTGAACACTACTGTGCATCTTAAAATTTTGCAGTGAAATGCATTGCCAGTGCTGGAACTGAGATTTTGCTGTGAATGATACTTGTGTTTCATTCTTAAAGATCTATTACTGAATTTTCATATAACTAATTGTAAATTGTGAAAGCATAAATCAGCATTCCTGTATAGAAATCATGAATTTTGTGATCTTTGTTACTATAATAAAGGATATACTTAATGCACCACTAGTGGGTTTTTTTATACACAGGACCTTTTTAATGCAATAGACCTTGCTACGTCAAGCTGATTGTTGCTTTGGATTTCTCCAGTACAATTCAAATATACACTCTTTTTTTAAAAAACTAACTTCGGACAGATTTTTTTTTTCCCTCCAGTTGCCTCTCCTGTGACCATAGCTTTCTTAGTTCAAGACTTTACCCCAGCTTCAGTTAACACTACACCTTGCCATGAACTGGGGAGTTCTCCCTGGTGTCCTGGCAATATTTATCACTCAACCAATATCACTAAAACAGATTATCTGATTAACATTGTTGTTTGTGGGACCTTGCTGTGCGCAAATTGGCGTTTCCTACATTACAACAGTGACTACAGTTCAAAAGTACTTCTTTAGGCTATTGACAAACATCCACTAAGCCCACTGACTCCCACAGCTACTTGGACTACACTTCCTCCCACCCCACTTCCTGTAAGGACTCTATTCCATTCTCCCAGTTTCTCTGTCTCCTCTGTTCTGACGATGCCACCTTCCATACTAGTGCTTCCGATATGTCTTCCTTTTTCCTCAACAGAGGAGATCCCTCTACCGTGGTTGACATGGAACAGACATGGTCGAGGGCCATTTCCCACACTTCTGCTCTCTCCCTTCCCCTCCCAGAACCACAATAGGGTTCCTCTTGTCCTCACCTTTCACCCCACCAGCCTCCACATTCAACAGATCATTTCCACCACCTCCAGCGTGATCCCACCATCGAACACATCTTTCCCCCTCCCCTTTCAGCATTCCGAAGGGACCGCTCCCTCCACAACACCCTGGTCCACTCCTCGATCACCCCCAACAGCCCCTCCCTCCCCTCCCCACGGTACCTTCCTGTGCAAGTGCAGAGATGCAACACCTGCCCTCTTACCTCCTCCCTTCCCACTGTCCTTCCAGGTGAAACAGCGATTTACTTCTTGCAATTTAGTATACTGTATTCACTGCTTATGATGTGGTCTCCTCTACATTGGGGAGACCAAAAACAGATTGGGTGACCGCTTTGCGGAATAACTCCGTAAGGGTGACCCTGAGCTTCCGGTCGCTTGTCACTTTAATTCTCGGCTCCGCTCTCTATCTGACCTCTCTGTCCTCGGCCTCTTGCACTGTTCCAATGAAGCTCAACGTAAGCTCGAGGAACCACACCTCTCTTTCAATTAGGTACTTTGCAGCCTTCTGGACTCAACAATGAGTTCAACAATTTCAGACTGTAACCTCTGCCCCTATTTTTTCAGGTGGCAGCTGTTGATTCTACCATCCCTATTTGCAACATTTAACCACACCTGCCTTCCACCCTATCACAGCCCCTTTCCCTACCTCTGCACCTGCTTAAAATCTGTTCATCTCTAACTTTTTCCAGTTCTGACATCGGTCACCGACCTGAAACGTTAACTGTTTCTCTCTCCACGGATGCTGCCTGACCTGAGAGTTTACAGCATTTTGTTATTTCAAAAGTACTTAATTGGATGTAAAATGCCTTGGGACATCCTGAGGTGAAAGGTACTATATAAATGAAAGTCTTTTTTATTTCTGACAATACCCTTGTTTGGCCTATTTAATCAGTTTTTTTAAATAAGTGTATTGACATATTGCACTAGAAATAGTATATTTTCATACCACGTTGCCTAACTTGGATATCGTTGAGATATTTCACAAATATTTGAATTTCATGGATTAAATGTACTCATGATTTGCTGCATACATAGTGTGCATTTGTAATGAAAGCAAAAGGGAATGGTAGCGTAGTGGTAATGTCACTGGGCTAGTAATCCAGAGGCCTGGACTAATGATCCACAGATGTGAGTTCAAATCCCACCACAGCAGCGAAGTCCCGTCTTCACACTGAGGACACCCTCCATCGTGTTGTGTGGCACTACCACCGTGCCAAATGGGATAGATTCAGAACAGATCTAGCAGCTCAAAACGGCATCCATGAGGCGCTGTGGGGCAGCAGCAGAATTGTATACCACCACAATCTAACCTCATGGCCTGGCATATCCCTCAGTCTACCATTACCACCAAGCCAGGGGACCAACCCTGGTTCAATGAGTGTAATAGAGCATGCCAGGAGCAGCACCATGTGTACCTAAAAATGAGGTGCCAACCTGGGGAAGCTGCAAAACAGTACTACATGCATGCTAAAAAGCAGAAGCAGTATGCTATAGACAGGGCTAAGCGATCCCATAATCAACGGATCAGATCAAAGTTCTGCAGTCCTGCCGCATCCAGTTGTGAATGGTGGTGGACCATTAAACAACTACCAGGAGGAGACGGCTCCATGAATAGCCCCATCCTCTGACGGTGGAGCACGTGAGTGCAAAAGACAAGGCTGAAGCGTTTGCAATCATCTTCAGCCAGAAGTGCCGAGTGGATGATCCATATCGGCCTACTCCTGAGGTCCCCACCATCACAGAAGCCAGTCTTCAGCTATAATAACAACAGAAAACGCTGGAAAAACTCAGCAGGCCAGGCAGCATCCGTGGAGAGAGAAAGAGAGTTGACGTTTCAGGTCGATGACCTTTCATCAGAACTGGGAAGAGCTGGAAATCAAATAGATTTAAGGCCAGGGTAAAGCTGGGAAAAGGGGGAGGGGATAAAGGAACAAAGGAGGAGATGAAGAGACATTAAGAGACATTAAGAGATATGCAAGGCTAGAGGTGGTGTTAATGTGACAGATTAAGGCTGAATGAAGTGTGAAATCTACTGGCAGAATGAAGGACAGCTGCCAGCTTCTAGGAGGAAAAAAAAGGTGGGGGGGACAAATAAAAGGGTGGATAAAATAAAATATAAATGTGATTGGAGCTGAGGTTATGATCTAAAATTGTTGAACTCGATATTGAGTCCAGAGGGCTGTAGCGTGCCTAAACGAAAGATGAGGTGCTGTTCCTCGAGCTTACGCTGAGCTTCCGTGGAACAGTGTATTAGGCCGAGGACGGTGAGGTCAGAGTGGGAGTGAAGCGGTGAATTAAAGTGACAGGCCACCGGGAGCTCGGGGTCCCCCTTACGGACTGAACGGAGGTGTTCCGCAAAGCGGTCACCCAATCTGCGTTTGGTCTCCCCAATGTAGAGGAGTCCACATCGTGAGCAGCGAATACAGTATACTAAATAGCAGGAAGTACAAGTCTTCAGCTAATTTGATTCACTCCACGTGATATCAAGAAACGGCTGAGCGCACTGGATACAGCAAAGGCTATGGACCCTGACAATATCCTGGCTGTTGTGCTGAAGACTTGTGCTCCAGAACTAGCTGCGTCTCTAGCCAAGCTGTTCCAGTACAGCTACAACACTGGCATCTATCCGACAATGTGGAAAACTGCCCAGGTATGTCCTGTCCACAAAAAGCAGCACAAATCCAACCCGCCAATTACCGCCCCATCAGCCTACTCTCAATCATCAGCAAAGTGATGGAAGGTGTCATCGACAGTGCTATCAAGCAGCACTTACTCACCAAAAACCTGCTCAGTGATGCCCAGATTGGGATCTGCCAAGACCACTCGGCTCCCAACCTCATTATGGCCTTGGTCCAAACATGGACAAAGGAGCTGAATTCCTGAGGTGAGGGTGACTGCCCTTGACATCAAGGCAGCATTTGACCGAGTGTGGCATCAAGGAGCCCTAGTAAAACTGAAGTCAATGGGAATCGGGGGCAAAACTCTCCTGGTTGGAGTCATACCTAGCACAAAGGAAGATGGTTGTGGTGGTTGGAGGTCAATCATCTCAACCCCAGGACATCACTGCAGGAGTTCCTCAGGGCAGTGTCCTAGGCCCAATCATCTTCAGCTGCTTCATCAATGACCTTTCCTCCAACATAAAGTCAGAAGTGGGGATGTTCGCTGATGATTGCACAGTGTTCAGTTCCATTGCAATTGCTCAGATAATGAGGCAATCCATTCCTGCATGCAGAAAGACCAGGACAACATCCAGGCTTGGGCTGTTAGATGGCAAGTAACATTAGTGCCAGGCAATGACTATCTGCAACAAGAGAAAAGCTAACCACTTCCCCATGACATTCAATGACATTATCATTGTCAAACCCCCACCATCGACATCCTGGGGGTCACCATTGACCAGAAATTTAACTGGACCAGCCACATAAATACTGTAGCTACAAGAGCAGGTCAGAGGCTGGGTATTCTGCGGTGAGTGACCCACCACCTGATTCCTCAAAGCCTTTTCACAACCTACAAAGCACAAGTCAGAAGTGTGATGGAATACTCTCTACTTGCCTGGCTGAATGCAGCTCCAACACGCAAAAAGCTCAACACCATCCAGGACAAAGCAGCCCGCTTGATCAGCACCCATCCAACAGCTTAAACAGTCACTCCCTCCACTACAAGATGCTCTGCAGCAACTCGCCAAGCTTCTTCGATAGCACCTCCCAAACCCGCGACCTCTACCAACTAGAAGGACAAGGGCAGCAAGCGCATGGGAACACCACACCTCCAAATTTCCCTCCAAGTCACACACCATCCTGACCGCGGTATTGCAGGCCTTCCTCCCCTTCTTAAAGGGAAAGGGCCTTGCGCAGCGCGACCCGGGGCCCAGCTGGGCCCCTGGAGATCGGGAGTGCCAGCAAAAGAGCCCAGCACTCAAGAGAAGTGCCGGGCTCTTGGAGCGCAGCCAGCACTCTGCGGGACGGGAAGGGGGGGGCGTTCAGGAGGCCGGGGATGGGAGCGCAGGCAGGTACTGGCAGGCGGCCAGCAACAAAAATGGCAGCCCCGCACCTCGCCTTTAAATAGTGCCTCCCCAGCCGCAGGTAGGCCCCCCTGACCCCGTCAGACGTAGTGTCCGGCGGTAAGTCGGGGCGCTCCCGAAGATCGCGGCCGGGGCGCTGCGCACTGCGATGACGTCATCGCCGGCGGCACAGCGCCGCCACTAACCTCCTGCTGAATTTCGCGGGAAGTGTGGGTGGCACCGCACCTGGGCGCTAGTTGCTTTAGGGCGCTAACGGGAGGCGCAAAGCAACCCAATTTTTCCCCCATGGAATTTTGGAAAATGACAACCAATGCATCCACTATCTCTATAGCCACCTCTCTCAAAACCCTAGCAGGTAGGCCATCAGGTCCAGGGGATTTATCGGCTTTCAGTTCCATTAATTTCTCCAGTATTTTTTTACTAATAATAATTTCTTTCAGTTCCTCATTCTCGCTGGTTCTCCACTATTTCCAGGAAGTTTTTTGCGTCTTCTTCCATGAAGACAGACACAAAGGGCTGAATTTTTCCGGCGCTCAGAGTGCGGGTTTGGAGGCGGGTCCGCTGTCAAAATCACAAAGATTCCCAACACGATCAGCCTCAACACCAGCAGCACCAACATCCACACCAGCCTTCTCCACAATCAACTGATGCTGCACTGGACACAGGGCATCATCACCCGTGCACATTGCTGCCTGGGACACCAGCGATGGCCTCACCATGTCCAGATTTGCTTCACTTAACACTGTACACCCTGGCTGCCACATGATGCACCACCCCACACCTGCACCATAAAGCATCCCTACAATGTCCAAGCCATTCCTTTCACACTCATCACCATGGGGGGCGGGCAGAGACATTATGTCTTACCATTCACTGGAACTCACCAACACACCTTCAAAGGTGCACACAAATTTGTCCAAGAAGGCAAAGCGGTGACAATAAGGATTTCAATGCTTGACACCACATTAACAGAAAGTTTACATGACCATTGGCTAAAACACACAAGTGCCTACCCTTGTGTGTTGTTAGTTGGTATGATTGGACTAGGATGAGGGTGAGTGTGAGTGGTGGCGAGTGAGATGGGGAAGTGATAATATAGATAGACAGTGATGGGTGGAGGTGCAAGGTAAGTTGGTGTAAGGATGTGCAGGAGTAGGGTAGGTAAGGCAGAGTGATGGGGATGTGATGCATAGCACAGGAGGATGAGGTTGAGTGTGGCTTTGCAGTAACGTTACGTGATCTACTGTGATCATTGAAAGGTTTGCGCCACTGCAGCCTGGCCCTCCTGACAACATCCCTGCTTGTGTCCTCCTGTGCAATGTGCAACCAGGCTGCGTTGGTCTCTTGGGGAGCTCTCTTCCGCCCATTGGAAGGGAAGAGAACCTCCCTGCGTGCTGTGACTCCCTCCATAGTCATATGGAGGGAGTCAGGGAGAGCCTGGGTGCAGCCGTGCACCTTTGTACAGAGTTTGTCAGTGTTTGCAGCACCTCAATGCTGTAGAACACTGACAGCACAACTGTCAAAATCAATTTGGACATGGCCCCTTTAAGGAAGCCAGCTGACGACACGTCATCAGATGACGTCATCAGACCCGCTTCCTTTTAATTGGCCGGGAACCTCGCACGGTGGGCTTAACAAGCCTCATCAATGGAAAATCACTTGGAGGAGATGGGATGAAGATGGATGCGGAGTTTGCGGCCGCAGTCTGCTCCGGCCACACCGGACTCGCCACGGCTGGCAAAATAGCGGCCAAAGTATTTGTTTAATTTCTCTGCCATTTCCTTATTCCCCATTATAATTTCTCCTGTCTCAGCCTGTAAGGGACCCACATTTACTTCGCTAATCTTTTCCTTTTTACATACCTACAGAAGCTTTTACAGTCTGTTTTTATGTCTCTCGCGAGTTTACTCTAATTCTATTTCCCCTTTCTTTATCAATTTCTTGGTCCTCCTTTGCTGAATTCTAAAATCCTCTCAATCTTCAGGCTTACTACTCTTTCCGGCAAAATTATAAGCCTCTTCCTTTGCTCTAATACTATCTTTAACTTCTCTTGTTAGCCACGGTTGGACCACTTTTCCTGTGGGGTTTTTGTGCCTTAAAGGAATGTATATTTGTTGTAAATTATGTATGAACTCTTTAAATGCTAGCCATTGCTTCTCTGCCGTCATACCTTTTAATGTAGTTTCCCAATCTACCTTAGCCAAGTCACCCCTCATACCTACGTAGTTTGCTTTGTTTAGATTGAAGACCCTAGTTTCGGATTTAACTAAATCACTTTCAAACTGAATATAAAATTCTATCATATTATGGTCACTCTTCCCTAAAGGCCCCTTTACTACAAGGTTATTAATTAACCCTTTCTCATTGCACAATACTAGATCTAAAATAGCCTGTCTCTAGTTGGTTCCTCAACATACTGATCTAGAAAACTATCTTGCATGCATTATATGAATTCATCCTCCACATTATTACTGCAAATTTAGTTTGCCTAGTCTATATGTAGATTAAAGTCCCCCATGAGTACTGTATTACCGTTGTTACATGTGCCTCTAATTTCCTGATTTATACTCTGCCCTACATTACAACTACTGTTTGGGGGCCTATAAACAACTCCCACCAATGTTTTCTGCTTCTTGCTGTTTCTTAGCTCCACCCAAACTGATTCTACTTCTCGATTTTCGGAGCTAAGATCCTTTCTCTCTACTGTCTTTATCCCATCCTTTATTATCAGGGCTACCCCTCCTTCTGTTCCATTTTGTCTATCTCTTCTGAAAGTTACGTTTCCTGGAATATTTAGTTCCCAACCTTGGCCACATTGCAACCACGTCTCTGGAATGGCTATTGGATCAAACCTTTTAATTTCTATCTGCGCTAGTCATCTAATTCATCTATTTTGTTGCGAATGCTTCGAGCATTCAGATATAATGCCTGTAACTTTGACTTATTTCTATTTTTCCCTGACGCCACCTTGGTCACTGATGCCTTATTACCTTTGTTACTATCTCTGACCCTCCTGACCCACTCTGCTTATTTTTACCCAAACTCTACTCTGCACTAGAGCCTTGACATTTCCCTCGCTGCTTTTAAATTTACTCTTTCCTGAATCCTCCCGCCCCCCCCTTCATTAGTTTAAAGCCTGTCTACTACCCTAGTTATTCGGTTTGCCAGGACACTGGTCCCAACCCGGTTTAAGTGGAGCCCACCCCAACAGAACAGCTCCCTCTTTCCCCAGTACTGGTGCCAGTGCCCCATCAACTGAAACCCCTTCCTCCCACACCACTCTTTGAGCCACGCACTTAAACCTCTAATAGAGTCATAGAGTTATACAGCACAGAAAGAGGCCCTTCGGCCCATCGTGTCCGCGCCGGTCATCAAGCCCTGTCTATTCTAATCCCATTTTCCAGCACTTGGTCCGTAGCCTTGTATGCTATGGTGTTTCAAGTGCTCATCTAAATGCTTCTTGAATGTTGTGAGGGTTCCTGCCTCTAATTTGTTTGTCCCTATGCCAATTTGCGCGTGGCTCAGATAACAATCCAGAGATTATTACCTTTGAGATTCTGCTTGTTAATTTGGATCCTAGCTCTTCAAACTCCCTCAGCAGAACCTTATTCCTAGTTCTACTTACGTCGTTGGTTCCTCCATGGACCACGACAACTGGATCCTCCCCCTGCCACTCCAAGTTCTCCTCCAGCTGTGGGGAGATGCAGGCAACACAACCTTCGGAACTCTCGGTCGTGGCTGCAGAGAACAGTATCTATCCCCCTGACTATACTGTCCCCTACCACAACTACATTCCCTTTCACTCCCCCCACTTGAATGGCCTCCTGTACCATGGTCAGCTTGCTCATTCATCCTGCAGGCTTTTCCCTCATCCACACAGGCAGCAAGAACCTCATACCTGTTGGACAGGGGCAAAGGCTGAGGCTCCTGCAGCACTGCACCTGGGGTCCCCTTTCCTGCCTGAGTTTCAGTCACACCCTCCTGCCCCTGACCACTAACCAGACCTCTACCACTACCTAACCTAAGGGGTGTGACTGCCTCCTGGATCAAAGTGTCCAGGTAACTCTCCCCATTTGTGATGCCCCGCAATGTCTGCGCCTCAGACTCTAGCTCAAAAGCTCTGAGCTGAAGTTCCTCAAGATGCAGGCACTTACTGCAAACATGGTTGTCCGGGATCACAATGCTGTCCACAAACTCCCACATGCTGCAGTTGCGGCACACCACCAGCACTGCCATCCCTATATGACCTTGTTTTATTTAATTAAATTTAATTAAATTTGTAATTCGGTAACTTAGTTTACAGTGTAGTTTCCTGACTACTTACTTGATCTAGATTAAGTTATGGGTACTGAAATTAAATATCTACCTGTAACACAAAGCACTACAAGTAGTGTAGGCAAACAGCAGCAACTCCTTCCCCCTCTTCTCCGAATTCCCACTCTTTCCAAATTCCCAAATAAAACACTCTGTTTAAGTACAGTCCGTTTTAATCCCGCTCTGTGCAGATGTAGGTGAGTCCCTTATTAACTGAAGCCTACATCTCTACCTCTGCTGTGTATTGGTTAACATAGTTCAGATCTAACAATTTAGCCAAAGTTGTACTAAATCTTTTACTGGAGGATACAGGGGATGCTTCCCATATCCCCATGTTATCTCAGAAGGTACAAGGAAGGTACAAGGTCAGAGGATGGGTTGTCACGGGCTTCTCTTAAACACCTAGTGGCAGACAGCTCAAGATCAGAGGTAGACACGGGAGCAGGCCACTCACTCAGTTCTCCTTGTGGTTGTAGGAGTGGCAGAGAAAATAGAATGGGAGAAATAAGGGAAAGAAATTAGTCATTATCTTCCCATTTAGGAAAATAAGGCTGTTAAAAATGAATTCAATCAGCAGCAGCACGGATGCTGGGAGCAAAGACAAAGCAATGAAATGTCATATTTCAGGTCAAGCCTCAGAATCAATGAGGAAACTTGCAACTTGCCTGGAGTATTAATTTTGCTCTTCAAAAATAAATTGACATTCCTGAAGAACAGCATTTCCAACAATACAGCACTTCCTCAGCACTGAAATGTGCTTAAGTTCTGCAAGGGGGTGGGGTTGTACCCATACTTAGCTCAGATGCGTTAGTACCAACTGAGCCAAGCTGACACTTGAAACAGTGATATGGATTTACTTTCTCTGTGTGGTTCACTGTCTTACATCCTCCTTTTTAGGCGCTCTCTTCGCAGTTTGTACAGTACTGTTTTAGCAGCACACCCTCGAAACTGTATCCGGCTGGTTAGCATTCATTTTTGCTTCATTGATTGCTGCGGCTTGGCGCCTATTGCTACTGCGCCCGACACTGTAGGGCTCAACCTTTGACTTGAAGCTGAAGGGAGACCATTAGGCTGACACGCTGCCAATGGGACGGAGTCTTCAGCCTCCCCGAACTCGGTGCGAGCGATGGAACACCGCCGGAGCCGCAGCATTCCAGCCCCGGGGTCACGTGACGCGGGCAGCGCGCTCACGTGGCTGCTCCTTTACAAATGGCTTTTGGCTTGTTGTGCTGGGAATCGCTGCACTGACCCAGGCGGGAAGAGGCTCCCGACACCCAGGCGGCAGAGCAGCTCGTCCTCTCGCACACGCTGCTTATTGCTGAGTGGCAATCGAGGCGTTTTTGTTTGGCCAAGTGATTATTGCTCGGCGGCTGGAAGGTCCTCCGCACCATGCACCACATGATCGAAGTGTTCATTCCGTCCTTCAGATACGAGGAGAGCGATCTGGAGAGAGGATACACGGTAAGGACAGG
The DNA here is from genome assembly GCA_030390025.1 of Squalus acanthias. Lineage (NCBI taxonomy): Eukaryota > Metazoa > Chordata > Chondrichthyes > Squaliformes > Squalidae > Squalus > Squalus acanthias. The sequence continues at coordinate 184,299,536 of CM059425.1, forward strand.
CGAGGCTGGCTGGCTGGCGCGCCCTGCCCAGGCCGCCGCATCGTTGCCCACATCACTCAGAAGGTGGTAACGGGGCTTCCTCTACACCCGCAACTGCATAAAGCTCCTTCATACACGTCTGTCACTGGGCGTACAAACCCAGAAAGGACCCAGGGCAGGGTGGCGTTTTCCAACGCTGCGAAGCATTGGCACCGAGTCCTATTTAACTAAACAGAAGTCTTGCACCTTTTGGTCCAACTTTTATCCTCAGCGAGCACTTTTCACCGATTATATAAAACAGTTGCAATTATGCTCTTATTTTGTACCAAATCTTGCTACTGCGGAGAAAGAGGTTAGGCTTGCCACATTTTTGATCTGGTGACTGCAGGTCACTTAAGTATTTTAGCCTTGCTCTGAACTATATATATTAGATTTGCAATAACCAAGCGGCCTGGCGTGATTTCAAGACAGTCAAAACATGACTGCTGTCTTGCCAATTTGGATTGGAAACTCCACCCCTTCTGTAATTTACAACATTATATAGGTCAAGTATCAATGAAATCACGAGGGCACAATAAACTGATTACACTTTTAATTATTTGAATTAAGTCACCCTATTCAAAAGTTGAGCATCTGCCTGCACTTTCTCATTTTCTCCCTATTCAGCATCCAACAAAAAGGTTTTATATCATTGAATCTGTCAGATACATGATAATAGTGCTCAGCAGTATCTCTTACAAATTTACAAAACCAACTCTAAATAAGCTCTTATAAGTGTTGTGGGACAGCTAGTTCAAACCATTAGTTTTTTTTCTGGGGGGGTGGAGGCTGTGTAACAAGACATTAGTAGTATAAACCTCCCAAAAAAAACTTAGGATGGGGGGGGGGGGATTGTCATATGAGGAGAGATTGAGTAGACTACACCTATATTGTCTAGAGTTTAGAAGAATTAGAGCTGATCTCATTGAAACATAAAATTCTTAAGGGACTTGACCGGATAGATGCTGGGAAGGTGTTTCCCCTGGCTGGGGAGTCTAGAACTAGGGGGTCACAGTCTCAGAATAAGGGATCAGCCATATAGGACTGAGATGAGAAATTTCTTCACTCAAAGGGTTGTGAATCTTTGGAATTTTCAACCTCATTGGGCTGTGGATGCTCAGTCGTAGGGTATATTCAAGGCAGAGATTGATAGATTTTTGGATACTAAGGGAATCAAGGGATATGGGGATAGTGCAGGAAGGTGGCGTTGAGGTAGAAGAATCGAATGGCCTACTCCTGCTCCTATTTCTTATGTACTTATGTAGAATGCAGTGTTATCACTAGGATGCTCAGTAAAGCATAATGAGGAATTTGCATACTATGCTACTTGAACTGTTGAAAAATATCTAGCAATGTAATTTTTTTAAACCTGTTGAAACTTGAGTTGTGATTGGAGAGTATAATTTGAGTTGTGTAACTCTAGGGTGAAGTACTGGTAGTTACAGGTCTGTAACCGGTGATGAATTTGGAGCATCACACAAGAAGCAAACAGCACAAAATTAAAGCATATTCAGTTAGGTGGAGTTTTTTCCCCCCCTATATTTTGCTACCAAGTATTCTCCCTTTTTCATAGTGATTGTGCTTGAGATCACTTGGTGTGCAGTGAAATGCCGGGTGTTGGCAGAGAGGTTTCTAGAATTTAAAGTTGTGATGCCTGTTGCAATGTCCCTCCCAATTAATTAGACATATCTTTATTTAATTGACTAATACACCATATAAAGTTAAAGAATGTCCTTATCAGATGATCATCCTCATAGTTTATTTCAGTTTTGTGGGACAGCAAAACCAGTTCATATGACAAGTGCAGTTACTGACGTGGGAAATTGTGGTGAATTGGATGAATGCCCCTTTTTCTGTAGGTGGAGTTACAAACCTCGCAGAATAGTAGCTTAATTCCACCAGCGAAGATTGTGATTGTTTTTTTTCTGGCAGATGACCACAATATAAGACACTAGGAAGTGTGTAATTGGAGTTGAGGTACAGATCAGCCATAATCTGATCGAATCGTGCAACAGGCTTGAGGGGCTGAATGGCCTACTCCTGTTTCTATGTCATAGCCAAGTTTGAGTAATGTGACCATGTAAGTTTTTAGGTTATTCCAATACAGTGCTAACAAATCTACTGCTACAGACTCTTGCTCTGTGCAGTCTGTTGTTGCTCTGTGCAGTCTGCTATTGCTCACCACAATACTCCTCAGGCAGGTTTCATGTCACCTATGATCGCAATAAAAAAATGAACTTGGTCCCGCGTAAATATAATCTTATATATCGGCTTATTACTGGTCTATAGAATATGTATTTTGAAATGTTATATTTCCCAGTAGGCTACAATAAAATAAAACTGAATAGCATTTCAGTTCATAGCACCTGATTCAATTACGGAAGCTTGTTTCCCCCGTCACTGTTTACCATAATGTTAAATATAAGCAATCAACACAAACAAAACAAACTGAATACAACTACTAAAATAAATCCAATTCCCAGATATGTCGGTATTGATGTGACCAGGAACTTGTCTTGGCACCTCTCGGGGAGTAATATAAATATTTGTTGAAGATGGCGAAGCATAGATTGAGAGCAACTGCAGGAGGACATAGATAGGCATATATGTGGCAAATGCTGTTCAGTGTAGATAAATGTAATGTAGTACTTTTTAGTTAAAAAGAACAGACAATGGCATATAGTTAAACTAAAATTCTTAGTGGGGCTAGAGAGAGATCGAACCAGAAGTGAAGTTATATCGATCTTTTAAAGCAGGATTGTAGATGGAAAAAGTCATAAAGGCAGATGTGATTCTGGCTCTTATACAAAAAGTGATTATGAAACTGTACAAGACATTAGATAGAACACAGTTGAAGTACTATGTGTAGTTTTGAGCACCCCATTATATGATATTGGAGCTTCTGAGTCAGAAGGTTGTGGGTTCAAGTCCCACTACAGAGACTTGAGCACCAAAAAATCTAGGCTGATACTCCAGTGCCGTACTGAGGGAGTGCTGCACTGTTGGAGGTGCCGTCTTTCAGAAGAGATGTTAAACCGAGGCCCCGTCTGCGCTCTCAGGTGCAAAAGATCCCATGGCACTATTTCGAAGAAGAGCATAGGGGTTAACCCTGGTGTCCTGGCCAATATTTATCCCTCAATCAACATAACAAAAGCAGATCATCTGGTCATTATCACATTGCTATTTGTGGGAGCATGTTGTGCGCAAATTGGCTGCCGCATTTCCTACATTACAACAGTGACTACACTGCAAAAAGTACTTTATTGGCTATAAAGCGCTTTGGGACGTCTGGTGGTCATGAAAGGCGTAATTAGAAATGTAAGTTTTTTTTTCTTCCATGGAAAATGAGGTTCACTAAGATGATACCAGGGTAAAGAGTATATATTTATGATGAGAGTCTTGAAAAAAACTAGTACTGCATTCACTGGAGCAAAGAAAGGTTAAGGGGAGAATCTAATTAAACTGTTCTAAGTTTTTGCAAGGGTTTTACCACAAGTGGTTACTAAACTTGAGTCATGTGTCGCATTTAAGAAGGAATTGGATAAACGCTTGGAGATGAAAAATATTAAATGGTCCGAGAAAACAACAGGGCAATGAGATTAAAATAGATAGCTCTGATGTGGACTGAGCACAGTAGGATGGACCAGATGTTCTAATGAGCTGCAATTCTTGTTATTAAATAATAAACTCTACACATTTTATATATTTAGACTAATGTGTGGAATGCGTTTTGGAGGAGCAATAAATTGTGGGATAATAAAGCCACTCAGTTTGACATTATTCTAAACTTCTGGATGAGCTATGGTCTCTTTTGCATTTGGTCTTGGGATGTGGGTGATGCCAGCAAGGTCTTTTTTAAAGTTAGCTTTTTAAAATCAGCAACAAAAACGATATCTTTTTATTTTTGGGTGTTTTAAACTGAGAGATGGAGGTCAAAAAACCAGGGTAAATTAAGTTTTTATTTTGAACATCACTAAACCTCAGGAAAACAAACAAGATTAACAAGGCACAATTAAGCTAAATGACAAGCCACAATTATTTACACAATTCACAAACACCACTTCTATGATTCTAAATGGCAGTTCCAAAAGTTCAATTTTTAAGGTTTTTGCTCCTCTTTAGATCTGCTGTGATTCTATATACCTCGTGCACTGATCAACTTTTTGATTGGTCATACTTCAGCTGATGGTGACCTCAAGGGTACATTTTGCTTCTACTCTCAGCTGCTTTACCTCAGCATGAGCAGTAAGAAAGAAGCTTGCTGAACGATATCAACAAACGAACTCGTCTCCAGAATTTGGCTCTGAATTTAGTCCTGGAATGCCCATGTATTGCACTAGTGACATTATTAAGCGATAATGTGCGCAATGTATTTAATGACCTAACCAGTGTGACGTGCATCCATCTTGGAATCCACAAAAAACAGGAGAAATTGGGCTTTTGAAAGGTAAAAATTGGGAATTTATCTGTGGAAATTGGTTTTAAAAAATATTTAAAGGCCTCTATTGCTAATCCCTTATTCCCTGAGAAGGTAGTATTTGGCATTCTCCTTATTCCACTGCAGTTCTTGTGCTGTTGGTGCTCCCATTAGGGTAGGGAATTCCAGGATTTTGACCCAGTGAAATTGAAGAAATTATAATACATGTCCAAGTTAGGATGGTGTGTGACTTGGAGAGGAACCTGGAAATGATAATGTTTCTATGATATTGCTGCTCTTGTCCTTCTTTGTGATAGAGGCCTCTGGGCTGGGATGTGCCGTTGAAGTAAGCTTGTGGAGTTGTTGCAGTGCATCCTGTACCTATGGCAGCCACAGTGTGCTGGTGGCGGAGGAGGTAGATACTGAGCCGTGGCTTAGTGGTATAACACTCGCCTCTGAGTCAAAAAGAAAGAAAGACTTGCATCTACATAATGCCTTTCATGACCTCAGGACGTCCCAAAGCGCTTTACAGCTAATTAAGTACTTTTATTATGTAGGAAACGCGGCAGCCAATTTTTGCACAACAAGCTCTCTCAAACAGCAATGTGATAATGACCAGATAATCTATTTTAATGATATTGATTAAGGGGATAAATATTGACCAGGACACTGGGGAGAACTCCCCTGCTCTTCTTCGGAATATTGCAATGGGATCTTTTTACATCCACCTGAAAGAGCAGACGGGGCCTCGGTTTAACGTCTCATCCGAAAAACGGCACCTCCGACAGTGCAGCACTCCCTCAGCACTGCATTGGAGTGTCAGCCTAGATTTGTGCGTAAGTCCCTGGAGTGGGACTTGAACCCACAACCTTCTGACTCAGAGGTGAGTGTGCTACCCACTGAGCCACGGCTGAAACTCCAAAGTTGTGGGTTCAGGCCACTTGACTTGAGCACAAAATCTAGGCTGACATTCTGAGGGAGTGCTGCACTATCGGAGGTGCCGTCTTTTGGATGAGACGTTAAACCGAGACCCCATCTGCTGTCTCAGGTGGATGTAAAAGATCCCATGGCACTATTTCGGAGAAGAGCAGGGGAGTTCTCCCAGGTGTCCTGGCTAATATTTATCCCTCAACCAACACCAATAAAACAGATTATCTGGTCATTATCATATTGCTGTTTGTGGTAACTTGCTGTGCGCAAATTGATTGCCGTGTTTCCTACAAAAGTACTTCATTGGCTGTAAAGTGCTTTGGGACATCCTGAGGCTGTGACAGGTGCTATATAAATGTAAGTCTTTCTTTAATGTCAGGTGCTGATCAAGAAGAGTACTCTTTCGTGGATACTGCCTTGTAACAGTCCAGCCCATGTATTGATAAAATGATAAGGATTTAATTGAAAATAAAGTATTTTCGTTTTGGTGGTTTACAATGCCACTTGAGCCCTTAATATAGCGTTTTTCAACGCTCTCGGGTGTGTGCAACTGTAGGTGTTTATTTATTTGTGTATATGTAATTTATACACTGATCCCCCCCCCCCCGCCCCCCAACCATTCACTTGGTGCTTTCTGATGCAGTACATCAGAAATAACCCTGAGATTATCCGGAAACGCCCGAGACTCATCCCAGAACTTGCTAATCTTCTGACCCTGGCTTCCTGTGTCATTTCCCCTCCCTTCAACCTACCATTAGCGGCTGTGCCTCCATCTCCCTCTCCTCCTTTAAGACCCTCCTTTTAAAACCCACACTTTTGCTGTGCCTGCCATTTGCTTTGGTGCCGTTCCCACCACCTTCATGTCTTTTGGAATCCCCGCTGGTGACACAACTTCAACCCTTTACTGCCTGATGACCTGCCCATTAAAATTCCCGACCGGAGGTCCTTGCTCGTTGCTGACTCAACCCTGACCTTTACTGAGTGCTGACCTGACCTGACTTTGATAGCACTGCTCTTTCCAAACTTTCATTTCTTCTATCCCCCTCGGTGTCCAGAGCCACCTGAGAGAATATTGCACTTGCAGAAAGAGACATTGGACGAGTGCACACAGACTGGCCGGCCTCCTGGCCTCCACCCTCCATAAATTTCAGCTCATCCAAAATTCTGCTGCCCATATTCTATCCCGCAAGTTCCGCTCACCCCTGTTCTTGCAGATATACATTGGCTCCCAATCCCCAACACCTCCAATTTAAAATTCTGATTCTCATTCTACCCAATCTTTTTAACTTCCCCCATTCCCACAACCCTTCCAGACTCTCCATTCTTCTGTCTCTGCTTTCCTGTGTAACTTCCCCTCCATTCAACCTACCAATGGCAGCTGTGCCATCAGCCATCTAGGCCCTATACTCTGAAATTCTGGCTCTAAACTTTTCCACTTCTCTATCTCTCCTTTAAGATCCTCCTTTAAAACCCACTGCTAAAACCCACCTCTTTGACCAAGCTTTTAGTCACCCCATCTAATATCTCCTCCTTTGGTGAGGTGTCATTTTTGTCTGATTACGCTTCTGTGAAGTGCTTGGGAACGTTTTCCATGTTAAAGGTGCTATATGAATGCAAATTATTGTTGAGAGATGTATGCAGTAATATATCAACATGTGCAGGTCAGTGAAGAGGATTACTGTCTACAAGTGAGAATAAAATCAGATTGAGTACATCAGAAGTAGCCCTGAGATAACCCAGAAAAGCCTGAGACTCTGACTTAAACCTGCAATTCTGACAGCCACCATATATCTTGAGCTATGCATTTATCGGGTAAGGCATATAGACATTGAAGAACACAGATAGTGAGGAAGGCACTGTAGTCCTGGCCTTTGAATGGAACTATGGAGCGATGCTGCAAGTTTGTTGTTTTCAATCTATCTGTGTGATCTTTGCCAGAGTGAACCCTGCCCCTGAAGTAGCCATTGTGTAATACTATGTACTCAGGGTTCAGGTTATTCAGAATAGTGGCAAGGTCACTCATATATTTAGTGGATTAGTGCAATGTATTATTATTTTGTATGTGCTTGCAGTTTCTTTGTGATTTATGATGCCAACAATCATATATTTCTCTTTGATCGGTAGTATAATAAAATAGTTTATACTTTTGCTTCCTAATTTTGATGGTAATAGATACCCTTAGAATTCTGTACACTGTGCTGATGTCTGTTGTTTACCCTCACTTCTGGGGACCGTTTGAATGAACCCCAAGAAAAGGAGATGGACAGTAACCCCCCCAACCCCAGCCTGTCATTGTTGTCTATTAAGAAGCAGTAAGAGTTCTGGAAATATATATGCATGTTTAATAATCAGACACAAATTAGTCCAAATTCAGTAACTCATTCATGAGATCTTGGGTTTTGGGTGGTGTTATGCCATGATTGTCCTAATGACTGAACTGAAATTGTGAGAAACTATGCTTATGATCCTCTTATGTCACAACCATGGAAGTATCTAACATCTAACATTTTGAATCCTTCTCATGCACTATCTGCATCAAACATTCTGAGTGTGCTTCCAGCTGCGCCTGTGCGGCGTTTTTCTTGGTATAGAACTGTTAGAAGTTGCTTTGTACAAAGTATCTAACATCAGAATTCCAACCCCCCCCCCCGGCCCGGTTTAATCTATATATTGAGACTGAGGATATTTTGGAGAACCTCCTTGTGTTTGACTTCTAGGATCTGATATCTTGTGGCATCTCATGAATTAATGAACAGGGAAATTAAATGGCTAGTCTTCAAGTAATACATAAGCACAAATCAAAAATGTTGATTACCTAGTGAAGTAATCAATGACTGCTGGTGAGTATTTATTGATTATACGGAATGTCTGTTGTGTGAAAAGTGATCAGACAATTTTTCACCTGATTTTGCTGCCAGAGTGCTGCTGTATTGGCAGTGAGATCGTACAACTGCATCATATATCAGAAATACATCATCGCGAATACTGCTATGATGCAGTAATGCTGAGTTACTTTTAAGAACTTTGCAAGATTTGGTTCTGAATGCAGGATCTAAGCAAAACAAAGGTCATGGTAAAGGTTCTTATTCTATATGTGTCAGAATATGTGCATATTTGAATACCTCAAAAATTGAATGCTCAAAGGATTAATTTTACCAAAGCTCAACTAAAATTTAAGAGAGGTCACTTACAGGCAGTAGCTTTTTTTCTTGAATCCTTAGCATGCACTATCTGCATCAAACATTCTGAGTGAGCTTCCAGCTGCCCGTGTGGTATTTTTCATGGTGTAGAACTGCTTTAGAAGTTGCTTTGTACGTTTGGCTTCATTTTCCTCCTGGTGAAACAGCCATTTGTTATGCAGGACAATTTACCAACAAATGAAATTTGAGAATGTCTCACGAACGTAGTGCTTCCTTTGCTGAACTGCTAAAGTCTGGTGAAGTAACAGTATAAAAAGATATGTAACTTTAAATGCATACTTCCTGGTTGCTTCATATTTAAATTGCTCAATATAAGAGCCACTGCAGTGATGAGCGATTGTAAAATTGCTTCAGTTGGGAAAAGCTTGGCAGCGACATGTTTTTTTAAAAAAAAACTACCATCATACACAGGCAGGAAAGAAAAGTTGCTAGCTGTGTCTAGTACCCAGACTTGTGGAAAATCAACTTTTTTTAAAAAAAAAACATTGACATTTGCACCAGCAAATAGAAACTGGATCATGCAGTTGTTTAGCTTTGGTTTACAGCTGTTGATGAGATACCAGACTTTTATAGCTGTCAGACACTTTTTCATTGCCAACGTGACAGGTAGACAATGAAGGATTGTCCTTCCACTCATTTTTATAGTTTTGAAAAAAGCAGGCAGGAGAGTTCCTGTTCCAATATTAAGTAAATCCCTATCAAAACCAAGAACAGAGAATACTGGAAATGCACGGTAGGTCAGTCAGGGCCTGTGGAACGGATGATATTTCAGGCAAGGCTTAGCTTTCATTTTCAGTCCTAAAGGAGGGCCTTCCCAAAATGTCCTGTCTTTTCTCTGCACATATGCTGACTTTTTTAAATTCGTTCCTGGGATGTGGGTGTCGCTGGCAAGGCCAGCATTTATTGCCCTTGAGAAGGTGGTGGTGAGCCGCCGCCTTGAACCGCTGCAGTCCGTGTGGTGAAGGTACTCCCACAGTGCTGTTAGAGAGGGAGTTCCAGGATTTTGACCCAGCGATGATGAAGGAACGGCGATATACTTCTAAGTCAGGATGGTGTGTAACTTGGAGGGGAACTTGCAGGTGATGGTGTTCCCATTTGTCTTTGTCCTTCTAGGTGGTAGAGGTCGCGGGCTTGGGAGGTGCTGCCGAAGAAGCCTTGGCAAGTTGCTGCAGTGCATCTTGTAGATGGTACACACTGCAGCCACAGTACGCCGGTGGTGGAGGGAGTGAATGTTTAAGGTGGTGGATGGGGTGCCAATCAAGCGGGTTGCTTTGTCCTGGATGATGTCAAGTTTCTTGAGTGTTGTTGTTCCTGCACTCATCCAGGCAAGTGGAGAGTATTCCATCACACTCCTGACTTGTGCCTTGTAGATGGTGGAAAGGCTTTGGGGAGTCAGGAGGTGAGACAATCACCGCAGAATACCCAGCCTCTGACCTGCTCTTGTAGCCACAGTATTTATGTGGCTGGTCCAGTTAAGTTTCTGGTCAATGGTGACCCCCAGGATGTTGATGGTGGGGGATTCGGCGATGGTAATGCGTTGAATGTCAAGGGGCGGTGGTTAGACGCTCCCTTGTTGGAGATAGTCATTGCCTGGCACTTGTGTGGTGCGAATGTTACTTGCCACATAGAATCATAGAAATTTACAGCTCAGAAGGAGGCCATTTGGCCCATCTTGTCCGTGCCAGCCAACAAAGAGCTATCCACCCTAATCCCACTTTCCAGCACTTGGGCCATAGCCTTATAGGTTACGCCACTTCAAACGCATATCCAAGTACTTTTTAAATATGATGAGGGTTTCTGCCTCTACCACCCTTTCAGGCAGTGAGTTCCACTCCCCCACCACCCTCTGGGTGAAAACATTTCTCTTCAAATCCCCTCTAAACCTCCTACCAATTACTTTAAATCTATGCCCCCTGGTTATTGACCCTTCTGCTAAGGGAAATAGGTCCTTCCTGTCCATTCTATCTAGGCCCCTCATAATTTTATACACCTCAATTAGGTCTCCCCTCCGCCTCCTCTGTTCCAAAGAAAACAACCCCAGCCTATCCAATCTTTCCTCATATCTAAAATTCCCCAGCTCAGGCAACATCCTCGTAAATCTCCTCTGCACCCTCTCTAGTCCAATCAGATCCTTCCTGTAATGTGGTGACCAGAACTGCACGCAGTATTCTAGCTGCAGCCGAACTAGTGTTTTATACAGTTCAAGCATAACCTCCCTGCTCTTGTATTCTATGCCTCGGCTAATAAAGGCAAGTATCCCATATGCCTTCTTAACCACCTTCTCTATCTGTCCTGCTACCTTCAGGGATTTGTGGACATGCACTCTAAGGTCCCTCTGATCCTCTGCACATCTCCGTGTCCTACCATTCATTGTGTATTCCCTTGCCTTGTTAGCCCTCCCCAAATGCATTACCTCACACTTCTCTGGATTGAATTCCATTTGCCACTGTTCTGCCCACCAGACCAGTCCATTGATATCTTCCTGCAGTCTACAGCTTTCTTCTTCATTATCAACCACACAGCCAATTTTTATATCATCTGCAAATTTCTTAATCATACTTCCTACATTCAAGTCCAACTCATTGCTATATACCACAAAAAGCAAAGGACCCAGTACTGAGCCCTGCGGAACCCCACTGGAAACAGCCTTCCAGTCACAAAAACACCCTTCGACCATTACCCTTTGTTTCCTGCCACTGAGCCAATTTTGGATCCAACTTGCCACTTTCCCTTGGATCCCATGGGCTTTTACTTTTGTGACAAATCTGCCATGCGGGACCTTATCAAAAGCCTTGCTAAAATCCATATAGACTACATCAAACGCACTACCCTCATCGACCCTCCTTGTTACCTCCTCAAAAAATTCAATCAATTAGTCAGACACGAACTTCCCTTAACAAATCTATGCTGATTGTCCCTGATTAATTCGCGTCCTTCTAAATGAAGATTTATCCTGTCCCTCAGAATTTTTTCCAATACTTTTTCCATCAATGAGGTTAGGTGGGAAGTAGCTGAAGATGGTTGGGCCTAGACACTGCCCTGAGGAACTCCTGCAGCGATGTCCTGGGGCTGAGATGATTGACCTCCAACAACCACAACCATCTTCCTTTGTGTCAGCGGAAAAGGCAATAGAGCAACTTAGCAGTGGGGAAATTAAAAACCAGAGCGTGTCAGGAAGGGACAGAATATATAAAGGTAAAGCAGGAATAAATTGTCACAAAACATGTTTAAAAGTTCTTTATCTGAATGCACGCAGCATTCGTAACAAAATAGACGAGTTGACGGTACAAATAACTACACATGGGTATGATCTGGTGGCCATTACAGAAACATGGCTGCGAGGTGACCATGACTGGGAACTAAACATCCAGGGGTATTTGACTATTAGGAAGGACAGACAGGATGGAAAGGGAGGTGGGGTGGCTATGTTAATAAAGGATGGAATCACTGCAATAGTGAGAAATGATATTGGGTCAAAGGATCAGGATAGTGAAACGGTTTGGGTGGAGATAAGGAATAATAAGGGGCAAAAGTCACTAGTGGGCGTAGTCTATAGGCCTCCTAACAGTTGTAACTCTATTGGTCGGAGTATAAATCAGGAAATAGTTGGGGCTTGTAATAAGGGAACAGCTATAATCATGGGAGATTTTAACTTTCATATTGACTGGACAAATCAAATTGGGCAGGGCAGCCTTGAGGAAGAGTTCATAGAGTGCATTAGGGACGGGTTCCTTGAGCAGTATGGTAGTGAACCAACCAGGGGGCAGGCAATCTTAGATCTGGTCCTGTGTAATGAGACAGGATTAATAAAAAATGTCCTAGTAAAGGAACCCCTTGGAATGAGTGACCATAACATGGTTGAATTCCAAATTCAGTTGGAGGGTGAGAGAGTTGGATCTCAAACCAGCGTACTAAGCTTAAATAAAGGAGACTATGAAGGTATGAGAGCAGAGTTGACTAAAGTGGACTGAGAAAATAGATTAGGGTGTAAGACGGTACAGGAGCAGTGGTGTACATTCAAGGAGGTATTTCACAACTTTCAAGAAAAATATATTCCACTGAGGAAAAAGGGGTGTAAAAGAAAAGACAGTCATCCGTGGCTAAGTAATGTAATAAAGGATAGTATCCGACTGAAAACAAGGGCATATAAAGTAGCTAAATCTAGTGGGAGGATAGAAGATTGGGACGCATTTAAAAGCCAGCAAAGAATAACTAAAAGATTAATTAAGAAGGGGAAGATAGATTATGAAAGTAAACTAGCAAAAAATATAAAAACAGATAGCAAGAGTTTCTACAGTTATATAAAAAGAAAAAGGGTGGCTAAAGTGAATGTTGGTCCCTTAGAGGACGAGACTGGGAAATTAGTAGTGGGGAACACGGAGATGGCAAATACGCTGAACAAATATTTTGTATCAACAGAAAACGCTGGAAAAACTCAGCAGGCCAGGCAGCATCCGTGGAGAGAGAAAGAGAGTTAACGTTTCAGGTCGATGACCTTTCATCAGAATATTTTGTATCAGTCTTTACAGTAGAGGATACTAAAAATATCCCAACACTGGACAAACGGGGGGCTATAGGGGGGGGAGGAGCTAAACACGATTAAAATCACTAAGGAGATGGTACTCGGTAAGATAATGGGACTTAAGGCGGATAAATCCCCTGGACCTGATGGCTTACATCCTAGGGTCTTGAGAGAAGCAGCGGTAGGGATTGCGGATGCATTGGTGGTAATTTTCCAAAACTCCCTGGATTCGGGAAAGGTCCCAGCAGATTGGAAAACTGCTAATGTAACGCCCTTATTTAAAAAGGGAGGTAGACAAAAAGCTGAAAACTATAGACCAGTTAGCTTAACATCTGTGGTTGGTAAAATGTTGGAGTCCATTATTAAGGAAGCAGTAACAGGACATTTGGATAAGCATAATTTAATTGGACAGAGTCAGCATGGTTTTATGAAGGGGAAATCATGCTTGACAAATTTGCTCGAATTCTTTGAGGACGTAACAAACAGGGTGGATAAAGGGGAACCAGTGGATGTGGTGTATTTGGACTTCCAAAAGGCATTTGATAAGGTGCCACACAAAAGATTACTGCACAAGATAAAAAATCACGGGATTGGGGGTAATATACTGGCATGGGTGGAAGATTGGCTATCTAACAGAAAACAGAGAGTTGGGATAAATGGTTCATTCTCGGGTTGGCAATCAGTAACTAGTGGTGTTCCGCAAGGGTCAGTGCTGGGACCCCAACTCTTTACAATCTATATTAACGATTTGGAGGAGGGGACCAAGTGCAACGTATCCAAGTTTGCTGACGATACAAAGATGGGAGGAAAAGCAGTGAGTGAGGAGGACATAAAAAACCTGCAAAAGGACATAGACAGGCTAAGTGAGTGGGCGGAAATTTGGCAGATGGAATATAATCTTGGAAAGTGTGAGGTTATGCACTTTGGCAGAAAAAATCAAAGAGCAAGTTATGATCTAAATGGAAAGAAACTGCAAAGTGCTACAGTACAAAGGGATCTGGGGGTCCTGGTGCATGAAACACAGAAGGTTAGTATGCAGGTACAGCAGGTGATCAGGAAGGCCAATAGAATCTTGGCTTTTATTGCAAGGGGGATGGAGTATAAAAGCAGGGAAGTCTTGCTTCAGTTATACAAGGTACTGGTGAGGCCACACCTGGAATACTGCTATACAGTTTTGGTTTCCATATTTAAGAAAAGATATACTTGCTCTCGAGGCAGTTCAGAGAAGGTTCACTCGGTTGATTCCGGAGATGAGGGGGTTGACTTATGAGGAAAGGTTGAGTAGGTTGGGCCTCTACTCATTGGAATTCAGAAGAATGAGAGGCGATCTTATCGAAACATATAAGATTGTGAGGGGGCTTGATCGGGTGGAGGTGGGGAGGATGTTTCCACTGATGGGTGAGACTAGAACTAGGGGGCATAATCTTAGAATAAGGGGCTGCTGTTTCAAAACTGAGATGAGGAGAAACTTCTTCACTCAGAGGGTAGTAAATCTATGGAATTTGCTACCTCAGAGAGCTGTGGAAGCTGCGACATTAAATAAATTTAAAACGGAGATAGACAGTTTCCTAGCTGATAAGGGAATTAAGGGTTATGGGGAGCGGGCAGGGAAGTGGACGTGAGTCTAGGTTCGGATCAGCCATGATCCTATTGAATGGCGGAGCAGGCCCGAGGGGCCATATGGCCTACTCCTGCTCCTACTTCTTATGTTCTTATGTATGACTCCAGCCAGTGGAGAGTTTTCCCCCTGATTCCCATTGACTTCAATTTTACTAGGGCTCCTTGATTCCATACTTGGTCAAATGCTGCCTTGATGTCAAGGGCAGTCACTCTCACCTCACCTCTGGAATTCAGCTCTTTGTCCATGTTTGGACCAAGGCTGTAATGAGGTCTGGAGCTGCGTGGTCCTGGCAGAACCCAAACTGAGCATCGGAGAGCAGGTTTTTGGTGAGTAAGTGCCACTTGATAGCACTGTTGACGACACCTTCCATCACTTTGCTGATGATTGAAAGTAGACTGATAGGACGGTAACTGGCCGGATTGGATTTGTCTTGCTTTTTGTGGACAGGACATACCTGGTCAGTTTTCCACATTGTCGGGTAGATGCCAGTGTTGTAGCTGTACTGGAACAGCTTAGCTAGAGGTGCGGCTAGTTCTGCAGCACAAGTCTTCAGCACGACAGCCGGGATATTGTCAGGGCCCATAGCCTTTGCTGTATCCAGTGCGCTCAGCCGTTTCTTGATATCACGTGGAGTGAATCGAATTGGCTGAAGACTGGCTTCTGTGATGGTGGGGGCTGATATGGATCATCCACTCGGCACTTCTCGCTGAAGATGGTTGCAAACGTTTCAGCCTTGTCTTTTGCACTCGCGTGCTGGGCTCCATCATCATTGAGGATGGGGATATTCATGGAGCCTCCTCCTGCCATTAGTTGTTTAATGGTCCACCACCATTTACGACTGGATATGGCAGAGCTTTGATCTGATCCGTTGATTGTGGGATCGCTTAGCCCTGTCTATAGCATGCTGCTTCCGCTGTTTAGCATGCATGTAGTCCTGTGTTGCAGCATCTCCAGGTTGGCACCTCATTTTTAGGTACGCCTGGTTCTGCTCCTGGCATGCTCTTCTACACTCCTCATTGAACCAGGTTGGTCCCCTGGCTTGATGGTAATGGTAGAGTGAGGGATATGCCGGCCATGAGGTTACAGATTGTGGTGGAATACAATTCTGCTGCCGCTGATGGCCCACAGCGCCTCATGGATGCCCAGTTTGGAGCTGCTAGATCTGTTCTGAATCTATCCCATTTAGCACGGTGTTAGTGCCACACCACACGATGAATGCTTCCAGCATTTTCTGTTTGTTATAGATTTGTAATCTTTTGTTATGGATGTATATCTAGATCAAATATGTATTTAAGATCACCTCACTCTTTTCCCACGATTGGGAGTCATTACAAAGTTATCAAGTGAAACTGTTTTGGGACAAAAAAGCAAACACATTGTTCTGATAACCGTGTTTCTATTATTCCAGAGCACTGAACACACAAGACAACTGTAATGTATGTAAGTTACTGGCTTTTGTTGCTTCAGGTTTTCAGATTGTTCTGGAATAGTGTCCTGGGTTAAATCTGTTCAGGGGTTATCTTCAAGTTCACTGCAGTATTTATTTCAGGAACTGGAAATTTTGGAAACATGTTGACAACGATGTTTGAATCTGCTCATGAATTACATACTTTGCTTCTGTCATTTTGAAAAGCTAGTTAATCTCCCGTTGTGTTGCATATAGCAGTGGATCTCAAACTGGGCTCCACTGTGCAGAGATGGCCCGGGGGTCCTGCGAAACATTGACCAATTGCTCGTTGGAGAAGATCTCTGGAAAAATTTGCAGACTCTTTTTTTCTCTCTCTTTCTCTCTCCGCAACACTGCCTCTGTTCTTCTCAGCACTTCTTTGAGAAAAAAACACTCAATATAAATTTTACCTTTCTTGTGTTTATGGCATCAACTTGGAACTCTGGGTCCAACTCTTGTGTTGCTTCTGCACTCATAGGCCGCAATCTTACCTGAGGAGGCGCGTTGGGGGCGGGACTGCTGGTTTCCGGGTTCTAGTCCCGCCCCCAGTGACGTCTGACGACCTGACGCTATTTTCCCTTGATTGGCCTTGTTAAGTCCGCCTCCAACCGCCTCCTCAGTGCTGGTAAAATCCAGCCCATAATCTTAGAGGACTGGCAGCTTGGCCATATTTCTCTAATACTGCAGAAGATGGACTGATCAGGAGTAGACCATCCTCATCTTTGGACTACACTGAGCCCAGGATAACAGATGGATTTTTCTTCTTGGCTTACTAAACGGGGCTGAAATGTTTAATCACTGGGTAGATTATAAGCTTTACATTGTCCTCTGTACTTCAGGGGATTTTGACCATCAAATTTGGTAAAGTGTTGTGAAACAACCTTCTGAGCTGTTTTTCTTCCATAATTGGTAAAAGTTAAGCGGACAGAGCTAGTTAATCCTTCCTACATTGTTTTATTAACAAGGGGAGATTGTATAGAAGTTGGATGAATCCCAGGTGATTGGTTTACTGTATTTTCTGATCAAGAAACATGGTATTGCATAATGCTTAACAAATTAGTTTGGGTATTAGATTTGTCTTTGTTAATTAAGAAAGGGTGAAACCAAACACTGAGTGCACTTAAATTTCATAGAGAAAAACATGTAATAAAGTCCATGTCAGGCAATGAAATGAATTCAGTGTGGCCAGAAGGAACATGGTACTGTCCTTTATAGCAACTTCCAAATAGTTGTGGGGAAGGAGTGAGTTTATGCCAAGTACATATTTGATATGGATACATCTAATATATTGTTTGTATTTACTGGAGTAAACACTAAGAAGGCATCTATTTCATAAATGACATGATTATGCTCACAATAGTGGTGGAGCCTTTTATTTTGACCTTTGTGAACTGATTCACAAAGCATCAGATGCAGCAGGGATGAAATGAAAGAAACAATGAAGGATTGTAAGTATAGGAATAAATACATTGGTAGTACAGTACTCCCTCTCCAGGGCCACCCAGGCATGGACAAGACCACGGAAGAGAGGCAGGCAGCCAGAGCAACCCTCTCCCGTGGGTCCTGCCCATCCTGGACCTAGATTCTGACATCTAGAAAACCATAATATGATTTTCAAGAGTCAACACGATTTATAAAAGGGAAATTGTGTTTGACAAATCAATTAGAGTTTTTTGAGGTTGTAACTAGCAGGGTAGATAAGGGGGAACCAGTGGATGTAGTGCATTTGGATTTTCAGAAAGCATTCGATAAGGTGCCACACAAGAGGTTATTAAACAAAATTAGGTTTCATGGTTGTAATATATGTGGGTAGAACAAATGAAGGACAGAGACAGGATGAGTTGCTAGTCAATGTGCTTGCTTTACTAGGCCAGAGCGAACTGAGCATGCTCATACTAAACCATGTGACAAAACCATGTGATAATACACTACATTGCTTTTCCCCTTTAAAAAAAAAATGACATATTCCCCCCTCAAATACAACAAAATGATGGTCCCACCTTTCCCAGCATTACATGTACCACATAACAAAAACTCCTGGCTTTTGTTCTTTTAAATGAACTACAAATCCAGTTTAATAACAGGTTTGCAGAACCTTCCTGATCTCCTTACAGAAGGTTTTGGTATTGAACCAATTTTTGGGCTGTTTTGTTTTGGTTCCAAATTCAAAGAAGTGCCCTGTCGAATCGAATAACTAGGGCGGTAGATAGGGCTTTAAACTAAATAGTGGGGGGGAGGGTTCAGGTGAAGGGGAATTTAGAAAGTCAAAGAGAAAGGAGAAGGCAATAGTGCAGGGTAGCGATATGGGCAATGAGAACCAGAGTCTGACAGGAAGGGACAGAACGTACAAATTAAGAGTGCACCAGCAAATAGAGTCAGAGTAGAGAAAAATGGTAAAAAGACAAAATTAAAGGCTCTTTACCTGAATGCACGCAGCATTCGTAACAAGATAGATGAGTTGACGGCACAAATAGAAATAAATGGGTATGATCTGATAGCCATTACAGAGACGTGGTTGCAAGGTGACCAAGGCTGGGAACTGAATATTCAGGGGTATTTGACATTTCGGAAGGATAGGCAGAAAGGAAAAGGAGGTGGGGTAGCTCTGTTAATAAAGGATGAGAACAGTGCAGTGGTGAGAAGTGATATTGGCTCAGAAGATCAAGATGTAGAATCAGTTTGGGTGGAGATAAGAAATAGTATGGGAAAGAAGTCACTGGTGGGTGTAGTCTATAGACTCCCTAACTAGCTATACTGTAGGACAGAGTATAAATCAAGAAATAATGGGGGTTTGTAAGAAAGGTACTGCAATAATCATAGGCGATTTTAATCTTCATCTAGATTGGACAAATCAAATTGGCAAAGGTAGCCTTGAGGACGAGTTCATAGAATGTATTCGGGATGGTTTCTTAGAACAATACGTTGTGGAACCAACCAGGGAGCAGGCTATTTTAGATCTGGTAATGTGTAATGAGACAGGATTAATTAATGATCTCATTGTAAAGGATCCTCTAGGGAAGAGTGATCATAGCGTGATTGAATTTCAAATTCAGTTTGAGGGTGAGAAACTTGTGTCTGAAACTAGTGTCCTAAACTTCAATAAAGGCAATTACAAAGATATGAAGACAGAGTTGGCTAGAGTGGACTGGGAAAATAGATTAAAGGGTAAGACGGTAAATAAGCTTTGGCAGACATTTAAGGAGATATTTCATAACTCTCAGCAAAGGTTTATTCCAGTGAGAAAGAAAGACTCTACGAGTAGGATGAACCATCCATGGCTAACTAAGAAAGTTAAGGATGGTATCAAATTGAAGGAAAAGGCATATAGGGGGAAAAATTTGGTTGTTTTACACCTCCCGTTAGCGCCCTAAGAGGGCGCTAACGGGGCGCAAAGCAACCAGTGCCCGGGTGCGGCGCCGCCAATGCCTTCTGCGAAATTCAGCGGGAGGTTAGCGGCGGTGCTAACCGTTAGCGCCCCGCGGCACTGCGCCGCAGGCGATGACGTCATCGCCGTGCGCAGCGCCACGCTCGCACCCTGGCCGCGATCTTCGGTAGTGCCCCCTGACTTACCGCCGGACAATATGTCCAACGGGGTCAGGGGCGCCTACCTGCGGCCGGGGCGGCACTACTTAAAGGCAAGGTGCCGAGCGGCCATTTTTGTTGCTGGCCACCTGCCTCCGCTTCCGTCCCCGGCCTCCTGACCTGCCCCCGCCGCGGAGTGCCGGCTGTGCTCCATGAGCCTGGCACTTCTCTGGAGTGCCGGGCTCTTTTGCCGGCACTCCGATCCCCGGTGGCCCAGCTGGGCCTTGGGTCGCGCAGCACAAGGCTCCTCCCCTTTAAGAAGGGGAGGAAGGCCTGCAATACCGTGACGCAACGTGCCGCAGCGCATGGCACTGCAGCACGTAGTGTCGCGATATTCCCTCGCAGCACCCCAAGAGGGAGGTGGGGCACTTCCAGTAGCGCCCCGCTTCCCTCTTGGGGCGCTACCACTCAATTTCGGCCGTGGGGGCGCGACTCAATTTCTCCCCCATACAATGTTGCAAAGATTAGTGGTAGGCCAGAGGATTGGGAAATTTTTAGAAACCAGCAAAGGATGATTAAAAAAATAATAAAGAGGGAGAAGATAGTAAACTAGCAAAAAATATAAAAACAGACGGTAAGAGCTTCTACAAGTATATAAAAGGAAGAGGGTAGCTAAAGTAAACATTGGTCCCTTAGAGGATGAGTCTGGGGAATTAATAATGGGAAACAGGGAACTGGCAGAGACTTTGAACAAATATTTTGTATCGGTCTTCATGGTAGAAGACACTAAAAGTATCCCACTAATAATTGATAATCAAGGGGCTATAGGGAGGGAGGAACTTAAAACAATCACTATCACGAGAGAAAAAGTACGAGGCAAACTAATGGGACTAAAGGCTAACAAGTACCCTGGACCTGATGGCCTGCATCCTAGGGTTTTAAAAGAAGTGGCTGCAGAGATAGTGGATGCGTTGGTTGTAATCTACCAAAATTCCCTGGATTCTGGAGAGGTCCCAGCAGATTGGAAAACCACAAACATAACTCCCCTATTTAAGAAAGGAGGGAGACAGAAAACAGGAAACTATAGGCCAGTTAGCCTAACATCTGTCATTGGGAAAATGCTGGAATCCACTATTAAGGAAGTAATAGCAGGACATTTAGAAAATCATAATACTTTTGTTTATCCGGCACCCAAATATCCGGAATTCTCGCTTAACTGGCAAAAATCAGGAGTAGGTTCAGGTAAGTTTTTACTATACAGACAAGACCCCGATTCTGACCTTTCGCCCCCACGAAAGGGGGGGTCAACGTTCTTCCGACTCGGACCTGTCGCCGCCACGGAGGAAGAAGCCGGAGTCTCGTGATTCGGAACACGGGCCCGGCTCGGGGAGCTCAGACCCATCGCCCCCTCGGCAGAGGCTGCCCTCCCGTAAGCCGGCTCCCTCAGGATATAAAGGGTGCGATGATGGTTGCGCTTGCCCCAAGCACTCTCTGCTCGGTTTCCACAAACTCTAAAAAAAATTGTTAAAACAATTGGAATACTGTAAAGGTTTCCTCCCATCGTGTTAGTTTACTTTCCCTCTCCGGGTCCCAATTTTTAAGCCTGTGGCCGTGTACGGGGCTCTCGTACCTTGGTAAGTATACCTCTCTGTAATCCGGAACTTTCGATCAACCGGCACCACGCCGGTCCCGTCGGTGCCGGATAATAAAGAGTTTCCTGTACTTGTAAGCAGCCAAGTTGGTTTGATTTTCAGTTCACTGAAGCTGTACAATAGCTCTCTTGTCTCTTTAGTTTTGTAGGTGGGAATACTCAGTCCTGATTTGGGTTCAGGGGATTCACCGCAATACAGGATAAAATGAAGCATTAAAGAAAATGCATAGCATTCATCCTCGCCCTTCCCTCCCTCAGAAAATGTGGCTCTTTTGTCAAAAGCTGCAATTGGTATGGAGGAGTATAATATAGCACAAATGTCATAATTTAACAAAATAATGGAATTGCTGACTTAATTTGACTACTGAAGTGATGAGTTTTCTCATTGTACTAGAGTGGGAGCGTTTTCATTTTATTATTCGTCATAATGTTGTGGCCTTGATGATTGGAACATGAAAATCTTTGAGGGTGTTGCTGACAGGAGACAGATTCCAATCACTTTTTCTGGCATGACAGAGTAATGTATCCACACTAGTTCATTTAAAAAGCTGAGCTGTGAAGAAACAAATGCTGAGCCATGTTTTTATCTGCTAGGAGCTGAGAAGTTAACACTCCATTTGTCAAAAGAGTTTTTGCAATAACTTGATAATGTTATCGCACCATGAGTGAATGGTGCTTGGTCTGACCTCAGTGGTTGCTAGAATACAAACAATACACCGAATAATTTTGTCTATTAAAATAAAACTTAAAAAGCCCTGAAAAATTGTTTTCCTAATCTGCACGGCCTTGTTTTATTTATCATATAAAAATGAACAATATTTTACCATGTTTTGGTCAAAGACGATATGACCTTGCATCATCACCAGTGTCCAAAAGCCCCAGATAAGAACAGGAAAATAATAGAGTACAAGGGAAACAGCATACTGTAATTATTTGTGGCTTGTCAAGTGAAGCCCTTAGGCCCACTGATTCAAATCTAAGAAATCTGCACATTTCTGCAGACTAACCTTGGCTAACATCAGACAAATATCGCCCATGTTCTGCGACAGCACTGAAATTGCATCAGTTTGTCATGCACTCAGCATGCAGCCTCCGAACAATATCATTTGCTTGCAAATGGGTCCTGGTGAGAAGCCCCTAGACGCTTTCTCTGGTATCTGACTTCTGCCCTGTGATTTGTCATGTCTCTCTTGCTATCAGTGTACAGTAATTTTAATAGATTCTGATGGTTTGCTTGTGGGATAGAGGAATGTAGATTGTGTCAGCTTTTGCTATATATATTGTGCTAAGTCTTCAACACTGATGAAAGCCCAACGGATCAGAGTGGAGGAGGTTTTCATTCAGATTGTAAAACTTGCTTTTTATGAACTGATAGCATCCTGTTTAGTAGCATTAAAGGGACAAGTTAATGTATCAACTGAGCTTGTAATGATCTCTAAGTGTGAATCTTGATGCCTTTTGAAAGTTAATTTTCTGTTTTATCTATTTTGTAATCACCAAATACTGTATAATTTCTTTAAAACTTTTGTTGGAACTTGTCCATTTTCTAAATATAGCTGAAGATATTTTGCTTTTAAGTTACATTGATTTTTTTTCAATAATAAGAGCAACGCTATGAAGCAGTGCAATGGCATCATTGTGATGCTCCACAGTGTGGCACGATGCAGGTTGCTGGGTGATACTGAGCAAAGATAGGTCAATAGGTGGCAATCGCTTTTCAGTACCTTGCTCAAGTTACTATTCTTTACAAGTCTTTCTTTTTTGGGTTGGCCGAGTGACATGCATGGAAACCCATCACCGTGGTTAAGTCTCCAAATCAAACTACTGAGAAATTCACATAAGTGGAGTTTTTGTCTGATCTGGGTGTATGTTCTCTCCATATGGATGCAACTCACTTAAGTCCAAAGAGATGCGATGCAGGTTGGCAAGAACCAAAGCCTCTGGATCACCAACTGTATTTTGGGATGCTGCTGGAGTTTAACTGCACAGTCCACCACTACAGAGCACTAATAAGCTTTCTGCTGCTTGTAGCACCCCCTTACCCATCAAGGTATTGGCTTGCAGAGTTATCTAGAGTTAATGTAGGAAATACACCTGCCCCAATAAGAAAAGAACTTGCATGTATATAGTGCTTTTCATCTTTTACCCTCAATTTATTGTCTCTCCTGAAAGATGACACCTCACTACTGCACTGGAGTGTCAGCCTAGATTATGTGCTCAAGTCTCTGGAGTGGGACTTGAACCCACAACCTTCTGACTCCGAGGCAAGAGTGCTACCCACTGAGCCAAGGCTGACCCCTAAATGACTGGACTACACTCTGGATCCCATCAACTCCAATCATCAACAGCACATTACAATACTGTGGACTTGCCTGGCTCAGGTGTCCAATTACAAAGTCAGCCACAGAGAATTGATTCTGCTTTCCAATCTTCCATGGCCACTTTGACCATGTCAGAGTAAGAAATAGAAGGTGGAATCTTACCCGGAAGGCCGAGTTTGAGGTGGGACTGCTGGTTTTCGGGTTCCAGTCCTACCCCCAGCGACGTCTGACGAGCTGACGCTAATTTCATCTGATTGGCCTTGTTAAGCCCGCCCTTGCGGGCTTGCCGGCCAATTAAGGGAAAGCCGGTGTCAGATGACATCAGTTAATGACGCTTCATCTGCTGGTTTTCTTAAAGGCATATACACCACACTTGTTTGACAGATGATTTGACAGTGTTTGACAGCATTGAAGTGCTGTCAAACACTGACAATCACTGTCCAAAGGTGAGCCCTTGCATCCAGGCTCTCCAATTACTTTCTCCTTAGGATAAAACGGATGGCAGCTGCAGCTGAGATTGCAGAAGCCATCTGTCACTTCTCTCGATGAGATGAGCCTACACAAACACTTCACAGCTTGTCACCTGCAGAAACATCTATACACATTAAACATTACTTTCATAACTTTTCCTTACCTCTGATACTCACCAGTGTCCCATTGAATCCTTTAAACCACTTCTGCAGCTGTCATATATACACAAAAATTACAGTAGACCCACATCACGCCTCACTTACCCTGGCGGGGTTCCCCGACATCGGGAAGCCCGCAGCAGCAGCGGAAAAATGGGAAAAAGCCTCTTAACTGCCTGTTAACTACCTGTTAAGTGGCTGTAATCCTCTTCCCACCTCTAGGAGTCGGGACCCTGTGCAAATCGGGGACCCGACTCCTGGGAAGATTGGTTGGAGGCGGGTTTGGGACCTGCTCCCATTTTTTGGGGATTTTCCCAGCAGTCCCGCCTCCAGACTTGCCTCCTCAGGGCTGGTAAAATCCAGCCCAGAGAGGTAGTTTTTGCTTTGGGCGCAAATTGTGCTCAAAATTGCGGTAGTTTTCCGCATTGAATTTTTTGCTACAGTTTCTGCTCAAACTCATTTGCGTATCGCTGAACATAACATTTTCCACAAACCAGCGCAATCCGGCAGCGTTTTAGAATGTAATTTTTTTTGCATTAAAAAATATTCTGTGATATTTAAGAGTGGTAACCTGGTGCAGTATTATTAATACAGCTGAAAATGGGTTTATCACAAAAAAATAAGCATTTTTAATCAGTGTCTCGTCCACCACCTGTGAGTAACCCGATTTTTAAATAACTGAAAATGACTTTGAAAAACTATACAGGACCTAGTTTCATTGCTGTACAGTAATCAGTTTCTTAGTAAATAAGAAATAGGAGCAGGAGTAGGCCATTTGGCCCTTCGAGCCTGCTCTGCCATTCAATAAGATCATGGCTGATCTTCTACCTCATCTCCACCTTCCTGCACTATCCCCATATCCCTTGATTCCTTTAATAGTCAAAAATCTATGGATCTCTGTCTTGAATTTACTCAACGACTGAGCCTCCACAGCCCACTGGGGTAGAAAATTCCAAAGATTCACCACCCTCCTGAGTGAAGAAATTTCTCCTCATCTCAGTCCTAAATGGCTGACCCCTTATTGTGAGACTGTGACCCCTGCTTCTAGGCTCCCCAGCCAGGGGAAACCTCCTCCCTGCATCTACCCTGTCAAGCCCTGTAAGAATCTTGTATGTTTCAATGAGATCACCTCTCATTCTTCTAAACTCTAGAGAATATAGGCCTAGTCTACTCAATCTCTCCTCATAGGACAATCCCCCCATCCCAGGAACCAGTCTGGTGAACCTTTGTTGCACTCCTTCTATGGCAAGTATATCCTTCCTGAGGTAAGGTGACCAAAACTGTACACAGTGCTCCAGGTGTGGTCTCACCAGGGCCCTATATAATTGCAGTAAGATGTCTTTACTCTTATACTCAAATCCTCTTGTAATAAAGACCAACATACCATTTGCTTCTCTAATTGCTTGTTGTACCTGCATGTTAACTTTCAGTGATTCGTGTATAAGGACACCCAGGTCCCTCTGAACACCAACATTTCCCAATCTCTCACCATTTAAAAAATACTCTTTTCTATTTTTTGTCTATTTTAAATAATTTTGTCTATTTTAAGAGCCTCCTCGCAAATGGGCACAATTAGTGGAAACTCGCCATGGTGATTAATTCGATTAGGGGCATGGCCAGTTTTGTGGGCAGGGCCGGATTCCGACGCAATGTTTTTTAAACTAGCGCAAAAGATGGTGGAAACTCGTAATTTGCGATTTGAAATTCCTTGATCCTTTGGCTGATTTTTGGGCAGATATCAGAGCAACCGAGAGGACAATACCCCAGAATCTTTTTTTTCCACATGACCAAATAATGAAATAAACTCCCAACAGTACCATTTGAGGCTGATGTGCTTAACACTGCCCTGCTCTTTTTAGACTGGATGGGGTAAAAGTACAACACTGAAATAGCACATCAGTCCATGTTGGTGTTTGCCCTGAGCAAATAGTTCTGAAAGGGGGGCGGTGGGGGGTGAATGCTTCCACCAAAAGGGAAAATGCTTGCAAGTAAATGCTATGGGAATAAAGAACAAATAACAAAGCAGAGAAATCATGGGCTGACTTTCAGCACACCAAAACGGGTGGGTTGGGTTCGGGTCAGATGTTAATTTTAAAAATCTGACCCCTGACTCCAACCCACCCACTTGGGGTTTTATGGAGGCGGGACAAGGGGCGGGCAGCTAACACGCTCCCAGGAGGTGGGTTGGCAATTTAAATATTTTAATGAGGCTGGTCGTCTCTCCTGCTTTGCAGCTTTTATAGCTGGTGGCTGGGTTACCCAGACCTTAGGGAAACCCGGCAGCTGAAGTGAGGACAACTTCAGGGAGAAGGTAAGTGCCTTCATAGCCCTGCTTGTGGGCCAGGAGGAGCAGGAAGCTTCCACCCCCGGCTCACCAATCGCCCCACAAACAGACCCTGCCCCCTCACCCCATACAAAGGCCCCTGGGGTCAGGGATTGGACCTACCTGGCCCTGCGGCCTGCTCCCTGTCCGACTGGAAGCCAAGCCTATCAATCAGGCCAAAAGACGTATGCTGTGGCGTTAACCTCCACAGCATGCGGGGAAACACGGACTTTGGGGTTTCCAGTCCGAAACTCCACCCCCCCAGCTGCCGCCTACGTAACCCTCCCCTGTTAATATCCAGGCCAATATGACAACCACTCTACTGTCATCCCAGAACACACCAAATCTTCTTCCTTCTAGTCCTCTGTTCCACAGGTTTTGGGTATCTGTACGTGGAATGTTAGCTCTTATTATCGTCATACAATCCACAAGCAGGTCCTGGACCACAACTCTTGGTCAAGCACAACTATGACACCCCTCTCCCGCAGGTCCTGCCTTTTTGCCTTTAGGGTAGTCTTGTGCCTTCACAGTTCTTTCAAGTGTGCCCAAAGCGCCATCCTTTGATTGGCTCCTATTCTTTATATGCTGCTTCTCCACAGTATTCTCCGCAAACTTCCTCTCTGCCTCTACACTTGGTTCCACAACTGTTGTGGCTGTCTGACATCAAGTCCTGGAGGAGCCAGAATTTTATAAGTCTCAACGTTGACTAAAATAAGTTGCCCTGTTGAACTCTCAGCAGAAACTTTGCACTCAGGACAGGAGCCAATTCTCTCCCTTCCCAGCTGCTCACTCAGTCTAAATTCCCAGGTGCACAGACATTGTCGTTTTCAATCCTGAGCCGAACTCCAAACCTGACATCTGTTCCATTGCCAATAATGCTTACTTTCACCCCCAGAGCATCACCTGCCTACATCTCTACTTCACCCACTGTTGCTGACGCCCTAACTGGGATTTGCAAACTGCTTAAAGCATCATTGGTGCAATTTTTTTTCAAATGTCTTTCTTAATTGATTAATTTTGTGATGGGTTGAGGCTCTAAGTTCGATTTTTCAGAATTCTGCTGACACAAAACGATTAGTGTGGAATGACTTGTTTAAGGGTTCTATCATTCTAATATTTGGAACTGTGTCAGTAATCTTTTCTGGAAACTGTCACAACCTTTACAATTTCAATTATTTATGATGATGGCTATATAAAGTAAAAAATAGCTTCGTTCACACTGTCTCTGATCAAGTTCAATGTGGAACTTGACACTGTCCATTAACCATCGCCTACCTACAGTACAATAATTGCTTTCCAATATAGCTTTTCTTTTAGTAGTTCTCAGAATATACAGCAAGCAAAGTGTGGTGCTATAACAGACTAATAAATTCTCCGAATATCTATTTCATTATCTGATAATTTGCACAGCAGTACAACAACTTGCATTTATATAATGTCCAATTTAGATAGTTGTGTCTGGTTTGTAAACATTGCTGTCTGTCCTTTGGCAGTAATGTGGTTGGTCAGATGCTGAGCATCGGCTTTGGGAAATTGCGTGAAGTTTGTTGTAATTGGGAGAGCATATTCTGCTTTTATACGATGAGTATAAAAAGTAGTGAATTTGATGTGAATTGTAATGAAACATTGTTAAATCTCAAGGTGGACTTATTAAGGTAGCTGGGTGTAGGAGTAGTTTCTTAATTACTTGGTGCTGTATGTGGGTTAGGGTAGTCTGATTGCAAATAACTGTTTAGCATGCAGTTCTCAAGCTTGTGGCTCGGGGGAAATGCCTACCTTCAGTTTTGAAAATGAGGAACAGTTTTCCGGTAGCTGGCGCGGTGGAGTTTCAGGGGTAAAAGTGGAAAAGATCTTTAAAGAATTTTGAACAGCGCAGGTTTTAGTTACCTATACTTTTTCAGTACTTTTGTAACAGACTTATTCGGAAAATAGTAGCACATGGTATTAAAGGGACGGTGGTAACTAGAATACAAAATTGGCTAAGGGATAGGAGGCGGAGAGTGGTGGCAAACGGACGCTTTTCTGATTGGAGGGAAGTGTGCAGTGGGGTCCCCCAGGGGTCGGTATTGCTGCTTTTCTTGTGTATATAAATGACCTAGACTTTGGTATAGAGAGTACAGTTTCAAAGTTTGCAGATGATACAAAACTTGGCAATGTTGTAAATAGTGAACAGGTTAGTAGCAGACGTCAGAGGACATAGACAGACTGGTGAAATGGGCACACACGTGGCAGATGCAATTTAATGCGAATAAGTGTGAAGTGATGCACTTTGGGAGAAACATCATGGAGAGGCAGTATAATCTAAATGGTACTATTTTGAGCAGGGTGCAAGAGCAAAGGGACCTGGGGGGTCCATATTCTCAAATCCTTGAAGATGGCAGGGCAAGTTGATAAGGCAGTTAAGAAAGCATATGGAATACTTGGCTTTGTAAATAGGGACATTGAATACAAAAACAAGGAAGTCATGCTAAACCTTTACAAATCACTGGTTAGGCCTCAGCTGGAGTATCGTGTACCTATATCCTTTAAACCCCTTTTTCCTTCATCCATCTACCTGCCTCAACTCTTAACCCTGGAAGTAAATTCCACAGCCTCACAACTCTGCAGAAGTTTCTCCTGCCCTCTGTTCTAAATCTCTTGCATTTCATTTTGTATCTATGGTCCCCATGTTCTTTACCCTTCAACTATTAGAAACAATTTGCTTCTGTCTACCCTGTCCCATCCCTTCATAATTTTAAACACTGCTATTGTATCGCCCCGTAGTCTGTGTTATTCTAATGAAAAAAGACCAAATTTTTCAGGTCCTTCTTCATATTTGTATTTTTTCACACCAGGCAGCATTTTAGTGAATCAGCATTGTACCCTCATTAAAGCCTCAATATCCTTCCCAGTATGGAGCCCAATACTGCACACAGTACTCTAACTGAGGTCTTTAATATTTTATATAGGCTCAGCATCACCTCTTGTCTTTTATATTCTCTACCTCTTGATCTCTACCTTTTGAGATAAAATGTAGAATTTTATTAACTTTATTTTTACAGCCTTATCAATCTGAGGTTCTGCCTTGAATGATCTGTGAACCTGTAACCCTGAGTACCGCTGTTTATATTTTTACCAAAATGCATCTGTTTACGGTAACTGAGAAGCGATTGGATAGGTTTGTCCCTGGAAGGATGAGGAGGAAGAGGTGAACTGGCTTCATGCCGAGACAGAGAAATAAAGCAATGTGGATTGTTGCTTTTTGGCGAGCTAATGGCGTTCGCTCCAATGGGCATGCTGGAGGATGCCTAGAGGAGAGCCATCCTAGTCAGAAGCCGAACTGACCAGTGGTCAGTGTCTGGGGCCTAGCTGGTTGGAAATCATGGCCATACTGGTTAGAGGACAGGGCCAGTTGGTCTTTTGTAGCATTCAGATTAATTATCTGCTGGAAAACAAGATTTTGAATCAGATTTGCTGTATATCTAATTGGTTCATGTAATAGATGTTTTTGATTGCAACAGATTAATTTTGTTAGTAGCATGATTGAGCAAGAAAGCAAGTCAGAGTGAAACATGCTTGAACTGCAATAGTTGTGGTGGAACAGAGACCCAATGGGATTTGATTTTTGTGGTTTGTTTTGCACTGGAGTTTCACTTCAGCTCTGTTTTCAGATGGGGTATTGGCCTGGTTATTGCATTTCATGATCAGACCGAGTTTAGTCACTTGGGCTGAGAAACTAAAGACTATCTGAACAGAGGGTATTTTATTCATTTTTGGTTTGCACTTTATTGCATGCTTTTTACAAGTGTGGTTTGTCCAGCAGGTGTCACCAGCGAGGCACCTGCCTCAGTCCAATTTTTTATGGTTTGGCAGAATATACAGTGAAGGCATTACATTATGTACAGATAGTATTGTCTATAAAGGTGATTTTAATTTTGCAAATTAATGTATGTGTAACTTTTTGTAATCATCTTTTAACATTGAGAGGGCAGGCAGGCAACTTTTAGCACATCAGAAGTGAACAGAGTTATGGATGCCACCAATTACAATATTTTTATTTTACAAGTTTGAAATGGGTTTATTAATAAATATAGGTATTTGCTTGTATATTTGGTATGGAGGTTTATTCATTTAATTTTAAACCAAATGCAACAGAATTTGCAATAGCCCACTGTGATCAGAGGCCAAAATGACA